>JAAXCT010000237.1:0-600000 GCA_012490785.1 Eragrostis nindensis | reverse complement strand
CCGTGCGAGCCACAATGCTTGACTAGCAGCATTTGCAGCTGCTATATACTCAGCCTCACAGCTTGATTTCGCCACCACCTTTTGCTTCATGGATTGCCAGGTGATTGGGCTTTCACCGAGGAAGAAGATTACACCGGTTGTGCTCTTACTAGCATCAATATCCCCGGCAAAATCACTGTCGCTGTACCCAAATAAGCGAGCCTCCTCCTTCTCCCTCCTGCTGAACCAGAGTCCCCAACTCTGCGTTCCAGCCACATAGCGCAAGATGTGCTTCACAGCTGCGAGGTGATCCTCTCGTGGATCTTCCAGGAACCGGCTCACATACCCAACCGCAAAAGCTAGATCATGGCGGGTGTTGACCAAATACCTTAAGCTCCCAACAATGCTCCTGTACGCCGTCGCGTCGACCGGCGGTTCAGTGCTGAGCTTGCTTAACTTCAGGCGCGGTTCCATGGGCACGTGACAGGGATTGCACCCAGCCATGCCACTCTTCTCCAGGATCTTGCCAGCATAGGCGCTCTGGCTCACCGAGATCCCCCTTGCGCCCTGCTTCACTTCAATGCCGAGGTAGTAGTGAAGCAGGCCAAGGTCACTCATCTTGAACGCGGTCGCCATCTCCCTCTTGAATGACTCGATGTCGCCGCTGTTTGAGCCGGTGATCACGAGGTCGTCGACGTAGACCCCGACCACCAGCTGCTTGCCGCCACCTTGCTTGATGTAGACGGCGTGCTCCGATGGGCTCCTTCTGAAACCGAGCGACAGCAGTGTGCTGTCCAGCTTCGCGTTCCACGCCCGTGGAGCTTGATGAAGCCCGTACAGCGCTTTCTGCAACTTGAGCACCTTGTGCTCCTTGCCGGCGACCACGAACCCGACCGGCTGCTCGACGTAGACCTCCTCCTCAAGGTCGCCGTTCAGGAACGCCGATTTGACGTCCATATGGTGCACCTCCCACCCCTCGTGCGCCGCGAGGGCGATGAGCAGGCGCACCGAGTCGAGCCGCGCCACCGGCGCGAACACTTCGTCGTAGTCGATGCCGTGCTGCTGCGCGTACCCTTTCACCACGAGGCGTGCCTTGTGCTTGGACACCGCCCCGTGTTCGTCGCGCTTCACATTGAAGACCCATTTCAGGCCGATTGCGCGCCGACCCGTCGGGAGGTCCGCGAGCGCCCAGGTTTTGTTGTCCTCGATGGACTCCATCTCCTCCATCATGGCCTTCCTCCAGCTGGTGCTGCGCTCCGCCTCGGCGAACGACGCAGGTTCGTCGCAGCTCACGGCGTTGAGCTCCTCCATGACCAACGCCCGTGGCGCGAAGCCGAGCGGCGGTGCCGGGCCGATGATGTTGTCGATCCGCCGGAACCGTAGTGGCGCGTCGTCGTCGTGGTCGGCGTCCAGCAGCTCGTCGACCTCACTTGGTGGTGAGGCGAACTCCACCTCGCCGTGTCCTGCTGGTGCCGCGCCTCCGCCGGCATGAGGCGATGCCGGCGGCGTCTGCTCGCCCTCCGCGGCCGCAGCTGCTGGTGCCTCCCCGACATCCTCGGTCACCGGAGGTCCCTGGGTGGAGACGGAGTACTCCACCGTGAACACGTCGCCGTCGCCGATCGTCTCGCCGCCAGCCTCCTCCGAGCCCCAGTCCCACTGGGCTCCCTCGTCGAACACGACGTCGCGCGTCACATGGACACGCTTCGCCACGGGGTCGTACGCGCGGTACGCCTTGGAGCCGCGCTCGTAGCCGACGAAGATCATCTTCCGGCCGCGGTCCTCCAGCTTCTTCAAGTGCGGCGTCGTGTTCCGGACGTAGACGATGCAGCCAAACGTTCTCAGGTGGTGCACCGCCGGCTTCTTCCCATGCCACGCCTCAAACGGCGTCATGCCGTCCACGCTCTTCGTCGGGCACCGGTTGAGGATGTACACCGCGGTGGTCACGGCCTCGCCCCAGAACCACCCCGGCAGCCCTTTCGCCTTGAGCATGCTTCTCGCGGTCGCCACCACCGTCCCGTTCCTCCGCTCCACCACGCCGTTCTGCTGCGGGCTGTATGGAGCGGTGTGTTGGCGATGTACCCCTTCTCCCGCGCAGTACTCCGCGAACTCGTTCGAGGTGAATTCGCCACCACGATCAGTTCGGAGCCCTCCAAGCTTCAAACCGGACTCTCCCTCTGCCCGAGCTTGGAGCTCCTTGATGGCAGCCGCGGCACGATCCTTTGAAGAGATCGCGGCTACCCACATGAACCGGCTGAGGTCGTCGACGAGCAACAAGAAATGCTTGTTGCCGCTTGGAGTCGCCGGTGTGATTGGCCCGCACAAATCACCGTGCACGAGCTCCAGCCTCCTCTTCGCGCGGTACTCTGCTTTCGCTGGAAATGGAGTGCGCCTCTGCTTCCCAGCTAGGCACGCCTCGCACAGCTGGTCCGGCTTCCCGATCTCCGGCAAGCCGCGCACCAGCTCCTCCCGAGCTAGCTTCCGGAGCGCCGCCATGTTGACATGGCCGAACCGCTCATGCCAGCGCCACGCCAACTCGTCGTCGCGCCCGCGCACTGCCAAGCACATTGGCTGTGCTATCTTGATTCGGAGCAGGTACAGACGATTCGCCTCGCGCGTCACCCTAGCCAGCAGCTGGCCGCCGGGCTCTCGAATCCTCATCATGCCGGCGTCGATCTCGATCTTGTACCGGACCTCATCGAGCTGACCCAGGCTCACGATGTTCGTCGTCAGCCGGGGAATGAAGTAGACCCCAGCGAACGACCGGAGTTCGCCGTTCTTGCACACGAAGACGACGGTGCCGCGTCCCTCGATCCGCGCCACCGAGTCATCACCGAAGCGCACGGTGCCTCGCACCTCCGGATCCAGCTTCGAGAAGGCGGTCCTGGACCCGGACATATGGTTGGTTGCCCCGGAGTCCAGGACCCATATCTCCGCCTCCCGCTCCTCAGCTTCTCCGAGCTGCGCGAAGACCTTCTCTTCGCGGATCTCGATCTGGGCCACCGGCGACGTCCGCCCAGATCCGCCATCTCCCTGGCGATGCGGTGCTTGCAGCGGCGCTGAATCGGCCTCGGCGAGCGACGCGACCACCGGCGGCGTCGGCTGGGTCGCCGATGCTTGTGGCGGCGCCGGCGGAGGAAGAGTGGTGGAGCAGCTCGCGAAACAGAGTGAGGCCTCCTCCTCATCTTGAACCGCATGGGCCTGCTCCCTCTTGGGCTTCGATCGGCACTCCCGGGCCCAGTGGCCTGTCTTCCCGCACCGGTGGCACTCGTCGCCCTTGGGCTTGCTCGAAGTTGCCGGCCCACCTGACGACCCGCCAGCGCGCCCACGGCCGCGCCCGCGTCTGCCGCCCGCCGCCGCCGCGACGCGCCGAGCCACTGCTCGCGCCGCCGCCGTATTCCGCCTCGCGCCTTTTCCGCCGCGCGTCCCACTCCTCCTCCGTGAGGTACAGCTTGCCTTCATGCTGCAGGGATGCCGGCGCTTCCTCGTACGACTCCTCCGCCTCCTTCAGGCGGCCCGTCAGCTCGGCGACCGTCATCGTCGACACGTCCAGCAGCGTCTTGATGGCGATCGCGATCTGCTTGAGGCGAGGTGGCACGCTGCGGAGCATCTTCGCGACAATGTCCGCTTCCTTCACCCCCTCGTCCAGCGCGGTGAGGTGTGCCGCCATGCCTTCCAGGCGCATCCCAAAATCTTCGACGCTCTCGCCTTCGCTCATGGTGGCGAGGTCGAATTTCCGGCGCAGCTGCTGCGCCGTCGCCTTCTTCACGCGGTCGTCCCCGACCCTCATGGTCGCGATCGCGTCCCAGGCTTCCTTCGCGCTCTCCTTCTTGGCGAGCGTCGGCACCATCTCCGGTGGCACCGCGCTGCACAGCGCGTCGAGCGCCATCATTTCTTCCCCCTCATTGGCACCACCATGCTCGATGGTCTTCCACAGCGCCCGGGCTTTGAGCTTCACCTTCATCAAGAGCGCCCAGTCGGAGTAGTTGGTCTTGGTGAGGACGGGGTAGCTAGTCCCGCCTCCCACCTCACGAATCACCCGCTGGATCACCACGCCCTCGTCGGAGCTCTCCGCCTTGACGACGGGCTTTCCATCGTCACCAGCCATCGCCCGGCTCTGATGCCACTTGTTGGAACCTCGCCGGAGAGACAACTCCCAGGTTGCCGGCGAGATCACGGCCAAGACACACACAACTCACGCGAACACACTGGAACACGATCTCGTTTGGTGCTGCAGAATTGGCAGCGTTTTCTAGAGCCTTTGCATTGCTTAAATAGAAGATTACAAGGAAACTAATTAAGGCCTACAATCAAGCGTCGAAATTGACAGCCACACAATCTGCTGTTGCTAATTCTAGCTAAACATCTAAGGAAAGCAAAGCTAAAATGGCGCACAAGGTTTATTCCTACATTTTGTCACCATAAATAACTACTCATGATGCAATTATATTTCAGTCATTTGACATTGGCCGCCAACTTCAGTACTGGTTAGCAGCGGTGAGAAAGCAGGTCTGGTCACCTTTTGACATGGTTATCATATTTTTCCAGTAAATACGACGTTCAGATCCAAATTACTATCTGTTATTGTTTTCTGCATCTGTATCTCCCCTTGAAGGTTACTAGTCCAGATATGGACTAGAAGAGAACTGAACAACTGGAGATTTAAGGGATCCAGTGTCGACAGTTCAGTGAATTGTTCATCATCTGAGGTTTGTTGTTTCGAGTATGATGTAAGTGAATTGGCAACTTTTGTGTCAAAAAAACCGTAGCAAGTGCAGATAAGGTTGTCTGACCTCATGGGCTCATGTGAATGCCAGAACTTATATGGGCACAAGTAACATTAAAAAAATATATCATGAAGACTATTTAGGCTCCTTGAATGCCATGTGTTGGTATTTCTGAACATGACATCAGACAACACTACTTTTCTGTGATCTTAGGCCACTCATTGTTAGTTGGTGATTAGATTCCAATGAATATCATAAACTGTGAACAAATTGCACCATATCTTCTTTGAATGCTGAAGCGATGGATAAAATATTATAAAACCTCCATTCCACGTCACAATATGTAAGGGTTTGTTTTACGGGTATGAAACTGCACCCTGCATCTAAAGATTCATGCTCATCATAGCTACCTTGTCTTGCATTCATGAAATCCTAATGCTTTTTATCTGCTTGATTTGGCATCAAACAAACAGTGAGCAGCCTCTGGAACTTCTGAAAAAACGTTCTTTCTCTCCTGAACATTAGTGACATCTAGGAGGAGGGTGTTGTGCCTAGGATGGCGCACGGGTTGAAGATCTGGAGAGGGTTTAACCTTCTAATTCCTTCTTAATCTATTGATAGACACCCCCTTAGCCCTCTCTATATAGAACTACTCAGTTGACTCTCAAGAAATTTCTAAATTACTTTCTTGCAAAAAAAGGAGAGAGAACCTTTTTAAATTAGAAAATAAGTTAACTTAATGATGTGGCCCCATAAGTCAGGGCCTCCTTGTGGTTTACCTTAATTATTTACATGAGGAATTAGCTACTTTGCAGGTCACTCTGCAATTCTTGAGTGGTAGGCACAAAATGCTGTACATGATTTAGATTTCGTCTTTTTTTTTTTAAGGAAAAGGACATATCATAACTGAATGGGGACATTTTGCACAATTTGATATTCGTCATGAATTTTATTTTTCAGGCTGGCTGTTGCAACTTTGCAAGAAATCACATTACTGATCAGCCCATTAAGTGTTGGGGGGCATGTTGCAGAATATGATGCTCTTTTTCTTGCTGATCTAGATGATGGCCAGCTACCACAAAATACATTTGTCGTTGAATAGAAGGTTAGTAAATTGTTTAATAATTATTTTGCATTGTGGAATTTCTTTACATAAGGCTATACACATACAATAAGCAAGGGCAAGTGTAACTGATAACACCTTGGTTACACGAGAACTGTGCTTGAACTTGGATGAAAATACTTTCTATCATGTGTAAATATGTTGCCTCTGCTCTTCACCTTGCCACAAAAGTAAAGGCTTACTTGGTGGAATGAATGGATTGCTTCCCTGTCCTTCTAATCTAATCTCTACCAAGGTGGAATTATATATTGCTATCTACTTTCATGTTCTAATTCTTAATTTCTTAGGAAAAATACTTTTATATATTGTTGCCCTCAAATAGCAGTTTCTAGTGAAAATAACAACTTTTTGGGAACAGTGAAAATAACAACTTATTTAGTTTTTTTGACGTGAAACAACTTATGTAGTTGATAAGTAGTTGTGAAGGCATTTCCCAGTTTTTCTTTTATCGTATTCAAGTATTTGAGAACACTAGGAGTAGATTTATCCCTCATTTTTTGTGTCACTTACCTACATATTGGGAGACAATTTCTTCACTTTCATTTTCAAAATCATCTTTGATCGATATCCAGATTCTTGGTTTGGCTCTCAGAGCAACCAAGCTGAACTCGTCTTTGAAGGCTTTCTTCCATCTATTCAGGCTAAGCGCTGCGCCTTCAAAGATAATACCATTTCTGTGGCACCAGATAATCCATGCCGCCACAATAATCACCTCACAATAAATCTTGCTGCCAAACCTTTGACGTGAGTTAAGCAGCATCTCATCAGGATTGAGAGCCGTCTTCCAGTGCACACCAATGAAACGCCAACACCATCTGCTAAATGGGCATTGGAGAAAGAGGTGAAGCAAAGTTTCCTCCTGTTGTGAGCTGCAGAGGACACAGTTATATGAAGGCAAGGCTTTATTCTTCCTTCTAAGTAAATTCCTTGTATTCGGTCTGTCCCTCAATAACAACCAGAAGAACAATTTTAGTCTGCTCTTGCAGCATGACTTCCACATCCACTTAAACCAAGGTGATGCCTGACAGTCACCAATCAGTTTAAGATATGCCCTTTTCGATGAAAATTTAGAGGAACAGCAAAGTATTGGAGAAGTTCCTGTAGAGAGTCTAATTGAGCAGAGGCTTCCGTTGACAGGGTAGCATCAGATTTTCTTTTTCATTTTGTTTTTTCAACACTAGGATGAATTTGATGCTGAAATTTTACATACCTATTACTTAAGTTCATGTGTATTACACATGATTTTTTGATAATGTTTTGATTTGCAACATGCAAAATTCACTAATGGGGACATGGGAACCCCTAGATGCAACCCACACTCAAATCCTCTAAAAGTAATTGGCAGCTTCAATTTGTGATTTGTACTATGAAATAAACTGGAATAGTGATCTGATAAGTGTCTTGATTTTGGTTGCTGAACAAGTTTATTGCTATTCAATAAACTTTCATGATATATATCTAAAGCTACTTTGTGGCTTCAATGTGTATGTGTGTTTTTATGCTGAGTGGCTTCAATGTGTGTGTGCGTGTGTTTTTGTGCTGAGTGGTTCCACACATGACACAAGTTTTCAGTAGAGTTCAGTCTTGCACGAATCAAGGATGAGACAACCTTAATACTTCTGAACCCTCTGACAGATTTGGATTGAAAACTTGAACACTGATGACAGTAGCGTATCTGTAGTTGGGCCCACCAAGGTCATTTCTTTGTGACATGTTACTTGTTCAACCATCACCATCCATGGGCAATATGGAAGTTTTCCCTACTGACTCAAGTATGTGGAAATTGAATTTCTATTGGTGTCATCCAGTTGATTAAAAGTACTCAATTTGAGAAATTTTATTATAGACTTTACACGTTCTGTTCCAATTGTTTCCCAAGCTTAACCTGTCTACTGTATGCTTGCATGCAATGTTAAATAGCCAAAGAAAATATACTCTTTTCCTTTGGCATGATACAATGTCTTGATTGGTATCCAAACATAACATTATGACAAATTTCAAATGATGACTACTGGAGGGCTATCTGGATGAATTTCTCAAAGCTTACCCTCTGTCATCACTATATCCAAACGCCATGCATCCAAACATGATTTTTTTTTTTTACGACCATTATCAGTTGAAGGGTGGGAAAGGATATTAAAGAAGAGGCTAATCATCCCTGGTAGCACCATTTCAGCTGGATATGCAAGGATATTTAATGCATATGTTCAGTTAAAAGTCAAGTAGGACAGGCGATCTTTTCTTCCTATTTTCGTTGCCAACATATGTTTGTTTACATAGCATTACCCTGTTTTGCAGCCTCAAGATTCGGCTTGTTCTTTGCCTTAATTCTGAGGTACTTGCTGCTTCACCAAGATAATTTAGCTACTAAAATACGGTCAAAATTTTTATGTCTTTCTATATTTTATGCAGCTATCTGTATTTAGCTCTAACTTCTCTGTGATCTGAAATAATAAGTTAGATAATCTGAATCCTGTTCCCCAGAATTTGGAGTTCACATTCATCTTCAACAGGCTAATCGGGCATGCCCAGTCGTCAGTTTTGAGTTTTTTACTTCTGTATGCAAGCAAGGTATATAGCCAAATAAATAGGATAGATGGAGCAACTGATTGCTGTTCTTAATTTGATGTTTTTTGGCAGTTAATTGCCATTTCAGCAAACTAGAATTTTGATGATATTTTTCAGTCATAACTATCTCTTGCTCCTTGTTTCCCTTGTACTCTGATTTTGATTATTTCACTTACAACCATCTCTTACTCATTAATTCCCTATACTGTGGAGCATATAAAATATTTGAAGGTATTACAGATAATTAATTAGCTGTTGAGATTTCTGGCTACAACGTTAGTATTATTCTACCATTGACTAATTTTGCTCTAATCTTTGTTGAGTATGGTTTCGATATGTTCATTGATATCCGGTGAGCTTTAAATTCTTCTGTTCTGTGCTGTTGAAAAAAAATACAGGGAACCAAATGTGAGAATACACACGCAGGATACTTGAATTTGATCATTCACTGTATTTTGAATGAAATCTCCTTGGGATATTAGCTCATAAGCTGTGACTTCCTTGTGAAGATGCTGCAGATGGATGACAAAGTAAGCTATAAGTTCATTTATACCTCTCGGAGTGTTTTCTGGTAGTCTTCTATAAGCTTGTGATACCTAAAATCATGTCCCCCTGATTCTTGTCTATCAGGTGATCCTGTACAGAAGATATTACAAATATGCCTCAAGAATATCTTGACCATGCTTACGCTGGCTCAGCCAGCTTGAATAAAGGGTACCCCATGCCTTTCCCCTCCCTATTTCTCAGCTTATTCCACGTTCATTACTCACTCATGGATCGATATCTAGACATTTTAGTACGGACAGTAGGGTATCTGGTTCTAGTTATGTCAATTTTTTTTGGTCCATGAAGATGTGCTGCTGCATCCAATCTGGCTGCCTTAATCTGCTTTACCTGCAAGGCTGCATGCACAAATGCTGGTGCACAGTATTGCTCCAGTCCCCACAGTAGAAGAGTTTAAATGTATCTAGCTGAGATCACATACCGTTAGTATTTTGTAAGTATGTCTCATGCCACAGATATTTTTATTAGCTGCCCGGAAAAGATAGCTTTGCACAAAAACCTCCCCATGCGTGTGTGTGGACATGCCCTGCTTACTTGACAGGAAGAAGATACTAGATACGTCGATTGACGCGTTTTCATCTGCTAATTAATTGCTAGCCAGTATGATTTTGTTCCTTGTCCAGAATATAACTGCATTTAAGCCTTCTCTCAAAGGCACCTTTTGTTTCGCAATATTTTGGTGTATACATATCCTCACTTAAATCCACCCTAATCAATGTTGTATACACTTATAATCCACATGGCACTCAATAATTCGGAGAACTAATCATTGTCATTTTACCCTTCACGTCCTTTATATTTAGAATCAAATGAGTACCTGATTTGGATAGCGAAATGGTGCTTTGCTGAATTAATGAATGAACTGCTAGTTTACTAAGATAATTATATACGTCATTTGCGTATTGGAAGGATAACGTAGATACCATTAGTCGACGTTGCATTATCCTTGGTTTGGCAGGTTATTTCCGGACAGTTATTATTTACTCTGTCCGATGTTACACTAACAAACTTCAACAGTTATAAACGGAGGAAGTTTGTTTTACGTACTCTGATTTGGATGAGCAAGTCTTTCTACACATCGTATCACTCATCGGGTACACACGTGTACATCCCGATATCACCAAGGCCCAGTGGGCTTCACACTTGACAGCAGAACCGAGCCTCGGCAAGTCTCTAGATATTTATTATTACCCGACCACATCCCACAATCCCAGTTCCCCAGCCGGCCGCACCCACTCCCCTCGCCGTCTGCGAAAACCCCAAGGCTCCGCTCTCTCAGCTCCCGCGCCGACGCCGACGCCGACGCCATGGCCGCTTTGGCCATCGCTCGCAAGAGCACGGGCTCCATCCTCTCCCGCGCGAAGCTCAGCGGCGGCCGCGGCTTGTGGCACGCGCCGCTGCCATCTCGCTACCGTTTCTCAGTACACGCCGCGGGCTCCAGGTTTCCGCCGCTGTTCCCCACCCAATCGGGCGGCGGGAAGTGGACGGCGCCGGCGTGGGAGTGGGCAGCGTTCACTTCGCTGTCAGGCGGGAACAGCGCGAGCGCTGGGGAGGGGGGCCTCGACAAGGAGGGCATCGCGAAAGCTCTCCTTGACATCAGGGGTTTTGCAGAGAGAGCTGAAGCGCACTCAAAGAAGCTGGAAGAACTCACCAAGATTCTTGTTAGCGAGCAGAGAAATCTCGTAGAGTAAGGGCGTGTTCATTTCTTTCCTAACTTGCACTGTTTCTGTGAGCCCTGCAATATTTCTTAATGAAAATGACTGAACTTTGAGTGCTTTCGTATATTTCTTGACTTAGTTATAGAGGGGAAAAAATTGATTGGTAAATCATGGATCTAGGTATTTACCTATCTTAACAGGAAAATTGGGTTCTTCAATGTCTTCTGAACACAAATAAGAGATAATAGTCATCACTTTAGTAGTAACACAGTGGAACAATCGGGTTGGATTGGTTATCTCATAAAATAAATTGATTTCTTTCCTGGCTTGCATTGATTTTGTGAAAGCTGCAATATTTCTTAAAGAAAATGACTGAAAATCGAGTGCTTACATGTTTATTGACTTAGTTATAGAGGGAAAAAAATATTTTGATTGGTTAATCATGGATCTTGGTATTTACCTAAATTACCTGGCTTGCATTGTTTGTATGGGGAAAATAGGGTTCTTGAATGTCTTCTGAACACAAATGGAAGATAATAATCATTACTTTAGTAGAAGCACCGTGAATTGATTGGTTAACAGTAGATAAGATTTTGTTGATGGCTATTAACAATAATGGTTTATTTTAGTAGAGCCCTTTTAAGGTAGTGCCTTAAAATAAACTGAACCGTTGATTCCCTGGAGAGACAAAATATTTAATAGCATATTAACTAGCTGCTACAGATTGCCCTCTTTGCCTTCCATTTGTAATCCAACGGTGTACTGTTCCGCATCAATCAATCACATGTGTGGCCATTTAAACGTTTATGATATTTCGACAATCAAGTGTTCATGTTTAAGTATTCCTCGCATAAATGTCTATGATCGTAGTTCGGATGTTGCATGGTGTCCGACACATTTTATCACCTTCATACAGCCAATGGTTTTATTAGTCTCTCTTGCCATCACCCACTCTCAATTTGATGCATGGCCAGTGGTTGCCATCAGGCCCATCAAAGAAGGTAGATCATTTTTCTATTCTGATTGGCTGAATAGCGTGTAATGATTTTTCTGTTCTTTTGGCTCCTTCAGTCCAGTTCCACCTTTCAGCAACTGTATATATGGTGCCTGCTGTTAGCGTTTAGATCCCTGGGTCACCTAGTGGTACCTGTCCTTGTTCTTGTTATCAGACTGTGACTGTATTTCCCTCCAGAAAAAAAAAAGGTTGCCGTCACGTTCATTGGTGCACTGAACTAATGCGTGTATGCGATTAGTCAAATGATCACGGCATGTGTGCTATTGAGAGAACCAATTTTGAGACTTTGTTTTTGTTAGGCTGATTGAAGAAGGAAAAGAAAGCTCCAGGAGAAGTTGGGCAAAGAAAGGGATTTTCTTCCTCATACTCAGTGCAGTTGTCTATGTGCTGTTTTACATTGGTGCTGAATATGGACTCGAAGAGCTCGATGTTTTTCTTCTTTCTCGGGTCAACAAAATTGTAGGAGATCCAACACTTCAAAAGTCTATCAAGGATGCAGCTATTGCTTTCACTGATACAGCTGCACGGAGGATCAACCCATTCTACAAACTCAAGGCTTTCATCTGGGGAAGCGAGGATGAGGATTTGGAAATCATACCTTCTCTTGATGTTTCCAGAAAGACATGCCTTGCTCTTCTCATTATGGTTCTGTTAGCTGATGCTCACTCGGGCGCTACCACCGGTAATAATCCCATACCGGAAATCATACCTTCTTCTTTATTCGATTTTAGAACTTTTTTTAATCTAATATGAGTTATTGTTTCTTTTATTGTTGTTAGCTGAGTTGATAGAACAGCTCAGAAAAGTTGGCATGGATGAGGGGGAGGTACGCAACATGCTTGACCTGCTTTTAAAAATGAGGTATCTTTTCCCCTTCTATTCTTCCCGTCTATAACAACTGATTGCCCCAACGTGCCACAGATATCATACTTGAAACTGTAACTTACCTCTTTGTTCCTTTCATTGTTTCAGCTTTATCCCTTGGTCTTGTACAACTCTGCTTTTTCCCTATATTTTAAAATACACACACACACATACACACACACACACACTACCACAGACGAAAGATATTTGAAACTCTGGATGTACTTGTGCAGTTATATGGGATGTAAAAAATATGTCCTTCTCTCTTTGTAGGTATGTTGAGACCTGTGTGACATACAATGCACGCCGGGGCCCTGCTACAAGTTACTGGCCCAGTATGTCCGGGGTACGAGACTCTGCCTCAGGGAAGTTGGAAAAGGCACTGAAGAAGGTAAGAATCTTTGGTTTGTTCAACTGGCATTTTAGCCTTTGGATGCTGTCTGTCTGTCTGTCTGTCTCTAGATCTCGTAGTCTCTGTCGTTGGTAGGATGCAGTAACTTAGTTGCAAGTGTTGACCTTGAAGTGATGCAGTTTAGCTGGTAGTGCTCGCTTCTTCGGCACTTGACCGTCAGAATGTCAGCCAGTCGGCAGTTTGTACTTATTCAGTTATATGTGCATGTTTTAAATCTCAGAACTCAATAGATTATGGCGTCAACTGTTAATTTCTGAACGGAATAGAATCTTCTGTGTTACCTTGCATCTGGATGTCTTGATGTTAACTATTTGATCTTGATTTGGATTGCTCTATGCTTTGTGAAATTCCAAGTTTGTGTTGTCTATCTGAACCATTCCGGCGAAGGCAACAGCCTGATGCTGCTGTTGCTATGAAGCACAGAGATGCCCCTTTTGTGTTGTACTTGATCTCTCTGTGTACAGTTCTGTAATGATACGAATTGCTGTTTATTGTTATGTGAGATCCTCAGTCTGGGTAGTCAGCCTGAATCTTTGAGGCAACAATCTGATTAACTGTTGCCCTCCATCATGAATTCCTGTTTCTTTTGGTCCATTTACCTTCAACTTTAATGTCAGCAAGTGAATTATGGAAGTTAGCATGAATTACTAGTTGTTTCCTATCTGCAACTTGAATTGTTGGAAGAACCTGAAATATCCTATCGTTGACGAATTCTGATCTGTATCTTATGAACATTCTCTGTTGGTGTTATCTCACTGTTATCTTTCACATTGCAGGAACTATCAGAAGTCCGGAAGACGCAAGAGCAGGCGTAATTGCACTTGTTTCACTTCAAGTCACCAGCTGTGTTTGACATTTGACTATGATATGTCACTTGTTTAGTTGAAACTCTCCAGTACCCTGTTGAAAGCACCATAGTTAGTTAAAGTTTTCAAGTCAGTAACATGATAATTGATACTTGAAGCTGCTAGCTCCGTCCCTTTTCCTCTTCTTCACTTTGCTTATCCTCCTTGCATTTGCTTATCCTGTAACCTGGAGCTCTGTTTCTCTGCTCTGCGCTGTTCATTTTCTTCTGACGAGATGCCTGGTTTGTGCGTTCGGGAGGTTGCTGATTTCGGGCTGGCCAAGCTGACGAACGTCAACCACACGCACGTGTCATCCGGGTGTTTGGAATCGGCGCTGCTGGCCGGCCGGCGACGGGTGGCCACCAAACTCCGAGATGGAGCCGTGGTGCTCGCACAATTTTTATTCCCATTCCAGATTCTGGGCTGTGTACGACCCTGACCCAGAGCTGGTGATGGATCGTGCGAGTGTTGGCTCATCTTCGGTCGGCGATGCTGGGAATGACGCGCGCTGCCTCGGTCTGGCCGTGGTCGGTCGCCCTCGGTCGCCTTCTTGTAGGCCTACGTGTCCGTGTACGGTGCAGAGCAGAGAAGAAGAAGGTATTGGTCGGTTCAGATTTACGAGACGGTCATGGCTGTACGACGACCGGTGAGCAGCTCAAGCTGCATAACGCCAGTGTCAGCTTCCCGCCGAACAGTTCCAAGTACCCGCCCGCATCTCATAATTCAGTCATTGTCATTCAGGTGCTCAATTTCAGTCGCGGTCTTTAGAGACCCAACACACAGATCGCTTCTCTGATGCTGCCGCCATCAGTTTCTCCGGTAATCTCGGCGTCTTGCCGTGCAAACGTACCCAAATGTGCCCGTGACACGGGCCTAGTTGACAGTGGTTGACGTTCGTCAGCTTGGCCAGCCCGAAATCAGCAATCTCCCGAACGCACAAACCAGGCATCTCGTCAGAAGAAAAATGAACAGCACAGAGCAGAGAAACAGAGCTCCAGGTTACAGGATAAGCAAATGCAAAGGAGGATAAGCAAAGTGAAGAACAGGAAAAGGAATGGGGCCAGTAGCTTCAAGTATCTGTTAGTGTCATGTTATTGACTTGAAAACTTTAACTAACCCTGGTTCTTTCAACAGGTGCTGGAGAGGTTCAACTAAACAAGTGACATCATAGTCAAATGTAAAATACTAATTCAGGAGGAGGACTTTCTTTGATCGGGCTTTTTGAATATTTTCAGCTATGGGACATTATACATGAAGTGATACTAATTCAGGAGGAAGACAACCATATTTGGAGATTTGACAAGTCGGGACAGTTCTCATCTAAATCAGCATACAATGCATTCTTTACCGGCAAGGTATTTTTTGAGCCATGGAAGCGCCTGTGGAAATCATGGGCGCCGGGCAAATGCAAAGTATTTCTCTGGTTGGCCATCCGCAATAGGTGCTGGACAGCGGATCGTCTCGCAAGGCGAGGGCTGCCACACCCGAGCCAATGCCCGCTGTGTGATCAAGCTGAGGAAGACATTCAACATCTTTTAACTTCTTGTGTGTTTGCGCGCGAATTCTGGTTCATGGTCTTCCAGCAGTTTGGTTGGCAATGTTGTGTCCCTAGCCCACATGAAACATCTTTTGCGGATTGGTGGCGGGAGGTGATCAAGAAAGTTAGGAAGGATCAAAGAAAGGGTCTGAATTCGCTCATCATCTTGGGTGCATGGCTTATTTGGAAACACCGCAACTCGTGTGTGTTCGATGGAGCATCCCCAAGTATCAGCAATATCATGCGTGCTTATAATGATGAACATCATTTGTGGTGCCTCGCAGGTGCTCGAGCTTTACGGGCATTGGAGGTTGGTCGAGTGGTAGAGTAGGTGTGATAGGACTGGTTTGTTGGTCAAGCCTCACCAAACGTGTCTTTTATCAGTTTTTTCCAATTCATGTAAAATGCCCCTCATGGCTCGGTCCGGAGTGAGGTGGCATAACTTGTACGGGACCGTTTTCTCTCCTCTTTAATACAAAGATGCGCAGCTCTCCTGCGTATTCGAGAAAAAAAAAAAATGTAAAATACAGCTTGTGACTTGAAGTCAGTTGAGACCACAAAAGGATGTATTGTGAAAATAACTGATCAACTTCTGAAACTGGATAAACAACTAGACTAGTTAAATATAGTTATATATACCTAATATAAAGAATGGAAGTGGGTTGTTTTATTTTATGAAGTACATCGATTCATGGTGCAAAACAGGGCCCGATATTTAAGCAATGCTGCGTTTTTTAGCTCCTTGCCTGGCAAATGCTATGTCCTGACATAAGTCCACAAGGAACAAGGTGAGTGTTAAAAGTGTTCACTGAGTTAAGGCACCACGCAGATAATGCCTGAATTAATTTCTTTTTCATTGTTTTTCATATAAAGACCAAGTAACACTAGGCATGAAGAGATAAAGGTTACAAGTGATCTGGTGCCACAGCTTATAGCTTTAAGCCTTTAAAGGATGGTAAATTATCAAATGCAATTATATAGTCTGAAAATATGGTGTTGTTTGTTTACATAGCAGAAAATTATGAAGGAAATGACATGCCCAAGGTGCTGGAGTTCACTGGAAATATAAGCATGAAGACTACTTGTGTCCGAATAGGGATATGTTACATCAATAAATAGATGCATTTCCATGATTCCGGTCATATAAGAATACTAACAGAAACTATTATTGTTAATAACAAGAAGCTCAGTGAAAACAACAAACATGGAAGCCGGGATTGAAGCTACTGCAGAGTGACCAGGATGCAGGGAAGCAGACTGGGGATGATGATGAGATGGGAAAGAGTCTACTGCATGATGATCAGATGGGGAAGAGTCTACTGCATGTTTGTGTGGTGCAAAGAACCCTATACGAGTTAATTAAACAACCTTTTTGTGGTAGAGCTATTAGTCGAACCAAAATTAGCTATTGCTTAGAAGTAGTATGCAGACTGTTCTGCTTAACTAGTTTGTGCTGAATTAAATTATGTGCGTGTCTAAAGTAAACTATGTCATGTCAAGTTCGAGACTGATGTTGTTAGTGGAAGGCACAAGCAGTCGTACAGCACGCCGTCGTTGAGGTCCTCGAGCCGTCGAGCGGCTCTCCCCCTGCTACACCTTCACGATCTGGCAGGTCAGTTCAGACACTGCAGAGCAGAAGCAGGTGTCGGTCGGTTCAGAGTTTCTTCTTACCCAGTCGACGAGGCCGTCCTGGCCGTAGGAGGAGCGGTCGCCGGGGCGGCGGCCGGTGAGCAGCTCAGCTCTAGCAGCATGTCGCCGTAGGAGAAGACGTCCGACTTCTCCGTCAGCTTCCCGCTCGACACGTACTCCGGCGCCAAGTACCTGTGTCTCAGAATTCAGTCGTTCAGAAGCGAATTTCATTTGAATTTTTTTTAAAAAAAATCTCTGATGCTGCTGCCACTAGATCGTTGCCTTCCTCCAGTGTGTCGCCAGTGTGTCTGAATTCAGTCATTGCGCATCGTCCACTCCATGGCGGCGCCCAACGCGATGCACAGCCACATCGTCCACTCCATCATCGGCACCCCTTTGCCGTGGAGGTGGTGCTCGAGTGTCTGGTTGGGCACAAACACATAGACGAGCAGCCGTTGCGCGCCGGCAATGCAGTAGCCGACGAGGGAGACGAGGTGGTGCACGTGGCTGATGGTGTGCAACTCCGCTTGGATGTTTTGAAAATATATGGTAGGATGGTTCACAATTCTGTACGGCATTCACTGTTGCCATTAGTGTTACTCTTACAAAGGATAATTCAGTGTTCCATTCCGTGCAAGCTAAGGGCCTGCAGTGGTGCAAGAACTAGACGGCTGCGGGAGAGGTGTGCGAACTGAATGAGCAAGATAAAAAGGGGAGCGACGAGAAACGATTCGGCCGACAGGGCAATTTGGTCCAAGGAAACGTGAGGGGAAAAGGAAAAAAATGCAAGAGTCCCTTGTTCGATCGAAAAGAACTCGCATGCAGTCCGGGAGACAGCCTCTGCTCGTGGTTCATATCTTGTCTGTTGGCTCTAATTCCGAAAAGCACGTGAATTGTATGACAAATTTCGAGAAGAGTCCCTCATATCTCCAGCAACAAAAACCCTAGCTCGCCGTCTCCTTCCCCCGCGCCTTCTTCCTCCGGATCGGACCGATCGGTGCCATGGCGCTGCGCTACCTGGTCAGGACGGTCCGCATCCCCCGTCTTCGGCGGGCTTCGGGTTCGGGGGGGGGGGGGGGGGGGGGGGGGGGGGGGGGGGGGGGGGGGGGGGGGGGGGGGGGGGGGGCGCCGTGTGTCGCCGGCGGCGCGATCTCGACCACTCACCTCCAGCAGCTCTCAGGTGATCGACCTCCCCTCCGTCTGCTTTGGGTTGATGGATCTATTGATTAGTACTTGCCTTCTGGCAATAACAATACTCTACGGCGCAGCAATTATTATAACCTGATTCTGCAAACTTTTGATGCTGTGAGCTTTAGTTCTGTTGTGGCCAAATTTCATCTTTTTAATCCAAGTGCCAGGAATCTTTTGCATCGCTCTATTGTCTACCAATAGTATGCTTTGTAGTTTGAAGTATTATGTGTTTGTCGAGGATAAACAAGTAACTGAACTTTGACAGCAAGTTCAGTGCTGAAAATGCAGGACGTAACTATCCCTCTGTCTGATCCATTAGTAGCCATCTGCAGGCATTTTCCCTGCTGCTTCCCATCAGCATCCATAACGGAAACCCTATTTGAGCTACATGAAAATAGTTATTCATTGTGCGGGTTTTGCCTTGGGAACAAATAACATGCATCAGTAGATATGTTTTCATTAGCAGTCACTGAATATTTTTTTCATTGCATAATCTCAGTTATGGTTCTTTATAATTATATATAGGGTGGACACAACAATGGACCAGCAGTTGGTGGCGCAAGGAAGCCAGAAGAGGATATAGATGAATTCATAGCTAGACTCGAGGCACGAAATGAAGCCAACAGGTAAACACTTTGAGTTATCCTTAATTGATAGCTCAAACGAATTGATCCTGACACTTCAATCATTTGCCATGTCTTCTCTTGATAGGGAGCCATCAGGCAGTCAATAAAGGATGAGAAGGTTGGCAGACGCATGGTGATGGCGTCCTGTGTTGCTGGTTTGGGGTTTGCAATACTCACCACAAGATAAGAAAGGCTCTAGTCAGGGAGAATTATCTAATTAAATAACATGGTGGTTTCCTGGCCCATATGGTAACTTGATGATTCAACAGCACTCTGTTTATGGCATGTAATACCAATATCGGTGTTGTATGCTCTGCACAATATTCCTCGCGTTCCCTTGTCCGGTCATGGCATTAATTGCCGTAATGCTAATGTTATTTATGGCATGTATAAGACCAGAAATGTCTTCTCGTTAACAGGCTAACAGCTTGTCAGCGTTGTACGTACGCTTGGTATGTACACTGTCTGTACTGGAAGTTGGAACTCTGTGCGTTTAACGTAACCCATTAAGTAAACTAACAACTTTGTGTCTGTTCGTTGTGGAACTGGGCAGTACGGGTGGGCGCGGCCTGCCTTTTAATTCCATGCGATTTATTGTACGCTTCTATTGAGGCTATCTAGCACTGTAAAATTTTGCTAATTCTCGTAGCTTGCTTGCACGGACCGTGCCTCTCGGTGCGGTGCCTTGTGCTCTTGCATGTGAAACTTGTTTGCTCATGTTGCACCCTGTCCAGCTCATCTGTCTGTCTATATATATTCGTAAGAAGATACCATGCATGCATTTCAGCTGAAACTTCAGTTTCTGAGGAACCATGTTGAGATGTGCCATGGTTCTCGATGATGATGAGTAATTGACAACCGTGTTGATTTGCGTTGACATGAGGTTTGGGTTGGAATGCGGGACTTTGAGGGTTGCATAAGCATATGCATGATTATGTTTATGGCTAACCGAAGTTGGTGCAGGTGTTGGGATGATTGGCGGAGAAGGAAACGTGTTTGCTTGTCTAATGATGTGTAGGTCAATGGAGTCAACTTGATGGTCAACGGCAGGAGGATCGGGAGGACCAAGCGAAGGGTCCCGACGGGCTGGGACCGAGGAGGCTTGGGTTCGGGCGATCGAGAGGCCGGGTGAGGTCAAGGGTGATCCACACCGTACACGTGGCGGACAAGAAGCACGGAGGGTTTCGCGGTTTGGCCTCAAAACCGTGGAGGTGATGAAGACGGCGTGTTGACCAAGGTCAAGAGGCGAACAGGAGGCCGGTGCAAGTGAAGGGTCCCGACGGGCTGGGACCGAGGAGACTTGACGGCGAGGTTCGCGGGACGAGGTGACACGCGTCGACATCGAGATGGTTTCCCGGTTTGGCCTCAAAACCGGTGGTCGACGGTTTCCCGGTTTGGCCTTAAAACCGGCAGTGATGGTTTCCCGGTTGAGCCTCAAAACCGGTGGTGGACGGTTTCCCGGTTTGGGCCTCAAAACCGGTGGTGGGTGGTTTCCCGGTTTATGCCTCAAGACCGGCGGTGGACGGTTTCCCGGTTTGGGCCTCAAAACCGGTGGTGGAAGTCGCGCTTTGAGAAGCGTGCAAGGTGGTTTCCCGGTTTAGGCCTCAAAACCGGCGGCGACGGATGGAGGTGCATGTGGCACCATCGCGGAGGTGGCTTCGAGGTGAAGCTACGGTGTGAAGGCCCCGACGGCGTTCGGGCGAAGGAGAAAAAGTTGGACGGAAACGCCCTTATGTGTTGTATGGGTGTGTTGTAGTGTGAGGGGCATTTCCGGGATGTGGAAATGTCCAAGGAGATAAGGTGGGTGGCTGGTTGTGGCTGCCCCCTTGAGCCTTTCATTTGAGTTGTGGGAGAGGGCTTGAGAGAGAGGAGAGAAGAGAGGGGAGAAGAGAGGAGATGGCTCTTTGATTGAGCTTTTTGTCATCTCTAGTTTGTGTGTGCTAGGGAGTGGCTTGACATCTACATCTTTGAGCAATACATAGCATCAATTCGTCCTCAAAGTGTTCTCCTCATCTTGAATCCCGAATTTCTTATTTTCCCCATTTTCGGAACTATTTTCGGGTGATTTTCGATTCGCCTTTTGTGATGTGTTTTTGGGCGGATTTCTTGGGGATCTTGGTGCTAGGATGTGCTAGAACAATCCTTGGTAGGTCCTTGACCGAATCCATGGCACGAGCACCTTCGATTTGAAGATTTGGTGAAGTTTCCTTCTCTTGTTCATCCAAACCCTACCCCTCTTGATAGAATCTAAAATCCGCATGGATTTCTTAGGGTTTTTGGTGTGATTCTTGTTGGATGATGTTCTCCATCTCAAGACGAAGCTATGGTTCAAATTTCGTGATTTTTGGAGGTCGTTTGACCCGGTTTCGAGATTTTTCTTGAGCTTGCGCGCGTGCTGTCCTGTCAGGGCCGGATTATCCGGCAAGTTGCCGGAGTATCCGGTGGCCGGAGTATCCGACAGTTGGCCGGATTATCCGGTGGGAGGTCTCTGTTTTGACTTTTTCAGATCACCTTTTTGAGTGTGTCTTTGCTTGATTTGCTTCCGCAAGTGTTTGTATCTCTTCCACAATCATTCCTAGGGTCAACACATCACGTTTCATGTGTGTGTGTGATCTTGGTGGTTGTTCTTGAGGTGGGTTGGGACATAGGCCAAGTTCTTTCGAAGAATTTTTATCGGCTCCCATTCACCCCCCCTCTGGTCGCCTTCTCGGTCCTTCAATTGGTATCAGAGCCGGTTTGATCACTTGTTGGCTTTGACCGGCCTTGTGATCCATAGGCGACCTTTTGCACTTGCTTGTTTGTGCTTCGGTCATTTGCTAACACTAACCGGTGCTTGTTCAATGGCACCAAGTGCTCGCTCTCGTGTGTCTTTGTCCTCAGGTTTGAATATGTGTGGAGTTGCTATTGAGGATGACATCAAGAAGAGTCGAGTTGTCGATGCTTGCAAGGGTGATCTCGAGGAGAAGGAAGAACTTAAAGTGACCGATCTTTTGAAGCTTTTTAGAGGCAATGAGATGGCACCTCATGATATCATCTCCAAGCTTTTCAAGATGAGCCAAGGTAATCTTGTCATGGGCATTGTGACTTTATTCACTACGGTTCGTGCTTGTGATGATAGAATTGTCAAACTCAAAAAGAAATTGAAAACTTCTATGCCTAGTGATGAGAGCTTGTTGTCTAGACTTGATAATGTGAATGCATCGACTTCTTGCAAGTCTATTACTTCTTTGCCTTGTGATGATTGTGTTGCCTTGCTCAAAAAGAATGATGAGTTGAATGCTTCTATGGCTTGTTTGAAATCCGAAAATGAGAAATTGATGCATGATTGTTCTTCATGTGAAAAGCAATTGGAAAGTGCTAGATTTGTTATCAACATGTTGAATGAGAATGCTTCTTTGCCATGCTTGTCTTGCAAGTCTTTGCATGATGAAATTGACTTGTTAAAATCAAATGCTTCTATGCCATGTGATTCATGTGTTGCCTTGCATAAAGATCTTGATTGTGCTAGAGTTGAAATAGGCAATCTTATGTCCTTGGTTAGAAAAGGTTGCAATTCTTGTATTGACTTGCTTGCTGAAAATGAAATGTTGAAGCTTGATCATTCCACTCGCTTAGAGCAACTTGAACTTGCTAGGGCTACCATTGTTGAGATAAAATCTATGCCTTGTAGCACTTGTTCTTCTTCTATGAATGATGATGCTTGCCTTAATCCTTGTGCTAATCATGATGCTTTGCATGATTTGCATATGAGTGATGCTTCTTCTATTTCTTGCACATCATGTCTTGCTTTGAAAAATGAGATTGAGGCTTTGAAGCTAATGCGCGATGATATGAGCGCAAAGTTGGTTGAGCACAATGATATGAGTGCTAGCCTTGAGAAGGAGAATGATCTCTTGCGTACCACATATGCCGAGTGCATTGAGAAGGAGATTCAAATCTTAAGAGATACTCCATGTGGTACTTGTGAGCGTCTCAAATCTCAAAATGAGGTTTTGCTCCAACTATGCAAGAGCTTAGATGCTAAGCTTCTTGATTCACGCAATTCTTCTCACTCCGATGTGTATGTTCCAAATATTTCTTCTTTGTCTTCGGAGTTGGGTTCTTCTCATGTTGTGCGTGAGTCTTTGGATGTTAGCTCTTGTGCTATTGCTTTGGGTGATTCTTCTTCGGCTACTCATGCTATTCGCTCTTCCGGTGTTGCCCAAGAGACTTCAAGTGGCAAAGGTGTTTCTTGCTCAAATGGTACATCAACCTTGAAAGAAAAGTACCATTGCACCTTTTGCAAGAAAGATGGGCATGTTCTTGAGTTTTGCTTTCGCCGTGTCAAACACGAGCGCCGCATTCGTGCAAAGGTTTTTAGGAACACACATCGCTCTTTCCATGGCATGTGTGGACCGAATGTTGGCTCCAAGTCAAAAGATGCTTCTAGTTCTTCATGCAAGTCTCAAAGGACTTCTCACTCGAGCAAGAATGGTGCTTGTACCTCTCAAACCGTCTCTCCCGATAGGCCATTGTACCATTGCTCTTATTGTGGGAATGATGGGCATCAAATTGACTTTTGCTTTAGGCGTGCCAAACGCTTGCGCCGATCTCATGCTTCTAGCTATTCGAGTATTCATAGCTTTTCCCATGGCACGAAGACTCGGGAGTCTAGCATGAGGCATCGCTTTATTGATGGTTTCTTTGACTCATTTTCTTGTGGGTTTGAACGTGCTCGTGGACATGCTTCTAATGCTTTTTGTGTTGGTCCACGACATGGTTCTCATGATTCTTTCAATGGTTCTTCTCATGGTGTTCCCTTTAGAGGCTCTCGTCGTTTTTCTAGTGGTTGCACTCATTTTTCTTCTCGAGTTGCCATTTCGCGACATGCTTCTAAGGGTGATTCAAAGTCTTCAAATTTGAGCCAAAGTTTGCATCATGCTAACCCTCATGATAAATTGAGTACATATATTGGTCATGTGTCCAAGTGTTGGATTCCCAAGTATTTGCTTACTAACCCTTCGGGATCCAAGACTCGGACATCTCTCTCTTCTCATGTGTAGGTTGAGGACGCGGGTTGGAGGACATGAGCTTGATTGATCTCGGTCTTTTGCTTGACGTGATTGAGACATGATGGTTCTCCATACCCTTGTACATGGCCTCCAAGAGGCATGCGCTTCATTGTGGCGTCTTCACCTATTTTGTGAGCTTTCCTATACACTCATACCTTCTACATTCGTGTACATTTACTTGTGTTATGAGGTGCTTGTTCATATGCTCACTTGACCCTCTCGGCATGTATTTATTTATGTATATCATGTATCATGCTTTTGGTTCTCTCTTGTTCTCTTTTGCTTTTATTTGCATACGCCTTTGGTTAGCATGTGATCGTCTTGTTATATCCAACCATGCTAGCTTTGCATTTTCTTGTGGCTTTAGATCTCACTTTCAAGCTTCCATTTCTCTCTTGTCTATTGGATGTTTTTCTCTTTTGGTTAGCATGTGCTTATATATTGTTACATTCAACCTTGCTATTTTGCATATGTTCTTGGCTTTTGACCCTTACTTTCATGCTTGCTATTCTCTCTTGTCCTAAATTGCCTTTTGCCTTGTACACCTTTGACTAGCATGTTTCTATATTGTTTTTCACCTACCATGCTAGCTTTGTGATCGCTCTTGTGACTTTCGTCACTCCTTGTATCTTGTGTGAACCATACTATATCTTTTCATGATTAGCTAGTGGTTCTCACATGCTTATCCTCATGTAATATGTGCTCCTTTTTGTGTTATTTGTATATCCCTCAACTTTGACATATGATTACTTGGCCCTCTAATGTTTTGCCATGATTTGTAAATTTGAGTTTGAGACATACTCCATATTGCTTTATTTGTATAACCCCTTTTTTGATTGTTAAAAATGTTTACCCCTTTTCAAGTTTCTCCTTGTCCTCATTTCCAATGATTCTAAAGTTGTTTTGTTGAGGGGGAGATTGGCTTGGGTTGAGGGGAAGATTGGCTTGGTTTGAGGGGGAGTTGCTGTTTTTCATTGATATTGGAGCTTGTCTTGTGCTTTGGACTTTTGGAGTTGTTGTTTTCCATTGACATTTGGAGCTTCTCTTTTGCTTTGGACATTTGAGATGCTTTTCTTGTAAAATTTGTATCTTAACTTTGCATCGCATCTCATCATGTAACATGTGCATTGTAGAAGCTTCAATTCTTATGCCTTCTTGTATTTATTGTTGCTATGGTTGAGTTTGAGCTAAGTTGTGTGATTGCTAGTAGCAAACCTTCAAACTTAGGCTTTTCTAGATGGCTTGGCATAGTGGCATTTTGAGCAAGCTAGCTAAACTTAAAGATGAAAATTGGCTTTTGTGAGTCTTATGATCTATGCATGCCAATATTTGCTCACCACTTGTATACTTGCTTTTATCCTTGTCAAGACTTGTGTTAAGGCTAGTTGAGAAAATGTCTTGGCTTCGGCAACTTGTTGTTGGGGGATGGTCTTTGCAAATGTTTAGCTCATGATGGGACTTTGGGGGAACAAATGTTCCTTTTGCCAAAAGGCATGCTCTTTTGCTCTTGTGCTTAAATTTAAAATCAATTTGATCTTTTGTGCTTTATGTTTTAAATCCAATACGGTGCCTTGATGCCTCAGGGTGTTTGCCGTAACCAGTCGTGCGACCCTCTGTATGGATAAGAGGTTACTTGAGGATAAAATCCAATACGGTGCCTTGATGCCTCGGGGTGTTTGCCGTACCCAGTCGTGCGACCCTCCGCATGGATAGAGGTTACTTGAGGATAAAAATAACATGAACAATTGCTTTTGTTCCTAAATCTTATATCTTACTTGTTGATTACTCACTTGATCAAATTGAGTCTTTGTTGCATATGTGAGCGTTTGTCAAAGCACATCTTTCCGAATGTTTGTTGCCTGAGTTGAGATTGACACTTGCTAGTTTTCTTGGATTCACTTAATGCTTGTTTTGCCTTGGCTAGCGGCAATTATACACGTGGTGGCAGCTTTTATCATGATGTAGCAAGTTTGAATCTATCTTGCTCAATTCAATCTTCTTGCTTAGCTTGTCTAGCTCTTTGTTTTTGTGCTATGCTCTCTATTAAGACTTTTGTGCGATTGTGAGCTCATGCTTTTACACTTCAAAGCTTTGTGCTTGTTTCATAGCAATGATAAATGCTTGTTGACATAATTGTTGAAGCTCCATAAGTTTGCATCCTCATAAATTGCATTTTTGTCTCTCTTTTATGTCTTGATGAGTTCATTGCCAAAGGGGGAGAGATTTCAAAGGAGTGATGCACACTTTGTGAAAATGTGAATGAATTTAGCTTATGCTTCGCATGAGAGGTAATCATAACTTAAGGGGGAGCAATCATAACTTGAGATTTTCATGAGAGCATTCCATGTATTTGAGATTTTCTTGAGTCTCTTGTGCTCTTGGTGATGAAATGGTCATGATGAACAATTATTCTAGTTTATGGACCATGAGCCGCTCTCTTGCCAATTCTTGATGTTTGCGATCCTTTTATGCTAAGTGGCCACTTTCGATTCTTTATTGGTTTGTGGCTATCTTAGTTGTGCTTTATTGGACTCGCATTTTCAATTCCAAATTTATGTGCATTTGATGTTGTCAATGTACTCATCAAGGGGGAGATTGAGAAGCCATGTTGATATGTGCCATGGCTTGGTTTGTGATGAGTAATTGACATTGATTACTTCTTTGTTGAGTTTGGTTGAAAATGCATTTTATGGGTCGAGAAAGCAAACCCCCCGGACTATCCGGTATATTACCGGATCATCCGGTACCGGACTATCCGACGTTGTACCGGACCATCCGGTCAATTCGCATTGCTTGAAAGATAGCACTACTTGAGGGGGAGCTTTACATCAAGTGATTACGTTCTGACTTTTTCTTGAGTCTTTTGGGATCTTTGCGTGTATGAGCCGCTTTCTTTGCCAACTCTTGGCTTGTGTGATCCTTTGCTACTAGATGGTCGTTTTCTACCTTTTACCTTGGTTTTGGACCATTTAGTTAGCTTCTTTGGTTTCGCATTTCAAGTTCAGATTCATGTGCTTGGTGTTGTTGTCAATGTACTCATCAAGGGGGAGATTGAGGAACCATGTTGAGATGTGCCATGGTTCTCGATGATGATGAGTAATTGACAACCGTGTTGATTTGCGTTGACATGAGGTTTGGGTTGGAATGCGGGACTTTGAGGGTTGCATAAGCATATGCATGATTATGTTTATGGCTAACCGAAGTTGGTGCAGGTGTTGGGATGATTGGCGGAGAAGGAAACGTGTTTGCTTGTCTAATGATGTGTAGGTCAATGGAGTCAACTTGATGGTCAACGGCAGGAGGATCGGGAGGACCAAGCGAAGGGTCCCGACGGGCTGGGACCGAGGAGGCTTGGGTTCGGGCGATCGAGAGGCCGGGTGAGGTCAAGGGTGATCCACACCGTACACGTGGCGGACAAGAAGCACGGAGGGTTTCGCGGTTTGGCCTCAAAACCGTGGAGGTGATGAAGACGGCGTGTTGACCAAGGTCAAGAGGCGAACAGGAGGCCGGTGCAAGTGAAGGGTCCCGACGGGCTGGGACCGAGGAGACTTGACGGCGAGGTTCGCGGGACGAGGTGACACGCGTCGACATCGAGATGGTTTCCCGGTTTGGCCTCAAAACCGGTGGTCGACGGTTTCCCGGTTTGGCCTTAAAACCGGCAGTGATGGTTTCCCGGTTGAGCCTCAAAACCGGTGGTGGACGGTTTCCCGGTTTGGGCCTCAAAACCGGTGGTGGGTGGTTTCCCGGTTTATGCCTCAAGACCGGCGGTGGACGGTTTCCCGGTTTGGGCCTCAAAACCGGTGGTGGAAGTCGCGCTTTGAGAAGCGTGCAAGGTGGTTTCCCGGTTTAGGCCTCAAAACCGGCGGCGACGGATGGAGGTGCATGTGGCACCATCGCGGAGGTGGCTTCGAGGTGAAGCTACGGTGTGAAGGCCCCGACGGCGTTCGGGCGAAGGAGAAAAAGTTGGACGGAAACGCCCTTATGTGTTGTATGGGTGTGTTGTAGTGTGAGGGGCATTTCCGGGATGTGGAAATGTCCAAGGAGATAAGGTGGGTGGCTGGTTGTGGCTGCCCCCTTGAGCCTTTCATTTGAGTTGTGGGAGAGGGCTTGAGAGAGAGGAGAGAAGAGAGGGGAGAAGAGAGGAGATGGCTCTTTGATTGAGCTTTTTGTCATCTCTAGTTTGTGTGTGCTAGGGAGTGGCTTGACATCTACATCTTTGAGCAATACATAGCATCAATTCGTCCTCAAAGTGTTCTCCTCATCTTGAATCCCGAATTTCTTATTTTCCCCATTTTCGGAACTATTTTCGGGTGATTTTCGATTCGCCTTTTGTGATGTGTTTTTGGGCGGATTTCTTGGGGATCTTGGTGCTAGGATGTGCTAGAACAATCCTTGGTAGGTCCTTGACCGAATCCATGGCACGAGCACCTTCGATTTGAAGATTTGGTGAAGTTTCCTTCTCTTGTTCATCCAAACCCTACCCCTCTTGATAGAATCTAAAATCCGCATGGATTTCTTAGGGTTTTTGGTGTGATTCTTGTTGGATGATGTTCTCCATCTCAAGACGAAGCTATGGTTCAAATTTCGTGATTTTTGGAGGTCGTTTGACCCGGTTTCGAGATTTTTCTTGAGCTTGCGCGCGTGCTGTCCTGTCAGGGCCGGATTATCCGGCAAGTTGCCGGAGTATCCGGTGGCCGGAGTATCCGACAGTTGGCCGGATTATCCGGTGGGAGGTCTCTGTTTTGACTTTTTCAGATCACCTTTTTGAGTGTGTCTTTGCTTGATTTGCTTCCGCAAGTGTTTGTATCTCTTCCACAATCATTCCTAGGGTCAACACATCACGTTTCATGTGTGTGTGTGATCTTGGTGGTTGTTCTTGAGGTGGGTTGGGACATAGGCCAAGTTCTTTCGAAGAATTTTTATCGGCTCCCATTCACCCCCCCTCTGGTCGCCTTCTCGGTCCTTCAGTTTCGATCGACTCTGGCAGCAACGTTCGCTCAAATAGTACGCTCCAATACGCCGAAGAGCACACCGAACGCAGTTAGTGACAGCAGGCATCAAGCCGCTCACCGGCGAGCTTGACGGCGCCGGTCATCCTGGTGGCTGGAGGCGGCGCTGCTGGCCGGCGACGGGTGTCCGAACTCCGGGATGGACCCGGGGTACTCGGCGCTGTACTCCGGGCTGGGCAGGGCCGCCTTCCGGATGCGCTCCATCTGGGCCGTGTACGACCCGGACCCGTACTCTGACCCAGACCCGGAGCCCGACCCGAACGCGACGCTCTGCCCCGGCCGCACGCCGTCGTTGAGGTCCTCCAGCGGCATCTCCCCCTGCAGCGCCTTCACGATCTGGCTCATCTTGGGCCGCCGCCGGCCGGCGTGGCGGATGCAGGCGGCGGCGCTGGCGACGACGCGCGCCGCCTCCACCGCGTCGTAGTCGCCGTCCAGCCTCGGGTCGATGATTGGGTCGTAGTTGCCGTCGGCCAGGGCGCGCGACAGAGCCACCCTCGCCTGCATGCATGTAGAGGTGTGTTTCAGAGCAGAGCAGGTGTGTTTCAGAGCAGAGCAGAAGCAGGTATCAGTCGGTTCAGAGTTTCTTCTTACCCAGTCGACGAGGCCGTCCTGGCCGTAGGAGGAGCGGTCGCCGGGGCGCCGGCCGGTGAGCAGCTCTAGCAGCATGACGCCGTAGGAGAACACGTCCGACTTCTCCGTCAGCTTCCCGCTCGACGCGTACTCCGGGGCCAGGTACCTGCATCTCAGAGTTCAGATGTTCTGGTCCTATTCAGAAGCACATTTCGTTTGCAGTTTTCAAAAATTCTCTGATGCTGCTGCCACTAGTTTCAGACTTCCTGTAGTGCAAACGTACCCGAATGTGCCCATGACACGGGTTGACACGTGCGTGTGGTTGACGTTCGTCAGCTTGGCCAGCCCGAAATCAGCAACCTGAACGCACAACACGTCATCTCGTCAGAACAAAATGAACAGCAGAGCAGAGAAACAGAGTTTCAGCAATTTCAGAATGGTTTGCTCGACCACTTTACCATAGCCTCGAAGTCGTTGTCCAGGAGAATGTTGGCAGACTTAATGTCACGGTGGATGATCCGAGGATCACCTGATAGAACAAGACCAAATCCATATCAAGAACGCCGAATAATCATACAGAGCAGAGCACGCAGCTTCTGAAATGGACACTTACATTCCTCGTGCAGATACGCGAGCCCCTTGGCGGCGCCGAGCGCGATGCGCAGGCGCACGGTCCACTCCATGACCGGCACCCCTTTCCCGTGGAGGTGGTGCTCGAGCGTCTGGTTGGGCACGAACTCGTAGACGAGCAGCCGCTGGTCGCCGGCGATGCAGTAGCCGACGAGGGAGACGAGGTGGCGGTGGTGCACGCGGCTGATGGTGTCCACCTCCGCCTGGAACTCGCGCTCGCCCTGCCCGCTCCCGGCCTTGAGCTGCTTCACCGCCACCTCCGTGCCGGTGCCGGGGAGCACGCCGCGGTGCACGTACCCGAACCCGCCCTGCCCCAGCAGGTTCGCCGCCGAGAACCCGCCCGTCGCCGCGCTCAGCTCCTCGTAGCTGAACGACGCCGTGTCCAGGCCCGCCGGCATCGGCAGCGGCGGCGGCGGCACGGGTGGCGGAAGCCCGCCGTGCGAGCCGGTCGCCGGGGGCGTCGTCGCGTTCGCGTCCGCCGGCGGCGACGGTGCAGGCGCCACGGCTTGTTGTTGTTGTTGTTGTTGTTGCCACTTGTTCGACGGCGACGGGGCCACCTGGTTCTGCCACGGCGGCCTCGTGGCGCCGGTGGTGTAGTAGTACGCCGAGGTGTTCCCTGCGCGCAAGCCATCGCCATGGTCAATGTCAAGAACCACCGGCACGAGGAGGATGCATGTGTTCCGGCAACGGCGCGCGGCGTGTTGATTTTATGCAGCACGCACCTTTGAAGCCGGAGGAGTCCGCGTAGAACATCAAGCCGCCGGGCGGGTGGTGCGTGCCCGTCCTCCGCTTCTTGCTGCGGCAGCTGCAGGCGCAGGCGGCGACGAGGACGACGAACAGCAGCCCCGCCATGACGGTGGCGGCGACGACCTCCGTCGTCTTCGTGTCGCCTCTTGCTGCTGATCCGTCCTCGGTAGGAGGCGGCGGGGATTTGTGGCCGCCGCCATGCGTGGACTGCGTCGACAGGCGTCTCGTGGCGTGCGACGGCAGTGGCGACATGGAGACACGCATCGTCGACGACGGCGAGGAGGTGGTGGCCGGCGACGGAGAGCAGTTCGAAGGCATGGTACGGATTGGGGGATCAGAAGAGCGGGAGCTTGCCGAATGGGACGTGTGATCTGCCATACGTACGAATTCTCTTCGTTTTTGCCCCTGTAGAAGAACCTGTTAAAATGATCAATTGAAGCCTGCCAAATTCAGCGAGTTGCAATGACGTGTCTTGTTCACAGCGTAACGAAATTCGCTTGTAACCGTTGCGGTGACTCACGCATGTTTCTTTAAATTCAGGTTGGGGGAATGGAACGAACAAGCAGCCCGATTGAAAAGAAGCACAACAAATTCGCCTCGAAATTCTCGTTTCTCAAAATTTGCCTTCAAATTGAACGAAAAGGACGAAATTACGAGACCCACCAACCTGCATGAACCGCGACGAACGAGGGGACCAGAGGAGCAGGGAGATCGATTCTTCAAGGCGCTGCTGCTAGCCTTCTTGCCAGAATGAGGAGGGAATGGTGGATTCAGGCAGCTGGACGGACAGAGACGCCGCTGCCCTGCTGCACCACGCGAGCTCGCCCTTCTCCTTTCCCCTTACGAGGAGGAGGAAGGAGGCGAGCAGGGGCAGGAGAAGATTGGCAACGGCGCGGCCGTGTTCATGGCGGCCTGGCCTGGGTGGGCCCTCCTGGCCGAGCCCAGCGGCCAACCGGCTCTTGCTATTTTCGCACCCTTCTTGATGCCGGATCGCGGAGGATGGGTGACTGCCTGCCTGACTGAATGCCCGAATGGTGCAGAGCTTGCACGGATGCCCACCTGACGGAGCAGAGGAGCAGAGAGAGCCTTTCCTTCTTGTTTGTTCGTTCTGTCGCGTGATGGCGTCGTCCTGTGGTCATGCCGCGTTCGCGTGATGACGACAAGTTTACATGTTCGTTTGGATGTATGCTGTCCTGTTCGTCAGCTCAGCTGGCACCACTTGCTCTTCTTTCCCCTCCGCGGAAATGCACTTTTTCGACGACCCTGATTCGTCAAGGAGTAGTAGTAACTGCAGGTCTGCAGCTATTTTCGTGCAACGTTTCGCTGCCTCGGCCGCTTTCGGAAGGGCTGCGCGGTGGCGGCCGGTGGAAATATGGAATCTGGCATGCCGTGCAACCTGAAGCGTTCTTGTTCTTCTTGATGGGAGATTTTGCGGACAGGCCCCTCGATTTTCAGGGATATCATGCTGAATGGTTATGTGTGGTTTTCTCTTCAATGCTCTTTGCTTTTCAAATTTTATGATGTTTCTTTTCAAAATACGATTTTGTGATACTTTTGATCATTCAAATCTCATTACGACATGTAATTATGACCAGCGGAATCTATCTTGCATTGGTATATTATTTTTCTCTCATTTCCTGTAGAAGAAAAGTAAAACATCTTAAAAAACTTGTATTGAAATTTGCAACGATACTTTTCTTTATATTGTAATTAAGCTCCCGTGTAAAGTGTGCACAGATAGATGGAGAGCATTGTGGAACCCCTTGAATGAATTGAGGAGAAGTTCTAGATATACAATAATGCAATGCCGGTAAAAATGGCAACAACATCGGTATCTAAGTGAATCGTACATATTTATATATTTTTAGCATCGCATACATGTCATTTGGTCCTATTTTCGTGTGCACGATCCGTATAAAGAAACCATTAAGCCCGCTTAGCGTATTGGGCTCTTGTACTTCTTGTTAGATGGACTAGAAAGCACATTGAAATAGGCTTATAGGGCCAACAGCACATGCTTAATATCGCACAAAAAAGGCCCATAGCCCAGTACCGCCGCATCCGACAAGACGCACCTGCCCCGTTCAGGTGTATTGTCATTGTAGCCACAAGAATAAATGTGTGCCTAATGCTCGATATTACATCTAAACGCCACGTAGTCTAGTACGTTGCATCTAGTCGGATGTATCTGGCTATTCGAATGTGTGTTCAATGTATCCACAAGCGTTAATGATGCATATCACACAATATTCTGACTTAATGCCTGCAACCCGAGTACCAGCGCACCCAGTTGTTGGATGCGCTTGTACTTACAACTGGTGTCGTCATTGTAGCCACTAGCATCAATGCGTGTACAAAATGTAAATATCACCATAAAATTGTGCATATTTGTTAACGACACAACCGATGACTAGCACAATATCTGCACAATCACATACAACCGTTGTTGAGCATGAATGAAAAGCTAACCAAAACAATCTCACAAGAAAAATATGATCCAACGAAACAATTCGCTAGAAATTAAGGGGCCTCAGCGCAAAACGCTCTCCTCCGGAAGCGTTAGCCCGTGTTCGTGCGTCAGGTTTTTTATCCGCCCGGAAGCTGTAGCCCAACCTTTCCTTCGCTCGCTCCCGCATCTCTCTGCTCCCAAACCTCCGCGACCTGCCCTAGGGTTTTCGCCGCCGCCGCCCATGGCCGCCACACCGGACCGCGCCAATGCCGACCTCAGCCGTCGCCTCGCCGTCGACGCCCCTCCCACGCCCCAGATCTTCAAAGGTATCCACTCGTCCTCCGCCTCCTCCCCCTCTCGATCCGCACGGAACCCTAGCTTCCCGCCGCTGCGCGGATTGGTCCGATTTGGTTATCGTTCGGTCGTTCGATTCGCGAGTTAGGTTCTAGATTTTGGGGGGTTTGGGCGGGCGTTGAGTGGTGCTGCCCCCGTGGGTTTTCGTGCTATTATTACCGGTGTTGGGTTTGTGGTTGGACCACTCATGCGTGGCGGCGCCAGATATGTAGATGTGTTAAGGATGTCGCATAGGCAGTTAAGTGCGTTTGGCTCCGATTTGGGTGGGTGGGATGCAATGGTCAGGTAGTCCTCTGTTTCTTACTTGAGGCGGCTGATTTGACTGATTGGATTCGTTCCAGGGAGTTCCAGTATTTTCATTCTTGTTGTTGATTCTTGTAAATATCCTCTTCACAATGTAGAGATCTTTGTTTTTTGTGTTGATTCAGTTTCACTAGTGCCACACATGTATGGACGTCTCCTTGAGTAATTTCTGTTTGTGGCAATGGTGATGTGTGGTAATATTCCTGAGTTGCTAGATGTAGCTGAATACCAGTAGCCCGTCCCTGTTAGACTGTCGCTCCATGTAGCTCTGCATGGGGTACTGCATCTATTACAGCTTCTGTCAGTGTTTATTTGTTTAGACTTGTGTACCGTATCCTCTATACTCTTCTTTGAATCATGTTTACTGTTTACAGTACTGTTTTGTGGTAAAAGAAGTCAGTTGACTTTAGAAAACTCTTATGTGATCAAATTACTTTTATTTAGTTATACCGCTAATACTTGCATGTTTGTATTGCCTAGCTAGTGATCATTTTTTGGTTAACATATTGAACTTAAGAACAGATGAGAACCTACTTCATTAGTAAATTGTTTATCCTGTACTCTGAAACTTATGCAATATTTTCTTGTATCATAGCTTGTTTCCTGTTGTATTGATGGTATATTTTGGTTGTTGCAGAGAAGCAAGGCATGGATACTGAAATTCCCCTTTCTCCTCAGTGGCTTATGAAGATGGGAGAAAACAAGGTTAGTTACTGTTCAGAGACATCTGTATCTGGAAATCATGTTATTATTATCATACATCGAGATTGCAGTAATACCATGTTTGTCTGGTGTATATTAGTCTCTCTCAGTTGTTTGCTCGTCTATGGTGCAGTGGTGATTTATATAATTTTTTGTTTATTGCAGGATTCTACTTCACAGGGTATCCGCTCAGATGGTACAAAGACACCAGGGAATGGTGAAGACCCAGGCTTAAGTGCAAAGAAAAAGGATGTTTTCAGAGCCTCTGTGCTTGATGGTGAAACTGGGCGTCGTGACCGGTGGCGTGATGATGAAAGGGAGCCAAATTCAACCCATCGGTGGAGCCGCTGGAGGGAGACAGATAAGGAACACAGTGATACCCGCAAAGCGGAAAGATGGTCAGATGACTCCAAGTATTCTGTGGATGGTCGTCGTGCACCACAGGAGCGCTGGGGTGATTCCAATAACAAGGAAGGCAACTATGACCAGCGCCGTGAGAAGTGGAGTACACGTTGGGGTTCCAATGAGAAGGAGTCTGAAAATTGGCGTGACAGGTGGGGTGATTCAGGCAAAGAGGGTGATGCTTCCCGCGAAAAAGGTTATGGAGCCCATGGAAAGGAGGGAAATAGTTATGACAAGGATTCTGAAAGGGATGACAATGTCTCGTTCATGGAAATCTAGTTATCCTGTTGGCCGCGGGCGGGGAGACACGCCTCATTATCCCTCTCTGACTCCACAGAAACCATCTGCTACTTACGGATATGGTAGAGGGAAGCTAGACAATGAGATTTCAAATCTTCAAAGTTCTCGTGTGAAATTCACATCTGGTGCAAGTGCAGTTAGTAGTGGATCTTCACGGCCATTCCAGCTTGGTCTTCTTTCTGACAGACCTGGTGGTGCATCAGGAGATCGCTCGGCATTCAGATATAGTAGGATGAAATTGCTTGACATATACAGAACTTGTGACCTTACTAGCTTTAAGATTCCTGTTGATAGCTTTGAAGAAGTCTCTGGGTTCATGCAAGAAGAGGCTGCTTTCGAACCATTAGCACTATCTGCTCCTGTTGGTGAAGAAGCGGTAATTATGTTATTATTTCTCAAGTTGAAGGATCTTATTTCATTCTACTACAATGTCCATATCTCACAGTTGAATTGCATTTGCAGTCTCTTCTAAAAGCAATTGAGAAAGGGGACATTGTAAACAGTGGTGTCCATCAGGCCGCTAAAGATGGTTCTGTTGGAAAAGGTAACCTTGATGTGATGCCATCAAACTACCAAAACAATTTATACACACAACTTTATTTACCTTGTGTAAAATACTAACACATAAATATACTGAATATTTTCTCACTTAGTTATCTTCTAACTTTCTGCAGCTGGTAGTTCTGATCAACCAGGGGGCAATGAAGATTATAAAGGAGACACACTCGGAAATCTCAGGGGTAACATAGTTTATTTCCACGGATTTGTTGTTTACCCTATGTCACATAGTTGAACAAATTTCTAAGTGATCATGCAGATTTGATTTGGGTCCATGAACATATTTATTGTTTGTTATAAAATATGTTCTTCGATAAGTCTCAGGAGTTAAAACTTATTGAGTTCACACTTTCAAAATTTTATTCTTTACCACGTGTCACAGTTGACCTAACTTGTGAGCATGGTGAGGGATTTCTGTCCATAGATTTTTTGTTAAAGTCTGATAAATCTCAGGGGTAACATATTCACCGCTTCCACAGTTTTGTTGTTTGCTGAGTGTCACGCATTTAAACAAACTTAAAGTGATCATGCTGGGGATAATTACGTCCACGCATAGCTTTATCATTTGTCAAATATTGTGTTGAAACTTGGAGAATCTTTCATGCTTGTGTATTTGCCTTTCTAACATACTTAAATTTGTTGCTTGGTGTGGCTTCATGTTCGTTCTTTACAATCAGTTAATTGGCATTGTAGTTTAAAAATTGATTGTCTAGTTTTTGTAGAAAATGTCACGTATGTCCTTCCATATACTTGGACAATGAGAATAGAATATAATAGAAACACCACTAAAAATGTTACCAAATTGTTTGTGAATTCATTTGGTGATATTCAGAAATTTGTTTTAGATACATACAACACTGGTGAACTCCTATGTTTTGTTTCTTATGATGAAGTTACGAGATTTGAAGTTTGCATTGTGTTCGTTAATGCTAAATATATTGATCTTTGATAGGTATTCCTGGTAATATGGACATGCCAGGCAGAGGAGAGTCCTTGCGTCATGGGGCATCTACTTATGTTGTTCCACAAAGATCTCAGATTGCCGGAGAACATCGGCTTGGGCCATCTTCTGAATTCGGACAGCAAGCACCCAATTTCTTAAATCAAGAAAGAACTGTTGGCATGGCTAGAGTGGATGGCTTCGCCAACCCTATGCAGCCTCATCCTAATCCAGAAAGCCTCTCTCTATACTACAAAGATCCACAGGGCCAAATTCAAGGACCTTTCTCTGGTGCCAACATTATTAGCTGGTTTGAGGCTGGTTATTTCGGTATTGATTTGCTTGTTCGTGTTGTGAATGCACCCCCTGATACTCCATTCTTAATGCTCGGTGATGTTATGCCTCACCTACGAGCAAAGGCAAGACCACCACCAGGGTTTGCTACTTCGAAGCCTAGTGATATGCTAGTCCTGGAGAGTCCATCCACGGGCAAGTTTGTCATCTCCAGTGAGGTGCATGCAGGATCAGCTGCTGCTGGAATTGTCGACAGTGGGTCTAGGAAAGATACTGCAGTTGAGGCTCAGAATCGTTTTCTGGAGTCACTTATGTCGAATAACATTCATAATAATTCGGCGGCTATGACCGGAGGTTAGTTAATGGCAAAGTTGTATTTGTGCTCTGTTTTTCATTTTATTTTTGGTGGGTCCCTTAACTCTTTGCGACAATCATCCATACCTAACGCAACACTGTTTTCTTTTGAATCAGGTAGCAGTACCTTCGGCAACATTGCTTTGGGCGGAGGTGATAGTGGGAACAACATGAATTACCTTTTGGCACAGAAAGCACTTTTGGAAAGACAAAATTCTGCGCAAAACTCTATTCCCTTTTGGTCAGGAGATGCTATTGCATCAGCACAAGCACATAGCAAGGATGTAGCCCCAGAAGCATCTATCCTACATTCAAAATTGCAGCCACCCTTGGCTGATCCATCTCGCCAATCGTTGCAATCTCAGAATGTTGATTTGCTTGCCATGCTGCATTCTAAGGAGAAGCCTCAACTACATACTGGTAACTCTGGGGTACCACTATGGTCCAACTACACTGAAGCAAGAAACCTTAATCCTAGCATGCATGGTGTAGACCTCAATCAAGGGACAGTTAATGTGCGTCAAGATCTGCAGAACTCTCATAATGTTGGTATTGGTGCTCAACAGCACAGCTTCATGCCGCAAAATCGGCCCGCATTGGCTCATTTGCCACCTGAGAAGCTGCTTGCTGAGATATCTCAAGATCCACAACTCTTAAATGTGCTTCAGCAGCAGTATCTGATGTCACAACTGCAGTTGCAATCACAGCCACCTTTGACACCTCAGCCTCAGGCTCAACTCTCTATATTGGACAAGATGTTACTGCTCAAGCAGCAGCAGCAGCAGCAACAACAACAACTCCAACTGCAGCTTCAGCTAGAGCAGCAGCAGAAGGCATTGTTGCAGCAGCAGCACCTACTTTCTCACATGGTACCTCAGGGACATCCCAGTCAGCAGCCTGATGACTCTTATGGACCAAGGCATCCTTCTGTGGCGTCTGGAGATTCGTTGAATCTTGGTCTTCGAAGAATGCAAGAGGGTATTGAAGTTGATCCAAAGTTGCCCGTTGGTATGCAGGTGGGGCAACAATCTAGTCAGTCAATTATGAACTTGGGAAATAAAGATGACATAGTTTCTTCCCAAATTTCTTCTGCTACCCTGTCTTTGCCCCATGAAATTGTGGGTTCAGTTTCTAAAGAAGGCTATTCTCGTCTTCAGATGCCAGAAGTTTTTGTGAATGATGGGCCACAATTGAAAGCAACTATGGTAAACCCAGAGCTGACTAACTATGAGCAGTCTGTCAACACTGGAAATATGAATACTGAAAAGATAGATTCTGGAACCACTGGGGCCCCAGGGGAAGCTTCTAAGGATTTTCCTCAACCATCATTGGCTCAAAAGTCAGATAATATATTATCTGATATTTCTAAACAGGTCCAGGAAATAAAACTTTCTTCAGAAGATACTCCTGATGAAGTAAAAGTTGCTGATACACAGGAGACAAAGAAAGCAGAAAAGAAAAAGAAGCAAAAGAAGAAACAGGCTGCTGCAGATGCTGGCAAAGGAGTGTCCAAGACAGTTTCTGCCCAACAGTCAAGGCAGGAAACTGAGATTGGTAATTCTGATCTTGGTGGAACTAAGCATGACTTACCAGATGACACAGAGGAACTATTTTGGGGGTCACCTGTCAGAGTGGAAAATGAGATACCTCCCAAAAGCCTTTCCGGGGAATACAACACTAACAAAGCTGAATCCGAATATGATCCTCATGCCGCGGCAAACCAGCGAGCATGGAAACCTACCCAGGGACTCAGACCTAAATCACTGCTGGAAATTCAAGCTGAGGAACAACTGCGAGCACAGAGGGCATTAGCTATGGAAAGTGCTAAGCCAGCCGCACCAGCAGCTTCAGTGCATTCAATTCCTTGGAATGGCATGGCAACATCTTCAGAGCAACATTTTGGTGGTGCAAATAAATCATTGGCAGGCATGGAAAGTGCTGGTGAAAGGAATAAGAGAAGCCAGTTGCATGATTTGCTGGCAGAAGAAGTTTTGGTAAGGTCAAGCATTGCAGAAACTGAAAATATAAGCAATACAAGCGATGCATTTTTTCCACCTCTGTCAACTTCTGCTCAGCCTAATGCTCCTGCACCCGATGATAATGATTTCATTGAAGCTAAGGACAAGAAGAGCAAAAAGAAGGCAACAAAAACTAAAGGTTCTACTGTGAAAGCACCATCGCCTGTTGGGTCCTTTGATCCATCACCATCAGCTATTGCTGTGCCTGCTGAAAAGGGGAAGTCGGCCAAACAAGCACATCAAGAATCAGAAATATTGCCGGCTCCGCCAAGTGGTCCATCCTTCGGAGATTTTGTACCTTGGAAGAGTGATGCCAGCTCTGTGCCTGCTCCAGCATGGTCTAATGACTCTGCGAAGATACATAAACCTTTGTCTTTGAGAGATATTCAAAGAGAGGAAGAAAGGAGATTGGGTGCTGTCAAGCAACAAGCACCCGTACCAACTCCAACAAAGTTGCCTGTGAACCAAAAAAATCATGGGAATGCTTCTTCGTGGCAAGCTTCTGGATCATCTCCATCAAAGACAGTCGCCCCTGTCCAAATGAGCTCCAATATTCCCAGTCGTTCCAAGTCAAGTGCTGAAGATGATTTGTTTTGGGGCCCTTCTGAGAACTCCAAACAAGATAAGCAACAGTACGTATTTTTGAATTAAATCGGTTGCTTCTGTGGTGTTTTATGGATATTATTATAATCTTTTCCCCTTGATTTCTAAAAGCTAAATTAGTCATTACTGTCCTAAATTAGCATATTGTTATTGAACTTGGTTTGATTTCGAACTTAACAAAAAAACTCTATGTAAATCTTTATTGTCCTATCAAGTGTTTCAACTAAGATCCGTCCAGTAGTATCTTTTTGGAGTTTTCATTTTCTTGTTTGATCTTGCAAAAGGTGAATTTATGGATCTGGATGACAAGAGTGTTTTTTTTGCATATGGTTTGCGTTAAGGACTTTATTTTATTATTGTTCTACCCTCTGGTCCATGCCATATCATTTGATTTTAGAACTACTTTGCTTGACCAATTTTACAAAATTATATTGTACAAATGATAATCCCAAAATGCTCATGTTTTATTTTAATTCATTTACCAGGTCAGAGTTTCCATCTCTTTCAAGTCAGAGCAGGAGTTCCGTGATGAAGGATCAATCTCCATTAAATCGTCAGAAGTCTCAGGGAGGCAGATTTCCTCTTTCATCAGCTCCTGCTAACCAATCGGGGAAAGGGAAAGCAGAGGCTGCTAACAAGCAGACAGGTATTTTAGCGGATATTTACTCTTGTTTTTGAAATCTTTATTCGCATTCTAACGATTGTTATCTGCAGAGGCAATGGACTTCAGGGATTGGTGCGAGAGTGAGTGGCTCAGGCTCACTGGAACAAAAGGTACTGAAACTCATGTTCAGCTTTTTCTTCATGTTTTGTTTTTCATCCTGTATATCTGGTAACTACATTTACATATGTTCATTAATATCTTTTGCTTTTTCACTCAGATACAAATTTCCTTGAGTACTGCATAAAGCAACCTGCTGTTGAAGCAGAAATGATCCTCCAGGAGAACATTGGTTCTCTTGACCGCAACCATGAGTTCATCGACAAGTTCCTCAATTACAAGGCCTTTCTTTCAGCCGAAGTGATTGAGATGGCATTCAGAGCTCCCAGTACACGCGGTCCACGTGGTGACGGGGCAGCACGTTCAAACCCTGCTGCTGCAGCCAGAGGAGGCGCGAGTGCAGAGATGGAGCTGGATGGTGGAGGGAAGAAGAAAGGGAAGAAGGGGAAGAAGGTGAGCGCAGCCGTTTTAGGATTCAATGTCGTGAGCAACCGTATAATGATGGGTGAGATCCAGAATGTCGATTAGGACTGGTGATGGCAGTGTACATACCCCCTTTTTCCCCGGGACATCACCTCATGACTCATGTACATACAATAGGTTACATGTTTCCATCTGGCCCTATTTTTGATCACATGGAAGGGCCTATTAGTGCTCTCAATGGAGCATTAGTTCTGCGAATGTCTTTTTTCTGAGAACTGAGCTTACATAGTCGCTGATGTGGTTATTTTGGTTCATGAAACATTTTGTTGAGACACCTTTTAGGTTCCTGTAAGAAACAAAGATTTTGTTCTCATTACCTGACGAATTGAGAGATTTTTGTTGCTGTTGTATGGCTCTTTAGTTTTGTGCATATCATGATATTTGATTGTTGTTTATGGCTGTTAGTTTCTGTTGGAGGGTGACCTATGCAGAAGCTGAGCACAGCAAAAATTACAATGACATTGGAACAAACGGATGTGAACTGTGAAGGCAGTGGGGAAACATTGTGATACTAGAACTGACATAACTCGAGAATCATGTATCCTAATTGACGCTGAACAAGGCGTGTAAGAGACAAAAACGATCATCTTCTCAGCTGCAAGTCTTCTTGTGCATTACTTATCTGTTTTTCCTGGCGACCGTAGACTGTTAGCTCCGTATCTCGCAGCTGTTCGCGTAGCTGTAGTGAGGTGGTACGGGTGATTTCCAAGCTAGAACATCGAATTTTCCTGGAGGCCTGGCACCTCCAAACAGGACATCTCGCAACGAAACCTTGGGAACTCCTCCAACAGCAGAAGGGCCTATTTGATAGTCATCAAGAAACACAAACTGCTCAGCTGCTTCTTCAATGCTACTAGCAGTTTGCTGTGCCCGATCATGCACGACGAGCAGCTTCGCCTGCTTGAACCCTCTCAGGACCGCGAGCGCCAAGCTCCAGAACCTGGTGCTGAAATTCGATCTGAGCAGTTCACCGAAGATGTTGGCCGCCGCGAAGCTCCCGCCCATCTCCTCCGCCATGTCCATGGCTACCGACACCATCTTGGGGTGCTCCAACGCGTCCGCGCTCCCAAACGCGCGCGCCTTGAAGAAGTACCAGAAAGCTTCTTCGGTCAAGGGCCGTAACCGGAGAGGCTCCGTCGTCCCGAAGCTTGCAACCTTGTCTGATCGGCTTGTGACTACGATTTTGCTCACGCGCGGCGTGCGGGTTTTGCTGCAGGCGGCGAAAAACCTTCGCAGTAGGTCCTCGTTGGCATCCCAGTCCAGACCTTTTGTGTTCCTATCCCCATCCAGCTCAACAATGAGCAGTACCCTTTCTTCGCAGCAGCTTGTAAGAGTAGTACTAGTAGTAGTCGTCGCTGCTAAGTTTTCGTCTTCAAGATTGCCGCGTGCGAGGGACACGATTCGTGAGAAGTGGCCTCGCACCCGCTCGTCATTGCAGGCGTGCTCGACAAGGGTGCTCTTCCCGGCTCTTTTAGGCCCGGAGATTGGTAACACGCCTGGCCTTATTGGAGCACTGCCATGATCATCGTCTTGTAGTAGAAAGGCGACGACACGTTCCACCTCCATTTGGCGACCGAACATGCACTTGTCGATGAACATGTACACGCTGTACGGCTGCTGGCGGCGGCCCAAGCGATGAGGACATCGGGCCAACAGCGCGACCAATTCGTCCTTCACGTCGGCGAAGACGGCTTCGAGGCTTCCATGAACTTGCTGCAACGACGGCGGCCTCCGGCTACGAACCAAACAGACGCGCTTTGCAGGATTGAACCCGGACGTGGCGGCGACGAGGGAATTACGGCGGCTCACCTCGGCATCGCCGCCGCAGCCGTTCCGGCCCCGTCCGGCCACGCCGTCCAGCGCGTGCCAGCCCCGGTACATCTCCTCCCTCAGCGCGCTCAGCTGCCGCAGCATGGCGCGGTTCGTGACGCGCCGCCCCTCCGCCTCCTCCACGACGACGTGGACCCGGAGCAGCAGCCGCCGGAGCCGGTCCACCGTCTCGTCGTCGTCGTCGTCGCTTCGATGGTTCAAGATCCTGTCCATGAGGAAAGATACGGACCTGCCGGCGAGGTCGCTCATGATCGCAGAGAGAATCACCTCCATGGTCGATGTCCGGCCGGGCCTGTGGCTGTTGGGGAACGGGGGAACCTCGATCTCGCGTTGCAGCAAGTCGGTCAGGAAGATGATGCAGTGCAGAGAGATAGTCAACAGCTTTGTTGGTTGGTTGGCTTCGGCTGGTGTATGGATGGAAGAGGATGGGTTATGGCAGACAGTTCTCTCGTTGACGAAAGACGCCAATCAACGCGTAGTAGGATCGGAGTGCCGTAAGGTAGTCTGCAGCTTCAAACTTGTTTACTGAATTTTTTTTCGTAACCAAGTGTTTACCGAAATGTTAACCTATCTTCATCACAGAACCTCCTGACTGTATCGAATACTGCCATGGCATCAGTTCAGTTCAGTTCAGTTGAATACAGCCTGAAATTGGCTTGTCCTGAGGAATAGGATGGCATATTTATGGCTTTGCGTAGCAACAATGCTTGCCCATATACTATCAGTTTCCTGAATTTCTTCATAATTACCTTTTTCTTTCTGAAATTGGTCCTTACTCTGTAGCTTCTTGATAAAACGTATCGAGTACTACCATCGCATCAGTTCAGTTCAGTTGATTACATTGTGGAAGTGGCATGTTCTAGCGAAGAGGACGACACATTTATGGCTTGCCGCACCAACAATGCTTGCACATAAATTTCAGGTCATGGATTGACAGCACAAATTCTGTATCACAAATCAGAATGTGAACTGAACATCTGATTGAACATTGGCTGTGACCTAACCAGTTGGGAGATGTCTAAAATTTTGAATTATTTGTGGATTGGATTTTCTTTCAGAACAAAGTGGGCTGATACTAGTGTAGAAGAAATGTAAGGTGGAGAAGGCCATGAAACATCCAGCCTACAGGGTTAAACTGATGTTTCATTCAGACTGTGAAATGAATTATCAAACATCAAGGCTCAATCAGCACCCAGTCAATTTGTTGAATGAAAAGGATGAATTAAGCTTCGCTTCGGGCTAAGAAACTATGTAGGTAGTAGGCTGCAGCAGGAATGTGCTAAAACATATTCCCGGGGAATGCTAGCAATTGGAAAGGTGGGGTAAAATGCCACTATCAGTAGTATGGTTAAGATTCTTTCCCCATCTTGGAAAACTGCACAAGTGGAACTATTTTACCACAAGTTAAGGACCTGATCGAAATAGGTGAGATTACAAGCAACTGGAACTTACTAGATGATACTTAGCACAGAGTAGTGTTCTCAAACAAATTTCTTTCAGATGTGTTGTTCTTCCTGCAGTCATTTCAGTTTCAGTGCCTTCAGCTAAGAATACTGACGAAACATTCGGAGCAAGGAACCACCTGACATGGCGGCGCAGGCTCGAGTCTGGTGTGCCGCAAGAGCTGACCGCGACGCAGCTGAGATCGACGGCGATCCCTCTAGTTGTTCGACGTTGGGCGCCGGGAAGCGGCAGCATTGTCGTTGGCTCGTTGCTGAAAGCTGAGCTCGCCATGGCCCGACCACGCGTCCGTGGGAAGAGGGGAGATGGCCGGCAGCTGACGGGCTTTGAATTTACGCGGAGCGCTGACGCCGCCACACCCTGCCGCAAGATTCCAACGCAGGAGTGACAGGATTTTGCAGGAAGATCGGAAATCCTCGCCGCCGCGGGATTTTGCGGGTTCAGATCAGGCATTCCTCGCCGCCGCATTCCTCGATTCCGCGGCAGAGCATCTCCGTACGAGTTACGGCTGCCTGCCACGAGCATTAAACTTTCATGGCAAGCGCGGGATGAACGGCGACGGGGCTGCAGAGGTCGGCGGCGGCGGCGAGACCTTGCTCTTCCATGTCGCCGCCCGAAGTATTTGCAGAAGGCGCCTTAGTTCGGATTGCGACTATTAATCGCGATCTAACTATGTACACATACACCCCTATTTTGGATCGCGATTATTAATCGCGATCTATATTAGAGGTTATATGAAAATAGTTGATTAACCATGATCCAACTATTTGCAAAAATCCCCCTAGTTTGGACGGCCAATTCCTTCCGCCGCCGGCTCCTCCTCCAGCCCGGCCGCCCGCCGCCGCGGTCCTTCCCGCCGGAATCACGAGAACTCGTGTCCACCGAATATCTAGAACTGGAAGCTCACCTCACTACTCATCCAAGCGCGAGAGAGATCGTGCGAATGGCCGGAGAGCGTATGTTGCGCGGCGGTGAACCCGCCCGTCGACGTCGATGGGGTATGAATCTCTTCAACACTTTCTTTCAGCGGCAACGGTTCTCCAAAGCATTTTGTTTTGTCCATGGCCTGGAAAAAAAAACAGAGTATTTTGCAGGTTCAGATTCCAGCTTCGTCATGCTCTGTTCTTGCATGAGCATCATATAGTGAACTAAATCAGTGTCCTTGCGCAGTATGGAACAGCATGCAGATTAACGCATGTACTACATGGCTGTTCTGTTATCGCAATTCAGTTATGAGTCTCATGACTCTGTATGTTTTGTTCCGCTCTTGGTTGGCAGAAAAGCAGCTGCATATGCAGAGCTAGGCCAATGTTATCCAATGAGCAATCCAAAGTGGCAAAGTGGCATCTTTAGATTCTTTACAGTGATGTTAACGTGTGATTTTCGATAGCAGCAGAACTGATTTAGAGCCCTGAATAGTTGAAACTTGGTTGAAAATGAAACTAACGATTGGTTGTAGGCTTGTAGCACAGGAATCCAATTTGCTGTTTTTTTTTTGATAGATTGTGAATCGAAACAACATAATAAAAATCCTACTGTGAACATGAATTTTTTGCACGGTAGCTGAGTTTTATTTGGAGTGAAGGATGTTGTAAAAAGGAGGGTCTGGTTTGGCACACTAAAAAGTATCTGCAACTTAACTACCCTAGACAGAGAAAATTTGATACGACTTTGTAATTTGCGTCCAAAAGCTCTAATACTTTCCCGTGGCACAATTTCTGTTGATGCTCCGTTGTGAACCATCTGTTGATGTGAGGTGCAAATTGGTCAGTAATAAGATAATTTCAGTTTGAGGGGCTCAAATCAGTAATGTGTGGCAATATTTGCTTAGCTCTGTTGCCAAACGTATGGTGTCTGCATCACTACCTTCGTGGTGATGGTGTTGACATTACGAAGAGACGACCCGGCAAGTCTTGTCGCTGTATTTACCCGGGTTTTCCAGTAGCACAAGGTGCATTCAGAACCTGGGAAGATGATTCACAATTGATTACAACGTCACTTTTCTAATATCTTCTGCTGTCAACTCGTAATAGAAACTGATGGACAGATTGCATGAACAATCAGTGATATTGCAAGACCTGGCAGTAACGAAAAACTATCTATTAAAATTTCAGCATTTTGTTCAGGGACGGAAGGTAATAATCTTACACTTGCATCACTCTACTGTTGTTCAGAGCCTCTTTTCTTCGACTACAGAATTCATAGATCTATACTGTACTGTATGGATCGGAGATGAGATGCTATTCTGATTCGAAATATTTGATGTCTACATGTTTATATTTTTTGTGGCATAGGCACTGGGATGAGAATGTAGGTAAATACTTTTGTGAGCACATAACACCAGCCCAAGGTGACAAGGATAAACTGACAATTGTCTTCGGATAGCTCACATCTGACAAATGTGATTTGACGCAAAATGATAAGATGTGGCATATTATTTGTACGTCACATCAAGATTTACCATATTGATTAGGCACGAGGGACAACTGATTTATATATTTAGTAATCAAATTATTTATTAATTTTGTGAATTTGACCCTGATTAAAAATCAATAGGGTGGGGCATGTGCCCCTATGCTCATAAAAACTGCTCTCATGTAGGTAAATAAATCCTTGAAAGTTTACCTAAGTGAACCACTTTTTGTTTCTTCGTTGCAATTTTTTATAGATGATCCGGGCAGGTATAGACTCGCTGCCACATGAATTGCGACGTTTCACGGGCATCTTCCTACTACACTAGTAGCACGAGGCCACGATCATTTGGTCAGTGCATAAAATGTGAAATAAAAGCTTGTTGTCCTTACAACTCAACCACCGATAGCAGAAATTTCACCCCCCCCCCCCCCCCTCCAAAAAAAAAACCACCGATAGCAGAACTCACAACTATAGCCTGAGCCTGTTGCTGGAACTGCAATATCGATCATCAAGAGCAGGTATCATTGTTTTTTACAGGTATGATTTTATAAATCGTAGGGTTTGTCTGATCCTTGTCACTAAACGTTTCAGCTTTAATAGAAAATTTTTTCTTTTTTTTGCGAAGAGCTTTAATAGAAAATTTCCATCTTGAGTAAATTAATGTTCCATACATACATTTAAGTTGTTCCATTGGGTATTATGAAGAAATATGCAAGATGCTAGTCATCTAAGAACTTAATGTTTTATCTTCAACTAGAAAATGTTTCAGCTTCACATAAATAAAAATTGTTGTGCGCGTACATTTATCTGTTCCGAAAATGCGACTGACGAAATCTCAATCACAGAACTAGCAAATCTCTTTTACAAATATGGCGACGTGTCCGTCCATGGCCAGTCACTATGCCCCGGCGAGTCTCGAGAGATGCCGATGAGCTTGCCAGCGTTCTTGACACGGAATCATGGGCCTTTGCATGCTTGTTGGACGTGAGGGCGATCCTTAGCGTTTTTGTTGGAGCTGGACGTAGAGGGCAAGCACCTCACGCTCGCCCATGGCCAGCTGGTGACTGGTCTGGTGTCCGGGGCGCGCGGATGCAGTGGTCACCGTAGTGGCCGCCGTGGCCGGAGGCAGACCCAAATCCATGTCCGTCGCCGTGACCAAGGCACGCCTCTGCCTTATTAGCGCGTGCGTTGCCAGCCACCAGACCCGAGGCACGCGATTCTGGCATGGCAGGCAGCGGTGAGGAACGCCGGCGTCAGGATGCTCGTGCTCTGTGGCCAGCTTTACGTGTCGGCAGAGGCGCGGCCGCTTTGTTGGAATGGAGGAGAGGGGAGAAACAGACGTTGGCAACGCGGCAGAGCACGGGCGAGCCATGGCGTAAAGGTACAGCGGAGCGGCCGTTCCCGTGAAGGAAGAGGGCGGTCGCTGCCTGCCTGCCGTTCGATTGAACTCGCGCGGCTTGGAAGTGTTGGGTTGACAGTTGACTGGTCGTCAATCGTCGTCAGAACTCTCGGCAGCTGAGGCCGTTCTGTTTGGAAATGATGTCGATGCTTCTGGGCATAAAACAAATTTGGTGTCTTAATGCGGCACCTCACTATCACTGGTGCTTGATCACCACCTTGGGAGTTGGGGGCTCAGCGGCGCCGTGTTCGTGGCCTGGTCTAGTGGTCTTTCCTGTCTCGTTGCCGCCGGAATAGTGCAGCTCGAACGACGATCCGCCAGCAGGACCAGAACATGCGACGGTGAGACGGCGACGTCCAGGTCGAGCAGGTCTTTCGGATACTGGAACGCCTTCGCCGCGCACATCATGCCTGCCTTGGTGACACTGTTGGAGTTGGACGGAGCAGCGCCTCGGCGTCGCGGCCGCGCATGGCAAGCCAATGTCATGCGAGCTGAGGAGAAGTGTCGTGACACGACGATGCTCGCGCGCATGTCGGTGTCTGCCGAGGAGAGCGAGCAGCGTTGGGAAGTCAGGCGTCAGCGGAGCTCCGGCGCGCATGTCGGTGACACAAATAGCGACCACCCTGGGTACATGACAACCGTCCGATTGGACCCGTGCGGCCCCGATTTGGTGCGTTGACTGGTCGTTCCGTCGTTGGTCGTCGTCGTGAAGCTCAGGGGCTGTATGAATTGGGTGGCGGTGGCCCTGTCCCTGGCCTGGTGCATCACGCACGGATGGGAGCAGAGCGCGACGCCGCCGAGGACGACGGCGAGCCAGGAGTCTCAGGCGGCGGCGATGCCTGACGGCGGCCTCGAGACTTCGATTGATAGAGATGTGCGCTAAGGACGGTGAGCTCCTCGGCTCCTACCCCGGCCTCCTTGTCGCCGGCGCGCCGTGTCTCCTGACGCGAATTTGCAATGGAGGACGGCTTCTCCAACCGAGAGAGGAGCCGACAGCCTCGCGATCCTTCCCTTCCTGAACATCGCAGCCGCACGCGCTACCAGTTTCCCAACGCAAGGTTCATCTCTGAATGATTGTGTATGGACTTTGGTGGTTCCTGCTTCATAACTGATTTCAGTTGTATAAAAGCTTCGAACTTTCCCTCAAAAAAGAAAAAAAGAAAAAAAAAGAAGAAGCTTCGAACTTGTTTACTGAATTTTGTCATCGCTGGCTGTTTACCTACTGAAAATGTTATCTATCTTCTTGATAAAACCTCCTGACTGTATCGAATACTACCATCGCATCAGTTCAGTTGCATACAGAGTGGAAATCAGGGGCTTGCTCTGCAGAATATGACGCGTTTATGGCCTGCCGTTGTAACAATACGTGCAAACAAATTAGAGGCCAAGGCCTGAGACTGAGGCTGACGTCAAGAACTCGAGATCCTCGGCACACGTCCGGGGTCAGGGCAGATGGACGGTCGTGGGAGCTGGAGATCCTCCTCTGCACACGCCCCGACACTGCTGCAAAAACCAACGAAGGGCAGAGTTTTGTGCTGGTTCAGATCGGACATTCCGCGCCACCGCGTTCCCCGATTTCGACGCATCATATTATTAGGGTGAGCCAGGGCTTGCGGCAGCGCATGAGAGCGCGGGATGAACGGCGACGGGGCTGCGGAGTCAGGGGCGGCGCGGGTGTCGCCGGCCCGGTGTATTTGTCAAGATTCATTCAGAGAGTAAATTTTGTTTCTTGTGCCTGTTGGAAACGGCACAGATGCAACGGATGGAGACCTGATCAAATAGGCGAGACTGCAAGTAACTGAAACCCATGGTGCCGGCACATGGAGGATGCACCAGGCCATGCGCGCCGGCGGAGACGACGGCGCATTCGGAGGCTGGCGGGTCTCTCAGACGGCGGACCTGCCAGCGTGCGCCGCTTCCTACACCATGTCATATTTCATGGAACCGGACGCCGGCCTCAGCTTAGGTGTCGAAAGAGCGCGCCGCCGCGCAGGCTCCCCGGCGTCGCGCACCCTTCGTTCACGGGGCCAGAGCATGCAGACCATGAGGAAACAACTAGTCAAGGGACGAGAGAGAACTGGACGGCAGGGACCGAACTCGACCCTGGGGCAAGCAAATTAAGGCGGGCGTGTTCAGGTTGGCATCGCGCCTTGGTATTCAGCGTCGCCGACGTACGGGCCGGCATGATTGATCTGTGTGTCGAGAGGGCAGGGACGTCGGCCGGCCTCAGCGTAGCCATGTGACCCTCTTTGCCGTAGCTGGAGGCAGACCCGAACAAGGTCCGTGTCCACCACCACCGTAACACAAGGTACGCCTCGATCCGCCTTACCCGAGGCGTGTACGACAGTCACTCATCATGCCAGCCACCACGACGACGACGCGAGCACACGGACAGCGAGGAACGCTTGTGTTGAGAGCAAGCACAAGCTACGTTCGCAACGCGGAGGCGCACCACCGGCGAGCCATGCCATGGCGTGCAGCAGATCAGCGTGTGCTCGCACTGCCCCTAGCGCCTGCAGGTGGCTGATGACGAGTGAGGCACTCCTGCAGTGGTACTGCACGCTGCACGGGGAGCTGCACCTCGCCGACGATGTCCCGCTGCCTCAGCTCACCAAGCCCGCCGGCACGCGCACTGTCGCTTTGGCGCGTCGGGCAACGGGCGACGAACTGCAGCGAGCGTCGCTGAGCGAGGGTCACGGCATCCGACTCTGGCGCCTGACGCCTTGTCTGCCTCAAATACCGGCGCCAGCTCTGCCTCAAAGGAGGTGTCGCTGTCAAGCGCGGCACTTCACTGCATTCTTTAGCACTGACTACCGTATGAAGCCCGAGAACCAATCCAAATGCGCGTGCAACACATATCTACATACAAAATAAAAACGCAATCATGAATTAAATTGTTCAAACCAAGAACAAGAGAATGTACGTTTCGACTCGGCCAACAACAACAACATGCTTACCATAGTATTTTGGTTTCCTCCAATACTTCGGCTCAGATAGAGCGCTCCACATTGATCCCATGAAGCAAAGACGCAAGTCAGGGAGCTCATGGATGATGGATCACTTTATTTCATTGAGTTGACAACTTGACATGGAACGGAAGTATTATATACTTTGCGAGCATGCAAACATTGTTGCCGGGAATCATCAAAATATCATGCTTATGTAAAGTTCAATTATCGTGTGTTCTCTATGGCACTCGAATGCTGTTTTGCTCTATTTGATGCCAAACTCGTGTCTGACCTGCAGGAAACGAACAGGAAACGGAAAACAGGTTACCGTGATGTTAGGCATGCAGTCCATGCTGCTGTTATTTATTGTTTACGAATACTCCTAGTGCCCTGAGCTTTGCTTTTGGAGAGACAAGCAAGCAGGTAACCTGTTTTCCGCTCATATTGCCCTGAGCTTTGCTTTTGGAGAGACAGGAGCTCGAGTACAAATTAAGGAGGGACCAATAAAGGAATAATTATTGTTGTAGTGATTTATTGACACAAATGACTAATTATTTATTGTAAATACCATATTTACTAGTGTAAATGACTGTTTAATTTGTGTTTTATGAAGCATGTTGACAATAATTTTGTATGTGTGTGTATGGTGGGGTGGGTGGGTGGGGGGGGGGGGGGGGGGGGAGGGCAAGGCCCCCTTTAGGCTACATTGAGCTCCGTCATTGTTCGCAGAGATCCATATAGATCGGTTCCTCTCCGCGTTATAATGAGAGGGACTCATAAAAGCGGATTTGTTGCCATGCACAAAAATGTTCAGCTGCAATCTGAGCACTAGGTAAACTCTATCGAGCTGGCTCCGGTGGGCTCCAGACCTAGTACTCATTCAACTCGATGAGGCAAATGTACGTGAACATACCTGCACCACAAAAAAAAAAAAAAACTAAATCAGACGGTAGAAAGAACGATAAAGCATGCATGTCATAAGCTTGAAAAAATTGCCAGAATTGATTCGAACTCTGATGCATGCTTACCATCGCGCTTTGGTTTCCTCTAATATTTCAGAGTTTGTTAGAGCTTGCATCTCCATATATGAATCTAAGGAAGAAAAAAAAAGAAGGAAAACACAAGTTCATGGACCGCACACTTTGATAGAGACATAGAGTGACACCCAACGTATGGGATCCATATATATATTGATAGTTAGAAGCTGAGCATGCAATTGTTCCTGAAGTGGAAAATGGAGTGGAAAATCATGTAAGGCCTGATTGTGTATCATTCATTCATGCTGTGTTCACTTTGCAGTCCTTTTGTTGCCCAATGCAAAAGTCGTGTGTGTCACCTCCGGGAAATGAAAATGGACCATACACTGGCAGTATGCACTATAGGTCCTTCACCAAATTTGTAACCGATCCAGAAAGCTTTTGTGGCTGGCATGGTTTTCCCGATTCTTCAGTTCACCCATCGAGAGCAGACCATGCTGGTAGGGACCACACATCGGCCTGTTCCTGAACATCTGCAGTATTATCCAAGCAGAGGATCTCTGTTTTCTGAGAACTAGTACTTAAATTAGCACCTTGATAAGCCTCTGATCAAACAGTCAGTTGACCTGAATATGTAAACGATTAAACGAACTCGATGCTTCTGGGCATCTTGGTAATTTTGATAGCTTAATGCGGCACCTCCCTTCCCTGGTGATGGCTTGAGAGCCACCCGGTGCAAGTGCAAGCGAAGAGCTGACTTGCTGCAATGCTGCCCCACTCCTAAACCTTAGGAAAGGTGACTTACAATCAGTTAAAAAATCAATCTGGAAATTTCCTTCCTATTTTCTGAAGGACAGCAGTTACCGCATTATCAAGATCACACAAAGCTCATATAAACTCAAACAATTACGGCCATGTTCCTGAACAGAGATTCGTTCCTGACAAAGATAGTCTTGGTGCTTCACAAATCTTCTTCGCCGCACCGAGCATGCTGAGGCGTCACTTGAAGCAGCACCTAGTACATCAAAGTTTACAGCTGCCGAGATCGACTCCAGGAACACAAAATGCAGGGCTCTGTGAGGAGGGTGGTTGCACAGACCCTGCATTACTGAATGCAACACGGTGACACTATATGTGCTCATGACATTATTAGGCTCAAAGGATATAACAACAAAATGTGATTAGTGAAAAGAAAGCTCTGCATTGAGACTAACATTATTATTTTACTGATCGAGGCAGCACGCACACTTCGCCGACCGGCACGCAGACTCGGTATGCAGCAAACGACAATGCGGCCATCATCTGATGAGGCCTCCTTTGGATTGAAGGAAAAATTTTTCTTTCCTGCGTTTTTCCTGTGAAATTGAACTGTTTCCTGTGAAATTTCTTTTGTTATTCCTGTGAAATTCCTGCGTTCCAAAGGAGGCCTTAGGGAGGGGACGACAATCTCGTGGAGAAGGAGGCGGCGGCGGCTCCAATCGCCGGTCCGTGAGCTGGACACGGAAAAGAAGAACGTCCAGACCTGGACACTGTTGTGAATGGCGTCCCAATCTGGATGCGATTGTTGATAACGTCCTTCCCACTTTTAAAATTTTGACAGCGATTTACCATTATTAAAAATCAAGGAAACTTAATTATTAGACATAAAAAAATGGGGCAATCTGAACAACGTTCACAAACCAAGTACGGAGATAGGGACCTCATGCATGTTGCGGCTAGAAACCCGCAATGCAAATTTTGACCAAAGTTGCTGATAATAATTAATCGGGCAAAAGGTTGTTTATAAAAATCGGGCTAAAATCCACGAGAAGAATTACAAACCACGATCGAACTTAATCGCGCGCCGAATATATGTGTTGCTTAATTACCAAGTACTAACTAAATCCAAATTTGTACACGTCGTCGTGCGGGACAAAACACCGTACGTGGCCAATCATCAGCTGCAACCCTTACCAACTTACGCTTTGATCGATGCATGATCGCCCTAGCCCGGGCGGCGCGCGGAGCAGGAAGTCACGGCGCGGGGTAGTACACGGGGACCCCGCCTGCGACGTACCAGCATGGCACACGCAGGCGCACCTCCAGGGGCTTCGTCATCGTGCCCGCCGCCGCGTACGGGTCGTATCTAGGTACCTGGTACATCACGACCCCGTCTTGCACCAACCCAAAACCGTACCCGCCACCGTACCCGCCGCCGTAGCCGTAGCCGTAGCCGCCGTAAGACCCATACGGGTTGTACTTGTATCCAGACCCGTAGCCGTAGCACGCCTCGGCGTCCGTGGTGAAGCCAAAACAGTCATTGCCGCCGCTGCCGTGGAACGCGTTGTTCACTATGTAAGAATGGCTATTTGCAGACGCGGGTCAAAGCTAATAGCAGACGAAATTTTTTTTCGTCTCCTAATTCGCGTCTGCGAAGAGGGCTAATAGCAGACGCGGAAAAACGCGTCTCCAAAAAGGCACTGTAGCAGACGCGTTTTGATCAAAACGCGTCTGCAAAGGGGCACTGTAGCAGACGCGTTTACATCAAGACGCGTCTGCAAAGGGGCACTGTAGCAGACGTGTTTACATCAAGACGCGTCTGCTATGGTAGATTAAAAAAACAAAAAAAACAAATGTTTTATTCATTATAGGCAGTACAAAGGCACATACACGAGGTCTTTCATTCTGTACAATACATACACAGGCTGTATCCATTACATACATCACAAATACACATGTTACCTGTCAATGAAACTAGCAAGCTTTACATGTACATATTCAGATTTCTAAAGCCTTAATCACATTTTTCTAGGATAAAACTAGGATGCATGCAAGCAATCAAAGAGGCTGCAGATCAGCTAGTGCTTCAAGATGTGGCTTTGAAAATCCATACCAGCAGATCAGCTAGTGCTTCAAGATAGCAGCAGAACAGAAACACAGAGCTGGGGTACAATCATATGAAAATCCATCAGAACTTGGCAACACAGAGCTGGTTGTAGTGAGAGGAGTTCATATATTTTAGCACTAAAGCAGGCAAACAATACAGGCAATAAACATCGATAGAAAACCTGACAAAACTGCTGAATAACACTTGAACCAAGTTCCAAGATCTAAGAGTACAAATAAAGCTCATGGTGGCTAATTATTTGCTACAAAGAATGTTTTGCCTTATATGACATATTATATTGTGTTGGACAGAATAACAACATTCCAAGGTTGACTACTGCAACAGTTCAACAGGCACATACCATTGATGACCATATCAGGAGAGTTACAGGACAAGGCAACAAAAAATCTCAGGCAGTATATATTGGCCATGTGTGAACCAGGTTTGCATGGGACTACTGACCTTGGCTTGCTGTCTGCATTCCCCATTCTCAGGCAGCCAAACAAGACCTGCAAATATCTGAGAATCACAGAGAAGAAAAGGACATGGGTTATTAAACTAGCAGAAAATAAATACCACTAGCAGAAGAAAGAGCTGACATCTATTAGTACTTGTCCATATGCATGTGATCCAATTATCCTTAGCGCTTTGCATGAGTAGTGCAGGGTAATAACTAAGGTCAGATGGCAACCATGACATGCATGCACAAAATAAATACCAAGAAAGCTTAAGGAAACTTGCATGGTGTCAGATGTCCATAGAGTCAAGTTGTCACGCAGGAGATGCATGATCAAGGACACCTTATAGGGTTCTTCATACAGGCTCTGTCCAGCTCTGAGACAGTTAGGCCTATAACAATCATCACGACAGAATCAGTTCAAGCAAATGAAAGTGAAGCAATAGAAATAACCGAAAGAGAATATATGATATGGTTGCAAGATGCATCTGTCTACATGAGCAACCAAGCTACACGAGAACTAATCATGACTTCTCAGAGCACATCATGACTTCAATGAGTCAATTATTACTGAAAATGTGCTCTGTACACAGACTATTTGTATTCACAGCTAGTCAGCAAGCACTTTGCCTGAAATAGTACTGCAAAAGATATATTATCAACATGTATGTAGCAGAAGATATGAACTGACAGAAAACATGCGCAGTAGCTAGGGCAAGGAAATCATGTGTGCCTTAATGCATATGCATCATAACTGAACATCATTAACTAGCAAATCCACTAACTAGCATCTACAAATTGCAAAAGATTATAAAATCATTATCGATGCTACAGGCAGACAGATATCCATTAACTAGCATCCCCTAGCATTTCTGTTTCAGCACTAAACCAGATATTACGGAGACTTGATGGACGGCACTGACGCTTCTTTCGTAGAGGCAATCTGTCGAACACATAGCAAGCATGGGAAATAGCACATCCTATTGCGCAGCACTGAAGAAACAAAACGTGATGATACACTACTGAACAAGAACAGTATGCTATGGTGACATGCAGATCTGCCTGCAACAAACACGATTGCAGTTTGCAGATACAGATACAAGGAGCCTGGCTTGAGTGAAGACCAGAGGAGGAGGTGGTAGTGCTAGCGCTAGATCTGGAAGGTGGGGATGGGATTTGTATGGCGACGTACCTCAAATCGATGAAAAACCTTGTCGTCAACGACCATAAGCACGGCGAAGGCGGCGAGGACCCGAGCTGGGCATGCCGCTGGGCAGGACCAAGCGCGCCGAGAGTTTCAGGCCGTCCTCCATCCGATCTGGATTCTGGAGCCAGCGGCACCCTGCACGGATCTGCACAGGGATGGAGCTGAGGTGGGAGGGGAGTGCGGAGGTGGCGGTGGCCACATGGTAGTGGCGCCGCGCTGGTCCAGGTGGAGACGTGGCGATGCGACGAAGGCGGCGCCCTTGAAGGCTGCTCCGACGCCGCGGTTCTGTCGAGGGAGCTGAGGAGGCCCGACGGAGCGCAGGGAGTGGAGGTGCCGAAGAGGAAGGAGTAGAGGCGCAACCAGCTGCCTCCCGCGCCGAGCGCTGCCCCACAGGGAACGCCGCTGCCGGCCGACAGGGCAGAGCCACCGACACCGCCAGATCTAGAGAGAGGACGAGGTGGACGACGTCGGCGTCCTCGAAGGCAGCGTCGAGCGCGACGAGGTGGCAGCTGGCGGGACGGGACGCAAAGACGATGAGGTGGAGCCGCTGCTTCGGGACCAGCCCCGCCGCCGCCGCCGTCGCCGGATCTGAGAGTGGAGAGGAGAGAGAGGGCGGGGGACTAGAGGACGCAGAGAGGAGCAAAGCGATAAGGACCAGAGGGGGATGGGGAGAGAGGGCCCGGAGGCCCCGGACCCGGACGCGTGCGCGACTGTGCGGTGAATCAAATACAATAAAAATTTCGGGTCCGACCCGACTTTCCCAGTGACGCGGATCAGGCAACGCGTCTGCTACGGATACACGCATGGAGGTAGGAGACGCGTTTTCTGCATACGAGTCTGCTAACATGGGTCGTATAAATATATTGCAGACGCGTTTCATTAATCCGCGTCTGCAATATGGTTTTGGAGACGCGTTTTAAAAACGCGTCTCTGAGTGCCAGTGTCTAGTTTCTGGGTTTCTTACATAGTGGTTGGCAATGCCTGCATAGCCACCGTCTTTGTAGAAGCTGTTCGCGTAATACCCACCCATGTCGGCGTTGCCGTGGAACGCGTTGGCATGGCCGCCGCCGTTGCCGTGGAATGCGTTGGCATAGTCATAGCCAACCGGCCCAGCCACGCAGCCGTCGAAGTACGCCTCGGCGTCGCCCTTGCTGTGGAACGCGTTGTTGGCATAGCAGCCACCGCCGCCGTAGTCATTGCCTCCGTTGCCATGGAACGCGTTGGCGTAGTCATGGCCAGCCGGCCCAGCCACGTAGCTGTCGAAGTATGCCTCGGCGTCCGTGACCTGCTGACCACCGTCGACGTCGTGCTCCTCCGCAACAACGGCCGTCTCCCCGTCGATCAGATTTACGCCGTGCAGTACCGCTTCGGGGGTGGTACTGCGGACGGCGTGGTCATCCCCGCCGCCGGCCTCGGTGGCGACGTCGTCTTTGCCGGCGGTGTCGTCGTCGTCGTCTGCCGAGTCATCGTCGTCGTCTGCCGAGTCATCGTCGTCGTCGTTCACCTCCGTCCAGTCGCTGCAGGAGCACGCCTCGCCGTCGTCCATGGAGTCGGTGGATGAGAAGAAGGACTCGTCGCTGTCGCTCTCCTCCTCGGCGACGTGAACCCAGTCGTCAGCAGCCGTGGCAGCCATGTCGTTGTCGCCGGTCGATCGATCGCGCGCCGCCTCGCTCTTGATCTCGATTAGATTGGTTACTTGGTTGCGTCGTTCATGGATCGAGGTGCGCGCGAATATTTATGGAGCGGGTGCAGACGGAAGGCGGCGTCATTGCGTCAAGTCGGTGTCGGTCGAAGGGCTCGAATCCGATCAGGATGAGAACGTCCGTGATTCTCGCATCGTCCACGAGAACATGTAGTTCCGCGAGGAAAACGTAAAATACGTATTACGAGACGAAACACGTATTTCGGTCGTGGCCTTCTCGGAATCCGCCATCGGATATCAGACGCGCGCACGTAAATCTCGCGGCTGCGCAAATCACAAATCACCCCCTGAACTTTTGTCCTAATCACTCAGACGGTCTGTTCGTCTTCCCCTGTTCTGCCGCCCCTGCTCCGGTACTCCGGTCACGGGCCATGGCCTCGAACGAGAGCAGCACGGTGAGCTCCGCTCCTCCTCTCGTCTCTCCGGATCGAGCCAGTTTGGCGGCCGCTCCGTCGAATTTCTCTCTCTTCGATTTCATTTTGGGGGGTGGAATCTGACCAAAGCTTGGATTTGTGTCGCTTGGTTGTCGGAGCGCAGGTGGTCGGGGAGATGCAGAGCAGCTTGGAGCGGGTGAAGCGGCAGCTCTCCTCCACCTCGACTCGACAGCTCCTCCAGGGCCCTCTCTTGAAGCGATCTGACACGGTACTCGCCCTTCGTTGTTGTCCACCTTTCAATTCATTTCCTCTGTTTTAGGCTGCTGTTGTAAGTCAATTCATCTGGTGCCCAATTCGATTCTGGTATTCAGTCTGACATCATAGTGCCTGAACCGAGTATTGACACCAGCGGCCCGCTGAATTCTTTATGTACCTCTAGGCTTACTTGGGTTCAAATTAGCAATGAGCATGGTTCCAACGAATGCACAAATTATAGAGAAGTAGCCCTTGATGAAGACCTGATTATTGCGTTAACATGTTCAGTTTATTATTCAGTCATTTGAATTTATCATTAAACTTTCCCTTTTTTATTATGAGGTCTTCATGGCTAATCCTCCTCTATTGCAGATCTTTCTTTTTTCTACTTATAGGAGGACCTGAATGTTCTCCTATCTTTCTTTTCCCTACTTATGTATTTCAGATCTTTTTTCGATTTGTTTGCTTTTTTCTTTGGTTTTGTAAGAACATCTAGCTTTTATTATATCAATATATTATAATATGTAGGAGCTTGCCCCTCCAGTTTCATCAAAAAGAAAAAAAAATCCTCCTCTATTGCGGCATCTCGGTCTGCCTTTTTTTGTACTTATAAATCTTATTGCACTTTGAAATGTCAGCTAAGAAAATGGAATGAGCGGTGGGTCATACTTGATCCTACAACTGGAAAGATAGAATACAAGTATGGTAATTGCAAGTTGTTTTCAACAGGCCATAATTTGACCCAGAAAAAAAAAAGCATGATATCAAACTTTGGAATATGTAGGGTTCGTAGGAGTGATCCAGACGTTCGGGGTGTAATTATGTTTGATTCAACAAGCACTGTGGCATTATCGCCTACGAACTTTCAGTATATCTTCTGTCTTGGTCCATTAGTACTTTTAAACGAATGCTGGTGCAAACACTTTGAAATGACTTGTGCAACTCTTCCTGCAGTGGACTGGCGAAATACGATGGATGCTGTTTCTGTATCCATACACAGTATCTTGCGTTACTGTGCTGTTCTTTTCAGTTTTTTTTTTCCTCCCTCTCTCCCCTATATTAACTTTCTAGATTTCATTTGTTTTGTTCTTTGACTAGTGTTCTAGACATTGGTACTACACAGAAAAAGGAGTACTTTCTTTGTGCAGAAACGCCCAGTGCTGCAAGAGCATGGGTATCGACTTTACAGTAAGCTTATGATCTTTGGCCATCCTTCTTAATATTTTTCTGAAACAAGATTTGACATTACATCTTAACTGTTTTCTTCCCTGTGGTTGGAATGGCCTCACAGCAAATGTGTTCAACAGTTATCTACTTTTTCAGTTGCTTTAGTTGTAGTATTACTTTTTCGTTGTATTGTATTGCACGTATACTCACTAGGTGACCATTTGCTTTTCCCATTTCAGTTACTAGTGTTTTAGCTGTTATAAAATTCTAATCATAGTAACATTTATTGCTCCACATGCAGTGCAACTCAGTTGGTACTGCAGGCGCATAAGGAGGCAGTAAATTCATTGAGTGGGAATGGTTCTGCAAAGTTGGGCACAGTTGCTACTGTTGTGGCTGTAGCCAATGCCACTGCAATTGAAGCAACCAAGGAGGTAGAAGCAGCAATGAAAATTTCACTGCGGGAAGCTTTGCTATCAACTGGAAATAAACTTACCAAAGGTCAATTGGATGATCTCACAATCATGATGGTACGCTCGTCTACATACTATAACTGAAGAATATTATAATCACTCCTTAGCAATTTAGTGGTGATGCTAGAATAGCTGATGATTTTAGGCCAGCTGTTGTAGTTAGTTCATCTGATCCCAGTTGTTAGACTATGTTAAAGGCACAATCTCTGTTGGTGAAACCATTTAGGACTGTGAGATGTAATTGCTTCGGATAGATGAAATATTTTTTCAGTATAGCATGAAAATTGCCGAATTGGTAGGAGCTCGTCCAGTACAGGATATGTTCATGAAAAATTTATGATTCGCTTTGCCATTTGAAAAACATTACTTACTCGACCATTGGTAGCACACAAGGAACTGCTCCACCCAATGGGTGCGGGTGTGAATTTTCACCCGTGGGCGCGGGAGTCAAATCTCACCCAAGGCCTCTTTCATCGCGGGCGGGTTTTCGCTCCAACCGACCCGAACCCGACCCATTGCCATCCCTAACTGCTCCAGTAATGAATGTTCAAACCCTGACTGGATTATATGACTAAAGTACTTCAGACTGTTTCCCTTGTCAATTGTTTTAGAACTGACTTGTAACCCTGTGATGAAACGCTGTCATTGATCCTTTATACCCATAATATATCAGTTACTTGCCATATGGATGTACAATATTGAGAAATGCCTTGCAGAATAACTTCTGATATTTTGATATGTTGACTTTGTCGTTGGATACTAAAGTTATTTTCCTGCTTTTTTTTCCCCCATGGTGTTGGCAACACCTTTGTTCACTACAGGAGGCCCTTCGAGTTAAGGATGATGAACTCCACCAGCTATTGCAGGACATTCGTGCTCGTGATTCTACCATCAGTGAGATTGCAGATAAGCTACATGAGACTGCAGGGGCAGCTCAAACTGCTGCATCTGCAGCACATTTAATTGATGAAGAGAGAAGACGTTTGTCTACTGAACTTGAGCGTCTCAAACATGATCATGAAAAAGAAGTTGAATTATGTTTGCTTAGGGTAACAAGCATTTACAGAATTCCTACAAAACGCATCTTATGATACAAAAATATTATAATTCCTGTTAAGCTTTATAAATCAACTGACTTCTGCTCTGGTCACCATGATCACTATTCATGCCAAGTTTATGCAACTCTGCAAGGCTTCCACATGAAATTGTTTGAAGTTGAACTGAATTTATATTTCAGTTAAGGGAATCGGAGGATAAAGCAAAGCATCTTGCTGAAGAGCGAGACCATTTGCTTACGAAGAGAGATTCTGCTCTTCAAGAAGTTCAGATGTGGCGTTCTGAACTAGGAAAAGCTAGAGGAAATGCTGTAATTTTAGAAGCAGCTGTTGTTAGAGCTGAAGAGAAAGCTAGGGTCTCAGCAGCAGATGCTGACAAGCGCGTAAAGGAAGCTGTGAGCAGACTCGAGTCTGCCACAAAAGAAAAGGATGATCTCTTAGCTCTTGTGGATGTTTTGCGATTGCAAATAAAAAGGTTTGATATGCAGTATTCTATTCAATCCTTCGCTTTTAATCATTCAAAAGCGTCTGGTTCCTGTTGTTGGGAGATTGAATGATCACATATATTTTCTTTGCAGGCAAGAGACTAACACAATACAGGTTTGTGAAGAGAGATCGGAGCTCTGCTCTAATTCTGCTAAGCACGTGGAAGATGATAACGTGGACAAGGCTTGTTTAAGTGATACAGACCCGATACCTGTCTCAGAAAACATTGTCGAGCTGGATGATGGAGTCGATATCCGAACGGTCGGAGACACTGAGTGGGATAATCCTCATTCATTTGAAGTATCTGATGTAAGGGAAGTAACTACAGAACCCGAAGAAAACAGCTTGGATATTCCTGTTGATACTTAGACGGCATACCAATATCTGAAAATGATATGCGAGGCTAAACTGCACTGGCCATTCTTGTTCACCATCCTTAGTTGTACTATATTCTCATTTTAGTCGTTACAGAGATCCTTGTTCAAGTCCAATGCGGATTCCTGATCTTGAATCTCTTCAAATTTATGCTCTCTGTATCTGCTCGAATAAAATAGCACAGTTGTGTGGGTGTACATCTGAACTTTCATGTTTTGAAGTTCAACGTTGCCTACAGTTCTTTCTTATCCAGGGAATTAGTGTTGTATTTTCATCTCTTTTCAGCTGAACAAGAAAATTTGTAGGAGTGTGTACTGTAATTCTTTCTTTCTTTTTTTACTATAAATACAAAGACTTTAATTTCACATTTATTGCCTTCTATTAATTCCACCATTCGGTCACCATGAAATGATACGTACTTCAGTAAAAATAGTAGCAAGAAAGAACAGTTCAATCTGGGAGACAGAATAAAAAGCTAAGCCATTATGAACACAAGTAAGCTGCTCGAATCTGAAGAATAGGTCTTACCAACTTCCTTATTACCTGTTCAGTAGCCGCATCTCATTCCAGAAGAGGGATATGCTGACTTCAAAAAGCTTCAGGATGGACATTAATTCAATGGTATTGCTGGAGTGTCAAAACTCAAAGTACATCTTGCCATTTTAAGACAGTAAAAATTAATTCTTAATTCAATGGTATCGCACGTGTTCTTTCTATTAAAAGAAACAGTCATGACCAGAAATTATCAACGTTCAAGTCTTACTTGGCTGCTTAGTGTCCGTACTGCTTCAATACTACTACACTGTAATCCAGTAAGTAACATTTGAGAGATCAACTGTATTACCTCACGAATGAGACTTTGTTGGAGCCATAACTGAGTTTCTCAAGGACAAGTAACAAGGCATATATAAGAACAAAACATCCCTTTCATCCTTTGCCGTTTCAACAGCTCCCTGTCAAAGTTCATGAACAAAGGGAAGTCGAACTACGATGAAACCCTGGATTCATTTCGGGTCCAAACTGAGCTAGATTTTGTCTTTGGTCAAAACCGTACATGGACTTTCCGTAGTAGAAATGCGTTGCTAACAAGAAAAGATGTGTTATCCATACGTTAAATACCACATGATGCCTTCTGCCTGGAAACTGTCAGAAGGAACTGTATACCTTTGTCCATTGTCTCCTATAGTCATCACTTAGGCGCCCAAGATTACATGCATGAGCACGGAAAGATGTGTTATCTATATTGACCATCCACTTAATCAGCTGATCCAAACATGCAGCTGGAGCTCAGCAATTGTTGACAGGACGATTGGACTGACCAGAGCTATCTTGTTTCGTGTCGCATGCTAAAGCTTCCGCACGTGGTTGATCCGCCCGTGAAATTACCAGAAAGAAAAACTTGGTCATCGCTCAAACAGTTCTTTGTTTCCTTCAATATTGGCCTTCGTCAGTAGGTATATAAAGAACAGAGAATGATGTTTTTAACAGGAAGCGTCGATTGAGGTGGTGTATAAATGTTGAATATATCCCAAAAAAAAAAATGCAGTGCAATATTTGTAGGCTAGCTCAGGAATAGAATAACGGCAACAGTATGCTCAAAAGTCAAGCTTAACGTTGGCCCCCTTAAGGAGAAGGACTATGACTACTTTACTGACAAGTGATTCTTATTGACTCTTCTTTATCTTTAAATTAATAGGACCCTACAGTCCCGTCGAAGAAATTTTGTGAAGGTATCCGCCCAGTTCATTGCATGTTCACATTGTATTGTATGTCGAAAATTTAACTTCGGCAAGATTGTTACATACAAAGAAATTTGTAGTAGTGAAATTTAGTATTATGACAAATTTATCAGGGTAAAGTTGGGCATTATATCAAGTGTAGTTAACACTAGACATAACATGTGTTTTGCTCACTATTTGCCGTCATCGACCCGTTGTAACATCCAAAAATTTTGGGTAATTTTTTTCGCGGTCGTTACATACTTTTGTTCTGGAGTGTTGCATTTTTTTTCTGAGCCTTCTAAGACTCATTTTGAGTTCTACCCCTATTTATATTTTCTTTATTTAAACCCTCATCATCTAAAATATTCCTTATATAGTAGCAGTGAGCTGCATATATGTGAATCTGTTTTGGGAGTCGTTTGCCCTAAAGGCAATGGCTTGTAGCAGTTGATACTTGAGAAGAATGGTGGCTCATATATTAATCAAATGGGCAAAAACACAGTCAAAACCAAGCCGGACAAATGGGTTGTACGCGAATCATTTTCCAAGAAATAAAGCACTATATATGATCTCTCTGTAATTAAATATGGAAACCACACGGAGGAAAATGGAGTTGTGCAATCAAGGGGCAGACATATCTTTTTCAGAATAAATATAGAGGCAGAAATATAAAGAATGTTCTGTTTGAACCTAAACATGGAAACACATTAAGTGGCAATTAATGCAACATATATAAATCTATGTGAATAAATAGGTTAGCCATATATAACACTTTTAAATTATTGGTCATTGACTCATCATGTTTTTCAACGCACAAAAGCTTTGTGTCTCAATTTTATGACAAAGAAGATGAAAATAGGCCTTGTTCGCAAAGCGCATTAAGCCGAGCTCCATATGCCGTACCTTAAATTGTAATCTGCAAAAAAGACAAGAGAAAACAAAAGAAAATAGATGGGAGAACGAGTATAGTATATCATGGCCAAAACTATACCAACCTGCGCGCACCCGCTTTCATCCTAGATGTGATTGAAAAGGTCGTCAATTGTGCTGAAGACATAATCAAGCACCACACATTGTGTTCAATCATGAATAGGACTCATGGTAAATTTATAGATTCAATTGCTAACCATGCTAATGAATATGTCCATGCATGACTTCACGTGGGAGTAATATTTGAATATTTATTTATCTACAAATAATAAACATGGAACATAGTTATCAGGTTGGAATGAGTTCTCTTTTTGTATAAAAAATCCTTTTTGTTCTGACTTAGCTAAATCAGCAAAGATTACACATATTTCCTGCTTGATGCATCATTCACCATACTAACCGGTTGCTTCATATATTTACAGTGTGTAAGGTTCATGACTATTGGAGTATGGAAACCTCAAAGCTATGAATGTTTTGGTGATTGAGTAAAAACCATGCGTGCAACTAATAATCTTATGCAAGGATTATTCTGTGTCACATGATTGCAGAATTGGTTGAGCAACAACAATCTTATCACTTTTATCCATATGTTGACGATTGGTTGCCTCGATGATTGAAGATCACTATAGACTATGGACGAGCTAGTGCCAAGTGTGTACGTACGGTGATTTTTAGTATTTGACATTAGTTGAAGAGCATCATTCACCTCTAAGATTGTGAGATCATAGAGAGAGTTGGTTTGTTATTCTTGGTCTCATGACAAGTTCCAGACTGTCTAGGAGTATGTGCTGATATTTTGTTAATTAAGGTTATAGCCTACACAAGTTTGTACATGATTTCGGAGCTCCTCGCTCAAAGAAGCATCACTAGAGAGTGGGCTAGATACCACTCATTGGATTGTCCATACTCTCAAAGGGATCAGAGCATTGCTTGTGGGTAGCATGACACGTCCGTGACTTCATTTGGAGGGTGAAGTATGTTCTAGAAGAGTACCACCTTGTGTTGAGGGACGTGATCGAGTGATCCAACGTGGAGTTAGGGGAGGCGCCAACCTTCTAAAGAAACATGATTGAGCATTTTCTATCCTAGACGCCATCCTTCCAAGGCCACGGGAAACATCATTGAGCATTCTATGTCCCTTCACTCCTTTTACTACTTGCATTTACTATTCTATTCTATTCTATCTCGCAATGCTTACCTGACGTGTTGTAGCATTTCTTCTACTAGCTCTTAGTGTGTTTCGTTATTTTGTGGCCGCCATCTCTTTTTTGTGCTCTAGCTAGTGAAAGTATTTCTTATATCTATTCTATCCTTGCTATTTTCTTTGCCGTAGTTGTTTTGTTGCTTACCTTTGTATCTTGATCGCTAGCATATGTATGTTGGTTAGAACTTCTTGTTTATCATGTCTACTGGAAAGGCATGCTAAAAGGTTGTTTTGGTGCTTCTTGTTTACACACCCCCCCCCCCCCCCCCCCGGCCCCCTTGCTTGCAGTCGGTGACACGGTGAATCAATGAATAAATTTGTTTGTACCATCAATGATATATGCCTAAAGGGAATGGAACGTATACCACCATTTTTTATCACTATAGAATTATCATCTCACTAAAATTTATTAAAAAGATGTCTGTAACTTACTGTATTATATTTCCCCCTTTTACAGAGTTATCGTGCTTTAGAATTAGTGCCAAGGGAAATTAGATCCTTTTGGACACCACATCATGGAAAGGCAAATGCAGGTTTACTTGTTCAAGTGGAGTTGCCATACATTTCTCGCTGATGGGCCCCAATTATACTATCTTATTAAGCATAATATTACCTTGAAAGTTGACGCCTTCTCAAGATTTTGCCGCCTTTGCTCGCCTCCAATAGCTATAATGGACGAGAAAGGTGTTCTATCATAATTGATCTTTACCATTCCAACTTTTCCTTTGATCGTCCCTTTTGTTGTTAGTGAAGAGAGAGCAAAGGTAAAAATATTGTTTGAAGACATGGTAATCGATACTTGGCATGATATCATGGTGTACGTCTTCACATGAAGAACAATGGATGGGACAGGGTGATTGGATGTCAAATTAACTTTCTATTTTTTCCATGCAGTAGAAACGGGGTGGTCCAGTATTTTGTACTCTTTTTTTTTGCATGGAAAAAATAGTTGTCGGCACTGGCGTATCATAGAAATGGTGCAGAACAAAAATATGTTTTGTGTCAAAATTTCGTGCATCGTCATTAAGTTATTAGTCTACTAGATCAATAGCATCGTCGTCGCCATAATGGCTTATCTACACTGTTGATTCCAATGACTCAGGGGTCAGGGCCCTTCTTTCTTGTTTACCTAATTCAGGGTCAATAAAGCAAGTAGCCACACAAAACCACCAGCTAATACACGAACTTAGCAGGTAAACTTTGGCGGCGCGTCTCTAGATCTGGACGTGGCAGAACGGGGCAGGGTGCATGTATTGTCTTGTTGTTTACCCTAAGGCGACAGATAAACATACAAAATCAGCAGAAATCACCACGAGTAATTAGCAGAAGAACAGAACTGTCAAGGAAATATGCAAACCAACGTCTAAAGTTCACGACAAAAAAAATGGTTGGTAGCCTAGCTAGAGACAAGTCAACGTACCCTAGCTTTAGACCAGAAATATGAGCCTTCACACGACTCCTTCCTCACCACAATATCCAGGACAAGTTCACTCCGTGCATCCATATCGTATATATATGCACAAAGAGGTCCGCTGCTCCTTCCCATCCGTGAGTTCCTAGCAACAAGAACATATATCTCGCAACAAAAGCATTGTGCAAAAACCGACCAGCCGCTTCACCACTTGATCGAAACGATCGAAAAAGAATTGCTAGAACCAAGCAATCAGAAGCAACAAATTACCAAGCACATAACTGCTAGCGCATGCAAAAGAGATCGTCGTCGTCGATGGTGCAAGATTGCTACTTGACGAAGGAAACGATGGACTCTAAGATGAATAGAGACCATGGAGATCAAGGAGAGGAAGAGGTGGTGCTTGTAGGAGACGAAGAAGAGGGAGAGGACATGGTTCTCCCTGGGTTCCGATTCCACCCCACCGACGAGGAGCTCGTCACCTTCTACCTCCGGCGTAAGGTGGCCGGGAAGCGGCTTAGCATCGAGATCATCAAGGACTTCGACATCTACAAGCATGATCCTTGGGACCTTCCAAGTAAGTAGCTAACTTTCAAATGGCTAGATGTATATATCATCTAATTACTTTATGTATCTTTCAAAAATAGTGCGTATCTTTCATACTTATCTTTGCATACATGATTTGTACAATAAATTAAGTGGAATAATTTTCTACATGCCATTGCAGACGTCCTGAATCCCATATTTTTGTAAACCATGCATGCAATAAAAAAAAGATAAGCATGAAATCATCATTAATTTTCAGTTTCTCATCATGCCTCTTTTTTTCGAAAATGATTCTCATGCCCATCATCATGCCAAGATCAGCATAGCTACCTGAATAACATGTGTAGATTAAACAGTACTTGAAAGTAGCATATGCTAATAACTAAAACTATTTTTGGTGCAATCGATTGATTACACAGAGGCGAGCACGATATCCATGGACAAGGAATGGTACTTCTTCTGCCTTCGTGGAAGGAAGTACCGGAACAGCATCAGGCCCAACAGGGTCACCGGCTCCGGCTTCTGGAAGGCCACTGGCATCGACCGCCCGATCTACTCCGCTGCCACCGGCCGTGCCGGCGGCAGCATCGGGCTGAAGAAATCCCTCGTGTTCTACCGCGGCAGCGCCGGCAAGGGCACCAAGACAGAGTGGATGATGCACGAGTTCCGCCTCCCACCGCGCCCCGAAAGCCCCGGCTCGTCGCCGAGCACGCAAGAAGCGGTAAGCTGATACATCATCTCATCGGCGCATCATTGACACGAAGAAAGACCAAGTTCTTTGCATGCATGTTCCTCATCAAGGCCAAGGTTCAGTATGTGACTAAGATGAATCTGTCCCTGAAAAAATGCAGGAAGTGTGGACCATCTGCCGGATCTTCAGGAGAAGCATCACCTACAAGAAGCAGTCGCAGGTCGCCGGCAACGCGGCCGTAGCGCAGCCCGACTCGAGCTCCATCACCGGCAGCCTCGAGTCGGACAACGGAGACGAGTACATGAACGGCCAGCTGCTGCCGCAGGCTCCGATGAACAACAACGTGAGCGATGTCTACAACAGCTACCAGTTTCAGGGGCAATGGAACTGTGGCGCCGTGGTGCCGCCTGCGTCGGCAGGGCCGCCGCAGCCTTCGCCGGCGATGATGGCCAGCGCATTCCATCACGGCGTGCATAGCGAGACGGCCGTACAGGATGATCCGTACTACAAGGATGGGTGCAGTTGGGACGACATTGGCAGGATGGTGATGGAATTGACTGATCCCAGTGTGTTCTACGACTGCACATCGTACGCATGAGAGAACTGCCGACAAAACACGTGAATGACATGTGGGCCAAGCTTAGCAGGTTCTTACAAGATAGTGTTGTTATAGTATAGACCTCAAAGAGATAGTAGAGCAATTTTTTGAATTTGATTGAATCGTTGTGCGGTTGAAATGTTACTAGTATATGTTACCAGCATGGCACAAGTTGCATAAGACAGTGAAAGTTTAAAATTAATGTATGTCAGTTCAATAGCAAAGCTTTCCAAAGATTATATATATCTCTCCCTCTCTCGACAAAGTAGTTTTCACCCGTAGTCATGACAGAAATTACTAGTGGTGATAAACTTTCCCAGCGCCTTTGATCTAACGTGCCAAGCACGAATACTTCGTATCGCAGCCTGTGTTACATCTAGCAGGCGGCGAATGCAAATTTTTGTTGGTATTCTTGCTGATTCGTCCGTTTCAGATTTTAACTGATTCGTTTTGCTGGACGAATGGCCAATGGCACAAAGAACACATCGGTTCCAGAAGTGCAGCTAATTTTTTACTGTTCAAACATAGAACATCTGCGCCCACAGGTGTTTCGGGCTCCAGACTCCTCGTCCCTTTGTCACTTTCATGGTAGGTGATCCGTGATCTATCGAGCGGAAGATGTTTGCAACGCTTTTCCTGGCTGTTTCTTCAGCTAGTCCTTTTACAGTCCAAGGTCTGCTCGTGCGTAGAATTTGGAATCAAGACGTCGTAGACGGCAATATATTACTGTTAGATTGCTCAGTCAAGTACATGCTTGGATCCCCTTCGCTGTTTATTTATTTTCCATGTTGGTCCCCAGCACTATTCTTCTGTGGCTGTGCTGTTTGACTCTTCCAGAACCTAGGAACGGATGTCCTGAGCATTCTTCAGTCTGGTTGATCTTGCAGTTCAGGTTCCAGACAAGATCAGACGTGATAGTGACTGAGAAGGCGTGATAGTGACTGATGGTTGATCAGGAAGATATGCAGGTGGAAAAGTTTTGAGATCTCAAAATGAGTTGAGGATTCCGAGTTCATACGTACCAGAAGAAACGTCTCCTTTCAACTTGTGCAGAATCTTGGAAGAGACTATGGTGGTGCACAATATGTGAACCATTCCCACGTGCAGGCCTGCAGGGTGCTTGGAGAAAAGAATACGGCGCGGAAACGGTGAATATCCTGGGCTAGCTGTTTGCTTCCAAATTGTTATATGGGCCCAACCCAAAATAGGGTTAAGTGGACTTTTCCTAGATCAAGTGGGTAAATGGTATTCGTTGCCGATCTATTGTATTTGTTGGCGAGCGATTGTCTCACGGTCATCAAGAAATTCCATGGAGATGGAATGGACCGGTATGCATGGCCATATTATACACGAGATCAAAGTGAGAAGGACGGACTTTGCGAGGACGGATTTTGTTCATGAAGGCCGAGTTCGAACACAGACGCACATATTTTGGCAAGAAGCTCAATCTATAACTCAGTTGGTAGATATGTGTGGTTCTTGACGCCACTAGATGGTTTTTTAATACTTAAGCTGTTTGATTGGTAAAGAGTGGTGCTGATAAAGTATTCACGTACAAGTGCTAACAACTGTGTATAGATGGTTTGTTAATGCAGGAACAGTTTCAGCCGAAATGCTAGGAGAAGCTGTTGCATCTTGGCTGGAGAGAGGATGGAAATGGTCATCCGAAAATATCTCAAATCACTTTCACTCGCATATTTTTATCTCGGAGTTGGAATCGAAAACGGTAATATCAAAAATGGTTACGTCATCGGAAATAACGAAACATAGAAAACAAAATAATATGAGCGGAAAGATATCGAGTTCACATCGGACAAGCGCGATGCCGATGAGGCGGCTAGCCTACGTGACAGACGACGGCGAGAAAAACAAGTGATATTTTTCCCCATGTGTATAGTGTAATCTTTAACTACATACCATGCATATTTACGCTTGCATCCAGTGATACTCTAATTGGCTGTTACATAGGGTGGAGTGACATGATGAATTGACTCTCATCGAATACTTGAACGAAAGTATGAAATGATCAAATACTACCTCTGTTCAGAATTAGATGTCATTCTAGCTCTAGGCATGGGAATTAAGGAGAAGTGGAAGAAATAGGTGCACAAAAAACAAGGAGGAGAGAGATAGAGATAGAGGTGTAATGGAAAGAAAGAAAAGTGTATTGAGAAGAGAGAAATGTGCATTGGGAAGTGAGAATGACACATAATTTTAGTAATCGAGAGAAGTTTAAAATGACATGTAATTGTGAACGGAGGCAGTACTTAAATAGGGTGCTATTCACCTTTTAAATAATGCAGGTACTCAAATGAATGCTTCTAATCAATCTCACGCATATATGCACGATTATTATCGAATAAATACGGAAATTATGGTTGTGATTTTTGGTAAATACAGTAATATGATAAAACAGACGGAAGAACGCCCAAATCATTTTTGAACCAGATTCTGTATTTGTCACTCCAAATACCATCCTATTTTTATAATTTTTTGAATAAAACGGAAATGATCGGGAAAAAAAAGTAAAAACGGCATCGGTCGTTTTGGAAAATTACTGTTCCGTTTTCATCCCTCTATAGGAGTACAAGCAAGACAACAGAGAGGTTATGGTGGTGACATATTTGGAAAGAGCGTAACAGGAGGATTTTCGAAGAGGTTCAGAAAAGTTTTTGCTTACAAGTTGCACTACTGACGACATAGACTACTATTTCTGAGCCAAGCAGAGTGGAAATGCACATGAGGCCATCAACAATGAAGCCCAGTGGCGGAGCCAGGGGGCAAGCAGGGGCCTGCGCCCCCATCCGAGTTTTATTTAGAGGACCACTCTTACTTTCTGCACTAAAAGCCTGATTAAGCTTGAGCGGGCCCCTCTCATGACCATGAGCCATTGAGCCCAAGATGTCCTGTACTTCGAGAGCAATTGGCCCATTAAAACGTCCATAATCCCCTACCACCGGCCGCCAAGCAGCAACTGCGAGCTCCTGAAATTGGTATGTGTCGTGTTTTTCTCCCAGCTACTGGTCATCCTAATCTCCAAACTGGATTAGAATTTAGGTTTTTTTTTTTTTTTTGCGAAAAAGAATTTAGGTTAATCAGGATGGGGACGGATTAATTGTTGGTGATGTCATTTGTCATATTCTGATTTAGCTTTTCCTCACAAAGCTCAAGGTAATAGAGATGTAATTGTTGCATGGCCGAATGTCATGTATTCATTTATATATCTTTCTTTTTTTTCGAAGATGTATTCATTTATCTTGTACGTCAGTGGTAATTACTATACTTTTTCAGTGGGAAAGGACATTTTATTATAATATCTTGATGCTAGAAGATGCTAGCCAATTTTTCTTTCTCGAGTGGCGCCGACGGCGACTTGGCCCCCCTATGCCTAAATCCTGGCTCCGCCCCTTAATGAAACCCGCTAGTCTTTTTTCTGTCTGCTTCTTCCTCATGTGTTTTCAGCCAGCCTGTTGGCCTCCATCTTTAGCTCCGATGTAGAGTTTTCGCTCTTTTATCTATATTGGGTAAGGAGGTGCTTCAAATTTGAGCTTCAAATTCAATTTAATATCAATGAATTCCCTTTTTCGCAAAAAAAAAAATACACCGAGAAAAGAAAAAGACAAATCACGATAGGAGGTACATTGCACTAACCTGAATTGTTTGAAGGAGTAAATCGAAAGTCATGATGTTGCTCGGAGGGTAAAACAGACAAGTGAATTGTTGAGAGTGTGAAATAGACTCTTTTCCCGTTTAAGAATAAAATACATCCATAGAATTCAAGAAGAAAAACAGAAAACTACATTAATAAAAAAATAGACATAACAAAAATGCTGATTATATACCTAATACAAATCTAGCCGCACAAATGTCCGTGGTGCCTTACTAGTTCATAAAGATTGACAGTATAATGATAGTAGATTCCCCGTGAAAATCATATCATGATATATATGCCCTATTTGAAATTATTTATGTTTACAAATACTGTTGACCAAAGTCAAATTGATTTGATTTTGAACTTTGGCCTCTTCTACCCTACCACCAAGGTGCATTTGTTGCAACATCCGAGATGGCAGTCTCGATCGATGAGGCCCTAGCTAGATGGGAGCAAGCAGTTTCCGATCCCTGCAGTAGACAGTGGAGGAGGAACAAACACACCAGTCAATTAAGATCCTACATATAACGGGTCGTACGTGGAGGACAGTGTGTATTGATGAGCACACTCACTTGGCTGCTGGTAGACGACGTAGGCTGCCCCGGCGAAGTCGCACGTCCCGTCGGCCCTGTGGTTTCGCTGGTAGTAGCTGTTGAAGGCGTGCGAGGCGTGCGCGGCCATGGTGTCGGGTTGGAAGCACGCCGCGCCGCTCTGGATGCCGCTGCAGTCCGCGCCGTTGCCGCACGCGTAGTCCAGCGCCGCCTGCAGCCGCGCGTCCCCAGCCGCCGCGTTCGCCACGCACCAGGAGCCTCCTCCTCCTCCATGGAAGTCGAAGTCGTACACCTTGGTCATGGTGGTAGGGTAGAAGAGGCCAAAGTTTCGCTCGATGTCGTCCGGGCCGGCGCCCTTGAGGTTCTCGTTGAAGAGCGCGAAGATGTAGACGTCCGCGTCCGCGCCGGGGCGGAGCGGGGTGCCCGTGTCGCCGGCCCGCACGCGGCGGATCAGGTTGTCGTTGTATGCCCGGGCGTTGGCCGCCGAGAACACCGGGCTCCCGTCCTTGGCCACCGGGGGCACCCCGCCGGCGCCGGCGACGGAGTAGGGTCTCCCGGCCGACGGGTAGCCCGTCTCCGTGACGTGCAGGGCCACGTCGGCGAACCCCAGCGCGTCCATCGCGGCGTGCATGGCGTCGCGCTGCGCGTTGAGGAGGCTGCGGTACACGAGCCCGGTGCGGCCATCGACGACGCCGCCGCCGTGGTTGGGGTTTCCGAGGGCGAAGTCGCGGGACACGTCGTCCGGCTGCGTGGCGTACGCCCAGAACGGGTAGGCGTTGACGGCGAGGTAGGACCCCGTGCGCCGCAGGAAGTCGAGCATGGGCCGCATCACGGGCTCCGCGAGGTCCGCCCGGAACCGGCCCGCGGACGGCGGGAACGTCGGGTCCGCGAGCACGTCGAACGCGAGCGGCGAGGTCACCTTGACTTCGCCGGCGAGGCCCAGCGCCGCTAGCGCCGCGTGCACGTTGGCCATGGCCGGGACGAGCCGCGGCATCAGATCCGCCGGCCGCGAGTAGAACACCTCGTTCCCGACGGCCACGGCGTGGATCCGCGTGGCGGGGAGGTGCGCCGCCACGTTGCGCCGCACCCAGTCCAGCGCGTACGCCGGGCTGGCGGCCGCGGACGCCAGGCCGTCGCCCTCGTTGGGCAGCGCCACCATCACCTTGATGCCGGTGTTGGCCAGCGACGCCAGCACCGCTGGATCGGCGTCGAACATCCGCACCATGGTGATGCCGTTCTGCTGCAGCAGCTGCGCCACCGACGCAGGGTTCGGCAGGTCGTTTGCCACCCTGCCGTAGCACACACCCACCTCTGCAGCACCTACACACGCAGCGGTATTAGTATAGATCGATCAAGGCATGAAGCATTAATTAGATTGTATTGCCACTGATTTGATTACTCGCTACGCTAACACATACATTTCGAGGCAGTCTTTATAGATCCAATCTGCGCCGTGCGCGATAGGTTTTAGTATTGTACGCACGTACCTCCTGTACAGGAGAAGAGGAGTAGCGGCAGTAATGCGAGGAGGACGACAGGGAAGCGAGGAGGGAGCGCCATGATGATCTTCTCCCCTACGTACGGCCGCGAGGGGCAGCGGTCGACCGTGCAGAGCTGGAAGGATGAGATTGAGAGAAGCGTGCAAACTTATAGCCGCTACCGGTCACCGTGTTAATTAGATAAGCATGTGTTGTTGAGATAGACATGTAACACGGCTGTGTATCAGCTCGATCGTTGAGATATTGTTGTTGTAATCTAGATAGATAGATAGTTGCCTTGGAAACGAGATTGAGAGAAGCGTGCGTGGGTGCGAAATGAACCAGAAGGTGGGTGCAAACTTATCGCCGCTACCGGTCACCGAGGTGAATGTGGTGGACGGAGGCATGTGAAATCGATCTTGCTTGCTACAGCCGTCGGCTGGCCGCATACGCTTGCTCAATTCAATCCATAATACTATTACTAAATGGCTCCTGCTATGGTAGTCCCAAATAACTGTGGACCGTCCATTTGCTCCGGCATTCACTTGTTCATGTAACATATCAACATATCATTTCTTGAGCCTCACGATGAACAAGTGAATGCCGGAGCACCTGCATGCGCTGCCGCCGAACATCACACGTCCGTGATTATTTGGGACCATTGGGAAAGAGATATTCCGTGGATGGAATCTCATCCATTTTATTCTTTTTTTTTGTTTGGAAAGTATTTTTAAGAAACAAAGCAACATGGAAACTAAGAAAGAAACAGTGAAACTTGGAACTTCCTATTTTGGCGTCAGAAATTTCCGTGGCAGGAGGGCTGCCTATATTTATTTATGATTTTTATTTAATTTTACTTTTACAAAATCAAAGGCTCAGATTTTTTCTACTCTTGCACCATAGGGTGCAAGAATTGGGAAGAGGGACTACCGTAACACTACCCTAAATAAATAAAGAACACTAGCTCATGATCCTTATATGAAAAGAATCAGTTTTAATCAATTCACTTTGTTCGTTTCACACCGTAAACAAAATGATGGCTCACTTTTTTTTACAAAAAAGAAATTTCACTAATCTTTAATTAGGCATATTACATCTTTTGATTACAAAAGCATCCCAATCAACATCAATTCCATTGATGAGAGACAAGAATTTTTGAAAAGCCTCACATTTCACCATCTCCTAAACAATTCTATTTTGTGTGATACACACCCTATTGAGGTTAGTCTTTTTTATTTCTTAGCCTACAAGTAGAATTTGAAGCTCAAATTTTGCATTATGACAACTCTCACGACAACCTATGTTCAAAAAAATACGAAATATTTTAAATTTTTTTGCATAATGCAATTATCCATATATGCATGCAAAAGATATCAAAAATAATTTGAAATTTTAACATAGTTTACAATGGGGCCATCATCATGCAATATTTAAGCTTTAAATTCCACTTGTAGGCTAAGAAACAAAAAAAGAAAAACTTTAATAAGGTGTATATTGCACCGATTGAAATTGTTTGGGGGTAAAATGAGTCATGATTTTGTTTAGGATGTCAAACGAACAAACAGAATTGTTCGAGGGAGTAAAATAGATTTTTTTCTTTTTAGTGAGTCTATATATGTTTAGGTACAAAATTTTGGGAAGGGTATGAACGCCGCCGCTAGCTTGGCCTTCCAAATTTTTGCGTTGACACTCGACAGAATGCATTGGCTGGCGTTTGGATTGATGCCTAGATTTGGCTTGCCGACGCCCAAGCAACCCGTGCCAGTACTTTTTGTTTTCCAAATCCTAGACCAGATGGGCGCGCGATCAGGACGACGGAACCATCGGATGGACATGGATGGTCGATGCGTACTACTCACGATCATGTAGCCCTTCTACGCTTTAGGGTCTGCCTCGTTGTCGGCCACACCCAGCCACACAACTGGAGTGGTAACGCCAAATATACATTGCCAAAACGGTGCCACATATTCGGTTGGAATTAAATTGTGAAGAGAAGTGTTGCGCCGCCATTGTTGGCCCTGTTCGGCTGGTATTTTTTCCAGCCGGTTGTGGCTGTTTCCAGTCATACTAACAGCCAGAGGTAACAGTGCCTGCGAGTGCACAACAGCCAGCGGTAACAGTCTCAGCACCAGCCGAACAGGGCCGTTTTCTACTGTCGCGGCTGGCGTGGCAAGCAACCAAGCACTAGCCCAATGTGTGAAGAATGTATATACTCCCTTTGTCCACAAATATAAGAATCACTTCTTGGCTTTTTTTTTAAACAAATAGCATGTAGTACTTAAGATTTTAACAAATGTGGTTAAAGAACAATATATGTTTTTTTAGATAATGAAAATATTGCATTAGTCCCGGTCTTGGCTCTCAAAGAAGCTAGTGTCCTTGACTTTCAAAAACGAGCAATAAATAAACAAATAATATTGTCCTGCAATCAACAACTAAAAACAGTCCCAAACGACACGAGATGCACCAAACGCACACGACACAGGACCAGAACGAAGGAATCAAAGATCTAGAGAAGCAACTAGCGCACGCACGCGCGTACGCAGTTGTAGCACGCAGGATGGTGATGCACCAGCCAAGGTGTCAAAAAAAAAAAAAACGGAACAAGGATGCACTAGCCAAACGTGTTGAACAGCAACGGCAAGTAGAAGCTGCCGTAGCAGCCGGCCGGACCACCGGCGCTATAAGCTCCTCCAGTGACGCCGCTGCCATGGTCCCAGCAGTCGAACGGCACGCCGTTGAGGTATGCCTGCGGCGGTGGCGGGTACTGATGACGCGGCTCTTGTGCCGCCGCCGTAGACACTATCGCAGCGTCGTCGTCGTTCCCGTGTGCTCGCGCGCATTGCTGCACGACGGCGTCCTTGGACGAGGCGGAGGCGCCGACGACGACCCTGCTGTGGCTGCTCCGCTTGTTCTTCTTCTTCCTGTTGCGGTGGTAGGAGATGCCGCGCGCCCTGGCCTGCGCGTCCCGGACGTCGCGGAGGTACAGCCTCACCGCGCGCGCCGCGAACGGGTTGGCGCTGGCGCTGCCGGCTGCGACGTCGCCGGCTGTCGTCGTCCGGGGGCCGTGGCGCTCGTCGTAGGCGGCGGGGAGGCGGCCGACGAGCGCGTCGAGGCTGCCCCACGCCTGGCGCAGCGGGCACCGGCACGCAGCGCGACCGCCGGCGCCGCCGCCGTAGGCCGGGCAGGGCGGCGCGTGCACGCGCGTCTTGCCGGAGCGGTCGAGGTGGCGGAGGAACTCGAGAACGTGCGCGCCGCTGCACCGGCGGAGCTGCAGCGGCGGGCGGTGCGCCGACAGGTACCGCGTGAAGGACTGCCAGTCCCGCCGCTTCTGCGACTCGTACCGGCTCGGCCGCCGCGCCTCCGCCGGCGAGACGCTGGCTGAGTCCGCGGCGCCGCTCGTCGGCATCGTGCGCCGAGGCTAGCTACTACCTGGTCCACCACCGCCCTCGCCTGGAGAGTGGAGATCGGACGGAGAGCAAAGGCTACGATGGTTTGGGCTTCCACGCCGGAACGTGCTTGGGGGCTTCATGTCATATATAGAGGCCGCTGTTCGATCAGCTCAGCTCAGCTCAGCTTGGTGACGCGGACTTGCCTGGCCTCTGACCCTCTTCAGGCTGTTGCCGACTGGAAAGGACGCTGATGCCGCGCCAGAAATGCATGCATGGACGACAGTGCACTGTGCAGTGCAGCTGGGCGAGGTAGGGGCTCGGGCGCGCGAGCGAGCGAGGCAGGCAGCGGAAAAAGGCATCAGATGTAGGAGGAGAGTCAGAAGGGTCATGTCAAGTCGATCGGGATCGATGCAGCAGCTAGCAGCGGCCGCAGAAATCTGCTGATCTGACGTCGGGCGACTGCGTGATTGACGAAGATGTACTGGTGGGATCGGGAGGCTGACGATCGATCGATGCCGGCGATGCTGTGCTTGTACAGTGCTTCTGCTGCCACACCGCGCGAGATGGCCTGCTGTGGACCCTAATGATGCCTGATGGCCGGCCCTGCTAAAGCAAGCATGGCCCACCCAGTCTTAGCTTGGGTCTTGTCACTGAGCAGTCATGCATGCACCTGTCTGCATGGATCGATCATCGTTGCTGTTCGAACCATGAATAATATTTCCCCATCCGGTCGGTGTGTTATCTCGGATCCATTTCATGCGGTACGTCGATCGTGTCGTGGATGTTTGTTGCGTTCTGAAGTAAAGCACGGAAGCATTAAGGAACCGGCCGGCCGCCAGTTGTGGTTCCAACCTTCAGTTCCAGGAACGGGGGACACAATTGAAAACAAAAGTCTGGCCAAGATCTTAAAAAAGTACTAGCTAGTACGCGTGCGTCACTGCTGGCCGGCTGTGGTTATCAGCTAGCTAGACTTATCCTCGACCTATATGTATAAGAAACCACAGCATCGATCAACTCGTCCATGCACGTAGGTAGGGGGCCGCACAATATATACATAGCTAGCTTTTGCACGCATGCTTTTTCTAGAACGTGCATTGCACGTATTTCATTAAGAAGAAGAGAGGCTTACAACGTTACACGCGACCGACACACCAACTTGGTACAGACACCAAGTGGCGACACACATTAAATCATAAAGCGACTACTCGCAGCATGAATGACGACCGCCGACCAACAACACAAGAAAGGAAAAACCCAACACAAGCCACAACGACAAGAGAAAAAAGCCATCATCCCAACACATCTTGTCGCTGGAAGAGATCGGAGATGAAGCACTGTGGCGCGCCGAGCCTTGAGCTTGACACCGGCAGCCATGGGCAGTGTGTGAATGGCTGCAGGGTACAAAGCCATCGGCTGACCCCCAGCCGCAGTAGGCTGCACAAGAGCGGCGACTGCCATCGACCTGTGAATGGGTTGCGCGACCATGGCCACTGGAAAGGGAATAGAATGCACGGCCATACCCACAGAAGGAGTTGCAACTTCAAGCTCCATCATGGCCGTCCTCTCCCTCATAGATGAATTATCACATGGCGATGTCCCAACAATGACATCGAAAGCGACCAAATCAGCAGAGAAGGGTGTTGAGGACTGAATCTGGCTGGTGTAGGTGCCACCATGCCCAACACCACAACCAGATTGTTTGCTGGTTTCAACCACCAAGGCAAGAGGCGACAGCGACCCGGTCACAATGGCAACGCCGGTTGCATCCGACGAGGGTTCTGGCGATTGGATTTGGGTGACCGCGCACGGAGCGGCTAGCTTGCCATCAGCGTGGTCCTTGACTGGAGCCACAACGCCATTCATCTCCAATGCCTCTTGCACAGAGATGATTTGAGCCTGCAGAAATTCGCGAAGCGACTGCTCAGCGACCGAAAGCGACCGTTTTTCTTCTGCCAGGTCCAAACGATACACCACTTCAATGGCCATTTCCAGATGAAGCTCGGGCGGAAGGAGGCAGTCCGATGAAGATGACGAGGAGCTGCTTGCGCTGATCGACTTTGAAGCAGATGGCGACTGGAGGCAGCCCAGATCCCGGGACACACACGAGCCCGTAGTGGAACCATCACCAGCAGATCCGGGGGAGGGTGAGGGAGCGACCGGTGTTGACAGCTGCTTCAGATCGACGATTGGAGTGCCAGATCTGGGAGGCGACCAGTAGCTGTTGGGGTGGATGTCAGCGACGGCGTGTTGGTGGTGAAGGTGAGGTCCTGGGCCGTCACACCCCACCCGGCGAACGGCGACGAGGTCGCCCAACGAGATCTCAACGGTGACGCGGTCACACCGACCTCCATTACTGCTGTCTGGCGATGGAGGAGGGGCGGAGCTGCTGGAGAAGAACGCGACCGGTGGATCCATGGATCTCGACGAAGGAGGGAGGAGCGAAGCTGGCGACCGGTGGAGGAGGACGGGAGTCACAGATCCGGGCGAAACGGAGGTGGCGACGGTGTCCAGCTCGGTTGCCGGGTTGTAAAGGAGCTCGGGGTGAGAGGGATGGGGCGTAGGAAGTGGCTCCAGCGGTGGAGCGGCGGCCGGAGCGGCGGCCGGAGCGGCGGCGGTGGCGGCGCTAACCCTAGGCGGGTCGCCCGCCGCGTCGCCTCACGGCCCGCGCGACCAGACCCCAACTGACTCGGTTTCGCTCTTGCATGCCATGCATGGACAGTGCAAACGCACATGTTGGATGGATGCCATGTTCTATAGATCGGTTGTCACTCAAATATCACATAATAGTAGGACCATATATAGCTCCAATTAGCAAATTCTATTGTTGCCAACATATGGGATTATCACATGATGCATGTAGAGAACTCTTGTCCTTTTTTAAGCCTCATATTTGTGTCTCATACACATATACGAGCACTCACCCTCTACAAGTCCATGCACGCACACGCTAAACGCCCACAACAAAGTCATCACCATAGATCTCTCTGTTTATAAGCATGTCGCCTACTAATAAAAGAATAATTAGTCGTAGTACAATATAGTTATGTTTTTTTTTTTTGGCTAAAACTCCTGAATCACACTCATTGCCCTCCCAACTTATCCTCTAAATTTATTTTCAAAAAAAATTGTTACTTGTGGGTAGGGGCATCTGCCCCCATGTGAGGAAAACCGCTCCAAGGGTCAAAACAAAATGAATATAAATTAGATAATGCTTTTACTATGCACATTTACATGTTTAAAAAACAAAACGAATCAAGGTAGGAATACCCACGAATTCAAATATGAATCAGACGTCAAATAAACGCAAAAGTTATTTGTGCTTTTATGAAGAAAACCATAGGGACGTGCATTCGTGCAGCTAGGATAAACATTCCAATTGTAATATTATATTAAATATCTTATTATTGTTTCCTTTTTATTTATTTTTTGTTACACCACCACTATTATTTAGGTCTGGTTAATTTTATAATGGCAACAATGTGTAATTTTTAAACATATATATAGGTATTTTTCATAATACCAATGGTGGATACTTTTGTAAGCATGCGGAGGATATTTTAAATATTTTTAATAATGAGAGTAGCAGTAATTTATCTTTATTTTTACTCCAAATATTGTAATAATTAAATAAATTTAGATTTATCTAATACTATAGACATCTTATAAATTATATTTATGAATAGTAAAAAATATTCACCAGTTGATAATTAAATTAAACCACAATTATGTTTTACCGCATGGAAGTGTTAAAATTTTCCATATCCATTTCCCGCCCCTGTAGACCATAAAATTTTTTTTCCATATGATCTTTTATGAACAATTAAAGAATGTAGGGGAGGAGAGCGAGCATAGCTCGGTTGGCTAGATTCTTTCTGGCGGAACCGACCCGGGTTCAAGTCCAAACTTTTGGCATGTATGTTGCACTTACGGCTATTTATTCTTTAAGTGGGAGGCGACATCCTCGTCCACAGGGAGACGTCTGTAGTGACTTTGTGCATTTCAAGATCATCCGGCCTAGCCTTTCGGAGATGCTCTTGAACTGTTGAAGGTCGTTGCTGCTTCCATATTTCAGCACACAAACATGGTGGTTGCTCTCTTCCTCAATTCTTTTAAACAGCATGCGGGCCGCGTTCAACTATGCAGTGCAGTGTTGAGTAGGCCTGTTGGCCCAACGAATCCTAACTAGGCCCAATTCTCGCATCCCTTCACCCAAGCAACTCGTTAGTGTAACAAGTCCTGAAGTTCTCCTCAAAAAAAAAGTCCTGAGGTAGCTTTCTCTATCCAGCTCGTCATCGCATTGTATGAGATGGAGTTACTTGTTCTCAAAAAAAAAAAATGAGATGGAGTTACCAACATGCAACCCCGCATCCACCGTTTAAGCTGTGGATGTTTCCGCCAGAGCAAGCTACTGATCGAAACTGCGAGACTGAGACCTGATTGGAGCTTCGGACAAAAAACAACTCTGTCTAGAAGCCGTCTCGTGGTTTGCTTACTTGGTTTCGGCTCCTTTTGGCATGACAAGAATTTCGTTAAAACGGTGCACGATGCATGAACAGGAATTTCATTAATCCAGAAGCAATTTTAATCTAGAAATTGTATAAGAATTTCAGAACAGCAAAGTTAGGGAAACAAACACAACACGTGCATGACAGCAATCAACTTGCTAGATTCCATCAGGCATGAGGACGAGAGAACGATCGAGTGCGAATTAAATCCAAACCCAGAATGTAAACGATTTTGTATAATGCTAGATAAAGTTGTAGATAAGAAAGGTGCACTCATCAACGATTTTTTGAAGGGGGGAGTCATCAAAATGCAGAATGAGTTTTCTCTATTTTTTCAAGAATACGCAGGAGAGCTGCGTATCTTTCTATTAAGAAGAAGACAGCGGATTACATATTAGGTATTTACATCGCGCTACGCATAAATGCGTGCGCCACACTCACAGAGCTCGAGCTACGATTAATGGGGTAACAAAGGGGGCAACCACCAGACCTATTATGCGATCACTAAATCCTACACTGAGCTTGCAACCTGGCCAAGTTCTTCGCGCCCGCAGCAATCCAGGTATCGATCTCCTGCAGAATTAGATCGATCAGCTGCTGCACGGTTGCTGCACGGTCTTCGAATACACGCGCGTTGCGTTCCTTCCAGAGAATGAGTTTTCTCTAGCTTGTTGACGATGAGACACCTGTCCTTTGGATCATATCGAGTACAACTGTCACATGCACGGTCAGCAGGACCAAGTAGGCACACGTGGGCACAAGGTGCATCGAACTTGCTCGTTGATCCTCCAATCTCGACATGTGCGTTGACCTTTTGCCAGATACATATACGCGGATTGAAAATTTTCTCTACGGGACTGCTGCAGCATCTTCCGCAGCAGACGACGGGAGCACCGTATGACCTCTCCGCGAGTCGATCAGTACGGATCCAAGTTACTGTGCTATGCGTTTGACCTTATGCATTCGTACGTGTTGCTTTCACGAGCCTAAGATCGATCATCGTCAGCAGGATTCACGTTGGCATAGGCTCCGGCTCCAAAAAATTTCAAAGAGTTCGTGGAGCTGCTCATAGCTAGCTCTAGATATTTTTTTTAAAGCTCGAGCTGTAAATAAATTAAAGATATTTTATTGAGTCATTTGTTATATTAAACTAATAGCTTAAAATATTTTAATCTATTTTACAAACTCCAGCTCTTGCATGGATCTCAGAGCTGCCGCCATGACATAGGCCCTTAGAGGCGGAAAATCCAGCTGAGGGGATCTCAAGCAAGACATCGTGCTTCACCAGCGACCGGCAGCAAAGGTCGATACACAAACACTCTTAAAACAATACTCCATCCGTTTCAAAATATATGCAGCTGTTGACTTTCAGACATTGCGTTTGACCACTCGTCTTATTCAAAAAAATTATAAAAATATTATTTCTTTTGTTACGATTTGTTAGATATAGTTAAGCATGACTTATTTTTTATATATTTTATAATTTTTGAATAAGACGAATGGTCAAACACGAAGTCTGAAAGTCAAAAACTTTTTATATTTTGAAACAGAGGGAGTAATTTTTTGAAGTGCCTTATCGTGAGTGAATTACCCAACCTAATGGTTACACAACTGATGTTGGGAGTGAGACACCTCATCCACACGATTTTCTATTTTATGAAAACTTGTGACGTGGTTAGGGGCATATGCCCTCTATACGCTGAACACAAGTGTATTGGGGCGAAGCTACAACCAGCCATAGGTGTTAGCTAAGACCGACGGATTTGACAAAATTCAGTGGAGATCAATGGTGAAACGCTATTAATTATGTTAATGGCACCATTAGATAAAGCTAATGGCCTCCGTCGCTGCGGTGCTGGGCTTCGCCCCTACAAGTGTACAAAATGACAAACGGCTTCAAAGACACAAAGGAGTCATGGACCGAACAATAGATGGTGGCGCGTTGCTCGGATCATCTAAATCACATTCTTCTCTACAAGTATCTGATAAACTTCTATTTTGTAGAGGGTGAAGAGGCGTCCGCCACCTCAATCCTGCCCAATTGAGTGATCAGGTCGGAGGATGCATCTCTTCAGTCGTCATCGGAGTACACCACGGCATCAAACGCATCCCTTTATTTAGGGAATCATACAGTTGTATGTATCTACTTAGAATTACTGCAAGTTAATTGTAAATTCGATTTTCATTTTTTTTGCTTCACTGTAGTTCAGTAATTTTGTTTCTAGGTTTTTTCCACTCAATGGTTATGTATTTTTTTTTAGTTAACACTGGGACTGAAAATATTGTCAGTTTTGTCAAATCCGTGCCCACTTTGGCTCCAACGTATGTCCAGTGGAGGAAGAGACCAAATTTCAATATGCATGATCCTTACCTGTGCCGAGATCAAACATGCAATGCAAAAAGGAATTAGACGTAGCATCAATTAGAAGCATGTTTTGCCATGATATTCATTTAGACTGCTGCAAAATAAGGTTTCGTTCGGCAGATAGTCCACCACACGACTGACGAATACACACCGACGGGTAACACAACACGTGCACATGCATAAGCGCCTTCTCCCCAGCTTACGATGATCCAAGGCGCGCCGTGTATCTATGGCTTCTCGATCGCCTTGATACGCGGTCGTTCTTCCACGGTGGCATGCATCGAGCACCGCTGCAGGGCCGCGTCGCGGAACAGAACGCGGTCTTTGTTGCTTTCACGAGTGAGCCTAATAAAGTTCGATCATCTCATCAGCAGGATTGACTTTGCCCAGTTCGAGCGTCGGCGGCGCGCGAGCTCTCAAGCTGGACCCCGTGCGTGCGTCACTTACGTGTGGTCAGCAGCAATCAAGGATATACAAAACACTTGCAAAGTCTTGCATACTGCAAAAAAAAAAAAAGATTGAAAACACTTGTTCAGTCAAAAAGATTGAGAACACTTATTGCTGGGCAGTTGGCACGTCCAGGGGCGGAGCCAGGATTTACGTATAGGACGGGCCTAGCTGCAAAAAAAATTCATGAGGGGGGCCAATTAGTGCTTAAGCATAGTAATTAGCAGCTAATTTGGAGGGCTACTGTACAAAATTACCTTTGTTAGGGGGGGCCAGGCCCCTGCCCCCCCCCCCCCCCCCCGGTCTCCGTCCCTGGGCACGTCATCAGTTCATCGCCAAGGTAGCCGCAGCAGCTGTATGAAATAAACCGACTACTGGTTATTGAGCAGCCGCCTCGCTGAGATGCATGCATGACAGCGCGCGCGCGTGAGAATGACCGGAGATTATTATTATCAACGATCACGCAAAGGAAGAGATAGAAGCCAGCCGTTCCGGATCACCGTGCTCTTCTAATCAATAGGGTACTCTTCATGAAACATATGTTTGGAGAAAAAAAACTACTGGATCATTCTAAAGTTTCATCATATGCGGATAATAATGGGAAACATAAACACAAACACAGAATTCAGAGTATTGTTAGCTTGAATTACCATACCACTACTACCTCATTGCATCAATTAGTCAACAGTACTAACGTGCACATAAAACAATGTTAGGTAAAAGGGTACGGTGAAGTGTTGGAAAAAGAAAAAACAAACCATCATACCCTTTTTACGTGACATAATGTGAAGGAGATTTGATAGGTTAGGGGAGAAAGAGACCTGGATGAGAGTGGAAGGAGAGCTATCTGTAGGATGAATTAGGACGTAAAATCTGCACTGAATACTACTTTGTCATGCTCCCGGTGGTAACAGGAAAATTTAGAAGTCATAAAATCAGCTTCCCCATGAACCTAGGAAAAAATTATAATTCAGAGAGGGTGCAGTCAATAGGGAAGAAAACACGATATTATGCAGCAACTAAGTTCTGAACCATAGTGTACCTGAAATTTGCCCTTTTGGCTAATGTGTAGATAAAAGTGGAAAATCCCCAATATGTGAAGAGAAATCTGAAGTGCAGGTTGAAAGAAAATGTGGAGATTTCTAGCTTTGTTTAGTTATTTTCCTTCTCCATCTCAGCCTTGCGATCTGCAAACATACAAATATACTGGATTACTTCCTGAGTGAAGACAGGGTGGCCACAGTACGTCTGTGCGGCAGGTGAAAATCCGGCAGTGCATGTCCAGGGTTATAGAGTGCAGAGGACATCGGGATCTTGATGGCTCCTCTAACGCCACATGAATTTTAATGGGTGTCCATTATAGCAGGAGAAGAACGGAAACAAAACAAATGAGTCATTGGTATTTATATGATGACAAACTCCCGGAGAAAGCAACAAAACGTGGAGTCATGTTTCAGCAGTAACAATGCTCGTTAAGGCTGGTGGTCTGGTGGAAGTACGTTGCTGAACATGAATTCGGAATTTATTGGGCAGTATGAATGCTGGAGAATGGACTGTATGCATGCTGTACGTGCGTTGCTGAGCATCAATCAATTCAGATAATGGATGGCGAGAGGAGTACATGCATGAGGCAATGGTCAACTGAAGTGAACGGTTGAGGACCGACTAAAGCAAAATGATTCAATGGACAGGATTATTGAGGTGATGTGGCTCAATTTGAGAGCAGGAAAATAGCAATTAAAGACCTTTTGTTGGTTGCACTTATAAAGAAAGAGTAGATACCGGCTCCAACTGGTAATTATTCTATTTCCCTCTTCTATGATATATTTTTTGATGAAGTGACTGCAACCCTTCGTATAACAGAAAATCTAGTCCACACTCTTGCAGATTCATGGGTTAATGTGTTACGTATTTTAAAATATACACATGTCTATTCGATCCTTTCTTTGAATATTTACCCTTCATTTAAAATTCTATATTTCCTTTGTTTACACTAAACTTGATTTTAACATCAATCTCCCTATATTTATGGACTCCAATCCAGATTTTCATGCTTCATGATGCATCCTGCATGTATCAAACTATATTTTAGATAGTCGATTACAAGACTATATTTCTAAAGCGAATACATGCCACTATGTATAATGCTGACCACTTTTATGTATTCAATCAGTACAATATGTATATGTACTCTGCTATGTGTTCGTTCTTCAATTGACGGCAAATGGCGCGCGAAGGCATGCTGCCTTCTGGCCTTTCCGCTTGTATATAACCAACCAACTAGACAATATATATAGTGCTGCACTTGGTGTAGATACTAGATGATTACTATATATCGTCTGAAGATTACCATATCTTTTTCTCTTTGAAAAAATCGGAGTGCCCATATATTATAGATTTGGACGATGGACAATGGGATGACACTTGTGGATGCATAGCTGCTTGCTCCTACGGTTGAGCGCGGCAAGCAAGAATTCTCTTTGTGACATGCTGAATTGCACTAATTACTGTTGCTACAACGATGATGTTGTCCTTGATGAATGGGACTGACTGATTGACGTAGTGGCGTGTTGATTGTTCAATTTTGTTGGGTCTTTATTTCTACCAAGAAGGGGATGTGTCGTACTACTTCAATGGCTAATCCGTTTCTTCGTTTCTTTCCTAGCCAGCCAAGCGTACGTGGACGTCGCTGGACAGTACCAAGTGCAAATTAAATACTCCCCTGGTATTCTAATAGTTGGCATTTTGAACAATGACACGATCTAAGAAGCAATTTTATGTTAGAACAAATTTGTAAAACTCAAAAAGTATATGTATTACTAAAGTATTCTTCATGGCAATCATAATTTATGTATGAGTGAAATGCACCCAGGGTACGTAAACTATTTATGGATGGTCATCTAGGTACATAAACTCCTAAAATGACTATCTAAGTCCGCAAACTATTTAGAAATGACCATCTAGGTATATAAACTCCTAAGTGATCATTTAGGTTCACAGACAAATTATGTTGTAGCTGTTCAGGTACAAAGGGCCAGTTTGGTTGGAGGCCTGCTGAATCTCCCTGACGCCTGAGGCCACGATGGTTGCGTGAGGAACGAGCTGTCTGGGAGGGCATGAACCAAACTAGCTCAAACCTTTCGGGAGGCGAGGCTGCGATATGTGAGGAAAATCGTAGCAACCAACCATACGATTGTCAACTCTGCTCGGCAACAGGATCGAACGAGGGCACTTTCCTCCATTGCCATATCGTCGTCTCCCGATCACCGCTTCACCTTCCGATTGCGGAGCAGGGTTTCATTTCTTCAATTTTTCACCGCTAGGATTTTCCTAAACGCGCATAGCACGTACCCCTCCATCTATAGTGGCATGTCAACGTAAGAATTTTTTCACGCACGACGGACTTTGACCTGAGCAACTACAACATAATTAGTTTGTAGACCTAAATGGTCACTTTAGAAGTTTATGTACCTATATGATCATTCCTAAATAGTTTAGGTATCTCGGGTGCATTTCACTCGTATGTATTACCATACCACTTCTCATGTTTACTAGGTGAGTGCCCGTGCGTTGCTACGGGGCGAAAGAAAAATGTTAAATAATAGATGAGTGCTCGTATGTTGCTACAGGTGTAAAGACCAACATACTATACAAGTATAATATACAACTGTAACATACGTTGAGATGCGCAATCAACAAAAAAAAAGATTTTTTCTAACAAACAAATCACATTGAAATTATTTTACCTAGGTCGCCGGCAAGGTATCCTCTGATGTTTCTCGTATCATGGGCATTACATCATCATATTTACATCATTCCCTTCGTTTACCCGTGATGCATCTCTAAAAGGATTCAACCTAGTTAAGAATCCAACCTGTCTTTTGTATCATCCTTGTACGTATCCATTCTAGCCAAGGATTCAATCAGCTGGTAAGAAGTGTTGAGTCTCACCCAACAATGCATCTTCCTCATTTGTAACAAATCTTTGTGATGATGGGCTAATCAAATACGAAATCTCACTTACAGCAGTAAATTTTTATCCATAGGCAATTCTATTAGTTCTGGCCTTTGGCTTCTGCCTCCCTCCTCCATCTCTTGCTCTCATGTCTCCCTTCTCTTCTTCCTGTCGCCTCCTTTCTCTGCACAACACAGCAACAACCAACAGAAACTGAAATTCAAGATTAAGAACAGAAAAACTTGAAGTCAAGATTAGAAGAAGTTCTTCCCCACGGAACCAACATTGCAATTAGGTGCCGTTCGGATCCCTCTCTAAAGTGCCCTCTAAACTTTATACCCCTCTAAAGTAAAAAGAATCTTACTATTTAGGGGTACTAAATAAAATTTTTTTGCAAAACCTTTCTGCAGATAGGCGTTATTTTTCGAGACGAATCTAACGAGCCTAATTAATCAATGTTTCGACACAGTGATGCTACAGTAACCATCGTCTAATCGCCGCTTAATTACCCTCATTACGTTCGTCTCGCGAAATAGATGGGGGGTCCTGGACTTAGTTTTGTAATTTGACTTTGTTTAGTACACATAAATCGTGCCGGCATCTTTGATGTGACTGCTACAGCACCCTCTAAAGTGATCCGAACGCAGCCTTAGAATTCAGATACGAGGAGTGATAGCGAGCGTGGTGTGGGCAGCGTTGTCGCCACAAAAAGACATGGTTTTGAGAGAAGTGGAGTTGCACATAATGAAAATATGTTCTACTAATATAATATTTGTTGTTGTTTGGCCATTCCTTTCATTAAACCTTCAGTAACATCGTCAGCCCGTGGCAACGCACGGGCGGCAGTTTTGATTGAATCTTGAGCAGTTAGCAAATAGTCCAAATGAAAGAACCCGGGCAGCAGCACCTCCATGTCGGTTCCCCTTCCTTGCGTCATCACCAATGGTTTTATTCAGGGGATTAAAGAACTCCTGAGGATAAGCTGATGCTGATAGTTTATAAAAGAGAAAAAAATATTGTTAAATATTGCATCAATGAACATTGCTTTATCACAGAATATGTAGGTAAACATTTATCTTTATCTAAAAACCATTTGAGGACGTTTGTAAGAACAGAAATTGTAATATAACAGGAGATCACAGTACAGTTCTGATGTACTTTTTGACAAATAGAGGAGATCCAAAGGAAAACTGTATGCGGTAGAATCAAATGGAGCTATGAAGGCTTCTGCCTACTGCATCCTCTTCAGTAACATCGCCTTTGCCCGGTAGCACTTTCCGTGCTCATCCACCAAAGGCGCAAAGCTACCGGTGGTCGGGGTCCTCATCCGCGTCTTCGAAAGAGCGTCAGGAGACGGATTTGCGACTCCAAACCGAACTGTCGGAGTTCAAAGACCCACTTGATTGGGGACCTCGCCGACAAAGGCGAAGAGCAAGAGGTGCGCGCCGCCGCACGATGAAGTGGTCCAGTTTGAGGGATTGCAATCGCCGAGCTCGTCCAGGCCTCTGAGAGCGCTCGATTTTGGGGAAGAAGGCGAGGGTGCCCGATTTCCCATCGGCGGCTAGGTCAAGCGGCGCGTCGGGCACGAAGGAGACGGAGGGGCAAATATGGAAAGGTCGTTTCGGGTTGAGCTACGACGACATCAAATAAAACACCTTCTCACTTGAACTACGACGACATCAAAAGAAAAACGGAGGGAGTAAAACCGAACGGCATGAACATGGTATGAAGCCTTCTAGATGTTGGATTACAGATAGCGCACAATACAGAAAAAAACTAATATCAAAGGGAAAATGACACAGCAAATATGCACATCTAATTCACGAAATCCACAAGAGAAATCATTTCATAGGAGCTGGCAAGTAATGCTCCTTTTTATAAAACTAAAAAGTCTAAAACTTGGTCAATTTATCCAGACTTGATCACCATAGCAAATGAGTACCCTACTTAAGAATCCATCCCTTTTTCAGTTCGGCCAAATTCCTATGTCAGACTAATGAGTAACCACTCACAACTACAACCACGATAATGCGAGGGCAGTAATCTCTTTCCAATTGAACTCTAGAACGGCCAAATCAAAAAGTCTAAAACTTAGTCAATTTATCCAGACTTGATCACCACATCAAATGAGTACCCTACTTAAGAATCCCTTTTTCAGTTCGGCCAAATTCCTACGTCAGACTGTTGTGTAACCACTCACAACTACAACCACGATAACGCGAGGGCAGTAATCTCTTTCCAATTGAACTCTAGAACGCCCAAATCAAACCTAATCAGCCCATTCCACACCCAGACAAATCCAGCACCACAACTCCAGAAAAGGGGAATAGTAGGGCTAAGCCGGATTGGTACCTTGCGGAGGGCAGTTGCGAGCTCGCCGCGGGTGAAGTTGGCGGGGGCGGCCGTGGAGAACGGGATGGTGTTGCGAAACTGGTAGAGGTGGAGGTTCTTCTGTATGTACTCCGTGAACTGCACCCTGCATCAGGCAGACGAAGCACCACCATCACCAAAACGCCCAAAAAACCAAGCCAGATCGGGATCAGATCATGCAGGCGAAACCCTAAAAATTGGGAACTCCGAACCGATGAATGGATCGAAGGATTAAGAGGCGGCGTACTCTCACCAGGCTCCCAGAAGCGCGGAGCAGCGGGAGTAGCGAAGGGGGCGGCTCCATCGGCGTGCGCGCAATGGCGGCGCTTGGAGGCCGCAAGCTCGAGGGGTCCGGACGGAGGTGGCTGCCCGCCGACGCCGTGGGGCCGCAGGAGTTGGAGCAGCTGCCGGAAGAGGCACCAGAGGCAGAGGCGCTTGTCGTTGTCGAGAACCAGAAGCTTGGGAGGGGGACGATGTCGTCGGGCGTTGCCGTCGCGGGGGAGAGGAGGCAGGCGGAAGTGTATCGAGGAAGATTAGTCGCTACCGAGCCGAAGCGAGCCGACACGCCCGGGGAGCGGAATAAGCCGATGGGGAGCGGAATAAGCCGGGCTGACGACACGCCTGGAATTCATGAGTTGTAGAGATTTTCAGGTTGTCTGGATTTTTACTGAAAAACAGGAACTAAACATCGATAGCATGCATATACACCCTCCGATATTACATGATTTATTCATCAATATATACTGCCACTTCCTGATTATATGCAGTTATGATACTTTTCCATGGAGAAGATATGAAAAAAAAAGACGAGTTTTTTATTTGCTCTTGCTTACTGTCACTGACAATGATACATTTGTCTTTTCGAGTACCACCAAAACACACGGTGCATCGAACTTGCTCGTTGATTCTCCAGTCTTGACGATACGATGGCATTGACCTTTTTGCGAATTGGCTCTTTATACGGGTCAAAACAATTTGTCCTGTGAAGTAATAAACCCTGCAGCATTTTCCACAGTTAACTTCAGGGGAGTGCATGCAAACATAACCTGTCCTTGATAAGTATACGGATCCAGATCACTGTGCCATGCATTTTGACCTTACGCATGTGTGTTGCTCTCACGAGCCTAATTAATTAAGATCGATCATCATGAGATGGATTGACTTTTTATTCAGTTGGATCGGCGGCGCGTTAATTGTTATTTTGTTGGAAGCGGCCGGAAAAATCCAGCGGCCGGCGGGCTTTCAAGCTGGATCATTCCGTGCGTCACTTACGTATGGTCGACAGCAAGATCGTTCGATATTACAAAACAATTCATGTGAACGACAATAATATTGAAAAACACATGGCGCGAGTTCGGCCGACAGACACGCATGCCTATATCTGCATACTACGTACATCATCAAAAGTTCATCGCCAAGCTGCAGGAAGCAGTATCGAACGGGTCAAATAAACCCACTGGCTGATCAGCCGCCTCGCTGAGTCGCTGAGATGAATGCATGACAGCGTCAAAATCTCCTGAGACTACCAAAGGCCACGCAAAGAGAGAGATAGTCATGCGCCGCGGGTCACCCGGTTGTGTTATGGGCGCGCACGGCGTCTCGCCTGCGTACGTGCGGCGTGCCGTGAGCCGTGGGCGAGAGAATCATGAATTTCCTGATCGATCAGATAGAAGACAGCCGTTGCGGCCGGGTCACCTTGCGCTCGTGCGTGCGCGTGCGGCGTGCCGTGAGCCGTGCCCGGGAGAATCTTCTGATGCGTTCGGCGTTCCCCTGTACTCTACGCAAGAGCTAGGTTGGGGATGGGAAGAATCTTGTTATCGTTTGCCCGTGCTCCACTCAAAGCGCAAGCGCGTGCTCCGGCTAGCTAGCCTGCCTGCACCAGTTGCGGCCACCGGCGCCCGGTCGCCGCGGTACAGGGCGGCCAGGTGTTTGACTGCTGACCTCGCCCCCATGTGCATGCGCGGGCCTCTTCCGATCGACGCGCTTTATACATGGCTCCCAGCTCTCACTGGAACGACGATCCATTCCACGACCGCCGCCCGTGGGGGCGCGCGCACAGCGATCTCTCCATCGGCGTCGTCCATATATCAGGAGACTTTTGGAACTCGACCGCTCGATCGGACAGCTCGGTCTCGGCCAGATTCCAATCGCCTAACGTGGCGCCGAGAGGTCGGAAGCTACGGCGCTGCTCGGCGGCGGTCTCTCCGCCGGTTGAGCGCAGCGTGGACGGCAACCACGCGCCGCCGCACGTGCGGACGCCCAAAAGGTTGCGGAGGCTCGTGACACGCAAACGTTTCCTCCTCCTCTGCTTCCTGTTCTTGCACTACGCGCGTACGCACACCAACCGTTTCCTAAGCTCGTCACATCATCACTGCCTTTTCTCTACTGTAGTACCGCTTGCTACTCTGTCTGAATCTTAAAATGGCAGCAGCAGGAGGCACCTGACCTGTTGGACGCGCTGACGGTGGTGATGTCCCCCCGGCCGAGTCAGCAGCTAACGGTGGCCCCTCGATCGATCCGGTTTCACGTGGTGAAGTACTACTACAACGCCAGGTCAACGAACGAAGCAGCACTGCAGCAGTGACGATCGACAGTACGTAGTATATCCTACTGGTGCCGGCCTTCAAGTCAAGCTTCAAATGTGTGGTTACCACGCACTTGACGTCTTCACCGACGTGGATCGTTCATCCATACAAGTATCTGTCAAAAGACGAATGGTGCTCTGCCTCTGCTCATCCCATCCCATGTGTCGAAAAAAAAAATACTCGTCCAGATTCGAGGTTCACAGGGTACGGATAGAAAAGTACGCACGTACGTACCAATCATCGCCCGGCCGGTTTGCTTCACAATTTGTGCCACCAAATTCAGAGTAATAAGTCTGTACGTGCGATCACACTGGGAATGCATGACAAGAAATTAACTTTCGTCTTGTCGTTTAGTCAAATAACTTTGCCTGGGCGATGATGCTCACACTACCTTTCTATTAATTAATTAGGACAACACAAGAGGTCGTCCCTGCTTAGAACAGGGGACGACATCACCCCCGTACCAATCGATCACGCGCCACCATCCATCACCGTGGAAAACCCGACGCTTCGTTCCAACTTCCGTTCTATAGTAAATATTCTTACTGTTGCTCTAGTTGAAATTTGCGTTCCAAAAAGATCACGCAGCTGGCCTTCTCTCCACCACCAGTCCACCACATAAGTTATTGAGTTCTTTGGTGCAAAGTAAGCATGCGTCGACGAACATAGGAAGAATATACATAATCAACATTTGTGATAAATGAAGACTGGATCAAATAACTGACCGGATTACAAACCAAGGGAAAATACAACTGCCAATATTCCTCTATGGAGGTAGATGTGTTCCCAAGTTGATTATGAGATACCTCACATCAAAGGTTTAAGACTTCATTTTTTGTTCTTTAAAGGTTCCATATGTAATCTGAGGCTGTATTATATTGCATTTGGGTTTAATGTAATCCGAGGTTGTATTATATTTTTAAAAAGAAAAGTGCAAAAGCATGTAGCTAACTCGTTAATAACGAACGGAGCCAATGCTCTCACATGCATTACTTGCAGGAAACGTCTCGCCCAACGGTGTCTTTTCCATCTGCATGGTACGACGCTGTTGCATACTCCATCTGTCTCAAAATGTAAGCATTTCTGGATTTTGTCAAAGTCAAATATTTCAAACATGTTTTTTTTTTTTGCAGTTAAAACATTTCAAACATTGACTAGCTAGCAATATCAACAAAAATAAATTATTTTCAAATATAAGTAGCTGCATATCATGATAGTCCGTTTCATGGTGCATGAATCTAATAATATCATTTGCTTTCGTATCGTTGTTTGGTCAAGTTTGGCTGGGCAATGATGCTCACACTGCTTTTCTTATTAATTAGGACAACACACAATGTCGTCCCTCCTTAGGACACGGGACATCACCCCGTACCAATCATTAACGCGCCCCCATCCGTCGCCGTGGAAAATCCGACGCATCGTTTTCCAAATTCCAGTGAGAATCGCTCTATAGTAATTATTCTTACTGTTGCTCAATTGAAATTTGCATTCCAAGAAGATCATGCAGCTGACCTTCCCACCACTGTAATTTATTGATTTCTTCGCTGCAAAGTATTCGTGCGTCGATGAAAATAGGAAGAATATACATAATGAACACCTGTGACAAAAGAAGAATGGATCAATTATAACTGAACGGATTACAAGTTAAGGGAAAATACGTACCACTGCCACACATTTCATGTAACCATTGATGGATTCTTGCTCGACCCACCTGTATCAATGAATCAATTAAGTGGGATACTCTCGCCCTGTTCAAAAAAAAAAAAAATACAACTGCCAATATTCCTCTACAGAGTTAAATTCGTTCGCAAGTCAATTATGAGACAGTGTATGATCTTATGTTGCTTCAAAGGTTTAAGTTTACTCGACGGTTCACGTATGAGAATTTTTTTAACAAGCATGTGGAAGATTTTTCACTGTAACTTCTTTTTTTTTTTCTTGAAAGGTTCCTTGTAATCGGGCTTGTATATTATTATGCTTGCGTTGCTACTTCGCTTGAAAAAGAAAAGTGCAAAAGCATGTAGCTAACTCGTTAATTATGAACGGGGCTAAGTCTCTCTCACATGCATTCCAAAGCTCGAAACGTCGCGTCCCGCGATTGCCTTTCCATCTGCATAGTGGAGTACTACTACAACTGTAGACGCTGCTGCATATGTACGGGGCGAGAGCAATGCAACGCCTTTCTTTTAATTGCAACAGCAAACACTGCATCCACCCGTCCACATCATGTTGCTCCCGTTGTAGAATAGTAAGATTTGTTGTAGTACTTCGATGCCTTGCATGGGATCAGCAGAAAGGTGACCTTGATGATTCCCCTCCATGATTTGGCCTTTCCACGGATGGATCTGGTCGTAAATGTCTATGCAGCTTTTGTAAAGCGCGTTCAATTATTTTAGTACCACGTTGGTGCTAATGTTGGAATTTATCATGAACTAACTTGATGGTTAATGGATTTATAGTTAGGTGTGGCGGTGGTACGTTGCCGAGAGTGGTTTATGTTAATTATTACATAACAGACACCTTAAACACTATTTAATGTATATGCGTACATATGTCGCAATACTGCTCCCGAGGCCACTGTTCTTTTCACATGTAACCTACATTAATAGATTTTTGATGCTTCTCATTTATTTTCGTTCCTTATTATCCACGAGCGATTAACATGACATGTTTCTTATTCTACTTGTTCTTCCTGTTCCTTGTCATCTACCCATGCATGCCAAGCCCTCCTCCCTTCTCAAAGGCGGCGATTTTCGGGTTGGGTAGGCTGGATCGGGGGTGGCGTAGGGTGATGTTACTTGTGGGTTGCGAAAGACCGCCCATGGTCCAATAATACGGCGAAAGGCTCGATTCGATGTGGTAAGTGTGGAGACGGCGGATCTGACTGTGGATTATGTCATTAAAAATAATAAAGATAAAGTTACGCTCTTATAGGTGTGCCCACCAAAAAAGAGAAAATTGCAGGATATATATAGATAGCATACTGATTTTTTTTGACAATATTTTTTTGACAATAGAAGATTGTCTTGATCGACAAGTTGGAAACAAACATCTTGCATGGCATACCCCCATGTCGTTATTATCAGTAGTACAATCTTACACATGTGAAACTGAGGGTGCGTTCGGCGCATGGGGTTTAAATTTTAGAGAGGTTTTGCAACGAATATTCTAATTACAAATAAAGTTTAATTACAAAACTAATTTCAGGACTCCGCTCGAATTTGCGAGACGAATCTAATGAGGGTAATTAAGCCGTACTTAGACGATGGTTACTATAGCTTCACTGTAGCAAAATATAGATTAGTTAGGCTCATTAGATTCGTCTCGCGATTTAGAAGAGGGGTTGTGACATAGGTTTTGTCATTAAATTAATAAAAATAGTTTTAAATAGCAAGATTCTCTTTGATGTGATGGGTGCTAAAAATTAGAGGTGGTGCGCCGAACGCACCCTGAGTATGGAAAGAAACGTGCCCAAAGCGAACAGTGGTACAATCTCGAGCCGTTGACCGCGAAGACATCGATCGCTCACACGGATTCTGCTAGCCACATGCTGACATGCACAATTCCGGATGCAAGGACACGGGTGCTTCATGGGGAACTTTGGGACCACCGGGTCCAATGATGAATCCGGGATCTGCTTCCGTCCAATCACGATCGAACGGCCCCGTGCGTACTCACGCAGGCAGCGGAGACCAGCGAAGGCACAGCTCAGATCAGCCGCCGACCGGAGCAGCATCTCAAGAGCTAGCGCGGAGGCCCAGGCGCGCGCACGGATGCGTCGTCGGGCACGCCAGGCGCCACGCAGCGCGCACGAGGGGGTCCCCGGCCCGATGCCCTCCCTCCCCAATTCCCCCCATCCCATCCCCGCGCGGACCACGCCGCGTCCCTGTCATGGCACGAGGCGCGCGCGCACGGCCTATCTCGCATTCCCCACCGGTTCCCTTCTCGACACGACGACGCGTCGCCGGACGACCGACCACGCTGACGTTCGTTTCCTACGCCGGCGGCGTTCGCACTACTATGTGCGCATCTCTGAACACCAACCGCGCGTGCCGTGGCACGAGCACGACGAGTCCCGCCACCCACTTGGAAGCTCGTGGGGATGGATTATGTATAATAGCGCGCGGCTCAAACCTAAACAAAACCGAAAGCCGAAGCAAACAAAACTGCTCTGTTCAGCTCGCTCAGAGACCGGCGGCCTGCGTTGGGCAGCGACGTCGCCGCGTAAGCTGGCTTGTCGCATGCCGCGGCCACGCCACGCCACGCCCGCTCCATCTGGACAATTGGCGTCGCTTCGGCGCAGCGTCCGCTTTTCGGGAATGAATTTTCCAGGAAGATCACTCGCGGCTGCCTGCACGCCCGCCAGCCTGCGGAGGTCAGGGATGAAGTCAGTAAGAAAAGAAAATTTTGCGGTGGCCGCCGCGCTTGGGTACGGCCATTTTGAAAGAAATTCGATGCACGGTTGATTGGAAGAACCAGGATCAACCAACATACGAGGATCCCCGATCGAGAACTCGCTCTCCGGGTCAAAAGCTTAAGCTTCTAAGCAATGTTCAGACGTCTCAAGATATTTCCCTTTCGTTTTCTTCCTGAGCAAGCAAAATCATCATCCAGCCTTCCCTTCACTTCACTGCTGGAAGCCAAAAAGTCCATTTCCAAACAGTGCAATTAGTTAGTATTATTGTTTTTAATTCATTAGCAGGGAACCACAGTTAATTAAGCGTGGTGGTAAATGCGCAGCATCAGTACGGTCTCGATGTGGACAAACCCATTTTTCTTCAAAATCACTTGTCTTAAATGGAGATATTTGTTACTATGTTGAAAAAACAGAAAGAAATGTTATTGAAGACAAAAAAAAAAACCTTAGCTCGCGCTCTTATCTTTCAAAATTCACCCCTACTAAGACATTCGAGTCCATTTGCAAAAGTAAAAAAATACTAACACATTGTAGTCTGCTTACAAGTTGATTGTACCTACATCTTATGGGTGCTGCTCGTAAATCACTCAATCTTTGTTACATTTCTTTTGCGAAGTTTATGATAATATATGACATCATATATTTTCATATGACCAGGCTACAGTAAGAAATTAATTACTTGGTGCGGTTACACTGTTCTTACACACATCTATTACAAGTGAACATATATGACTATTTTCGTCCATTTTAATACACTTATAACTGGATTGGACTATAAGTCAATCCAATTATAGATAGAAATTAGGATTACTTTGCTGCTTTTGTCCATTTGTATGCACTTATACAGTCGGGTCAATTACTCTAGGTGGTATCGCAGAACTAATTTACTATTGTTTGAAGTGGAAATAGATCCTTTTTTTTTTCTCATGACTTGTTTGGCAGAAAAAGTATATTGCTAATCATTCTGCGCTTCCGGCGCCTGACTCGAGTCTCCGTCGATAAACACCGATCGCACCGCACCGCGCTCCCCACCGGCCTCGGCCGCACCGCAGCCGCCGGAGAAGAAGAATCGCCGCTGCCGCCAAGCTCTGCCGTTTCCGCCGCGGAACAGCCGGCAGCCAGCCAGCCAGTCGCGCTTCCCTCCCCCGTCGATTGGATTGGATTGGATCCAGATCCATCCCAGTTTAGGCTTGTTTCCTTCCGATGGTAAGGATTGGGTGCAATTTGCTCTGGGAGGTAGATCTCTTGACTGGTTTGTGAGCGACCGGAAAATCCAAATTTTCCAAGAAGGGACAAGGATTGGGTGTTCCGTCGAACATCCAATCCCGGCGCTGAGTCCGCCCCTGCCATGGAGTACCTGAGATCTTGCTGGGGGCCGGCGTCGATGGCCGGGCGCCCCCGCAGAGGATCGGACGCCACGGGTCGGCAAGACGGCCTCCTCTGGTACAAGGACGGCGGGCAGGTCGTCGACGGCGAGTTCTCCATGGCCGTGGTCCAGGCCAATAACCTGCTGGAGGACCACAGCCAGGTGGAGTCCGGGCCGCTGAGCGCGACGGAGCCCGATTTGCAAGGCACCTTCGTCGGCGTCTATGATGGGCATGGTGGCCCGGAGACGGCGCGCTACATCAATGATCATCTATTCAATCATTTGAGAAGTAAGGCCTCTAATGCTGCTCAAGTTCATACCTTTTTAAGATCAAACGTTAGTCAGCCATGCTGTTAGATTCATCACAATTAAACATCCTATTGTACCATGTCACAGTTTACCTGATTGCTCTGGTGTAAAGCTGTTTTCATTGGTAGATTGCTGCTGCAAGCCTGCATTACATCGTGTTTATTCTACATAGAGTTATAAAGAAAAAAGTATGTGCAATTTAAATCCAGTTTTGTTTAGATGAGGGGTCAAATCTTGCCTTATTCAATTCGTGCTTGACTCCATTGGAATATAGTGGAAGAATATCATTGCTTTGAATAATGTATTAAGTGCATATCTGCTAGAAAATCTAGAAGCTATTTAGGAAAGATAGCATCTTAAGTTACTTACCATAATTTGTTTTAACTACTTGCCAATTTCATTTGTGCTGTTGCATAACAAACTTCCTTTTTCAGGTTTTGCTTCTGAGCACAAGTGTATGTCAGCGGATGTGATCCGGAAGGCTTACCGAGCGACTGAGGAGGGGTTTATTTCTGTAGTTAGTAGCCAATGGTCAATTAGTCCTCAATTGGCAGCAGTAGGGTCATGCTGTCTAGTTGGTGTGGTTTGCGCTGGAACTCTGTATGTTGCAAACCTCGGCGACTCTCGTGCTGTTCTTGGGAGGCTCGTCAAAGGAACTGGTGAGGTTTTGGCGATGCAGCTCTCAGCTGAACACAATGCATCCTATGAGGAGGTGAGGCGAGAGCTGCAGGCATCACATCCTGATGACCCTCATATTGTGGTCCTAAAGCACAATGTTTGGCGTGTCAAGGGTATCATCCAGGTATAAAACGATTAAGAACTCAGAACTTGATTTGCATGAGATCGAGCTGCTTTTTTGTCCATTCATTTTGGCCCAACTTATTTAATCCATTCTTTCTGACTCGACAAAATCTTATTTTTCTTTGTTGTAACCGTGTAGTGTCATTGTAGCTGAGCTTTACATGATGTTGGTTAGATAGTTTTGTAGTTGCATTTTCCTTTTTAGCATGGTAGATGCTATGTAATTTTATTTGCACCAAGAATAAGACATGTGTTGACTGCAATTTTCTTATGACAAATTCCTCGGATGAACTAACTGCATCCACAGGTGTATTTCTAGGGAGTTTTTGACCTCGAATGATTTTGGTTGGACATTACAGTAGATGTTTAGTTTTTTTCCCGCCAAATGCCATGCCAACTACTTCTAGCACATAGTGTTTATAAGAGACTTCTAGCATGCGATGTTGCTTTGTCAAAATTCTTTACTTCTATGGTTCATCTCTTATGGTATGATGATGTGTTGCAGATTACAAGATCTATTGGAGATGTATATCTGAAAAAACCAGAGTTCAATAGGGAACCTTTGCACAGCAAGTTCCGTGTTCCGCAATCTTTCACGAGACCACTTCTTAGTTCTGATCCAGCAATTACCATACACCAAATACAACCAACTGATAAGTTCATCATTTTTGCATCTGATGGACTCTGGGAGCATCTTAGTAATCAGGAAGCAGTTGACCTTGTCCAAAGTAGCCCTCGAAATGTATGTCTTCTTATCTTATGTTTTAGTTGCTATAATTTGGTTCTTTGGAGTCTCTGTCCTAGTTTGTGTTATTGCCTGTCCGTACAAAACTACGTATACAGACTTTTATAGTGTTTTTATCGTGCTTTGGCTGATGATTCAGTTGTGGTAAATGGCTGTATTTTGTCGACTAAGAAATTTGATAGTATCATGCACTTTTTAGAATTTACTCAAAGTTTCTTTAAGATATAACAAATCATATTTATATAATGAGGACATATCAGGTGCACATGAAGCATTTGGTGAACATGTGCACAAAAATTGTGGACCGCAAGATCTAATCTTGATGGGCTGACATATATGATGTTTGAAAAGTCTCACCCATGATTTTAGCAACCATGAATTCAGGGGACGTTTCCAAAAACATTGTGTTCATCAATGGAAATTCCCACCATGATTTTAGTCGTTCAGATGTAATCCAATGCCTCTCAATGAGTTTGTGCACATGTTCCCCAAATACTTTGTGCACCTGATATTTCCCCATATATAATAGTGTAATAGATATGGCTGTAATTTGTATGAAGGCATGCCACAATTCTACCAGTTTAAGCATTTCCTCAGCTGTAGGTCTTTAAGCATTCCAATTTCAGCAATTCATTGGTGGCCAGGGTTTCTGGCGTCCCGATTAGAGAAATGCCACGATCCAACATGTAGCAATGTTTCTAAAAATTCTGTAGAAAATCATGTATATAGCACACATAGATAAGTAAACCTGCAAATCTTTTTTTGAAATCATCTTTATTTTCAAGATTCAAAAAGTACAGGTTGTACTGTTGTCAAGAGAAACCCACAGTCTTTGTATCGATCTACTATTGGCGTATGGTCGATTGTTGTGTGTGGCAAAATGTAATTCAGAAAATTAGCACTGGGATGCAATCCCTGCAAGTTTACCCTTTTTTTCCCTTGCTGATTGTGGGTAGTCCATCTCCAGTATAATCTGGAATATTCAATCTTCATGTTTTAAACCATTTTTGTCAGATGAATCTTTGGTGTTTGAGTTGAAGATTTTCTTTTGCAATTTAATTTTTTTTTCTTTTGAGATATCTGTTTATTGACTGAGCAAGATTTTCAGTCAGAATACACCCCCTGGAGTCACAACACATGTTATTCTGGACAGTTAAATGGTCTCAGATGCAGCCACGGTCACCAATTTCCATAGTAATAAACTATAATATTATATGAAAGTAGTTAAACTAGAAAAATCAAGCATGATACTCAAATATTTGTTGGAATCATATTGCTAAACTTTTGACAGTTTGACTGCATATACATGTCTCTGTATTTGTAGTGGAGGGAATCTGATATATAAATTTAACTTCTGCACTGGATGAGTATATTTTGTGACTGGTTCGTTCATGTGTCTCATGTCTCCTTAAAAATACACATTTGTTTGCTTCATAAAGAAATCATGTTTTGATTTTCAAGATGTAGTACTGCTACAATCAAAAGTAAATTGCATCATCCATTTTTTTTATGCAAATCATCCAAAATATTTGTCTGGAATCTATTTTCATGACACATTGAAATGCTATCACTATCCATTCATAATCAAGTACTTCTGTATGTTTTTGCAAATCTTAACTATTTTTGCCGTATTTGGACAAAAATAACGGTTAATATGTGCATTGTATATGACGTTGATGTCCTAAACAAGTAATGAACAGGGCAAGGAGTGTTATAAACAAACAGGATACAACTGTACAATAACGAGTCCACAACTTAAGTTACAATCATATGCCACTGTTACATTTTTTTATGCTTTGTTGATTTTAGAAAATGATCATTTCTGTTTTCTTGATGCCACTTAACTTTTGTGTACCAGGGAATTGCTCGAAAGTTAGTAAAGGCTGCAATGCAGGAAGCAGCGAAGAAGAGGGAGATGAGGTATTCGGACCTCAAGAAAATTGACCGTGGAGTAAGGCGGCACTTCCATGATGACATAACCGTCGTCGTGGTTTTTTTTCGATTTAAATGCTATAACAACTGCTGCCTGGAGCAGACCTTCGGTTTCTCTCCGAGGGGGTGGTGTTCCTATCCCTTCAAATACCCTGGCTCCGTTCTCAGTTCCTGCAGAGTTAAACAACTCTTACTGAAACCATACTGGAGGTACAGGGGGCAAGAAGATCCAAACAGTAAAGAAAAAAAAAAGGAAAAAAGAAGAAGAAAGAAGAGCAGCAGTTGTGATCAGCTGTAGTGTATTTTTTTTGTTGTCCTTGTAAAACCTTTTAGATTCAAACTGGTGACTAGCGTACTGATAGCGAGGTATAAGATTAGATTATTCTTAGTTTTTTTCCCTCCTCTTTCCTTACCCTTTAGATTCACTCATCATGGGATATCAGGCGGTTGTACATTCTCCGGATCAACTTGTGATAATAGTTCATGGCTTCATGCCCTTCTTTTGTCTCGCCAAACTGTTACATTCCCTGCCATCTTCAACATATATTTGGTTGACCAGCTGATTGCTGTGCTGCAGCAACAATGACAAGTTGCAATCATACACAAAGAGGTAGTTCACCATTCTCATTGAATTTTGATGTTAGATACTCTTGATAACACTGATCCAACAGGTATATCTATTATTACTATGGCTGCTGCCAGTTCGAATTTAGAGTCCTGAGGTAAGAATCATTTGCTACTTTCCTGAGTTTCAGTTTGAATATTTGTTTGGAAAAAGCAACAGAGATCAATTCAACATATTCTTTGAAAAGGGGAATGTTCAGGGATGAAAGAAAGCTGGCGTTGAAAGCTCCACTAGAACAATGCTATGGTCTATGGATCAGCTAGGGCTGGCGACAATGACCAAAATCTTTGTTTGTCTGGTGACACCGAGAAACTGGGGTCATGAGAAAAAGGAGTCAGGTTTTGTTGGCACGGCCAAATACTGGCTTTGTTTGCTTGGCATATGAACAAAACAGCCCCAAAGCAAACTCGTGCTCCAAATTCTGAACAAAAGCGTCAAGGCCTTATCCTAGGCACGTGTCAGAAAAAATTCGATAACCATGGACTGTTATCGTCTGTGCTCCAAAAGATGTGAATGGAGATGCTTATGGTTATCGAATGGGTCACCTGTAAAATGGGAATTTCTTTGGGGTTTTTTTTTTTTTTTTTGAGGACAGGGAATTTATTTGGTAAGTCGTCATGATAATTTATTTTCCTTCGGCATGGTTATAGGTTGGGCTTGGCTTTTGTATGTACTTTACAATCCAAGGCTTCCAAGCTTGCTCGTCCTTTTTCGTTTCGGGCTTCTTTCCGTGTCCTCATCAGGCATGGTTATAGGTTGGGCTTGGCTTTTGTATGTACTTTACAATCCAAGGCTTCCAAGCTTGCTCGTCCTTTTCGTTTCGGGCTTCTTTCCGTGTCCTCATCAGGCCGTTATGATTTAGTCGGTCTTCTTTGTCTCTGTTTGCGGGCCTTTTCTCCTTGGACTTTCTCTTGCGATCAGAACTGTTTGCGGGCCGGGCCTTTTCTCTTCGGAACTTTTATAAGCTGGGCCTATTATGTCCGTTGAAATGTCCACAGCACCAAAAAGGCTGGGCTGTGCCATCCCGCCAACCCAGTTTAGCCGTTTCAAATGCAATATCCGCACCTCAAAAAAAAAAAAAAAAAAAAAAAAGCAATATCCGCTCGATTCCCCCCCAAAAAAGAAAAGCAATATCCGCTCAGTCGTCACACACACACACCAAAGAAAAAGAAAAACAACATCCGCTCGCATCTTGACAATTGTTCTTTTTAAGATGCTACAGTTAATTTATTTATTTTTGGACAGTAAAAGTCACACCAGAGATGGAAAAATACACGTGTAACTAACTAGATTTTACTGCATAGTATGACAACCGCAAACATACCCAAAAATGGATCTCATACGGCTGCTTATTTGTTACTCCAATAACATGCACATACAAGAAATTTCTTCTCACGGACATACTCCAGTATACTAAGCAATAATATTGACCGGAGCGAGCATGCCTTGGTACCTTGCTGGACAGTTTAAGGATGGAGTGTTAGGTGGCGATGCCAATAATTGAGGCACACTTTTTTGGGGGAATAATCAAATGCTAATCCTTTTCCTATTTGCATGCATATGCGAGAGGGGCGACGTGTTTGTCGTCTGTCATGCACATGCTTCCCAGAACATGCCTCGTGCCAGTCAACTTTAGTCCTTGTTGGCGTTTTCAATTTATTTGCATGTTGCTTCTAACTTGGCTAGCTAGCTGTGTAACACTCGGAGACGACCGAGCATCGAGACGACCGAGCATCAGCCGGTGGCGCTGACGTAGGTGGCGGATCAATATCAAAGTACATGGCACCCTGCCTACTTGTTTTGTCCCTTTTCCGTTCACATTCAGGAATGTGTTACACCACCAAAGATGGCAATGAGACAAAGCTACTATATTATCCCAGCAATGTAGAGACCTAAAATTAACCACAATAAGAGATGTGTTGAGAAATGGTCGATAGCCGGTTGGCAAAGCCTCTAGTAGAGGTCGGGGCGGGTGGCTTAAATCCTGGATTGATTAAAAAAGTTACAGTATTTCTTTGGATTTTTTCAATTAAATATGAACTAACATCATTGTCAAAACGCCTTTCATGTAAAAACTGGAGATATTAAGTTATCTCAAGGCGTTTCTGGACAACTGACATGCATAGGGTACCCTGTCGATGCAGTTTACTAGTATAACGAATTTGTTTGCTTATGTTTCTACTAGTATTTGACTAGCTAGCCCAGTTTCAGTTAATGGGCTACTAGTGTGGCTGGTGGGATAGATCAGGTATCCCGCTCACTCGGATCAGGAAGCAAAGAGAAACGTGAAAGTGATGGGCAAAATATGAACAAACTGAAGTGCGCGCACATGACAGCGTGCGTGATGAGCAGGCCCTGCCACCTCAATTAGCACTCTGCAAGGATCATGGCACCATGTGTTCTGCCCTGTAAGGCTGTTGTGACCCTGTTTATAGGAATTTTAAGTACTAAGTGTGTGTCTTGCGATTGGGCAGTTAGCAGCATAGTTGCATAGTTTTTGGGAAGGGACCCAGGGGTTTTAGCCGAAAGTGTGCGGGAAAGGAGGTGACTACCGTAGATTGCGCAACGAGAAACGGCGTCCGGGTCGTCGTCGGCGACGAAACAACCCTCCAACTACCCATGAGCGCGTGAAAAATTATCGCATCTCACAACCAAGATCCGCGTCGTCCATCTCAAAAAAATAAAAAGATCCGCGTCGACAGTGCCCGCTATTTTCCACCCCACCCGTTTGCCGGTGCCGCGTGCCGGTCGACGCCGACTCGCGAGCCGACCACCGCGCCGCAGTGCGCCACTGGCCGTGCCATCTCCGCGGGCCCACTTCACCACACCGCTGCAGTTTGCCTTCCTTCTTCTTCGTCCTTCATCTTTGGGCGCTGTTTGGATTCTTGGAAATAAAGCTTGGGTTAGGGAAATAAGAGGTGGGAAATATCTAATCCATTGATTGGATTCTGGGTTAGGGAAATGGAGTGAGTTAGGGAAATACCCCACTGGTTCAAACCCGATGAGGGAGGTGGGTTGAGCAGGGAAATCAGAGGTGGACGCCCATGGTGGGAGGGCGACTGATTAATAGCCCGTCACTACGAGCTCGCCGGCCACCGGCGCCAGGCTTCTCCTTCAGCTTCAGCTCTGTTATCCCTGTGCTTCCCCTTCTCCGCGTGTTTACAGCGACACAGCGCAGCAGTCCCCACCGAAACTCGCTGTCCGCAGAGGAATCCTAAAGCTTCTTGTGCTCTGCTCCCAAGATCTGCCCCCTACCGAGCGAGCTGCAGACGAAGCATAGCCGCCACCATAGACTGCGCATCCGGCATCGATTTGGATTTGGCTGCTATTTTTCTGTCTATCGCGAGGGAGAGAGAACGCAGGAAAGCAAAAGATATGGACGAAGGCTGCTGGTGATTAAAATATTACGTGGGCCCATGCTTATTTCCATATCCTGGATGGATGTATCCGAATATGGGATTGGGATGTAAAATTCATAACCCTAACCCTAACCCAGTCTATCATTTCCCATCTTATTTCCATTTCCCAAACCTACATCCATCCAAACAGCACCTTGGAGAAAAAAAAAGCTCAACGAACTCGATGCACCCAGCACGAGAGGCCGACAGCCAGCAGCGAGGACCACTGGCTCACTCCCACTGAGGTTGGTAACTCACTCACTCTGCTCGCGACGACACCTGCCAAACAGGGTCAGTCAGTCACGCGGCATCCCACCAAATTTTTACTCCACGCGACACCGGCAACCTTCCATTCCTCATCTCCTCCTCTCCCTTCCCTTCCCCACTCAACCCCCCCTGTCCCGCGCCGCGTCGGGTCGTGGGTGCAATAATCGCAGCGAAAGCCGCCACCTTTGTTTTCCCCCCGCGCAGGGCGCTTTCCTTGTGTCCACGCACGCCCGCGTGTCCCCGCGCCGATTCCGACGGCCCCCCGAACGCGCGCGATCTGCCGTCGCGCGCCTTTCCCTTTCGCAAGCGGCGAGCTGTAAAGGGTTGGTGCCGGGTTATTGTTGTTGCGCGCCGCTTGGATCTGCCGGGGCGGCTGTGTCCTCCTGGGATTCGGAGGGAGCTCTCAAGTTCTCAACTCAACGCTCAAGGCGGCGCCATCCTTCATTCCTTCGTGGAAGGATCGGTGTGAATCTTTGCGCCTTTCGTCCGTTCAAGAAGAGTGGTTGGTTGTTCGAGGTTGGTGTGGAGTGGCGCTGCAGCACGAGATGCTGCCCACCAACCGGAACAGGCCGCAGCAGAGGCCGTCCAGATCTTGGTCCTTCTCAGGTTCGCTTTTCTTTTCAGTCTCTCAGATTGTTCCCTCCCTTCATTGTTAGTAGTATTTCTGGAGCAGCACAAACTGCTACGACGAGTGAAGTTGGGGTGGTGGGAATTTGACTCTGGAATTGGATGCTTCGGTTTCTTGAATTGAGCATTCGCGGTTCAAAATTTGGGACTTTGTTCAGCCGTGTCAGTTCATATTCTTTCTCATGTTCGTCGGACTGTTTTGAATTCCTGCTGCTCGCGTGCGTATTACTGAACCGCTGCTTGATTGCAGAAATAATGGACTTCTCCGATCCCAAGCGCAAGCCGAGGTACCTCAGCAAGATCATCATGGCGGCACTCCTCACCGCCATGTGCGTCGTCATGCTCACCCAGCCGCCCTGCCACAGGAGGCCTCCCAGTGTGGTAAGTAAATCCTCGGACTCTTTACTAGCAGTCTAGTTGGGTCCATTTGACTGAAATGAAACTGAAGTTGTGTGGTGATGAAAAGGTGTAAATTTCCAACAAATGTTTCTCCGAACTGGAATTTAACAGTGCACTCCTAAAAACAATGACTGTAAAATTGGACGACTATAGCATTGTATTCATATAGTTATGTTCCAGTAGAAGTATCTTCTCACTGATAGTTTTCAAGTCGCTGATAGTTGAATCTTCACTTCTGTCATGTGCCCAGTTCTCTATCCATGAACCTGGAGTGACGCACGTGCTAGTGACGGGTGGTGCTGGCTATATTGGTTCACACGCTGCTCTCCGGCTGTTGAAAGACTCATTCAGAGTCACCATTGTGGTATTTTATCTTTAAAACTTCCAATTGCAGTTTCTTGCTCAGCTGGCGTTATTATAAATTATAAATCCATCTGACACTTGCACACTTTTGGTGTCTACAGGATAATCTTTCAAGAGGAAATATCGGGGCAATCAAGATACTTCAGAACTTGTTCCCAGAACCTGGGCGACTGCAATTCATACAAGCTGATTTAGGCGATCCGAAAGCTGTATCCTGATATTGTCAGAATTTTTTGAATATTTATTGTTCTGTAGGACACACTTTCATTCAAAAAAATACCAAGTAGACAATTTGAAGTTTTGAGAGACATTGTTTCCTTAACACCTACTAGGTTAATAGAATATTTGCAGAAAATGCATTTGACGCTGTCATGCACTTTGCTGCTGTTGCTTATGTTGGCGAGAGCACACTTGAACCTTTGAGGTATGACACTTTTGCTTATTATAGTCTCCTCTCATGTTACTGTTATTTCTTGACTTTCCTACCTGCATATGATACTGAGACTCTTACTGAACAGATATTATCATAACATAACTGCGAACACTTTGGTGGTGCTGGAAGCTATGTCAACACACAATGTGAAAACTCTGATCTACTCCAGCACATGCGCTACCTATGGAGAGCCTGAGAAGATGCCTATCACCGAAGAAACTCCGCAGGTCCGCTGTTGCTTCTGTAAACTTTTCATTCTATCTGAAATAAATGAGCGATTTCAGGATTTCATTCATGGAGAGTAAAATTTTTGAGGTTTCTTCTGAAATATTGTTCTGCAGCTTCCTATCAACCCATATGGGAAGGCCAAGAAGATGGCAGAGGACATAATTTTGGATTTTTCCAAATCCAAGAAATCTGATATGGCTGTGATGATTCTAAGGTTGGCATTTTTCACTAATAAATTTTTAATATCTTTCTCAAACTGTTATTTGAATGCCGAGTTATTGACACACTACTAGGTACTTCAATGTCATTGGTTCTGATCCAGAAGGGAGGCTGGGTGAGGCTCCTAGACCTGAATTGCGTGAGCATGGTCGTATATCTGGTGCATGCTTTGATGCTGCACTGGGGGTAATTCCAGGTTTGAAGGTACATCAACTGATCTTTGCCCTGCGATTTTGAGATCTAGACAGTTGGAAGCATTGTAGTTGTAGCCTATTGCCTTCGATATTAAAGATTAAATGATGTTGTTTGGCTTATAGAACCTCCCTGATTAGTATCTCTTGTGCCACTACAGGTTAAAGGTACTGACTACGAAACACCTGATGGCACCTGTGTAAGAGATTACATTGATGTCACTGACCTGGTTGACGCCCATGTGAAGGCGCTCAACAAGGCAGAAAAAGGCAGAGTTGGCATATACAATGTTGGCACTGGAAAAGGTCATTCTCAGATCACCAATGCTCTTTTCAGAAGACAACAGAGACTCAAAATTCTACATCGTCTATGTTACAGTTTTGCTGAGCTAATACATATTCGTTTGTTCGATTGCTCAGGTCGGTCAGTGAAGGAGTTTGTGGAAGCGTGCAAGAAAGCAACCGGAGTCGATATTAAGGTCGACTACTTCCCCCGCCGACCAGGTGACTATGCAGAAGTTTACAGTGACCCCGCAAAGATCAACAGGGAGTTGAACTGGACCGCACAGCACACCGACCTTCACGAGAGCCTCAGGGTTGCGTGGACATGGCAGAAGGCGCACCGGAGCGGATACGAGCCACCAGCAGCCATGATTATGTGAAGAGCTTTAGGTTTCCTTGTAGCAACCAGCTGGTTGAAGCTTAGGTGAATATATTGGTAGAGACTTTGCTCAAGGGCTCTACTCGCCCACTGACAGATGGCAGTTCATATAAATAGCGCGCATGGTCATTCGTTCGATTCTTGAGAATTCGTATCTATTGCAGGCTTTAGCTGTTTTCTTGTAATATGGATGTATTGGTTATATATGTAAGGTTCTTATAAAATAAAAATCCAACAAGCTATTCCTAGAAACTGACTCCCTGTACATTCGATTTTTATAGCTGTATTTATGTGACTCGCTTGGAAGAGGTTTTCTGACACGTATATTTTTTTCTTTTTCTTTTCTTTTTTGAGAAAGGAACCGCCACCCTTTATTAAGTTTCAATATCATAGGTGTTACAAACGCCATAAGGCGGCGATAAGAACCAGACATGTCTGCCTGGCTCAGCAAAAATACAACTCCTAGCTAGATTGAACAAGGTATAAGGGAAGGGAGGAAAAGGGCATGGAAAAGCTAGGTATTTCAATTTCGCACAAATCTGTAGTCTCAGGCAAAGCATTCAGGAAGAGGCGTACATAACAGTCGCGATTATGAATGAAAACTAGCGACACCGATATATCCCCGCTTCATATTGCAACGGCTACCGCTTGCCAGGGGCCACCCACAGGCCAGTAAAAGATATGCGGACCGCAAGTGTCAATGAATGTCCTTCAAATTATTGGCAACGGCAATACGAGTTGCGTATACGCCAGAGGCTTGATGCGAATGCAAGTTACAAACCACGTACATTCATTACACAAACGTAATGTAGAATCAATCAACGAGCTCAATTCGGTACCAAGCGACTTGTGGGGCCACCAAAGAATTGAAGGATCAAGTCAAATTTCATTCCGAGCCACTTTATTTCCCCAATATAATTTCTTCTCTAAAAAATGCAGTTGCATAGAGCAAGCCATATGCCCATTACATGCCGAAACAAAAGCTAAAAAAATCTCTTTGCAAGCACTAAACTCCCTGTGTATAGCGTACCAGTTTGGCATTAAAAAATGGGATCCAGGGGGGGCTGCTTCTGTGTTGAACAAGACTCCTGCACAAGAGCGAGCAGCAAGGTAATGCATCCATCAAATAATCCAATTATAGTATGAAACCTCACTCCAAGTGGCTAAAACGAGACCTTCTGTAAAGGAATCTGCTGCGGAGCTTCTAGATCCTCCGTTCATCACAGTTGCGCAAGCACAGTGCCTGATGGGCTTCTAGATATTGGGCACCATCCTAAACAGAGAAGACGATAAGAACATTTCTCCTGAATACTGCTAGTTGGTATTTTACTGCCTGGAGCATACCAGGTATACCATCTGCAACTCATTTTAGCTGTTCTTCATGTCTCAAAGGTTAGTCTCGATAAATCCATCAGGAAGGGATCACCTCCATCAGGTTCGATAGAAAAAATAGAATCCTATCAAGGATTGTTTTCTGCAGTCACAGAAAGGAAGCAAATATGTCACCTCTACTATACAGAAGCAGAAACAGCAACAATTTGTAAACTTTGTACCAGATATTAAAATTCATACCCATTTTCATATCTAAGGTCTTGGCACACTGCAACTATTGACGGTCTTATACCCCAAACTCCCTTATGTTTTGCTCCTGTTGGTTCCATTCATCCGGGCAAAAGAAAGGCAAGTGGCAAGTCGCACACATGTGGAGTGTTTATTGGCATCCCCTTCAGCGATGCTTATCTGCTTGGGTCTGTGAACAAGGATTGGAAATATTTAGTGAAATAAGCAGCTGATACCCACCACCTTGATGTTATATGCATGCACCCAAAGAAGTAAAGAGACGAGATAACTAATGCGATATACCTTGGGGTGGACTTCTTTCTCCCCTTATTCAGGTTTCTGGCTTCAAGGATTATTTCTTCAGAAGGCACACTTGGAAGTTCCAACTCAGGGATAGCAATCGAAGTACCATCTGCCACCGAGCTATTTTCAGCAGACTTCCTGCTCACAGGACGAAAAAAGACACTATTGATGTCACTTGACTCAATGAGAAAAACCAATGCAAATGTTACCAGAGACTCTAAAAGAAAACATATGTAAAGAGGTTCTACCTTGATGATGCTCTCTTCTTTCTTGTAACAGCACCATTATTTTCAGAGACAGAACCCCTCGTTTTTCTGACAGCCCCCTCATTGCCAACAGAGTTGGTGCGGCTAGTTCTCTTCTTAACTACTCCCTCTTCACAAACAGAGACAGGTTCTCTCATTCCATTTTCTCCTGCGTCGATATCAGTGCTGATGATACCCCTCAATTCTGTTGGGATACCTTCGTTATTCATAGGAATAGATCCCCACGTCCTCTTTCTGACACCTCCCTCATTACCAACAGAATCCGATGTAAAAACTCCCTCTTTGCCAACAGAGTTGGTGCGCCTCGTTCTCTTTTTGACTACTCCCTCTTCACCAACAGAGACAGGGTCCGTCATTCTATTTGTCCCTGCCTCAATATCAGTGCAGATAATAGCCCTCGATTCCGTAGGGACAGCCTCATTATCCATAGGGATAGATCCCTTTCTGACAGCTCCTTTATTGCCAACAGAGTTGGTGCGCCTAGCTCTCTTCTTGACTACTCCCTCTTCACCAACAGATATAGGTTCCCTCGTTCCATTTTCCTCTGCCGCAATATCAGTGCTGATAATACCCCTCAATTCCGTTGGGACAGCTTCATTGTCCATAGGGATAGATCCCCTCATCCTCTTTCTGATAACTCCCTCATTGCCAACAGATTTCGATCCCCTTCCCTTTCTGACAGCTCCTTCATTGCCAACAGAGTTGGTGCGCCTAGCTCTCTTCTTGACTACTCCCTCTTCACCAACAGATACAGGTTCCCTCGTTCCATTTTCCTCTGCCGCAACATCAGTGCTGATAATACCCCTCACTTCCGTTGGGACAGCTTCATTGTCCATAGGGATAGATCCCCTCATCCTCTTTCTGACAACTCCCTCATTGCCAACAGATTTCGATCCCCTTCCCTTTCTGACAGCTCCTTCATTGCCAACAGAGTTGGTGCGCCTAGCTCTCTTCTTGACTACTCCCTCTTCACCAACAGAGACAAGTTCCCTTGTTCCATTTTCCTCTGCCGCAATATCAGTGCTGGTAATACCCCTCAATTCCGTTGGGACAGCTTCATTATCCATAGGGATAGATCCCCTCATCCTCTTTCTGACAACTCCCTCATTGCCAACAGAATCCAACCCCCTCCTCTTTCTAACAGCTCTCTCATTGCCAGAGTTGTTACGCCTCCTCTTCTTGACTACTCCCTTATCACCACCAGAGACAGGTTCCCTCATCCCATTTTCTCCTGCTTCGATATCACTGCTGATAATATCCCTCAATTCTGTTGGGACAGCCTCATTATCCACAGAGACACATCCCCTCCTTATCTCTTGCACACCTAGAGTATTGTTAGGCGTAGATTTCTTCTTTCTGGATCTGGTAGGACCCCTAGAAGAATTGTCGAGACCATCAGACACAGTCACAATCTCTTCTGTTTGTTTTTTGGATCCACCCCTGCAAAAAAAAAGTATGGTACAAAATAGTGAGCAAATACAGGGATAGGATCCATTGATGACTTAATACAAGATTAAGCATTTCAAAGCAAAGGTTTTGTTATTGAAAGCACTACTTTTACATATATATGAAGATGAGTTTTATCAAATCCTGTGGTGACTTCCCAAGGTAAAAATTTGAAGTTCTTCCCATATATATGAAACTAAAATGAACCCTTCTCGGCTAAGGTTGAATCAGATATAGAAGAAGTGGAAGCAGGAAGAATGAGGAATAGGGCATGCAAGTGAGCTAGCGAAAAGGGAATAGCTCATTCTCTAGGGTAACAGTTTCCTCTTTGAACTGCACACGGGGGTATTGTAATTGGCATCAGCATAACAAAGACATCATTAGCTTGTGGATTATCCATGACGATAAATTGGGACTGAGGAAAACATATGAATATTTATTTTTCATATTTTTGATGATACACAAAGGACGCTACTACTAGTGGAATTTGCAAGTATATTAGTACCTTTTAGTGTTCTCATCACGCCTGTCAGTTTGGGAGTGCACAAGTGTTAACAGGTCACCAGGGCCAATTGCAGGTCGCTCTTTTTCTCTATCAACAAAATTGGATTGAAAAATAGTTTTCTTTATTTGATTCGTTGCCTGAAGCGCAGGCAATTTATCTTGACAAAGTCGTCTCCATCGGCTGCAGTTCACAATGGAAAGGTGTTAGAAATAAATTTGTAGATATAGCAGCAAATAATTTTATCTCGCGCTAACATGCTAAACCAGAAAAATTTTAACTTTACCTCAAGCACATATTATCACTACGGTTAGGAATTAGCTTAGCAACCTGGGACCATTTAGTTCCAAGCTTAGATACTGCATCCAATAACTTTGAATCTTCTTCAGGCCGCCATTCCCCATGATCTAAACTTGGATCAAGAACATCACGCCACCTGGTTACAAAGAAAGATCTCATATTAGCATCAGCTCGCAAAGTCTAATAATCTGAAGTATTCAAACTATATTACCTCTCACGGCATTGACTTTGTGTGCGACCAGGAACGAATTGAGCAATCCTACTCCAGCTGCCAGATCTGAATAATTTGACAGCTACCATGAGGCATTTGTCCTCATCCAAAGACCACCTCCCCACCCCGGTCCTTTCAGGGTGCAAGGTTTTCCTCCACCTAGAAAAGTCAAATGTAAAACAGTGTCCAATATAATTGAGACCAATGAAACTGCATAAATTATCTACCCAATTAATGAAAGCAATCAATTACACCCTAATAGAAAGGGGGGAAAGAGAGAGGAAAAGAATCACATATTACCTATTAGAGCATTGACTGCCAGTGCGGCCATCTAGGCTAGCTGATACAAGTTGCCAGTTATTATCACCGAAGGTCTCAACAGCAGCTTTAAGTTGGAGATCTTCCTCTTTTGTCCAGGCCTTATTAATTATGTGTGGATTGAGACTTCGTTGATAGCGAGCAAGACACTGAAAAGGAGTCCTCTGAGTACCCAATGTAGCTGCAATGTTAATCCAGTTACACATTCCTTTTTCTTGCACAATTAGTAAAAGTCTTTTTTCTTCCTCTATAGTCCAGGCATTGTGATTAATCAATGGATCATCACAGTTTAGCCACCTGGTCAAATGAAATGAGAATTCTGTAAGAATGAACAGCTCACAAAAATGGATACAGGTTGTAGAAAAATATAGAAAAACAAAGAACATGCAGCACAGGTCACTAATGGAAGTAGTAAGTACTAAGTACCTCGATTCGCATTCAGCACCAGATCGACCAGGTAGATACATAGCAGCAATTTTATCCCAGTTTATTAATGGAAGAACCGATCTGAGACTTTCTGGGGTCACATCAAAATTGCTGGCAGCATTCGTCATTGCATATGCCATATCAACAGCATTGAAGTCACCAATGGCACTGCAGAACAACAATCCTAAGGTTGGCATCAAACAAAGATTTCTTTTTTACAGAAAAATAAATACTTCAATAGCACAAACTGCTTGAGAAAAAACTGCCAAATTCATTAACTGGTAGATTCTCTTTTGTATATTTAAAACACCAATAATAAATCATTTAGCAGGCTGCATCATTGAGAAACAGGGTGACTACTAACTTGCATCTTAACATAGGGCTTTGATACACTTTAAGCATAAAACAATCATCAACAAAAACTGGACAACATATAGTTTGTTAACTATAAATCCCATTACTGAAACAGATGAGGGGAAAAAAAAATTCCTGTTGGGCCGATAATTAAGAATTTGATATTACCTTCCATTATTCATGGAGTCCAATATCAATGTTTCTTGATATTGCTGCTTTATTCCTCTCGCAAGTTTATCTTTCTCTGCATCCAACCATGGACGCTTCTGAAGTGACATTGGGAATTGTTTCAGCACCATTTTGTACTTCGAAACATGCAGGTTCTCTGCTAGGCCAAGAAATAATGCAGGCATCTTCTTAGATTTATTCTGCACCAAATAGATTTATCTTTCATAAGCATCTTTAGTCGAAGGTTCAAACAAATCTAAAATTTAAGCGGAAGCAAACATATGTAACAATGATGCTCGCATACACGAAAAACGGTATGAGAATTAAGACAACATCCTCAGGGTTTAAGAGGTAGAAGATTAACATCATCTTTATTTTAACGAGAATAACATATTGTACCATTTTGATGAGAAAAACATTCTCATTACAAAAGAGAAAAAGTAGTTTGGAAAATATGAGAACTAGACATTACAACTAAAATGGTACATCAACAAGTTTCATTCGTATAAAATACTATGATGACATTAATGAAACCTTGGAGAAATGCTTATAAACAGTGATCCTGCTGTTTTTGCCCCCCTAATTTTATGGCATGCATGTTAATGTGGAACATGCACATACTCCAATTGTATCAGTATTTACCAATATATCTAGATAGGCTTGCGCATTTCCCATTTTGTATATGAATTTAGAACTACGTTTTAAAAGAAAATCTGGAAGAGAGTGGAATAATAATTTTTAGGCTGGATTACTAACAAAACTTACATTGCAAGAAACTATATCAGCAGTTCAAAGTGGTCTTTACATCCTAAGGCAATAATAACATGTAGTACGCAACACTGAAATGCCTAGCTGCCAATAGCCCAATACATTACCTTTGCACTTTGAGCAGTTTGTTTCATGGCGGTAATCAATCTGACGCGAGGATCCTCCTTCTGACACAAAAACTTGCCGACTGATTTGCGGCAACTTAACTGATAACCCATCAGGCATTTCACACGGTCTCGAAGATCCTTATTATCTTCAATCTTGGCTTCGATGTTAATCATCTTCCTTCTGATGAGCTTCTGGCACGCTCTGTTCTTCTTGAGAGCGTCCACTAATAAGAGCGCAGCTTTCGGGAACCCAGTTCGGTTCAGGCCCTTTACACTCTCCTTCTGTACAGCGAACTCTTCGTCAGGTTCATTTGCAAAACATTCGGTGTGCGCACCGAGTGACGCCTCGGGTTTCAGGTTCTCGGGCGACGACGTAGAGGTGCCTGCATCATCAGGTAAATCAAAAGAGTAAGGGCCCGTTCATGAATTGCGTGACACGCATTTATCTGAATCCAAGAATTACAGAGACAATGCGCGGTACACTAGCATGGCAAGATTCAAAAGTAGGAGGAAATTGATGGTCAGGAACTCACCGGACTGGTAGTGCGAGAAGCGGCGCTGGATGGCGCGGAGCGTCTCGAGGTCGTCCTCGTCGTCGTCGTCCGTGTCGGACGGCGGCCAGACGCAGATCGGGCGCGGCTGCGAGGAGGAGGCGCCGCCGCCCGCGTAGTCGGGCGGCGGGGGCGAGGCCTTGTTGAGGCGGAGGCTCGCGCGGATGCTGCGGACGAGGGCGAGGTCCTCGTCCTCCTCGTCGTCGTCCGACGAGTCGTCATGCGCGGCCGGCGCCGCCGCCGAGACCGAGGCCGCGGGCGTGGACGGGCCGAGGTAGGAGGAGGATGCGGCGGAGAGCCCCGCGACGGCGGCGTCGGGGTCGGCGCCCGAGAGGATGCAGGAGCGGCGCAGCGCGTCGAGGTCCTCCTGCAGGTCCGCGTCCAGGTCGGGGTCCGAGTCGTCGGAATAATAGTCCATCGCGGTGGCAGAGACCACCGGCCCTCGGTTGGGTACAAGGTTGGCCGGGAGAGTGAGGAGGGGGAATCGAGTGGCGGCGGCGGCGTCGCGCTAGGGCTTGTGTAAAGATCGCGAGAGCTCGCGGAGGCGGTGCGTGGGATTTGAATCCCTCGCGAGACAGGGAAGGGTAGGGGAAGACGGCGGCACGGGCACCGGAAGGAAAACGGCAAACGGCGCAAGATTTTCCGCGAGTCGGTTTCGACTCGGCGATTCGTTACCAAAATTTTCCCCCGGATATAATATTTTTCATACGATTTCGTCCTGTCACGTACCTGTTGCTGGGTTTAGAGAACGATCACGCGTTGCGAAGTTCGGCTTATATGGTAGTGAATCTGGTACCTAGTTAGCGATATGGGACTATTCTTCTACTACTCCTCCTATATGCAGCTAGACTTCACATTCCTCACCCTGTGGACCAACCCAGCTAGACAGCAGTTTGGCTCTTGCAAGAAAAAAAAAATCTCTTTTTCTCACAAAAAATGTTAATCAATCTCTTTATAATGTCCACAAGCACTCAAATGTTGTCTCCTCACAATTCATGTCAGCACAAAGATAGTCAGAGTACAAAGGAATTTTTCTACTTAAAGTTTCATGTGAACTCAGCAGCTTGCCGAGGGCCGCTTTGAGGAAAAGTCAGGATGGTCCAAATGCTAAAACCTTCCCTGAAGTCAGTATGGCTATTGTGCCAAATTGTAACACAAGCATTATCTTGCGACAAAGTTTCAAGATAAGTTGTTACTCAACAGTCATCTAATGTTACTGCATATTCAGGTTGAGATCAACAGAGCGAGAGAACATTAGCAAAGACCAAGAGAATGACTCGCCAGCTGCCAGCACTTTACCAATTGTGAATAGGAGAAAATGTTGTGGGACTAAGATGATGTCACAAAGTAACTTAGGGTAAAATGGAAACGTCAGTTATCATTACATTACAGATAAACAGATAACAGAAAGTACTAAGCACATTACAGCACTCTTTCCACTGGCTAGGGGAAAAAACTAAAATGATCAAAAAAACACAATTGATCAGCAAAGGCTCCTCCAGAGTCCAGACGCAGACAACTCTAGGGATGTCTACTTGGATCTCTGCCTCATCTTTCGGCGCTTCCTCTTCAGCCGCCTCATCCTCTTCTTCTTCCACTGTCACACAAGATGATGAACATGAGATAAATGTCTAGAGATGAACATCAGAAAAAACAAATATACATGTCTACAAATGAACAATAAGAAGTGTAGGCTACACCAAGGAAAGTCAACATAAAAAAGATCAGTTATTGATGGTATATTAGATGATCAGAAACACGCCAGATCGGAACAGATAACAAATTCTAACAAATATGGCCAGTTACACACACAAAAAAAATTCAAATTTTCCAGTAAACATAGAAGGAAACAGTGGCATTCAGAATGAGTAGGAGGTGTTTCTCATCAAGTCGATCAGACACAAGCTATGTCTTTCCTCATCATGCCAACAAACAAAGGGAAAAGGCAAGCATGCTAACAGAAAACTAACTGGTCAAACGATCTAATTCTTCAGAATAACCGCTGGTTTCCACTCCCAGATCAACACAGATAAACTATTACCATTCAACAGACATACACAGTATAATGAGGCATTCAGAATGAGTAGGAGGTATTCCTTATCAAGTATTTCAGACGAAATTATATTCTTTCCGCTTCATGCGGACTGAGGAAATAGCAAAAAACTAACATAAAATTAAGTACTACCATTCAAACATACATAGAAAATAAACTTTGGCATTCAAAATGAGTGCAAGGCATTTCTCATCAAGTGCATCAGAAGAAATTATGTTCTTTCCTCATCATGCCAACCGATGAAATTGCGAAAGCAAGCAAGCTAACAAGACAAAAGTTAAGTACTACCAGTCTAAATAACATAGATTGCAAACTGATATTCAGAATGAGTAGGAGGTATTTTTCATCAAAATCAGACGAAATTATGTTCTTTCCTCATCATGCCAACATAAGTTCACGAAAGAAAAGCAAGCAAAAATGCACAAACCTAAATGAAAACACACGAGTTCTCTCAGACAAATGCCTCGATTGTCCCCATGGTTTAATGGAATGGATTAGATCGGACTCGTCATCTTTGTTTGCTCATCACCGAGAACCACACGACACAGCAACCAAGAGATAGGTCACCTACTACCGTTCTAACAAACATAGCAAGTAACGTGCAGCATTCAGATTGAATAGGAGGTATTTCTCAACAAGTACATCAGACAACATTATGTTTTTATCTCATCATGTCAACCGATGAAATTCGAGTAAGTCAACAAACAGAAAATTAATCACTACATCCTAACAAACTTAGAAAGCAAACTGCGGCATTCAGAATGAGTAGGAGGTATTTATCATCAATTATATCAGACGAAATTATACTTTCCTCATAATGCCAACCGAAGATATAGCGAAAGAAAGCTAAAATACATTAAAAGAAATTTAAGTATAAACACGGTAGTTCTCTCAGACAAATGCCTCGATTGTCCCCATGGTGTAATGGAATGGATTAGATCGGACTCGTCATCTTTGTTTGCTCATCACAGAGAACCACACAATACCGCCACCACGAAACAAGGACACCGCGACAAGACACTGACACGGACAGCAAACCTACGCGCGATTCAGGTGTGAAGGGGGCTCACCTTGGCCCTCATCGCGGCGGTGGAGCTCGCTCGCCGGCGCGCCCCCCTGTCTTCAGACGGCGAAGTGGCGGGGCTGGAGAAGATCGACTTGTTGGAAGGTGGCGGCGCTGGCTCTCGCGTTGATTTTATACGGTTCGCGATGGGCTAACCCTAACTGAATGTCACTGGCGGGCCGGTCTTGGGTCAAATCTACTCATTCGTAACAGGCCTCTTACTTGAACGTTTGCCAATGTTATAGCCTTGGATCGTATTGCAGTTAGGCCCATCTGGGCGGCCTAGTTCCATTCATCAGTCAGATCCTCTGTTTCTCAATTAGTCGGAAAATGCTGTGAGCCCAGGACTTCAAAGATGCACATGTTCAAGATCCGTCTTCCAAAAAAACAAATCCCCAAAAGTAGGCATATCTGGTAGAGGACTCCCGACTCTTCTGGTCTCCTCCTCTCCTGCTACAGTACTCACAGGCGAATCGAGGGCGATCTCCGTTTCCGGCGTCGATTCCGGCCGGTCTGCCTCGCCTCCGCGCGTCCTCGCCGGCGCTGGAGACTGGGGGACCGCCGGATTCGATGTCCGGTGTACATATTCTACCTATTTAGCTTAGGTTTGAGTAGGTAGATTTTGCTTCTCCATCCGGCGTGCCTTGGGTGGTCCTCGTCGAGTCGCCTGGCGAGGCGGCGGCGCGGCCTGGTGACGGGGTGGCTGCTGGCCCTGGCGCGGGCGAGGCGGCGGCCCTGGTCTGCGCGCGCCTCTTCCTGGTGTGGCGCGGGCGTTGCTGCGCGGTGTCGGCCCGGGCGCAGTCCGGGCGGCCCTGCTGGCGTCGGCGCCGCTGCGGCTGGGCCTGGCTCGGCTGGTGCGGCGAGGTGGTGTCGGCCCTGGTCCGGGCGGCCTTGATGTCGGCTCGGGTGCGGTGGCGATCCTCTCGCGTCCATGATGGGCGGCGACCTCAAGGCGCCGTGGTGGAGATTCTCTTCTCGTCATTGTGAGCGGTCCGCGGAGGCGTGGTAGCGACGCTCTTGCGTCGTGGTGACGGTGGGATGGTGACGAGTTTTTGTGCCGGCGGAGTTTTGTGGACTTCGCGGCGGCTTAGGTTTACTGTCGCCGGCCTTGTGCTGGCGGCAGGTCTTTGTGTCCATGGTGCGTCGATGGAGCGGCGGTGACGGCGCGCCGAGGGACTAAGTTTTCCCGAGCTTCCGCCGCTTTCGTTGGCGGATTCCCTCTGTCGCCGTCGAGAAGCTTGTGGAATGATGTAGGAGGGCGGCTGTAGCTTCCTGGTGTAAGTTGCAGCTGTAGTTTAGTTTTTCTCTGGTACCTCTCACCGCGTGGTGACAGTCGTGCAATATCTCTCGAGGGACGCGTTTGGCTTCTTCTGGGTATAGATGTAGGAGGTTCGCGTGTGTTTGAGTGAGTCGTGTCTCCTTAAATGTACTCGAACAGATACTACATTTATATTCAGGACTCCTACGTTCATTCAAGATCCGTCTTCCATCATGGACTCACGGCAGCTCCGCATCGAACACCCACGGCAAACCTGAATGTCCCTAGTTCTTTGCAGGAGTCAAACTAGGGTTTCCAAAACTCACCCACTCCCCATGCCATCATCGACTCCTCTTCGTGCTTCCCCATGACCGAGCAATAATCTCAGATAGAGATGGAAGCAGATAGCAGGCGCCTCCCAGGTGGCAAGGACCTCATCAGCGACCTTCCTGACGATATCCTGCACCACATCCTTGTCCGCCTCTCGTGCACCGCGGCCGCCGCGCGCACCAGCCTCCTCTCCCGTCGATGGCGGCACATCTGGGCTAGCATGCCCGAGCTGTACCTAGACTGCGACGACAAGGTTATGCCAGGCTCAACGCCGGACACCATAGATGCCGCCCTCAGAGGTTGCTCTGCCCCAACCCTCCGCCGTATCCAGATCCGATTGTGCAGAGAAAACTTCGATCTCCAACGTTTGGCCCCATGGCTGCACTTTGCCTCCCAGCGCCTGGTTGGGAGCTTATATCTCTCAGTGTTTGATTTATCTCTGTTTCGATGGAAAGAATCATGTTGGGGGCTTGTGCTGCCTCTTTGCGAGAGAGCGACGGAGATCAAAATCTCTACCTGCTGTTCATGCCTCATGCTCCGGCCACCAGAGTCCGGCTCCTTCGCTGCGCTGACGAACCTGAACATATACGGGCTCTATATGGATGGCCGTGAGCTGGAGCGCTTAGTATCTCTGCAGTGCCCACGCCTTCGAAAGCTCTCGGTTTTCGGCCACCTTGTCGCGTCCTGTGATGTCTCCATAACCTCTGAATCTCTCAAGCATCTCACATACCACGTGAGTGACACTACCAAGCTTGACGTCAGTACCCCAGAATTGACCAAGGTTTCTGTAGATATGGCGAAGGAGGCGAACATTGCAGCACCAAAGCTGGAAAAGCTTATATGGACGGATTACGGCTATGATCCAAGCCGCCATAAGTTTTTTTTGACTGGACGCCATCTCCGTCGACTTTGGGTCAACCTATCATCAACATTGCTGATGTCGAAATTTGACACTATCGATGAATTGAGACTGTCTCTCTTCATTCAACAGGTTTGTCTGCATTTTATTTATTTAAAGTGTTGCTGCCAGTCACTTCCCGGACTGTTTTGCAGATATATTACATTTTTCCTCCTTTACATGCTACAATAGGTATGACGTGAAAACAGGTCACTGTGCTGAAATGATTTATTTTAGGACAAAACTAGATTACATAAGTTGGATATATAGTTTTAATCCTGCCATTGAACGCATTAGATGAATTGGTGGATCCCTCTGCTGATCGCAGCAGAGAAAATATATTCTTGTTGTGTTTATTACAAAACTCACAAGTATCCAGTCCGACCCCAACAAGATGCAGCTCTTCTAACTGAGATCCTAATTAAATTAAAGTCATCTGAAAGTTTGGAACAAATTAGATTTCAGATGACCATACGAACGCCAGGCGATTACCTATACAGAGTAAGTATTGGTTAGAGTGTTCTCGTCTTCACACTGAGTAGCTTAAGCTTACATCAAGTATAATGAGTCTTACTCAGGAGGCTGAATTCCTTGTCATACAAATCCTATTTAGAGGGAATCGGAAGATAAGAGAAAGAGAGAAAAGATAAGAGCAGGATGCTGATCAAGCACCGGCTGAAGCGGGCACACAGGGATATTCTGTTCTCTAGTAGTGTAAAGATGACATGATAGTAGTTTGAGCTGCTTGCCGGTATATCATTAACCTTGTTCTTACGATGGCTTGGAAAGACTGCGCGTGAGATATAGGTGATAGGATGGTGGTGGCTCTAGAGCCATGGTGAGCAGGATGACGCCACTGGCTGGGTCTGGTGGTAGGAGAGCGCCTGACAGCAGGGACAACGCAAGAGATAGGCAGGGCGGCAAGAGAATGGGGAGTCCGGTCACAGAGTGTGGCTTGAGGCTGAGTGGGAGATAGAAGAAAAGAATGCTGTTGGTTTGAAATTTTATTGATTTTGAACAGCGATGAATCAGAAATAAACTCCCATACAACATCTTATCTAGCTAACACCAAAAAGGTGTCTATAACATGCCTCAATATATTTTTCTAGAACTTAATGATAGTTATCAGAGCTCATAGAATTTGATATACGAAAGTGATATATATTAGCTTGTGATTAAACTTCTTTAATCTTCAAAAACCTCTATTATGATATAATAACTGTCACAATCAATTGTAATAAAGAATATCTACCCGAAGGTACAAAACTGGTGAATTTTTTGGTCTGTTGCTGTTAACCATTCTGAGTTATTGTGCTCTTTACAGGGTGTAACGGATTACATGAACTTTCAGAAGGACACGGATAAGCTTCCAACATGTCAGACTTTGTGGCTATCAGTGGGCCGTTACCATCGGATAACACCAAGCATATTTTATCTTCTTGAAAGATGTAGCCACATAAGAAAGTTGAAATTACAACTTGCTTCAACTCCTCCCTCAGAGGTAAAAGGTTACGTGTTTTGAGATTCACGAGTAGCATTTCTCCAATACCACGAGGCAAGCTCCTGCCTCCTGGTATTTTAGTTTAAATAGATTTAAAAAATAGAGACAACAAATGGTTCTGGAAAACATAATTAACCACCTTAACTAATAGTTGGCCCGCTCATAATTGGACATTATCCATTAGACTGCTAAGTAGTATTAGCTCTAGAGGTTCAAAACTGTGGGTCAAAGTGTCCAACGTTTACATTGATGTTTTCAATATATATTCTATCATGGATCATGAAATAAACGACTGGGAAGTGCATTTCATGAGAAAGTTAGTTACCCCTACATGCCGAGTTTTTTATGAGAAATTTAGTTGGAAGTTACTGTGAAGTAAGCATTAATAGTTTTATACTTTTATATATGTTTTCCAAATTTTCCACCTTGGTTCTAAGTGGAATCATGAGGTACGTAATACACTGGGAGTAGCTCAACTAATCCAACTTCTTAAACACGGCAATATCACAAATGCATATTGTGCAATTGAATATAAATCAACAAGAAAACTTTAATATTCGTTGATGATGACGGTCCTTTCTACTTGTTTTCAGATCATGAACCCTTGTAGGGCTTCGAAGTGTCCTTGTCATCTTCAAGGAAACAACACGGTGGACAACATCACTTTTGATTCACTCAAAGAGATAGAAATATGGTCCTTTAATGGCTCAATGAAACAGGAAGAATTCGTTCTGTTATTGCTCTCCAGATGCAACGCAGAAATCCTTAAAAGGGTTGACATCACTGCAAGGTTCTACCGTGTTCCTTCATCAAACAAGAGAGTATGCAGAAGGATTCGCCGCAAATGCAACAAGAACACCAAAGTTGAATTCCATGTTTATGCCGAGGGAGGACGGATTCCGTTTTATGTCTAATTAATTAGATAGAAGGGCACATGTATTTTAGTATAAGAACGGATTTTGAGCCCATGGAGGAAGGAGGCCATCCTTTGACGTGGTTAATTATCAGCCATCAGAATACATAAATTTCCAGGATAATTGTAGTTTTCCATATTGTAATTGCGTGAATTTTTTTTTACTTGGATTCTGCAGAAGAAATTTGGCTAAGGGATAGATGGGCCTTTTCAGGCTCTTCTACATTAAATTTGATTGCTCCATAGAATATTTGAAATTATATTCTTTACTCACCATTCATGATAGAGTTGAACATTCCTTTGCCAACATGTTGTTGGCGTTAATTTGTTTTGTTTTTACCCAATTAGTTCTATTGCCTCATGAATGTTCAGCTCCCACGGGCAAATAGCTAGTCAACTTACAATTCTTTTCATTGAAAATCATCAAACGACTAGTTTGACAATCGAGAATGAATGCCTGGAAAGGAAAAATAAGAGAAGTGGAGACAATCCTGGCCCTCATTCAAATTACTAACAAACCCCAAGGTACGACAAAATAATCTGGCTGTATGTGCAACAAAGTCCTAGCTCCAGCAAACGATCGATATAGTATCATATATAGCAGACAACGTCAAAGCGAGATGAGATCTTTGCTTCCCTCAGACAAACCCACGGGTGCCGTGGTCGTGTCCCCGCCACTGGTCGTCGTAGTCGTCGTCGTCCAGAGCCTAGTCGCCAAAGGCGGCGCCATGAGATGCTGAAACGGGTTAACCGGCGGCGCGATGTCCATCTCGCCCTCCAGCATCTTCACCACCACGCCGATCGGCGGCCGCGCCTCCGGCAGCTCCTGCACGCACCAGAACGCCACCTTGAACATCCGCTCCACCATCTCTTTCCGCCGCGCCACGTCGACGCCGCCATGGCTCGGCGCGGCGCCGGCGACGAGGTCCATGAGCTCGCCGCGCTCGTACTTGGTCCACGCCAGCCTGGGAAACCATTGTTGGCTTTCCGGCGCGGCGTCGTCGAAGTTTTTGCGCAGGCCGACGATCTCGAACAGCAGCATGCCGAAGCTGTACACGTCGCACTTCTCGGTCACCCCCGACTGCCGCCACATCTCCGGCGCGGCGAACCCGGGCGTGCCGCGCGGGCCGGAGACGGTCACGTGCGTGGCGGCGCGGCTCACCAGCCGCGCAAGCCCGAAGTCGGCGACCTTGGGCGTGAGCGCGGCGTCGAGGAGCACGTTCCCGGGCTTGATGTCGTAGTGCACGATCTTCTGGTCGCACTCTTCGTGGAGGTACCGGATGCCGCGCGCGACGCCGGCGGCGATGTCGAGCAGCGTCGGGAGGCCGACGTCGCGGCCCCAGCGGAGGAGGAACGCGTCCAGCGCGCCGCGCTCCATGTACTCATACACCAGCGCGCGCGCGGCGTCGTCGAAGCAGAAGCCCAGGAGCCGGACGAGGTTCACGTGGTGCGTGCGCCCGATCGTGCCCACCTCCGCCATGAACTGCTCCGCGGAGCTCCGGTCGTGGCCGCCGCGGAGCACCTTGACCGCCACGGCGAGGCCGTTGGGGAGGGTGCCTCTGTACACGACGCCGAAGCCCCCGGCGCCGAGCGGGGACGTGTAGTTGCGCGTGAACTCGGCGATCTGCTGCGGGGTGAACCGCATCGGCCGGTCGCGCTCGATCTCCCGGAGGAAGTTCTCGACGGCGGGGTCGGGATTGCTGCTGGTCTGGTGGTGGTGGTACGGCGACGCCGACATCGCCTGGTTCATGCCGCCGATGGCGCGAGTCAGGTCGCCGTGGACGCGCGCCATCTGGCTGTTCGCCCACTGCGACGAAGAAGAGACCCCCATGGAGAGGAACAAGCTGAGGCTGCCAGAGGGATGTTGGTGGAGCCGCCGGCTTGGTGATGGATGATCGCTGCAAAAATACTAGTACTCTTAAGTTGTTGTCTTGTTGATTTTTCATTACGGTGCTAGCTGGCCGGTACAGAAATGGAAGGCAAGAGGAGGACAGGAAGCTGCCATGAAGTTGAGGCAGTAAAACGTGTGGTTACAAGTCAAGGCTCAGACGGGGTAAACACTGGAGCGCTAGTTAGCCAAGTTGGCTGACCATGGCGCCAAAGATCGACTTCCTGATAGATCAACGCGCTTACGGCACATTCTACTTCTTGGCGTGCAGGTTTCCAAGCAATATGGTAGAAATTTCTAGTGTTTGCTGGAGGCGCACAACCTTTGGTTCAGGGAGCCACTGTGCTGTACAGGTACAGCAGGGAAGGGTGAGGGAAAATCAGAAAATGACGCGAACAGAAAAAAAAAAAGCTACCGATAGATGGGCCTCCAAGAGAAAAACATGACGGGCCTCAAAGAGAACTCCGATACCCGAGCTGACTCTTGGGATGGGCTCATATGGACACATCGTCCAGGAGATTTGAGCTAGAGCGAAGGGTTTTGCCAAAGTCGACTTTGTTCATGAGAATCGAGCGTCGAATGTCGATGCACATAATCTAGCTAGAAGTAGTATTTTTGCCGCACTAGGCAGGCATGTCTGGTTCTTATCGCCGCCTGATGGCGTTTGTAACACCCATGACATTGATACTTAATAAAGGGTGGCGGTTTATCTAAAAATAAATAAATGGAATGGTGATGATTCTCAAAAAAAAAAAAAGAAGGAAAGGAATGGTGATGAAGTACACTTGGAATCGGCGGAGGACATCTGTTTATCGCCAAATCTGAACATAGTACTCACAGAGCAAGCGAGAGGCGGTCAGCTTGGATATTGCCCGCCAAACCTGGCTGGCCGTCCACTATGACGGTTTGCTACCGCCCCACTCATGGACACTCTAGGTCGCTTCCTCGTTTCGATTGATATCCAAAAGTGGTTATGTGATGTGTGGGCTCTGTTCCCTTGGCCCATGGGGTAGAATTGGTAAGTCGGTGATTGCCACGCCAATCTGGACCCTTTGGGCATGATGTAGCACGGGCCAAAGAGGCCTCTATGGGATGTGGGATGGATGCCCCTAGTGGGGGCAGGGTTTGGCCGATCGTCCAATGAGAGTGGTCGGCAGGTGGACTTTTGCCTCTAATCCCAGAGTATTGTTGCAATACTTCATCAAAACTCATATAATTTTATTAATTAATTTAAAATAAAAATGCATATATAACATTACTGAATTGCTTTTTATTTAACGATAAGTTGAGGGTCATTTTACAGGTAAATTTTTTCCTCTCTTTCTTTTTCCCCTCTAATAAATATGGTGATTTTTAATATTTGAGGGCGAATAGTCCAATATTAAGTTAACAGATAGATTTGATGAAGGTTATTACTGACGGCTGGTGGCGAGCTCACATGGGGTCGATTTGAGGTATTACTCTGGCATTGTCAGGATGCAGTCGTCTGGGTTGGTGAACCTAGAATTTAAAATTTACGGCTTTTTCAAGGTTTTTTTTCTTTCATTAATGTAGTTGGAGTTATTTGGGTTGCTTTCTAATCTAAAGATGCAATATACATTAATATCAATGAAATTATCTTTTTGCAAAAGAAAAAAAGTTCCTCCTTAGCATCTGACAAGACTGACGTCATGGCGTCTTGAACAGCCTGAAGCTATTTGGATTCATGTACTGGTCTTGTGTTCCCCATGCGATGCAAATCATGCCATACGTCACAATATCATGGAGTAATGTATATAAAAATTGAGATCAAGTACGATCGAGAAGCGGGAAATCTACTAAATAATTTTTGTTGGTTTTTCATAAGAAATCCAGGGAGTTCGCTAATTTAAAAGAGAGAGAAGAATCCAGCAAGGCCTTGGACGTTTGCATCTCCAGTTTTTGTATTTAATTTGTTGCTTCTGCGCAGTTTGGATCTACGAGGTTTCTTTGGACGGAGGACCTCAATGGTCGTTTCTTAGCATAATTATCCAAGAAATTTCCGACCATTATTGTGTTTACCGTCAACCAAGTTCTACGGAAGCGCGTTCGTCAGAGAATCGATCCATGATCGGCATGGATATTCTTCGGCTTTTTCCAGATTTATTTCTCCTATATATCTGCTGCGGCATTCTTCTGCATGTCGGATGTGGCCATCCTGTGTCTCTGATGATCTTGTCAGGATGGACAATGACACTGGTACGTACGCTTTTTTTTTTTTTGCGAATGACACGGGTACGTACGCATGCATCTATTCTCCCTTATTAGCACGTGCTAATAAACTACTTGCATTTGATGCTTGCAGCGGCTGTGGTCGCGGGCATCGTGGGCAGCTTCGTGCTGATCTTGGTGGCGGTCTACCGCTTTTTGAAGTACTTCGATCGACGCGTTCAATCTGAGAGGCACCGGCGCGGAGAAGGAGACGGTGTCGGACCGCCGGATCAGGCGCATGACCATCGAGAAATTCCTCTCGGAGATCACCGTTCAGGAGAAGCCGTTCAGATTCAACCGATCACAGATCGCCGGCTTCACGAGCGGCTACTCCACCCGGCTCGGCGCCGCCGGCCGCTTCGGCACGGTGTTCAAGGGCGCGCTCCCGAACGGCCTCGCCGTGGCGGTCAAGGTCCTCCACCGCAATCTCGACGTCGAGAAGGAGCAGTTCATCGCGGCGGTGGGCGCCATGTGGAGTGCACGCCGCCACGAGAACTTCGTGAAGCTCTTCGGCTTCTGCTTCCACGACGACCTATCCATTCGAGCGCTGCTGTACGAGTACGCCGGCAACGGCGCGCTCGACGCCTACCTCTTGGACGACGGGGGGGCGACGTCGGCCTCGGCGTCCCGGCGCTGCTCGACCTCGCTGTCGGCGTCGCGCGGGGGATCCGGCACCTCCACGAGGAGTGCACGGAGAAGGTCGTGCACTACGACGTCAAGCTCAGCAACGTGCTCCTCGACGCCGCGCTGACGCCCAAGCTCGCCGACGTCGGGCTCGCGCGGCTCGTGAACGCGGACACGCACGTCGTCACGGTGGTATCCGGCGCGCCGGCGGACACGCACGTCACGCTCTCCAGCTTGCCAACCATGCCCGTGTACGTCGCGCCGGAGATTCGGGTCCAGCCGGACGTCACGGAGAAGTCCGACGTGTACAGCTTCGGCATGCTCCTGCTCGAGATCGTCGGCCGGCGGAGGATCCACGACGAGGCTGCGCCGGAGGGCCAGCGGTGGTTCCCCGAGCTGGCGTGGAGCAAGTACGAGAGTGGCGACCTCATGGAGCTCGTCGTCGTGCCGAGCCGTGACCGTACTGCATTGGTTATCGACGGTGATGTGCAGCGGTGGAAGGTGCTGGTGGAGAGGATGTGCAAGGTGGCGTTCTGGTGCGTGCAGCAGCAGCCGACAGTGAGGCCAACGATGGGCAATGTGGTGAAGATGCTTGAGGGAAACATGGACATCGATCCGCCGGTGAACCCGTTCCAGCAACCGTGACGGCTCCAGTGGTGGCCTACCTGCGGACAAAGGTGGCAAGTAGCGGGAACAAAGGCCACAACAAGTGGCGTTCAAATAGCGCTGAAGTGGTCGACTCAGTTCTAAACGTTATTCAATCCGTGATAGAATTGACTAGAAGTTAAAAGAAGCAATAACTTACAACAACACCAGACAGCCTTAGGCCCTTTGGAACACAATAATTTCACAGGAATGGTATAGAAATTCCATAGGAATCAATTAAATTTCACAACAAAAACTCAGGTCTCTGGAAAATTTATCTCCATCCAAAGAGGGCCTTGTATTTCTGGACAGAGAAGTAGGAAAAATAAGAAAAACATAGGGAAATAATTATAAACATAGAACTTTTCCGTTCGTAATCTGCTGCCGATTTTCTCCTCCAATAAATGGACATACCTTCAAAACATCTTGGTGTTCTTGTAAATCAAAGGAGTATACAAGCTTGTGTGTTTTAGAGAAGACATAATATGCCCATGCTTTCTTAACCTGAATATTTCGATCGGATCAATCCATTTTCAGTGCAAGTTATGTAAAAAGCATGTGTGCTGAAGTGGTCGACTCGGTTCTAAACGTTATTCAATCCGTGATAGAGTTGAGTAAAAGTTAAAACAAATTAACTCGCTCGCAAAACAATAAAAACAAATTAACTTAAAACAACCCCAGAAACACTGGCAGAGCCACGTCAGGCCGGCCTGGGCCATGCCCCTTCCCCTGCCATCGGAAGTTTTACAAAGGCTAGGGGCATTGCTATGCCGACACACATGGATCATCCATGCACTGACGGCGTTGCTTCTTGCCTATTATAGTCTCTATAGTAGGAATCTAGTAAGCTCGCCACGCGGTGACTTTGCTAGTTACATGTAATGAAATTTTTAGGAGGTCCCCCATGGAAAAGAAACAAATTATTCTTTTTGGAGAAGACCAAATAAAGAGGGACTGCCACGGCCGACTGTGGTCATCAGACACTTGACACCTCCACAACCTCCACTCTATAGCTATCACGTCTCTCGGTTCTAGTTCGCTCGGCCCATCATGGATTTGATAAATTTCCCGGTCGTTTATTTGCCTACCGAGTAGCCTATTAGGTCCACTGTTTTCAAGATCCAATTTCAATTAAAAATTGTGATAGTGTTTGTTGATTAGACTTTGGTTATGCCCCAGAAATTTCACATGAATGACATCAAAATTTCAATGGATAAATAAAGTTAAATAGATATTTCAATGGTTACAATGCAACTCCATTTGCAACATATATATCTAGATTTCAAGCCCCAAAAATGAGATATACATCACTTGGCTTCTGATTATTGTGATTGATCAGTACATATAAATATGACATACCATATTATTCATAATACTAAACTCGATACAATCAACCAACATTTTGGTTCTTGGGGAAATTCTCTGAACCACCATACCTGTAAATGCCAGTAAGCAATGGATCGTTGACTGCGATTCCATCAATAACCCCATTGCCACTCTGCTCGCCAAACTGGTACTGCAAGGAAGAAGCTATGTCCATAGAAGGATATTGTGGCTGGGTCCTTGGCTCACCAAACAGGCACTGCTGCGAGCCTGAAGCTACGTCCATGGCTGATGGTTTTGGCTGGGTGCTTGGCTCCCCGATCTGGTACTGCTGCGAGCTTAAAGCTCCTTCTGCCTGCACTTGTTTAGTCTTGTCCAGGATGATGCCTTGTATTTCTTGAAGTTCCTTGCAGAACTCCTGCAACTCGTCCGCCTCTATGTCACAAATATCAGCATTCAACCACTGCATCGTACGGCTACCCATTTCCTTATCTATAGCCTTTTCCAAACTTTCTTTTCTCTTCGCCTCTTCCTTCACCAACCCTTGCAATTCTCTGTACTCCTTAAGTAACAGACACATATTTTCTGTCATCCCACCACCATCTTGGTTTGCACCATCAAATGGTGTAGCGGGAACGTTGGGAAGGTTTGGAGCAAGGAAGCGGTTCATAACAACCTCTATAGTAGGATGACCAAAGGAGTAGGACCTCCCGGAAGCAGAAAAAACAACAACACCAACCATAGCACCAAACAAAATGGACAGCTCATTGGCCTTTCTGAATAGGTCTTGGCGGCGCTTGGAGAAGCATACCTGACGTGCTTCCTCATTGTTGATGTGCTTGGCCGTCTTTTTCCTACTCGTGGACGCCTTTTTCTTCATCATCTTCCTACCGAGGTTTCTTGGCCAAGACTTGTACTAGGTTGATGGAGATAATATCCTGTGATGAAATGGTATAGAGGCGTTTATATAGGCCATTGTATGAGATGGAAAAGGAATCGAGATCTACAAAGATTTGAAAGCATTTATTCTGTGGCGAGTCATTATTCAATGCTAGATACACGCATTATTATTTTGGAAGGCATTTGCATATATTTAGTATGTAATGTACTCTAACATTGAATATATTTAATTTTGTCCTCATCGTATTCTGGAGTACATATAAACATTGACGGTATTGCAAAACACTAACTAAATGGCTAGCACAAGATTTCCTTAGCTGTAATCACTACATAAATATGTGCATTTATATTTTGTTTGGACCCTCTAGCCATCTAATGTTTAGCCAAGCCAGCTAATGTTTAGAAGGTATATGTTCGGATCCCTGGCTATTGATCCCTAGAAAAGCGGATGCAGGAAAATGATCGTGGTTGGGAGGAGACTTTTCTTTTTTTTTTCTCCTCTAGTTAGATAAGTTCTGTGGGGTTGGAGTGACTGAGGCCCTAATTGTTTCAGCTTGTGATTCTTACAATCCAACTTTTGGATGTGAATTGTAAAATCTAAGATTGTAAAATCTGGAAGACAAAATCTGGAGAGTGTTTGTTTGTCTGGATAGTCCAGCTTCCAGTCACTTACAGTGAGATCACAGTGGCAAATAGGTAAATATTTGTAATCCAGCAAAAGCTAGTACTGAGCAGATTGTGGATTCTGCTTCAAATTCAAATTCTGATTGTAGAATCCAGACTCAAAAGCTGGGTTTTTTTTTTAGCTTCTGCTTTTAGAATTCAGAATTCAGAATGACGATCTCAAACAAAGGGAGCCTAATGGACTAATGTTGAGGAGGTAGGCTGGTGAATGTTTAGGAGGTTGTTTATCTCTCCGATTGGATACAAATCGGCTGAAAAAGTGGTTTACAGTTTTTTAAGTGCATCGTGTGGCCTTGTGTATACGAAGATGTCATAGGAGCCCATCGATCTCGCTCATCAAACTTTTGAATTCGAGCTGCACGATTCGATGATCTTTGACCAACAAACAGCAGGCAAAAACGATATTCATTTCCCTTGCCAAAAAGAATAAATAATAATTTTGATTTGACTTTTACCGTCAACACTTACCTTAGCTCATTTTTAAGCGGTGGAAGCAGGCAACTAGTAGCGGGCACGTACCACCAACACAAGCCAATACACCACTCCTGTCTGGTAGGAACGGAAAACAGAGGATGGCGGAGTCGGCGGTAAAGCTCCTCGGCTCCCCCAACAGCCCGTTCGTGCACCGCGCCGCCGTCGCCCTGCGCCTCAAGGGAGTTCCCTACGAGTTCATCCGCGAGTACATGGGCAACAAGAGCGAGCTGCTGCTCAAGCACAACCCCGTCCACAAGAAGGTGCCCGTGCTCCTCCACGGCGACCGGCCGGGCATCTGCGAGTCCCTCGTCATCGTCGAGTACGTCGACGAGGCCTTCGACGGGCCACCGCTCCTCCCCGCCGATCCCTACGACAGGGCCACGGCCCGGTTCTGGGCACACTTCTTTTTTTTTTCGAAACGAGATTACCCACCCCCACCCGAAGGCGGGGGTCCATGAGTCTTACAGAGTTCAGCAAAAGGTCGCGAAAAGTAGAAACTAGCATACGCATGCCTCTCCCCCAATCTAGTACCAGCTTCTGGAATACCAGATTGGGGGAAAAGGCAGCCAGGCCAACACGGCACAACTTTCTACAGACAAAACCCTACAAGCAGAACTTGAGCTTTTGAAACAAAAAATGACTCTTGTCCTTTCAAAATGGAGATCCGCCCAGGATGACTTCTACTTCAGGCTCCTTCCTCATCACCAGCATCGCTTCCACCTGGGTTCGGCACTGGGTCCGCCTCCTGTATGGTCCTCACGATCATGCACCTGCCCTGTCTGTTGAGAATGTTGATGGCCGTGTGCAGCATCGTTGCAGCTCCCGCCTTGAGTACTTCTCCCATCTCAGAGGGGTACAGACCTGCCCAGTAGCGCAAAAACGAGCACATATGGAAGATAATGTCACAAGGATGTTTGATTAGAACTTTGTCAAAACATGCTCGATTCCTTGCTTTCCATAAAGACCAACATAAAGCGGCTAAGCCTTCAGTGTAGTATTTTTCGCCCCCAGGCAGGACCATTTTGATCCACTGCCAATATTGAGTTATGTTACTTGGTCTGGTATTGGAGTTGAGGCACATTGCTACAACCCCCCAGACCACCTTTGCCACGCAACATCCAAACAGAAGATGATCAATTGTCTCTACCTGTGAGCAGAAGCAACAAGTAGGGTCTCCCTGCCATTTTCTTTTTACCATGTTGTCTTTGGTCAATATTGCATTATTCTCTAGAAGCCATAGAAAGATTTTGATTTTCTGTGGGATCTTGGCTTTCCAAATGTGTTTGAAAGGTTTTCCAGTATCACTTTTTGTCAGGCGATCATAAACTGATCTTACTGTGAAATTGCCACTAGCATTCCACAGCCACCTTGGACTGTCTTTTTCTTCTGTCAGGGTCTGCACATTTAGCCTGGTAGCTAGGGTGTACCACTGTTCATGCAGAATGGTAGGGAGATTATTGAATGTGATCGACCAATTACTGTTTGCACATTCAGCAACTGTGATTCCTTTGTTATCACAGAATTCAAAGAGTAATGGGAACTGGTCCATGAGTGTTGACTCCCCTAACCAGATGTCAGTCCAAAATCTAATTCTCTGACCATTACCCAAGATCATCTTTCTCCCTTTCAAATAAAACCCTCTGATTTTTAATAGATCAGTCCAGATAGGTGAATCAGAGGTTCTGTGTTTCACAGAACCAATGGGTTTATCATGAATATATTTTGCTCTCACTAGGTCCTGCCATAAGCCTGTTTCAGACTCAATGCGCCACCACCATTTACACAATAGGCTGATGTTTAGTTTCCTTATATCTTTAATACCCAAGCCTCCTTTTTTCTTGGATTTGCACACTTTGGACCATTTAACCAGATGGTATTTCTTTTTTGTCCCACCTCCCTGCCAGAAAAATTTTCTCATAGCTTTTTCTAGTCTTTTGATCACCGTTTTAGGAAGCAGGTACATCGACATGTGGTATATAGGGGAATTTGTCAAGCTGGAGTTGATCATTATTGTTCTGCCTCCTATAGACATTGTTCCAGCCTGCCAAATATCAAGTTTTTTATATGATTTTTCCTCCATTTTCTGCCAATCAATCACATGCAACCTGCTAGCAGATACAGGTACACCCAGGTATTGCAGGGGAAAGGAGACAATTTGACAATTGAAAAGAGAAGAATAAGAAATCCCTTTTTCATTGTCACCCCCAATTATGAGAACTTCGCTTTTGTTAAAAATTATTTTAAGCCCCGACATTTGCTCGAACATATATAACAGCATTTTAGTATTTCTTGCGCAAATGACATCATCTTGTAGGCATAGGATGGTATCATCCGCATATTGAAGGATAGCCACACCATAAGGGATAAGGTTTGTTGCTAATCCTTTCACCAGGTAATTTCTTTGGGCATGGTGAATCATTCTAGTTAGAGCATCAGCAACAAAATTGAAAAGTAAAGGGGATAAAGGGTCACCCTGTCTGACACCTTTATAACTTTGGAAATAGGGACCCAGCTTGTTATTCAGTTTAACACAAACTGTCCCCTCCATCACCACTTTCTTAATCCACATGCACCATTTTGTATTGAAGCCCCTCGTATCAAGGCACTTGAACAAAAAATCCCAGTTTACTTTATCATACGCTTTTTCAAAGTCTAATTTCAGAATCACCCCTGTTTGACCATTTTTCTTTGTTTCATGAAAGATTTCATGCAAAGAAAGGATTCCTGTCATAATGTTTCTGTTTCCAATAAAAGCTGTTTGTGCATTATGAATAATTCTGCCAGCAACAGGTTCAAGCCTAAGGGTCAAAACCTTTGTAAACCACTTATACACACAGTTAAGTAGAATAATAGGCCTGAACTGTTGAATTTTTTCAGCCTCAGCAAGTTTAGGAAGCAAGGTGATTATGCCATAATTCAGACGTTTGATGTCTAAAGTACCTGTATAGAAGTCATTGAACAATTGGATAATATCATCCTTGATGATATCCCAGCATGTTTGATAGAACTCTATAGGTATTTTATCAGGGCCTGCCGCTTTGTTTGTCTCCATTTGAAAAAGAGCAAATTTGATCTCCTCTTCCTCAAATGGTTTTGTTAACTCAGCATTCTCATCAGGAGATACACTATTGCTGAAATCCCAGATCTTAGGATTCATCTCAAAGGCATTGCCAGGTGCTTTACCAAACAAGTTTTTATAGAATTCGGTGGCATGAGCCAAAAGTGCTTCAGTGCCATGAACTGTCCCATTTTCACTTTGTAAGGAGTAAATAGTATTTTTGCTTTTCCTGCCATTAGCCACTCTATGGAAAAAGTCAGTGTTATTATCCCCTTTCAAGAGCCAGGTTTCATGTGACCTTTTAAACCAATAAAGTTCTTCATTTTCCAGGATATTCAAGAATTCCACCTGTAATTCTACTCTTGTTTTTATTTGGATATCTGTTAGAACACCATCCTCTTCTAATTGTTCCAGATACAGCAATTGTTCTTGTATGTCTTTTTTTCTTTTTTTTTCTTTTCCAGCCTGATCAAAACCCCAACCTTTGAAAAAGTTCTTGAACTTTTTCAGTTTGAACTGTACTCTATCTAGAGCACACTCATCTCTGGTTGGTTCCTGCCAGATTTTCTGGACAAGACGTTTGAAATCAGGATGTTTGAGCCAAGATAACTCAAAATGGAAAGTTATAAGTCTTGTAGGAGGCTCGATATCAGTAGATAAAATTAAGGGGTTGTGATCAGACAAATCCCTTGGTTTTCTGTGAATTTTTGGTAGAGGGAAGATGTCTTCCCATCCTTTGGACATTAGAACCCTGTCTAGTTTTTCTAGGGTGGGGTCAGGTTGATTGCTGATCCAGGTGAATTTTCCACCTACCATCACAATCTCCCTTAGGTCATTAGCATGGATGACAGTATTGAACAGGTCTATGAATCTGTTATGCTGGAAGTTTTTACTTTTTTCAGAAGAAAAACTTATGATGTTAAAATCACCTCCAATGATATAGGGTTCACTATTCTTAGAGCAGAAGGCTGCCATCTCACTTAGGAATTCTTCTTTGTCTTCGTCCTGAGGAGCCCCATAAACATTCAGGAGATTCCATTTCTTATCCATCATCTTATCCCATAAATTGACTTGTAGGATGTATTTTCCTTCTATGAAGGAACCTACATCAAATCTCTCTATTTTGATTCCAGTTACAATTCCACCAGCCCTTCCTCTTGAGGCCACCCAAGTCCATAGATATGAATTATAGGGGTCAATAGTTCTCAAATATTTTTCAGATAAATCTTTACAGATTGTTTCTTCAAAGCATAGGAAATCAAAATTGTTTTCTCTAATTAGGTCTCTAACGGCAGGGGTCATACCTTTCTTTTTCAGACCTCTACAATTCCAGAAAAGGTAATCAATTAATCAATCGTACAAGATTACTCCTTACTGCAGGTCCTGCTCTATTCCTGCAAGATTACTCCTACAACCTTCGGCTTTCAGATTTTACATACATGATACATGCTCTGGTGATCTTATTATCAGTGTTCGAAGTCGATGTGGCCGGCGCTGTGGACGGAGGGCGAGGTGCAGAAGGCGGCCATGAAGGAGGCGAGGGAGAACCTGAAGCTAGTGGAAGAGCAGCTACAGAACAAGAGGTTCTTCGGAGGCGACTCCATCGGCCTCGCGGACATCGCCGGCGCCGGGTTCCTAGCATACTGGTTGGGCGTGCTCGAGGAGGTCGCCGGAGTGCGCGTCCTCAACGACGGGGAATACCCAGCTCTGCGCCGGTGGGCCAAGGACTACCTCGAGAACGAAGCGGTCAAGGGGTGCCTGCCGGGCAGGGATCAGCTGCTGTCCCGCTTCACGGCGGTCAGGGACAAGTGCGTCTCGGTAGCCAAGTCCATGGTGCCCAACTGACAAAGTTTGGTTGAATGCTTCACTGAAACCCAGTCGGAAAGTTTGCGTTCTGAACTTTCACAGTGGAAGGAACGTTCTGCCCTTTAGTCTGCGCAGATGGTAACATCTCTAAGGAATGAAATCATCTGCCGTAGCTATTATAACGGCAAAGCTGTGCCGTTTCTACTTGGACTCCTCTCCATATCGTACGAAGATGACACTGCTAATTGGGCCTAACGTGGGCCTGAGAGGGAATTAGCGATTCACATGACACTGCTAATCTCCATCGTGAAAGCTGGAATTAGCGGTTAAGATGAGAACGGCACGGCTGTGCCGTTATAGACAGCAGATTTTGTTCCCATCTCTAAATCCCTTGGGCTGAAGCAACCTAATAATGTAACTCGCTGAATACGGAACCATATAGAAATATACAACTTTTTCTTTTCCAAAGACCAACCACGTAGAACTGAAAGTGTCCTCGTATGCTGAGGTCATTGCATATGTCAGTCGCTATCTATTACTGGAGTACATTTATATCTCCCTGACTGCTTGTTTATTGGCCGTTCTATTTTCTATTTGAGTGAAATGCACCAGAAATCCTCGAACTTGTCCTTGATTCTCATCTAGGCCTCAGAACTTGGTAAGAAGTTTTATTTAGGTCATTTAGATAAAAAAAAGTTTTCACACTTTAAAAATAAAAAAATTGCAAAATAAAAATTTCGGAGAAAAAAAGCCAAGTAACTCGGGGCCATACGAAGAGTCAATTTCTGGAGAATACTTTTCTAAAGGGTTCAAATGTGAAAAACATTTTTCAAAAAGACTATTCTATAGAAATTCCGTTCGGGCTTGCTGCTAGTAGGGAAATAAAAAACCAAATTAAGGTGCCTTCGGGGGAAGGCACCGATTTCTCACCGTTAGATTTGCTTTGCTATTCGTGCTAGTTGTCCCCGCGTGATTCCTGAGCTTGAGGCCCCGTTTGGAATGGAGGATTTCTTCTCCATTCATGCCTGAATGTTTGACTCAGTCACGAGCCACTGAGTCACGACCAAGAAACTCTGAGCACCTGCCTGGACTTGAATGTTTGTGGTCCCAAAGAAAAGGTAGTACTACGTCTGTCAGAAAATTGAGGACCTGACGGGATTAATAAACACTGGCGAAACTAACTGATGCAAAATAATAATAAAAAGCCTTTGATGAAATGAATGTCTACGCTAATTAGACTCTTCTGTATTTTAGCTGGTGTCATCGCACGCCCAGGTGCATGTATTTTCAGAGAGGCGCCAACGGCCTCTGTTGGCACAAGGGATCTTCATCAGTTCATGATAGCTCGTCTCGACATCTCTAATGTCAGGCTGCGCTCCTGCGTACTTTGACGCTGAGGCGTGTAGTAGCTCCATGCTTTTGATCGAGCTGTTGGAGCTCTGAAACAACAATCTCACAAGCTGCATCTCCTCTTCCGTTCCACCGAAGCCGGTCATCTTCACTTCCTCCAGAGACTCCAACGCCATCTTCCCATGAATCTCCCACTTGTCTGCAACCGCGTCACAGAAGCAGCTCCGTGTCGCCTCTCGTAGACAATTGTACATGTCAACACGCAACGACGTGAGGTGAGGGCACCTCACGAGCAAAGCGAACATGGTCGCCACCAAGTGATGCTTCAGGTAAGAGGAGGACGACGCTCGCACGGCCATGGTTCTGAGTTTGGGGAACGGCGCCTTCCCTTCTGACGTCAGGTCGACGAGCTCGTCCATGCTGAGGTCTTCACGGGGCCTGTGGCCAAGCTGTATATCAACGTGCTCGATGCTCGGGCAACTCTCGAGGAGCCAGAAGCCGACGTCCATGTCGCGGTGGTACTTGCCGTGCATGACCAGTTGGAGCTGGGAGAGACGGCGAACACTTGCGAGGTCATGGATGTCCAGGTCAGTCGACGGACTAGCACGAAAGTAGTGCATGTTGACAATCTCCTCCAGTTTGGGCGCCACGATTCTTGCGAGCTTGTTGGTCGTGCCGCCGACGTACGGGCCGTGGTTGCCACGGATCTTTCGGAAGCTGAAGCAATCGGACTGCTCGAAGACGCGCAAGTTGGGAGTCCACACCTCTAGCGTCTGCAGGCGCAGTGCAGAAGAGATGGCGAATTCTTTGAGCACCTCGGAGCGGAGCACCAGGTGACGCAGCCCTCCGGGGCCGCAGATACAAAGCCGGCGAAGGCGAGGGCAGCAGGACGCCACGAAGTGGCTGAGCGCGCTGCCGTCTTCGTCCAACAACGCGCAGAAGAGCTCGAGGTTTGCTAGCGCTTCGTACCTTGCCGCGGCGGTTGTAGCCGGGAGCTGGAGCCTATGGTTTGTGAGAAAAAGCGAGATGGATTCCGCCCTGCCATGCCTCGGTAACTCGACGACGACGTCCTGCTCATCTGGTGGCTTCGTCAAGTCTATGTCTATCCCTTGGTCGAGAGTAATGTCCACGGATCCGACGACGTGTCGCGCGGCGTAGCCAAGCCACGCGTTGAGCTGCTCCGGCGAGGCAAGGCTGCTGCCCTTGATCTTGAGAGACTCCATGTGGTCGTCGCCGCGCTGGGCGAACACCCAGTCCACGAAGCCGGCGAAGTCGGATTTGTTGGGCATGTCTGAGTTCTCGAGCCTCAGATTCTTGGCACCAGTCCACACGTGCCGCCATCGCCGGGAGAGGACCGCCGTCCTGGTGACGGCCGGCGCGGACCAGAGGCAGCCGAGGATGACGTGCAGCAGGTTGTCATGGAGGGCGCTGATCCGATCAAGGTCGCCGCCGTCTTGGCCGTCCATGGCGGTACGTCTCGCGTTCGTAAAAACTTCGTAGGTACTCCTGATGGGCTTATCGTTCGTAAAACCTCGACAATATATATGTGTACAACTCTTTGGAAATTAAGTCCGGACTAGTTACAAGATGAGACGAACAATCCTCCTAATGTCAAGGGAAACTCGTAATTAAAACAGCTAAAGTCAAAAAGTGAACCAGCACAGCCCATTAGCGCTGCAAAATGATGGCCCAAATAAGTGTTCTTTTTTTTTTTCCGAGAATCTCCCAAATAAGTGCTCATTGACACTCAAGTTTTGCTTTGCCAAGATACTAGGGAGACGATCTCATTGCTACCCTCGGAAATCACGTCTGCAGCAGAGGCCGTATTAATTTTCACTTCCACCACTCGTCGTTGTCGTCACAACCGGCGGCATCATCAGGTGCTGGAAGGGGTTTACCGGCGAAGCTATGTGACAATGTCCGTCGCACCCTCCAGCATCCACACGAGTACACGGCAACGTCCATCGATGGCCTCGCCTCTGGTTTTTGCTGTACGCACCAGAATGCCACCTTGCACATCCTCTCCACCGTCTGTTTGCACTGCTGCTGATCCTCGTTAGCAAGCAAAGAATCAGCATTGCCACAGCTCGGCACGACAACGAGTTCCATGAGGCACCACTCTCGTACATCGGTACATGGTCCACGCCAGCTTGGGGAACCATTGTTGGCTTTCGTCGAAATTCCTCCGCCGGCCAACGATCTCGAGCAGGAGCATGCGGAAGTTGTACACGTCGTACTTCTATGTGAACTCCTGACTGCATCCACATCTCCGGCGCGGCATACCTGGAGGTGCCACGCATGTTGAACATGGAGACCATGCGTGACGCGGGGTTCACAAGCCGCGCGCGAGACAAAAATCAGCGACCTTAGGCGTGACTGTGCTATCGAGGAGGATGTTGCTAGGCTTCTCATCTGAGAAGACGACCTTCAGGTAGGACGAGTTGGTCCGGCAGATTTTGGATGGATGGGTTTGTCCCGGATCTTAAGGAATATTCCCTAGTTAATTGGATGAACCCACCCCTCATTTGTCTCCCAATCAAACACCTTCAAAACTAGAATCGACTCATCCTGTCCTTCACCGTCCCATGAAGGCATAAACCAAGCACACCCTCAATCTGCTGGGGTGCTCTAACTTGTAGAGCATGGTGGGGGCTGCTTCCACCTCTATTTAATACGCAGGGCGAGCATATAGTCAACGGCGCGCTTTCGACCAATCTTACACAAAACAGAATGAAAGTGAAAGATCGAGTGGAACGAAAGTAAGCACCAAAGAGATAGCATCTGACTTAGATTGCAATTTCTGTTGTAAGATAATCTAACTGAAATTACAGTCATCTAACTGATCATCGCGTCCGTGTGTTAGCATGCAACCTTATTACAGTCTGGGTGGATCGGTGTATTGTCGCACAAGGGATAGAGAAGCTCTCTGCGTAGTCTAGAGGAAGAGAGGAGAAGGCACTGCTATCACCATGTCGACGTACGGCAGCCATGCAACACGGCGGCGGCGACATACGGGTGGCTGCGGTCATTGGGTTGCAGCATGCAGGTCCAATAGGTGCTCATTCACACGTAGAACCTCCAATAGGTGCTCATTCACACTTTGGTTAACTTCTCTTCGGCAACCAAATATTGACAAGATACGTACATTTCAACATTTGCCTTATGCATGTGCAGAAAGAGTAACCATATATACATGACCATAAAAAAAAAGGTGTCAAAGCGAGATGATCTCATTTCTACCTTCAGAAATAACATTTGCCGAGGCCCCGTTTCCGCTTCCGTCACTCGTCGCTGTCAGCGTCCACAGGTTCACCACAATCGGCGGCATCATGAGGTGCTGGAAGGGGTTTACCGGCGGAGCGATGTCCATCTCGCCCTCCAGCATCTTCACCACCATGCCAATCGGCGGCCTCGCTTCCGGCATCTCCTGCACGCACCAGAACGCCACCTTGAACATCCGCTCCACCGTCTCCTTCCGCCTCGCCGCGTCGCCCGGCGCATCCGCAGCCGCGTCGCGGCGGCGAGGTCCATGAGCTCGCCGCGCTCGTACTTGATCCACGCCAGCCGGGGGAACCACCGCTGGCTCTCCGCCGGCGCGGCCTCGTCGAAGTTCCTGCGCAGGCCGACGATCTCGAACAGCAGCATGCCGAAGCTGTACACGTCGCACTTCTCGGTCACCCCCGACTGCCGCCACACCTCCGGCGCGGCGAACCCCGGCGTGCCGCGTGGCTGGGACACCGTCACGTGCGTGGCCGCCCGGTTCACGAGCCGCGCGAGCCCGAAGTCGGCGACCTTGGGCGTGAGCGCGGCGTCGAGGAGCACGTTCCCGGGCTTGATGTCGTAGTGCACGATCTTCTGCTGGCACTCCTCGTGCAGGTACCGGATGCCCCTGGCGACGCCGACGGCGATGGCGCGCAGCGACTCGAGGCCGACGTCGCGGCCCCAGCGCAGGAGGAACGCGTCCAGCGCGCCGCGCTCCATGTACTCGTACACCAGAGCGCGCACGGCGTCGTCGAAGCAGAAGCCGAAGAGCCGGACGAGGTTGACGTGGTGGGTCCGCCCGATGGTGCCCACCTCCGCCATGAACTGCTGCTCCCCGGACCTCTGGTCAAGGCTGCTGTGGAACACCTTCACCGCCACGGAGAGGCCGTTGGGGAGCGCGCCCTTGAACACCGCGCCGAAGCCGCCGGCGCCGAGATGGGTGGAGTAGTTGTTGGTGAAGCCGGCGATCTGCTCCGGCGTGAACCTGAACGGCTTCTCGTGCCTGATCTCCCAGATGAATCTCTCGATGGTCAGGTGCCGGATGCGGTTGTCGGGCGCCGCCGTGGTCTCGGGGCATACGCGGTGACGGATAACGCAGCCGCAAATGATGATTTTTAGGAGAAGGACGATGAGGATCACTGAAAAAGTTAGAACAAAACGAGATCAGTAGTGAAGGATCTGATACTTGTGAGCCTGTTAAGTGAAAGGAGGCTGGAGCGACACAGGACCCGCAGCAGCGGCTCCCCCGTTATCCATCTTGGCTCCTGCTAAGTTTCAGTTCAGCCTGCCAGATGGCTGCGCAGTAGTAAAGTTTGACAGTGGACCTGGAGCCGCCGGCGAGGCAGTGATCGCTGCAGAATCAAATAATCAGACAAGGAAGGTCAAAAACACAAGATAATGGATCACATACATCAGAGCTGCGAAACGTATGTAGAGGTTGATGCGATCGTGGCTACTATTCTTGCCTGCAAAAGAAATGCTGAATATATGGTGCTTGGCCGGCACAGAAATGGAAACTGGAAGAGGGGGCAGGAGGCTGTCATGAGGGTGAGGCAATAATGCGTGTAGCTGGACACCAACTGAGCCCAAGGCTTAGGCTGCCCGCACTGGGCAGCGCTATCGCTTCCTTCAGGAAGCAGATAGCGGAAACGAGCCTGCACCGGTCTACGCTACAGCTCCCGCTACTCGAGCGGAAGGCCTCGCCTCCACTATTCCGAGCGGAGGTAGAGGAGTCCCGCTATCGGCAGGTGGAGTCCTCGCGCCCACAGCTTCTGTGCCTCCTCGACTCTTTTTCGCGCCCCGACGTTCCTTGCGCAACCACCCTTCCCAGCGCCTGTCCGCCGCCTCCGAGCCGGCCGCCGCCGCCGCTCCAACACCGTTCTGCCCCGGCCGTGTTGCCGTCAAGCTTCTCCGTGCTCCACTCCACCTATCCAGCTCACTTAATCACCATCCCCTTCTCCCTCCCGAGCTCCACCCGGGCAGCCATGGCCGCCACCTCAACTCCCCGTCGCCGTCACCAAGTCCAATGACCGCCACCCAAATTTTTGGCTCAAACGGAACCGAAGCTTCAAGAGGATCTGAATCCCCTACTTCTTGGGCGCCTTCCTGCCCTTTCCCCTTGTGGATTCGAGGTTTGGTTGCTCGTCCATGGCGTCTGGAACAGAGCAGTTTCCCGTTCTTTCTCTCTCGATCTATTTCTTTCTTTGGACCAGCGATCTATTTCTCTCTTAGGCAAATAGAGGAAATAGAGGAACATGAGTGCGGAGAGCCTTAGTCAGCTAAACATAGCAAACGCGCGTCTGTTTCAAACCTTGGAAGCATCTCCAGTTCCGACAACCAAGTCCGTTTTACAACTCTCTATCGTGACAGCTTTGTCATCCAGGACAAATTGTTGGATACTCCATAACATCCAGGGTTTACATATATTGTTACACATTGGTAATTAGTGAGAAATGTCTATATTTTGACAAAAAGTTTGAATGTCAGAAATGTCTATATCTATCTATTATCTTAGTATTTGAAGAGAAAAAGAAGCCACCACGTTCGCTCTCAAGACCTAGAAATTCCCATGTTAATCGAAAAAAAGAAAAGCTGTGAACCGTAGGATTTTATGAACATTGAACGGCCAAGATTAAAGGTAATAGTATATGTCCACTACAATTCCTAAACAGCTTAATTCGGAATAATAATAATTCTTAAAAAAAGGTATGAGTTTTCCAAAGAATAGGCTCCCACGTTGTCTTTAAGAGAGTAGGAGTCAGAAGAGAACACGGTTTGATGTTTCACTACAACACCGTTGCGAGGCCAAGCTGAGCGCGACCGAATCAAGGCAGTGCTGCTGGTAACAATCACAAGCAAATGGCAATGCCTTCTTATGAACACACGGAGGTTTAGATTAAAATAAGTGCTGCTTAAAAATAATTTCCTAAAACTTACAATCCAACGTGATCGGAAGTAGTAATATCCTATAATATAAGATCCACACAGTGAAGCAGTAATATTGCCACGCCAACCATAGAAAAAGAATATTGTAGAATCCTACTACCTTCATTCCAAAATAAACGTCTTTTTATCTCTAGCCACGCGAATTAAAGAGATGTGGAAAAGGTGGTTGCAAAATAAAGCGGAGAGAGGGAAGAGAGAAATGTGCATTGAGAAGTGAGAATGATAAGTAATTTGAGAAAACTGTTTGAGTCCAGAATGACAAGTAATTTGAAAGAATAAAAAGAAAGAAACAAACAGGTACATTGCTTCGCAAAACACATCTCTTCTTCGTGGTGCCACATGTCTCATATTGCATCCTCCTCTTGAAAAAAAAAACCAAATGGGCCATGCAAACTAGCGGCTAACCTCCGTGTCTGGCTGGACTGAAAGCTTGGCTACAGGAGAGAGAACGTGAAGATTTTTACGAAAGATTGAACCATCTAGATTAATTGAAAGAGGTCATGTCGAATACAATTCATACTGGTTACTTGGCTTGCTTCGTAATAGAACTACTACTATATACAACAGCATAAAAAAAAAGGGACTCCACGGATTCACTAGCAAGAGCCCTTCCATGTATAGCCTTGGTACGCTACGCGCTCTGATTCAACTATCGCTACATGCAACGTACGGCGTGGTTGAGCAGCGCCAGGCAACACAAAACTCACTACAGAGCATGTAGCGGAGATCGGTTTCTATTGTGACAGGTCCAAGTAGGCCATGACACCAATATACTCTCTACAATGGCAAACATGGTAATTATGTGGGACACTGGACACCTATTGCTGAGATGGGTGGGCGCAAGGGCGAGGAGAAGTACGATCGATCTGGAAGGCTTTGGGGCCATGCCATTGAGCTTTAGAGCATCGTGAGTTCTTAACAAGTCTTTACCGGCAGGATAAAGATGGACACCTAAATTATGGATTATAGAAGGGAGCTTAATTCAAGGCAAAAACGGGATGTATGGCACCGGCTAGGAAAATCCACAATTGAGCGAGCTGCGTGAGGAGAGCATCTGCCTTGGCACTGATGGTTGTAATAGATCTGTGAGATCTTTGTTGAAGATGTTTGCAGGGAATTTGGATCTGTAGGAATAAGTGCTCATTGCGTAACGTGGATAGGAAGAATATCAGTGAATAGGAAGGGAAAGAAGGTATGGGTTCATTTTGTTCAAGAACTATTCAATGACATACATGATGAATAGATCTGCTAGGAGCTGGAACAAGTAGATACATAGAAGTCGTTCAAATTTGGTTGCTAATAAATTGCTGAAGTTGCTGGATTTTGGAGAAGAAAGATTATTGTGTTCCATAGATTTTGAATCCAATGTTTTCAAGATGACTCACAAGAAGCAAATTAAAATGAGAGAATTCCTTCTTTGGCCCTAAAAAATCCATCTCTTCCTTTCTTGACCCTTTTCAAATTGAAATTCCTTATATGAACCCAAAGCTATTTTTCATTCCCTTTATGGCCCTTCCGTGATTTTTGACTTGCAATGGTGTTAACTGGAGAACCAAATGACCACTTTACCCCTTATGTCCTCTTCATCCTCACGCACGAGCACCTGCAGGTCGCACGCAGGCCCAAGTGCAGGCTCGCTGCGGGCGCTAGCCTGGACTCGTCTCGGACCTGCACCTGCGCGCTTGCTTGCGGCTGCGGCTCCGGCTCCACCCAGCCTCTTCACCGGAGCTCGCCGGCGCCGCCATGGGGGTGAAGGAGTCGAGGACGAGCAGCACGTCGGAGCATGCCCGACGTCATGGACCTGCCTCCTCGAGGTTCGCCAACTGTGCTGGCCCGCTAACGAGGTCCACGCTAACTGCGCTAGCTGGATTTTTTGTGGCGCTTTAAGATCGCTCATCTGGATTTTAAGGGGAAAAAAAAAGATCGCTCATCTGGTATGTAGTACTAAAGTAGATCGACGATGGTCAATTCCACTGGCTCGGCGTCAGAAGCAGGTCCGCCCAGGCAAGGCGCGCCCGAGCGCTCGCTGCTGCCTGCCGAGGCCCACTCGCCTGCGCCCGACCTCCTGGTTTGCCGTCGTCCTGCTCCAGCTGGTTGGTGCCCCGCCCGCGTGCACGACCTCCAGCGAGGGACTGCCTAGACGAAGCTTGGCGCGACCGCGTGGAGCTCCGACGCGATGCGTCTCTGCTGTTAGTTGGCCACGGGAGCAGATTCGGTGGCGAGATGGTGTCTCGATGAGGATTTTTTTTTTCACGAAAGGGAAAGGTGAGGGTACTGTTGTCATTTCGCAGTGTTCTGAATGACTATTTGACGGTAGAAGCTAACAGGGTTGGACGGAAGGCCAAATAAGGAACATAAAATGGAATTTGGTTCATATAGGGAACTTCAAAACTTTTAGGGTCAAGAAAGGAAGAGGCAACTTTTCTAAGGCCAAGAAAGGAATTTTCTCAATTAAAATTTGTCACTCTGGGATCGAGTATGACTGATAGGTAATGGATTGTGTAGTGTATCATGATTCAGTGATATATATATGGTTCTTCTAATACTTAGTTTTTGAAATTAGACCACATCGACTACGTACTCTAACAACCATGTTGGACGAATTAAATAATTAGTTCTCTTGAATGTGTACATAAGCCTATGGTTCCAGGATATGATTAACTCAAGAGATTTGCCATACTGACGTTTTTATTATGTAGGATAGGCCTATAATTTTTACAACTTCCTGTTTTCAAGCTTCCATTTATCAAACATCCTATTCACATTCAAAGAAAAAGGAGAATAATTAGTAACGTCAGCTTAAGCAAGCTGCCTGGATGGAGGTAGTGCAGCGGTGAAAAATTAGTAACGTCGATGTCTAATCGATGCTTTTCACAAGAAAAAATATAACGACAATGACCAAGATGAGCTACGTACCAAGCTAACTAGCTATAAAAGTTGTTTTACTTGGCAAATCCTTTCCCAACTGAAGCATGGCACTTTCATGATAGTACTCTAATGCAGCAGTATTATTCTAGATAAGGTATTTCTGTCAGCGGTACTCAATCCGAATAATGAATAAATTGGTTGTTGTTACTGTTTTCTGCTCTGTCACCATGATTCAATCCAAATAAGGCCCGTTTGGTGGAATTTTAGTTTCAGATTCAGGATAGAAACTTGAGGAAATCAACCATTGTCAATCAGAAACAACTTCTCAAGAAAAACACCCCTCATTTTCATTATCTTAAACAAAGCATGAGATCTTGGGTTTTGGCTTCTCAATTTCTTGGAAACCAGAAACAGTTCTCTCAAATAAACTAGAAACTAAGGGCGCTCCATTCTTAAACTTGAAATGCGTGTATTTTGGGATAGAAAACCCGACATCCCTTAATTGGGAAACATTTCAATTTTTGTTTTTATACATAAGGATATTTGTACCTAGAAATACTAGAGAATTATTTTATTTATAAATAAAGATTTTGATACTGACTTCCTCTAATACAAAGATTTAATGCGTGCAAGTAGTAACATATGTTTTTGCAATGGATTTTATGTTTCCATTTAAGGGTGGGCAGGTTTTGTCCATTGAATATTGCCTATCAGTGCAAGTAGTTTTTGTAGCAGTAGAATATAATAAGGATTTAGTTATTTTATATGCTTTTTGTTTATGTTTGGATCAAAGATCGATGACACTAATGAACCAAGAAAGCTATTGGAATCATGTCTAGCCGCGCAATTTGCGCGGGCCACCTTCCTTGTTATATATAATTGACGAGAAAAAAGAGCCACCACGTTCGCTCTAAAATACTAGAAATTCTCACGTTAATCCGAGAAAATAAGAAGAGAAAATTACCCACCACTGCTATTATGAAAAAAAAAGTCACAAAACCCCCTATAAATATTTATAAAATAGCTAAATTCGGAATAATAAAAAATAGCCAAAAATACCCCACAAACCTATTTTTAAATTACCCACCATGTCATTATGAGTCAAAAAATAGCTAAATTCGAAATAATAAAAAATAACAAAAATACATTTCACACCTATTTCTAAATTACACGTCATTCCATTATAAGTAAAAAAAACTATATGTGGGTTATAAAAGAAAGCTAAGAATATCTCTAATTCTTTTTTCTCGAACAAAATATCCCTAATTCTTATTTCTTATTTTCCCACTATACCATTATGAGACTGAAATAGCTAAATTTTGACGTGATGAGTAGGCAAGCTGAAAAACAAGCTATAACGATAACAGAGCTAGGATGAGTGAGAGAACCGAAAAACAAGTTAGAAATAAGGACGGGAAGAGCCTTGAACGAGAGGGCGACGAGCAGGCAATCTAAACAACAAGATGACCAACCTACCAGTAAAAAGGCGAGGGGGGAAGGTGACACGTGAAGGTAGTAGCTCTTGTCGGAGTGGGCGACAAGTAGGCGGGAGTCGCGGGACGGATGACGAGTTAGCATAAGTGTATTAGAGAAACAAGTGAGCCGGACAACAAGCCAAGGCGACAAATAGCTGAGCATCATTACGAGCAAGAGGTGGATGCGACCGTAAGAGAGAGCATATAAAAGTTTATTACAAAATATCATAAAATACCTACATACAAGTTTATAAATTGTATACTATTATCATTATGAAAACAATCAACTCTAGGCGCGCAAATGCGCGGGCAGCCATACTAGTTTTATTATAAAATGGAGAGAGTAGATTGCAAGCCATGTGAGGAGCTGCGGTGTCTATATTGACAAAGCTACTGGTCTAATGGGGTTCAACGTTTTCAGTCTTTACATAGTACCTAAAGCTATTTACATGAAGAAGGTATTTATGTGAAGAAGGTATAGGCGTGAAAATGTCACAGGGAGACGATCTCATTGCTACCCTCAGAAATCACGTTTGCAGAGGCCCTGTTTCCGCTTCCGTTACTCGTCGCTGTCGTCGTCCACTGGTTCATCACAACAGGCGGCATCATCAGGTGCTGGAAGGGGTTTACCGGCGAAGCTATGTCCATCTCACCCTCCAGCATCTTCACGACGACGCCCATCGGTGGCCTCGCCTCCGGTTGCTGCTGCACGCACCAGAACGCCACCTTGCACATCCTCTCCACCATCTCCTTGCACCTTTGTTGATCCTCGTCAGCAAGCACAGAATCAGCATTGCCACTGCTCGGCACAACGACGAGGTCCATGAGCTCGCCGCGCTCATACTTGGTCCACGCCAGCTTGGGGAACCACTGCTGGCTCTCCGGCACGGCCTCGTCGAAGTTCCTTCGGCCGACGATCTCGAACAGCAGCGTGCCGAAGCTGTACACGTCGCACTTCTCCGTGACCCCCGACTGCATCCATATCTCCGGCGCGGCGTACCCGGGGGTGCCGCGCACGCCGGAAACGGAGACGTGCGTGTCCGCGCGGTTCACGAGACGCGCGAGACCGAAATCGGCAACCTTGGGCGTGAGCGCGGCGTCGAGGAGCATGTTCCCCGCCTTGATGTCGTAGTGCACGATCTTCTGCTGGCACTCTTCATGCAGGTACCTGATCCCCCTGGCGATGCCGGTGGCGATGGAACGCAGCGTTTCAAGGCCGACGTCGCGGCCCCGGTGCAGGAGGAAGGCGTCGAGCGCGCCGAGTTCCATGAACTCGTACACCAGAGCGCGCACGGCGTCGTCGAAGCAGAAGCCGAAGAGCCGGACGAGGTTCACGTGGTGGGTGCGCCCGATGGTGCCCACCTCCGCCATGAACTGCTGCTCCCCCGACCGCTGGTCAAGGCTGCTGTGGAAGACCTTCACCGCCACAGCGAGGCCGTTGGGGAGCGCGCCCTTGAACACCGCGCCGAAGCCGCCGGCGCCGAGCCGCGTCGAGTAGTTGTTGGTGAAGCCGGCGATCTGCTCCGGCGTGAACCTGAACGGCTTCTCGTGCCGGATCTCCCAGATGAATTTCTCGATGGTCAGGTGCCTGATGCGGTTGTCTGGCACCGCCGCGGTCATCGTTGTCTCCCCGGTGGCTCTGCGGAAGCCGATTGCGCATCCGAACGCGATGATTAGGAAAAAGATGATGCCGATCACTGAGAAGACAGAACAAAACGTGATCAGTAATCAAGGGTTTGGCACTTTTGTGGCTGTTAATAAGGGAGGATGAAACGTCACATGACCCGTAGCAATGGCTGCGTTTGCCATCTTGGCTGCTGGCCGGAATTGCTCCTGATTGAGTTTATCGGAGACCGCCGCACCTCCAGCACAAGAATGCAGGGTGGGAGGAGGAGAGGAGGAAACGAAGCTGCTCGACACGACAGCAACGGAGTAAACTTTGACAGAGATTTTACTAAGTCTTCATCCCATCTGCCATCAACAGGACTGATCAGCTCATCAACAGTTGAAATTAAGATGTTACCTCGGGGCGTCTGAATTTTCAGATTGTGACTTCCCGGGATCCAATTATCCTCCCATATATTAATTTGAGAGCCGTCTCCAACCCGCCAGATATATCCAAGCTTAAAACATTCAAGTCCAGCGAGGATACTTTGCCAAGTGTAGGAGCTTCCACCTTTTGGTTTTGCATTGAGAATTCTGCCATCAGGATAATACCTCGCTCTGAGCACCCTAGCACATAAAGAATTTGGTTCGCTTAGAAGTCTTTTCGGTGACTGGCCCCCGACGATATAACACCTCGGGGGTGCCAGGGGCTCTCTGCACGGCGGCCTGCCAGGTACACCAGCGCGCGCGCATGCTGGCGTCGCGCCGAAACCGATCAGCCTGATGAGGTTTTGTTAATTGAGCTCCAAGCACTTGTAGGCCTGGAAATCTTGTCGTCTACTCTTTTTTTTTTTATGCAACTTGTCGTCTACTCTTTAGTTTTTCTTTTTGTTTATTTGCCTCTTCTCGTGTTCTTGGCCAATCTGAGGTAACATCCTCTGACACGCTTGTCATCCGCTTGACCGTTATGCAGCTCTTTTGTTGCTACATGTCGGGTAGCAGTCTCCTTGATTTTCTACCTCGTCTATCATTTTTCTCGTCTATCATTTTTTTAGATAATGGGAAATAAAACATTCTGGCCTTGACCTCCAAAGAAGCTACAAGTCGACCTCGTCTACTGAATGCCGATGCCTCATAAATTATGACCTTCTGTCAATTATACGTCAAGAGCACCAACAGCGGCGGAGCCGCTATTGCCGGACTCAGTGACACAGAACATAACGCTCGAGCTTATTAATGTTGGAGTATAAATGAATTGTTTATCTTTTCTCGTTGGCTTAAATTGATGGGTTGGTGCATGCATCTCAATAATCAACCAATGAGCCATCAAGAAGCACATTCCATTCACCGAACTGACCGAAGAGCAGGTTGTCCGTTACACGCAGAACAGGTCGGCCGAGCTAGGCGTCGTCGTCTACAAGGGCATGCTCCCCAATGGCCTCGACTCAGACGTTGCCGTCAGGTGGTGCGCGAGCACATGAGCAACGAGGTCAAGGAGCAGCAGTCGTTTTTGCACCCAAAAGAATGCAAAGATTTTGTAGGTTGCTGCCAGCGACAATCAAATCCAGAGACCTACTAGCAAGACGTGCAGTGATAGATACAGACAGCACAATGCCCTTTTGGCTGCAATTCTTCTGAAACTCTCTAGGATACGTTCTTTCAATGTTCTCATGCAGTTTCAGCATGGCAATGATTCAAACTTCAGCCATCCTCGGATGTCTCCGAAGCGCTCACAACGACAAAAATTTTGCCGATAACAGTGGCAAGGCAACAATTCGCATTGCTATTGAACACGAAGGTGTTCGATTACAAAACATTTCAGTGAAAAGAATTACAGAAAAAATGCCACGCCATGGCACCACGCACGTACTATACCTTTGCACAAAATCGAATTTTGTTATTAAACTCACTTAAGCCTAAATACAATATAATAATTAGCCGTTGTTCGGTATACATAGTAGCTTAACAAGATCCAGACAAGTTATACAGATAGTTAAATCGCGGCTTTCAAATAAAAATTTCTTTCAAACTTGCATCAAACACATTTCTCTAAAGTAAATGTGAAAACTAATCTTGTGGGGCCTACCCAATCAAAAAATGTTTAGGCCCTGTCAACCACAAGATGGGTCGGCGGCCCCAAGATCAGTTTACACATTTTTCAATGTGTGTCAACTGTCAACGTCTTTCACCCAAACATTTTTCACCTAAGCTGCCTTCATCATGTAGCATGCGCATCCTTTCCTCCTTACCTTGCATGATTTTCTTTCCTTTCTTTTCCGATGATTTGAGAGTTCAAACTATAAATGTCATTTTCAGCTAAACATAGCAAACGCGCAGGTATCTGTTCGGATCCTGGCTATTGATCTCTAGAAAAGCGGATGCAGGAAAATGATCGTGGTTGGGAGGAGACTTTTCTTCTTTTTTTCTCCTCTAGTTAGATAAGTTTTGTGGGGTTGGAGTGACTGAGGCCCTCATTGTTTGAGCTTGTGATTCTAACAATCCAACTTTTGGATGTGAATTGTAAAATCTGGAAGACAAAAATCTGGAGAGTGTTTGTTTGTCTGTATTCTATAATCCAGCTTCCAGTCATTTATAGTGGGGTCACAGTATCAAATGAGTAAATATTTGTACCAGAATCCAGCAAAAACTAGTCCTGAGCAGATTGTGTATTCTGCTTCAGATTCAAATTCTGATTGTAGAATTCAGACCCAAAACCTGGCTTTTTTGTTTTAGCTTCTGCTTTTAGTCCTGAGCAGATTGTGTATTCTGCTTCAGATTCAAATTCTGATTGTAGAATTCAGAATCCAGAATGACAATCTCAAACAAAGGGAGCCTAATGGACTTATGTTCAAGAGGTGGGCTGGTGAATGTTTAGAAGGTTGTTTATCTCCGTTTGGATACAATTTGGCTAAAAAAGTGGTTTACAGTCTTAAAGCGCATCGTGTGGCCTTGTGTATATGAAAATGTCATAGGAGCCCATCGCTCTCGCTCATCAAACTTTTGAATTCGAGCTGCACGATTCGATGATCTTTGACCAACAAACAGTAGGCAAAAACGATGTTGATTTCCCTTGCCAAAAAGAATAAATGATAATTTTGATTTGACTTTTACTTACCTTAATTAGCTCATTTTTAAGCGGTGGAAGCAGGCAACTAGTAGGCACGTACCACCAACACACTGCTCCTATCTGTTCCCAAAAAAAAAAAAACGCACTGCTCCTATCTGGTAGGAACGGAAAACAGAGGATGGCCGAGCCGGCGGTGAAGCTCCTCGGCTCCCTCAACAGCCCGTTCGTGCACCGCGCCGCCGTCGCCCTGCGCCTCAAGGGAGTTCCCTACGAGTTCATCAGCGAGTACATGAACAACAAGAGCGAGCTGCTGCTCAAGCACAACCCCGTCCACAAGAAGGTGCCCGTTCTCCTCCACGGCGACCGGCCGGGCATCTGCGAGTCCCTCGTCATCGTCGAGTACGTCGACGAGGCCTTCGACGGGCCGCCGCTCCTCCCCGCCGATCCCTACGACAGGGCTGCCGCCCGGTTCTGGGCGCGCTTCTTTGATGAAAAGGTAATTAATCATCGTGCAAGATTACTCCTTACTGCAGGTCCTGCTCCTGCATGCGCGCACGCATCAGCTTTCAGATTTTACATACATGATACATGTTCTGGTGATCTTATTATCAGTGCTCGAAGTCGATGTGGCCGGCGCAGTGGACGGAGGGCGAGGTGCAGAAGGCGGCCATGAAGGAGGCGAGGGAGAACCTGAAGCTAGTGGAAGAGCAGCTACAGAACAAGAGGTTCTTCGGAGGCGACTCCATCGGCCTCGCGGACATCGCCGGTGCCGGGTTTCTAGCGTACTGGCTGGGCGTGCTTGAGGAGGTCGCCGGAGTGCGCGTCCTGAACGACGGGGAATACCCAGCTCTGCGCCGGTGGGCCAAGGACTACCTCGAGAATGAAGCGGTCAAGGGGTGCCTGCCGGCCAGGGATCAGCTTCTGTCCCACTTCACGGCGATCAGGGACAAGTGCATCTCGGTAGCCAAGTCCATGGTGCCCAACTGACAAAGTTTAGTTGAATGCTTTACTGAAACCCAGTCGGAAAGTTTGCTTTCTGAACTTTCACGGTGGAAGGAACGTTCTGCCCTTTAGTCTGCGCAGATCGAAACATCTCTAAATCCCTTGGGCTGAAGCAACCTAATAATGTAACTCGCTGAATACGGAACCATATAGAAATATACAACTTTTTCTTTTCCAAAGACCAACCACGTAGAACTGAAAGTGTCCTCGTATGCTGAGGTCATTGCATATGTCAGTCGCTATCTATTACTGGAGTACATTTATATCTCCCTCACTGCTTGTTTATTGGCCGTTCTATTTTCTATTTGAGTGAAATGCACCAGAAATCCTCGAACTTGTCCTTGATTCTCATCTAGGCCTCAGAACTTGGTAAGAAGTTTTATTTAGGTCATTTAGATAAAAAAAAGTTTTCACATCTATTATATATATAATTGACAAAGAAAAGAAGCCTCCACGTTCGCTCTCAAGGCCTAGAAATTACCACATTAATTCTAAAATGCTAGAAATTCTCACGTTAATCCAAGAAAATAAGAAGAGAAAATTACCCACCACTGCCATTATGAAACCATTAGTCAGAAAACCCCCTAAAAACATTTATAAAATAGCTAAATTTGAAATAATAAAAATAGCCAAAAATACCCTTCACACCTATTTCTAAATTACCCACCATGCCATTATGAGTAAAAAAATAGCTAAATTTGGAATAATAAATAATAAATAAAATATCCTTTACACCTATTTCTAAATTACCCTCCATGCCCTTACAAGTAAAAAAACTAAATTTAGATTTAAAAAATAGCTAAAAATATCCCTAATTCTTAAAGAAGAAAAAAATTACCCACCACTATCATTATAAAAATATTTTCCCATAATACCTCTTTAATTGTTTATAATAAACAAACCATTACCATTGTAAAAGTATGTCCTCACGTATCCATGCAACCTCCTCAAAATCCCTCTACCATACATATCGATCCATAGATTTCCGAACGTTAAAACGAAAACCGATCTGCTTTGCTTGCGTGGAACCGTGGTCTTCAGGCAACATGGCGACATCAAGATCCGAACCAGGAAGAAGATGAGCAAACGCGCGGCTGCCGGCCTCCATGCCCCCACGATGCACCAAGCCCAAGCCGTCTTTCTTCCTCAGCTCGATCGACCAGATCCGTGAGAAATCCTCTCTCCAATATCTCTAATCTTAGCCGGTCCTAAGAGGCTTTCAGGTGATTCCAAGTGAGCGTGAAAACAATTTCACGGAGGGGGAGACGAAAGGTTGGCTTGATCGGGGCCAAGTAATTGAGAGCGCGCCTTCAGCCGTGCCATACATGCGTACTTACCATGAATTAAGGATTCTGGATAGTGCAACGGTGATAATTCTGTTTGAGTCACGTTATGGATAGATCAAAATTGTAGTGCATGTAGTAATCGCGGCTAATTGAATTTGGAGTTATGACTGTTATGTGCCTCATGTGTTAAGATGCTAACAACTGTAGAATGCCTAGGACGTTGACCATAGAGTACACAGTCAAAAAGAGCTAGAAGGGCAACAGGAGGAAGATGCCAATGGAAGTTAGAAAGGTAATCAGTGCACATTTAATCAAGAAAATACGAAGTAGACTTTTTATATTTTTCTTGCCGAAAGGTTATACTAATACACAACAATTTTTTGCATGTCCAAGACGCGAGAGTGCTAACAATAGAACATCATATCAGATTTAATCAGACGACAAGCACGGAGAAAGACGTTATGGGGAAAAAAATAGGTGAGGGCTATCTGTTTCTTTTTTTTGCGAAAAAGGGCTCTTTGTTTCTAAGATTGTATACAACCTGATTAATAAGAATTCTCCAACATCGACCTCAATGTCCATGTAACCAGGCAGAATACCAAATCATTAAATGTTCTCTATTCATTTGGTTTAATATGGGATGTGAATGCGTTTTCTCCACAGAATCAATAGTATATTCTACAGAGTGATTAGACAATATTTTAACTTAGTATCATCTGGTCCTCCTATTTAGTATATATATATTTTACATAAATTATACTGGTGATTTGTCGTTTATTCTGCCACACTTAGAACATAAGTTTTTTTTATTTAGAAAACTTAGAACATAAGTAACAAACAAATTACTTGACTTTACTGGCCAGTTGCCACAAAAATATTGGTCTTTTTACGCCACTACCAAATTAGTTTGACGCGGTATCTCAGTTTGGCGCTAGGATGGTCTTAGTGACATAAAACGTGCATGCTAGATCATAAACAAGAAAACGTTGCGCGCATGCAAGGCACCTATTGCACTGCTTGGATGTTACAAGAATCATAGGGAAACAAATAGATCCGGTCAAATAGAGGATCAAATACATTTGTAGCTGAGATACAATATGGGGTAAACATCATAAAATGATATGGTGAAAAATTTCTCCAATCCATGTGTGCTATATTATATTACTATAAAATAAAAAACCTGTAAACTATAATTCAACTTTGCGGTCTAGGAAAGCCACCACGTTCGTTCTCAAGGCTAGGAATTACCATATTAATGAAAGAAAAAGGGAAAACTAGCACTGCCATTATGAAAAAATCCAATCAAAATGCCCACACATATCTAAAATTACCTACCATTGTCATTATAAACATTTTTTTGTCCAAAATGCCATGCCTATGTTTTTAAAATTACTCATATTACTATTACCAAATACCCCAAAATATCTATATATAAGCTTATAAATTACACATATTATCATTAAAAAACAATCAACTAAAAATAAGTTAATAACAAGGCAACAGTAAGCTAATGAGACATTTAATATAATACAAAAAAAAAATAAATAGATTGTTAATACTAGCCGCGCAAATGTGCGGGCAGCATTACTAGTTTTAAAAATAAAAAAATTGCAAAATAAAAATTTCGGAGAAAAAAAGCCAAGTAATTCGGGGCCGTACGAAGAGTCAATTTCTGGAGAATACTTTTCTAAAGGGTTCAAATGTGAAAAACATTTTTCAAAAAGACTATTCTATAGAAATTCCGTTCGCGCTTGCTGCTAGTAGGGAAATAAAAAACCAAATTAAGGTGCCTTCGGGGGAAGGCACCAATTTCTCACCGTTAGATTTGCTTTGCTATTCGTGCTAGTTGTCCCCGCGTGATTCCTGAACTTGAGGCCGCGTTTGGAACGAAAGATTTCTTCTTCATTCATGCCTGAATGTTTGACTCAGTCACGAGCCTCTGAGTCACGACCAAGAAACTCTGAGCACCTGCCTGGACTTGAATGTTTGTGGTCCCAAAGAAAAGGTAGTACTACGTCTGTCAGAAAATTGAGGACCTGACGGGATTAATAAACACTGGCGAAACTAACTGATGCAAAATAATAATAAAAAGCCTTTGATGAAATGAATGTCTACGCTAATTAGACTCTTCTGTATTTTAGCTGGTGTCATCGCACGCCCAGGTGCATGTATTTTCAGAGAGGCGCCAACGGCCTCTGTTGGCACAAGGGATCTTCATCAGTTCATGATAGCTCGTCTCGACATCTCTAATATTGTCAGGCTGCGCTCCTGCGTACTTTGACGCTGAGGCGTGTAGTAGCTCCATGCTTTTGATCGAGCTGTTGGAGCGCTGAAACAACAATCTCACAAGCTGCATCTCCTCTTCCGTTCCACCGAAGCCGGTCATCTTCACCTCCTCTAGAGACTCCAACGCCATCTTCCCATGAATCTCCCACTTGTCTGCAACCGCGTCACAGAAGCAGCTCCGTGTCGCCTCTCGTAGACAATTGTACATGTCAACACGCAACGACGTGAGGTGAGGGCACCTCACGAGCAAAGCGAACATGGTCGCCACCAAGTGATGCTTCAGGTAAGAGGAGGACGACGCTCGCACGGCCATGGTTCTGAGTTTGGGGAACGGCGCCTTCCCTTCTGACGTCAGGTCGACGAGCTCGTCCATGCTGAGGTCTTCACGGGGCCTGTGGCCAAGCTGTATATCAACGTGCTCGATGCTCGGGCAACTCTCGAGGAGCCAGAAGCCGACGTCCATGTCGCGGTGGTACTTGCCGTGCATGACCAGTTGGAGCTGGGAGAGACGGCGAACACTTGCGAGGTCATGGATGTCCAGGTCAGTCGACGGACTAGCACGAAAGTAGTGCATGTTGACAATCTCCTCCAGTTTGGGCGCCACGATTCTTGCGAGCTTGTTGGTCGTGCCGCCGACGTACGGGCCGTGGTTGCCACGGATCTTTCGGAAGCTGAAGCAATCGGACTGCTCGAAGACGCGCAAGTTGGGAGTCCACACCTCTAGCGTCTGCAGGCGCAGTGCAGAAGAGATGGCGAATTCTTTGAGCACCTCGGAGCGGAGCACCAGGTGACGCAGCCCTCCGGGGCCGCAGATACAAAGCCGGCGAAGGCGAGGGCAGCAGGACGCCACGAAGTGGCTGAGCGCGCTGCCGTCTTCGTCCAACAACGCGCAGAAGAGCTCAAGGTTTGTTAGGGCTTCGTACCTTGCCGCGGCGGTTGTGGCCGGGAGCTGGAGCCCATGGTATTGGAGAAAAAGCGAGATGGATTCCGCCCTGCCATGCCTCGGTAAATCGACGACGACGTCCTGCTCATCTGGTGGCTTCGTCAAGTCTATGTCTATCCCTTGGTCGAGAGTAATGTCCACGGATCCGACGACGTGTCGCGCGGCGTAGCCAAGCCACGCGTTGAGCTGCTCCGGCGAGGCAAGGCTGCTGCCCTTGATCTTGAGAGACTCCATGTGGTCGTCGCCGCGCTGGGCGAACACCCAGTCCACGAAGCCGGCGAAGTCGGATTTGTTGGGCATGTCTGAGTTCTCGAGCCTCAGATTCTTGGCACCAGTCCACACGTGCCGCCATCGCCGGGAGAGGACCGCCGTCCTGGTGACGGCCGGCGCGGACCCGAGGCAGCCGAGGATGACGTGCAGCAGGTTGTCATGGAGGGCGCTGATCCGATCAAGGTCGCCGCCGGCTTGGCCGTCCATGGCGGTATGTCTCGCGTTCGTAAAAACTTCGCAGGGACTCCTGATGGGCATATCGTTCGTAAACCTCGACAGTATATATGTACAACTGTTTGGAAATTAAGTCCAGACTAGTTACAAGATTAGACGAAACAATCCTAATGTCAAGGGAAACTAATTAAAACAGCTAAAAGTCAAAAAGTGAACCAGCACCCATTAGCGCGTGCAAAATGATGGCCCAAATAAGTGCTCTTTTTTTTTTTTGAACTAGAAAGGCTGCCTGCGCATTTGCGTGGTAGGTCTTAATGTTTTATAAAAAATATTTTTAACTAAACCTTTAATATAAGGCATCTTTTTTTTGCGAGGACATCATAAGCCATACTATCATATTGTAGTCATTTTTTTACAAAAATGGAATGTTGTGCATGATGTAGCATAATTTACGTCATATTTTTTTGTAAAAGAGTGGACAGGAAATGAATTCAATAGAATCAAATTTTGAACAAATATAAAGAGCATTATAGACATATCATATGATTGGTTCCCAAATTAGTTACTAATTAAATTTTATAGATTTGTTATCAGATCCAAATGTCTAAGACCTTAATTCCTTCATTCTTTCCAAAAATAAATGAACATCCCATATGCTGATTCAGCAGATCCCAAGAATTAAAAAGTAGATTTTATAACCAAGAAAGTAAAATAGGTTGGTTTTGTCATTGAAGTTGATTTTCAGAATTGCTTGTATATTCTCAAAATTTCGTTGTTATATTTTCTTTTTATTTGGGAGCCTTTATAGGAACCGGCAGTGTTGCTCCTTCTCGTGAGATTCCAACGCCGCTTCCTTCCTTGGACCTGCCCTCCTTAAACTAAAATAGAAAAAAGCAGCTTCTATAGAAGAGGAAGAGGAGCAACACTATTGAAAATTTAAACCAATCACATCTGAAGATTTAAAGGAAAGTTAAAATACATGATATAAATACCTACGGAAAAATGAGGATGAATTTGATGGTTACCTGAGCATTGCTTTTCTTTGTTTTCTCTCTGTATCAAAGTATCATTTGTTGCAAACTCAAAGTAGTTTTCTTGGAATTTTTTTGATGGCTCTTTCACTTCTTTCACCTTTGTATTATAGATGAACACGATTTTCAACTCATTGCTCACTGGACGATAGCTGATGGATTCTTGAACTCTGAAATTGCTGAATGCATATATGGAGCTCTCTCTGATTTGTCGTCTGTAAGTATCAATCAAATTCTTCCCGATAGTAGCGTGAATTACATCTCCCTGTTTTAACAAAGTAATATTTATAAATATGTGAAAAATATTAACATACATAGTTGGACAATGACATCGTACAGGAAAAAAAAAATCTTTTCGTCAATTAGTATATCATATCCAAGCTCATAAGTTCATCTGTCCTATTATTAATCGAATCCCAAAGTCTTATGACTTTCACTTTAATAGTACATGGAGGTCCTTTTGTTGTCAGCTCACTCAACTTTTTGAATGCCATTGCTGCAGTACCTAAATATTAAAGTAATATATATAATCAATAGTCATAAACTGAATAGAAATCATATGTTGCGTTACTATATCTCTGGAAATTGGATGATCTGGTCTCATGCATGTATTTACCACGTGAGTGAAACATGAAAAAAAATATGTTTATTTTCTAATTTTTAGTCTCCAGGCCCTAGTAGAGACTTGCTGTGATAACCCTTATTTGTGAGAACATGTTTTTGAATTCCCAATCTATCACATCAAATATGCTAAATTTGCCTCTTGAATCTTATAGAAAACATATGCCGAGCAGATTGTTATTACCAAAAAACTGCACAATTGATATAGCATAATATATTTCGTATTCAGCTAAGCATTTATGCAGAAGTAAAATTGAGATGGTTTCTAATGTACATGTACACTAACAGGCATGAAGATGAGATGGGATGAAGATCAGATGGACGACATCCATACCAGAAGCTAGTGTAATCACAGGTTATTCAATGAAGCTGTTCCAATCGATCTGCAAGATTGAACCCGACAAATTCGATGAGGCTCCGGCAACTTGCGCTTTGAGGCTGTTCAATAATCGAGTAAGCTTCATCAATTCATCAAGTATTCTACACCGGCATGCAAGGAAGAAATCGTCGAACCTTTCAATACAGGAGTATTCTACATCGGAAGGAAAGGGTTGCCGGTCCGTTAGCTGGCCGTAGGCGAACGTGGCGATATGTATTTTGTTTTCCGGTGAGGTAATCTATTATCTTAGTATTTGAAGGTCAAAAGAAGCCACCACGTTCGCTCTCGAGGCCACGAAATTACCACGTTAATCGGAAAAAAGAAAAGCTATGAGCCGTTGGATTTTATGAACATCTAACGGTCTAGATTAGTAAGAGAGTCCATGCAACATACGTCTATCAAAATCAGAAATTCGGAATAAAAATAAAGAAAACCATGTCATGACGATGTTAGGAAAGGAGTAATCCTTCTATAGCGTACGGATTAATAAGACACTATATAAATATTTTAGCCCATGATCGTTCGCATTGTCAGATCGATCCGTCGAGCACGATTGGCTGCAGGACAAGAGATAATATATAGTCGATAAACTGATATGAGGCGGACTAGCCGGACGCCGAGCAGGATCATCAATATATGCTGGAGTCCTGGAGAGCTGCTGCCCATGGACGTGACGTTATGCTTCAACGTTACTGAGAGAGATGGGCTCGCGCTCACAAACTTCATGCGTGAGATGGTGTGTTGTCGCCGCCGAACCACCGGGGAGCCTGCCGGCGCGTGGCCGGAGGACGACCTGACCAGGTATACAAAGATTTGGTGATGTACGCGGGAGTTGTTCCAACAGGCACAACAAGGCACATAGTCAACAATCTGACATTCTCATCATGTACGTAGTCAGCTGCCGTCGACAAATCGGTGGGCTGCGAGGCAAGGCGGACATAGATCGAACCCACAAATGCTTCGTTCAGTGATGGGTGAGAGCACCTTGCATGGATGCAAGGCCGGTGGTACAACAGATCTTATCTTCGCTAATTAGAGAGATCAACGTCCTATGTGTACAACATATCTGAAGGAGTCACGGCTGCTCCGGGTTGCTCTATGTGCGTGACGAATAGTAAACTGGACGTCAAGATGGAGAATGTCTCACTATACCACAATTCCTCGGTCTAATTACTCATTATCAGGTATGGTCGTCTACAAATCCGTCCAAAAGCTATATAGTATTATTTTGTGTGGTACATCCGGACAATTTTTTTCAGTTTAGCTCTCAAACTCTAGAAGCAAATGGTAATTCAAGTGATATTAGTCATAAGATTTTTCTCAAGTTATTACTAAAGCATCTGACTTTAGGTTTTTCCATGTATATCTGCTCTTTTGGAATGAGTATCATCTCTTCTTTATTTAGATTACAAATACTAAGGCCACATTTGGTTTGGCTCCTAGCGACTCCAACTCCTCTAACGTGTAACAAGTTCATGGAAGCATTTTTTTTTTCTCCTCCTACCCAAATCAACGGCAAAACAACTAGTAGCCGGAAGAGCCAAAATTTTAGCTTCACTAGCTCCGTTTCATTGGTGCCATATAGTCCGCTAAAATGCAGGGGCAAAAAGCACCTCGAAGCCAAACCAAACAGGTCCTAAGTGCGGAGGCAATAAGGAAGCACGCATTGAAATTCATGGAAAACCATGGCGAAAGGAGATGTTGTATTCACCACAACAATATGTACATCAGCTGTGCAGGAAAACCATGCTCTTCCAATAGCAGGCTGGCAACTGTGCATCAGCTGCTCAGCCATCAACCACTATTAGGGGAGTTGAGATAGTTGCTAGGTTATAAGACGGAATTTGCAAAGTATATTGACAGAAAGAAGATATAAGTTTTAAATATTTCTTGGAAACCAGAAACGTTTTCGCAAAGAAACAAGAAACCGAGGCCTCGATTAGAAAAATTTTGAAAATGCATGTATTTTGAGATAGAAAACTAGATATCACTAAAATCAGAAAAAAATAGAATTCATTTTTTTGTATAGAAGGATATTTATACCTAGAAATACTTAGAGTTCAACACTTCTTTTATTGCTTAATGCACACAAACAATATGTGTTTGCAATAGAATTTATGTAACTATTTGTAGGTGTGCCTTTGTTGTCCAACAAAGTGAGATTATTGAGATATCCATAACAATAAAAATATTTCTACTTTTCCAAAAAGAACTTATGCCTTCAATGGTTTCAATACTAATACTAATAAGTATGACCATATCAAAGTGGAAATATTCCCCAAGGTAATTAATGCACCATTTTTTACATCAGTATTTCTAATACAAGTTATTACTAAAGCATCCGACTTTATGTTTTTCCATGTATCTGCTCTTTTGGAACGATTGCGCAAGTAATGAACATGAACCAAAAATTAGTGGAGTTGTATCAAAACAGATTATGATAAAACTAGCCACGCAGTTTGCGCGGGCCACCTTGCTAGTATTTATTGATTCCATGGGATATTGAGATGAGAGACTTGTACACGTAAGACATCTCACACGGCACATTTAAACTATTCCATCTCTTTCTATCTCTTAAACATGTTGAAGATCGTACGTATCCATGACGATATGATTGATCTGTTAGCTGGCCGTAGGGGAGCGTGGCGACATTTATTTTGTGACGTAGAAGGTATTTTGGTCTAATTGTTTCATAATGGCAGTGGTGGGTAATTTTTCTTCTTATTTTCTTAGATTAACGTGGGAATTTCTAGTATTTTAGAATTAACATGGTGGCTCCTAGGCCTTGAGAGCGAACGTGGAGGCTTCAATTCTTGGTCAATTATATATATAATAGAATAGATCTCCCAAATAAGTTGCTCATTGACACTTAAGTTTTGCTTTGCCAAGATACATATGCGACGAAGAGTTTTCGATGTGACAATGTCCGTCACACCCTCCAGCATCCACACGAGTACACGGCAACGTCCATCGATGGCCTCGCCTCTGGTTTTTGCTGTACGCACCAGAATGCCACCTTGCACATCCTCTCCACCGTCTCCTTGCACTGCTGCTGATCCTCGTTAGCAAGCAAAGAATCAGCATTGCCACAGCTCGGCACGACAACGAGTTCCATGAGGTCACCACTCTCGTACATCGGTACATGGTCCACGCCAGATCGGGGAACCATTGTTGGCTTTCGTCGAAATTCCTCTGCCGCCTTACAATCTCGAGCAAGAGCATGCCGAAGCTGTACACATCGCACTTTTATGTGACTCATGACTGCATCCACATCTTCGGCGCGGCGTACCCGGGGGTGCCACGCATGCCGGACATGGAGACGTGCGTGTCAGCGGGGTTCACAAGCCGCACGAGACCAAAACCAGGGACCTTGGACGTGAGTGTGCTGTCGAGGAGGATGTTGCTAGGCTTCTCATCTGAGAAGATGACCTTCAGGTAGGACGAGTTGGTCCGGCAGATTTTGGATGGATGGGTTTGTCCCGGATCTTAAGGAATATTCCCTAGTTAATTGGATGAACCCGTTGGGGTGCGCGCCCTTGAACACCGCGCCGAAGCCGCCGGCGCCGAGCTGGGTCGAGTAGTTGTTGGTGAAGCCGGCGATCTGCTCCGGCGTGAACCTGAACGGCTTCGCGTGCCGGATCTCCCAGATGAATCTCTCTATGGTCAGGTGCCGGATGCGGTTGTCGGGCGCCGCCGTGGTCCCGGGGCATACGCGGTGCGCAGCCGCAAATGATGACTTTTAGGAAAAGGACGATGAGGATCACTGTAAAATAGAACAAAACGAGATCAGTAATGAAGGATCTGACACTTGTGAGCCTGTTAAGTTAAGGGAGGCTGGAACAACACAGGACTCGCAGCAGCGGCTCCCCCGTTATCCATCTTGGCTCCTGCTAAGTTTGACTTCAGCCCAGATGGCTGCGCAGTTAGTAAAGTTTGACACTGGACCTGGAGTCGCCGACGAGGCAGTGATCGCTGCAGAATCCAATAATCAGACAAGGAAGCTCAAACACACAAGATAACTGAACACATACATCAGAGCTGTGAAACGTATGTAGAGGTTGATGCGATCGTGGCTACTATTCTTGCCTGCAAAAGAAATACTGAATATATGGTGCTTGGCCGGCACAGAAATGGAAGCTGGAAGAGGGCAGGGCGCTGTCATGGAAGTGAGGCAATAACGCGTGTGGCTGGACGCCAACTGAGCCCAAGGCTTAGACTGACCGCAACAGTAGTCTCTATTTTTCATCCTCTAAAAGAATATTCTACATCCCTGTAAAAAGATTCTACCCTCCAAATTGGATTTTGCTGCAACAGAGAACTGTATCGGCTCCTCCATCCCCTGCCCGCCGTCCCCTGCTCCCCTGCTCCGGCGCTCCACGGCGCCCTCCGCCGGGCCGCGCTCTCCCTTGGCTCGACCTCCGGCGCGGTGATGCTGAGCTCTCCTCCTGCCCTGCTCCGCCGAGATCCCCTCCTCTCCTGCTCCGCCGAGCTCCAGCGTCGTATACCTCGCGAGGCTCCGGCACGGCGCTCCCGTGGCCGTGAAGGTGCACCGCTGGTCAAGCGGCGGCGAGCGTCGGCTGCGCGCGTTCCGGCAGGAGCTCGACCTGCTCCGCCGCATCCGGCACCCGCACATCGTCGCTCTCCTTGCGTTCCCCGACAACCTGCATACTCCGACGACCACGGTGCGTTCCCCTTCTACTTAATTAATTTAGTCTTCTCTGGTTTTGGGTATTCTTTCTTCTTTCTGCGCGTCAGTAAATCATTCAAGCTGCTTTGACTCTACGCTCATGTTACTTTGACCATGGTGAAATCCAATTTTGAATTGGTTCAAACAGAATTGCAAGTTCAATTTTTTGCCTCTGCCTTTCCAAGGTGACCAATTTCTTTTGCTTGCAGGGCACCAATGTGAATCTTGTGCACAATGGATATCCCATATCCATCGGTGCAGCTGCACCAAACATTAGAAGAAGATGATGATTGTACATTGTAGTTTGTTGTAAAAAATCATGTAAAGATAGGACCTTTTATCCTTTGTTTGTTCAATGGCAAGTAATGGCTGCCTACCTGTTGCAGTTTGTGTAAATGTACCTTCTTTCACCTAGGCTCAGAAGTGAAGATTGATGTAATTCAGATTGAATATTCAGTGTTGCTTTTCAGTGAAATATTCAGTGTACTGCTCGTTGGTTCAGTGAAATATTCAGTGTACTAAGAAAAGTAAGTCATCATATATACTGATTGTTGGTTCATACACATCTCTCTTAACTACTACTCGATCGACCTGCTTATTTATCATGCATCCTACCTGTTATAAATTGGTGCAACATCAGATAGCTAGCTGTTTAGTTGAAAAGAACACAGAGCCAGAAAAGAACAAAAGAACACAGAGCCAGTGCTCCCTGATATGCAGATCCTTCCTATACATTATTGCAAATCTTAATTTTTTTTTCCTGCCAATGGTTTAATCACCAGATATTGTACTCTGGCAGCTCCATCCTGTACTCTCCAAGGATCTGACATTCAGGCAAGCATTATGCCTTATATACAAAAATGTAGACAGGCCTACAAGTCAAACAAAATGTCGTATACAGATGGATCTTGCTTAAGACACTTGTGATGACAGATACTAGATGGTGTGCTGTAAATACAAGAACAGATACTAGATGATCTCTTCTTGTCACGCTCATGCTGAGAAATTGGGCTGCTTGACCTCTGTTGTCGACACCTTGCGGCGCACAGGGGATGGGCCAGTCATTGAAGACTCAGAGCCACCACACAGGCAAGCAGTAGCAGCTCTTGCAAAAGATGAATGCAATTTCCTGCATTCTAAGAAGACAAGTACTCTACTGTTAGTAATCCGAAAAGGTTTGCATGCTAGCGTGTAAACCTTGAGGACAGACAGACAACAATAGCAGCAGCTAGGCTAGCACATCACTCTTTTTACCCCATCTAGTAGCTCACTCCAGCTAGTAAATATGGTTAGTTAGATGCACCAAAAAGGCAGTACTGTCAAGTGAATCACATTGCCAATGAACACAGGAACTTTTGCAATGAACTTTGTCAAAATTCAGTCAGGCATATTCTGAACACAGAACTAGGGACAAACTTGACTATAAACCAAATGTATCCTACTAGAAAAATTGTCAATATCATAACCTTTTTGAAGCCTAAATGAAATTGATAAGCAACAAATTGAGAGCCTACAAATGTTCACAGAAGTTGAGAGCCTACAAAGGTTCAGTATATATATCCTTCAAAATTCAGTGCCAAAAGTTCAGAAAAACATCACATATGCCTATGCTTCCTAGTAAAATCATGTTCAGTCTATATATCCTTCAAAATTCAAGTTCTTGCCTTTCTAGTAAAACATCACAAGTGCATTGACCATAAACATCACAAGTTCTAGCCTTTCTAGTAAAACATTCAAGTTCCTGCCTTTCTTGCAATATTCAGTACAGACCACGGTTGCTCGCGGTTCGGAGCATACTTGAGAACAATACTGAAGTAACTGTAATGACAGATAATCATCACTGAAGCATACTTGAGAATATATGCAAATGGTCACAATGAGAGCATCACTGTAATGACTGAATCACTGAAGCATACTTGAGATTTGAGAATATATGCACAGACAAGAAGTGAAAACTGAAACTGATGAAAACACCATCAGTTCGAGCCACCAAGCTGAACATAAACCATCACCGGAGCTGCGCTCTGACGAGCACCAGGGAGAAGCAAAGAGAGGACGGTGCACAGGGAAAAGCAGAGCGGCGCGCGGGAGAGCGGGAAGACGAGGCGGAGCGCGCGGGAACGGCAGACACTTCATGCCCGCGCTCGTCCCCAGTGCCGTCCTCGTCGTCCCTACCGCCGTAGAGCGCGTACGACCGCATCAGCACGCGCTTCCGCGCCACGCTCCTGCCCTCCACCGCGCCGTCATCTTGCTGTGTGTCCCTGCCGTCAAAGCACGGCGAGGCCGCCGGAGCCGGATCTAGCGGCGTGCTAGCTCTCTCGCGAGTCAAAATTGAAGTACGGCGGCCACCTTGGACGCCATCGACAGCGCCTCGGCACGGAACTCGCGCGGGCTGCGGCGGCGCTCGCGCAAGGTGGCCCTTGGGCACGGTCCGACGGCGCGGAGCTCGCGCCTGACGCGACGGCCCTCACAGGACGGCGGCGCGGAGCTCATGCGGAGGAAGCTTGCAACGGCGCGGTGGTGCTCGTGCGGGAGAGTAGGGGGGGGGCAGGAGGGCGCGGCGCAAGGGATCGGAGATTCAGAGGGCTCGGTGCGACGGCTCGACGCGACAGGGAGGCGGCGGAGGCGATTTGGCGGACGGCGGCCACCCACCAGATTTGGCGGCGGGCGACGGGGACCTGGAAGATAGCGGCTGGTTTAGGGGCTTCTGCTGCAACGGGTAGCGGGTGGAGGATCCTCTAAATTAACGGTTCAGGGTCGTTTTCAGGGGCTGTTGTGGTCAGTCTTAATCAGCTAAACATACCAAACGCCCTGTCTGTTTCAAACCTTGGAAAATCTCCAGTTCCGACAACCAAATCCGTCTTAAAAATCTCTATCGTGACAGCTTTGTCATCCAGGAGAAATTGTTGGACACTCCATAACATCCAGGTTTACATATATCGTTACACATTTGGTAAGTGAGAAATGGCTATAATTTGAAAAACCTGCTGATAGAGGGAGTAGATTGTAAGCCATGTCAGGAGGTGTGTTAGGGGGATGTGGTGTCTATATTAACAAAGCTACATGGTCTTATGGGGTCCAACGTTTTCAGTCTGTACATAGTACCTACGGGCCTGTTTGGATCCACTCAGATTATAAGAATCCAGATTTTAAAAGCTATACGGAATCCAAACAGATTATGAACTAGATTATAGAATCGAGATTATGAGATTTTAAGAACCTCATAATCCGGTCTAACCCAGCTATTAGCTAGGTGATTCTAATTGCTAAAAGACCCACTGTCCTTGAGGGAATAGGGATAACTACGACCATTGCCACCGCTTGCCATGCATGGCGCCAAAAAAAAAAAATAGAAAGGATAGACTGGTTGTTACCCAAAAAACTGGTTTTTGGATTTTAAGAATTCAGGATCCAATCACCTCTCTCAAGATTTTCTTTTTTAGAAACCAGATTATAGAAACTACACCCATAACCCAAATTCTTAGAAACTGATGAGACACCACCTAAAACTATTTACATGAAGATGGTATTTATATGAAGAAGGTATAGACGTGAAAATGTCACAGGGAGACGATCTCATTGCTACCCTCAGAAATCACGTTTGCCGAGGCCCCATTTCCGCTTCCGTTACTCGTCGCTGTCGTTGTCCACTGGTTCATCACAACCGGCCGCATCATCAGGTGCTGGAAGGGGTTACCGGCGAAGCTATGTCCATCTCGCCCTCCAGCATCTTCACGACGACGCCCATCGGCGGCCTCGCCTCCGGTTGCTGCTGCACGCACCAGAACGCCACCTTGCACATCCTCTCCACCATCTCCTTGCACCGTTGCTGATCCTCGTCAGCAAGCACAGAATCAGCATTGCCACCGCTCGGCACAACGACGAGGTCCATGAGCTCGCCGCTCTCATACTTGGTACACGCCAGCTTGGGGAACCACTGCTGGCTCTCCGGCACGGCCTCATCGAAGTTCCTTCGCCGGCCGACGATCTCGAACAGCAGCGTGCCGAAGCTGTACACGTCGCACTTCTCCGTGATCCCCGACTGCATCCATATCTCCGGCGCGGCGTACCCGGGGGTGCCGCGCACGCCGGAAACGGAGACGTGCGTGTCCGCGCGGTTCACGAGACGCGCGAGACCGAAATCAGCAACCTTGGGCGTGAGCGTGGCGTCGAGGAGCACGTTCCCCGGCTTGATGTCGTAGTGCACGATCTTCTGCTGGCACTCTTCATGCAGGTACCTGATCCCCCTGGCGATGCCGGTGGCGATGGAACGCAGCGTTTCAAGGCCGACGTCGCGGCCCCGGTGCAGGAGGAAGGCGTCCAGTGCGCCGAGTTCCATGAACTCGTACACCAGAGCGCGCACGGCGTCGCGAAGCAGAAGCCGAAGAGCCGGACGAGGTTGACGTGGTGGGTCCGCCCGATCGTGCACTTGAACCTTCACCACCACGGCGAGTCCGTTGGGGAGCGCGCCCTTGAACACCGCGCCGAAGCCGCCGGCGCCGAGCCGCGTCGAGCAGTTGTTGGTGAAGCCGGCGATCTGCTCCGGCGTGAACCTGAACGGCTTCTCGTGCTGGATCTCCCAGATGAATCTCTCGATGGTCAGGTGCCTGATGGCTGATGCGGTTGTCTGGCACCGCCGCAGTCATCGTTGTCTCCCCGGTAACTCTGAGGAAGCCGATTGCGCATCCGAACGCGATGATTAGGAAAACGATGATGCCGATCACTGAAAAGACAGAACAAAACGTGATCAGTAATCAAGGTTTTGGCACTTTTGTGGCTGTTAATAAGGGAGGATGAAACGTCACATGACCCGTAGCAATGGCTGCGTTTGCCATCTTGGCTGCTGGCCGGAATTGCTCCTGATTGAGTTTATCGGAGACCGCCGCACCTCCAGCACAAGAATGCAGGGTGGGAGGAGGAGAGGACGAAACGAAGCTGCTCGACACGACAGCAACGGAGTAAACTTTGACAGTGGACCTGGGGCCGCCGGCGAGGCAGTACGTAGTGATCGCTGCAAGAATCAAATAAATCGGATAAGGAAGTTCAGAAACAGAAGATGATTGACCACATACATCACAGCACAGGTGCGAACCGTGTTGACCAGCTCGTGGCTACTGTTGTCGCCTGCAAAAGAAATAATGAACTGTTGGATTTGGGTGCTCGGCCGGCAAAGAAATATGGAAGGCAGGAGAAGAGGACAGCAGGATGGCATGAGGGTGAGGCAAGACTGCGTGTGGCTCGCGATCATACCTTGAAATAATCTCCGTCGGCGTGCCACAACCCGAGTCCACGGTTTTAATGATCTCGATAGGGAGAGCTTTGACATTGTTATATGTTCTTGTGAAAAGCAAAGAAAATTCATGTAGCGCATGAGCATGACCACTCAATAAGCATACTGCTGTTGTGTGGAGATTGCAGGTTCCTGTTTGTTAAGTTGCTCGCGCGGGACCGACGACCTCGAACAGGAGCAAGCCGAAGGTTGCACTTTTCGGTGACTGGCCCCGACCGACGATATAACACCTCGGGGGTGCCAGGGGCTGGCTCTCTGCACGGCGGCCTGCCAGGTACATCAGCCTGATGAGGTTTTGTTAATTGAGCTCCAAGCTCTTGTAGGTCTGGAAATCTTGTCGTCTACTCCTAATTAGTTTTCTTTTTTGTTCATTTGCCGGTTCTCGCGTTCTTGGCCAATTGAGGTAACATCCTCTTACACGCTTGTCATCCGCTTGATCGTTATGCAGCTCTTTTGTTGCTACATGTCGGGTAGCAGTCTCCTTAATTTTTAGATAATGAGAAATAAAACATCCTGGCCTTGACCTCCAAAGAAACTACATCTGACCTCGTCTACTGAATACCGATACCTCATAAATTATGACCTTCTGTCAATCATTCGTCAAGAACACCAACGGCGGCGGAGCCGCTATTGCCGGACTCTGTGACACATAACATAATGCTCGAGCTTATTAATGTTGGAGTATAAGTGAATTGTTCATCTTTTCTCGTCGGGGTTGGTGCATGCAACTCAATAATCAACCAACGAGATCGCCATCAAGAAGCACATTCCATTCACCGAAGAGCAGGTTGTCCGTTACACGCAGAATAGGTCGGCCGAGCTCGGCGGCGTCGTCTACAAGGGCATGCTCCCCAATGGCCTGGACTCAGACGTTGCCGTCAGGTGCTGCGCGAGCACATGAGCAACGAGGTCAAGGAGCAGCAGTCGTTTTTGCACCCAAAAAAATGCAAAGATTTTGTAGGTTGCTGCTAGGGACAATCAAATCCAGAGACCTACTAGCAAGACGTGGAGTGATAGATACAGCACAATGCTCTTTTGGCTGCAATTCTTCTGAAACTCTCTAGGATAGGTTCTTTCAATGTTCTCATGCAGCTAGTTTTTTTTTAAAATAAAAAAGTTGTCATGCAGTTTCAGGATGGCAATGATTCAAAATTCAGCCATCCTCGGATGTCTCCGAAGCGCTCATGACGACAAAAAATTTGCTGATAACAGTGGCAAGGCAACAATTGGCATTGCTATTCAACACGAAGGTGTTCGATTACAAAACATTTTCAGTGAAAAGAGTTACAGAAAAAAGTGCCACGCCATGGCACCACGCACGTACTATACCTTGCACAAAATCGAATTTTGTTATTAAACTCACTTAAGCCTAAATACAATATGTTAATTAGGCGTTGTTTGGATCTTTTAGCCAGCTTAAATTAGCCAATTAAATATTTAGCCAACTAATGTTTAGGAGGTATCTGTTTGAATCCATGACTAATATCTCTGGTTTTTGGACTTTTCTTGCTTTTTTTATATGTTTAGTCAAGATAGGAGGATTAAGGTGACTAGGAGCTAAAAGTTTAGGAGATCCACGTTGACCGTCAAAAAAGAAAGTTTAGGAGGTGGGCTAGAAAGTTTAGTCACACTTCGCCATGTTTGGATCCAAACTGACTAATATTAGCCAGCTAAAAGTTTAAGAGGTGAATCCAAACAAAACTTAATCTATAGGTGCAAAACACGTTGAAAATCATACCAGCGCCCCTCTTCAGGGTCCTCGTCCTACCGAACTATAAGGTGAATTACACATTCTTTCCTACCAGATTAGCCTTTTGGGCGCAACTTGTGTCGGTACATAGTAGCTTAACAGATCCAGATAAGTTATAACTTGTCGGTACATAGTAGCTTAACAGATTCAGTCAAGTTATAATTTGTAACAGATCCAGACAAGTTATAGATAGTAAATCGCCGACTTTCAAGTAAAAATTTCTTTCAAACTTGCATCAAACACATTTCTCTAAAGTAAATATGTAAACTAATCTTGTGGGGCCTACCCAATCAAAAAATGTTTAGGCCCTATCAAATTTGTGTATCCTGTCAACCACAAGATGGGTCGGCGGCCCAAGATCAGTTTACACATTTTTCAATGTGTGTCAACGTCCTTCACCCAAACATTTTTCACCCTCTCGGGAAAAAAAAACATTTTTCACCCAACCTGCCTTCATCATGTAGCGTGCGTATTTGCGCCTCAAAAAGAAAAAAGTAGCGTGCGTATCCATTCCTCCCTCCCTCACGTGATTTCCTTTCCTTTCTTTTTCCGGTGATTTGAGAGTTCAAATTATTTCAAGACTAAATGTCATTTTCATCCATCTCTTAATTTCCTGGCTGTCGAGAGGAGAGGACTATCCAAACCCATTAGAATTTTCGCGCGGCATTGCCGCGCCAACTGTGTTATTAATTTTATTGTAGACTGCTGTGTGACCTTCATTTTTACCGCAGCCGAGATTTGCTTTTGAAAAGACTTTCATAAATAGCAGACTATTTGATCATATATACATATTGTGATTAGATATTAGTTCACAACTTCACATATAACGATGACATACTGGGTATGATCCATCGATAGTAGATGATTTGAGTGACATCAGATAAGATTAGGATGTTCACCCAGAGTTTACTGCATCTAACATAGCATTAGGATGTTCACCCAGAGTTTACAAAATATTGCAGATTTATTGACAACTCTAGTCCTTGTCTAAAAGAGTTGTGATAAATCTATCCAAAATAAGAACGGCCCTATCATCATTTCCCAAAAGAAGTTAAACCTCGACACTTATATCGAGTAGCGAAGAGTAATGCTTGGAAATAACCTGTAAAAACAAAAAGTGGATCACATATCAATAGTAAATAAATCTGTATACGTCGATAAAGTGAAAAAGAAAGAGAACACACATGGTCTCTTTTACTGACATGGCTTCTTGGCCATGGCAGATCTTTGCTGTCAGGAAATGACCTCTAGCCATTTTTAAAGTATACAGTACAGTAAAACCATGTTAGTTGCACCACATATAATGTTTGAGAAAAGATAATTCTAATTAGATAAAATAGCAGCTGACCACTGAGCACTCAAACTGGATTAAAAATAACGTCGGGAACAAATATATAGACCATCAAGATGCTACAAGCAAGCAGTGGTCAACTGCTATTTTATATCTATATACTATATATGCAACACATGATCAATAGTAAAAAAAAAAGCCATGGACACAATTTCTTACCTTGGCAATAATTTAGTTATGATTATGCTACAGTGTAGTGATGAAGTTGATTCGAGTGCGTGAACTTGATTACCTGCAAAGATTTGTTTTATTTCAGTATATGTCAAGGGGCTCTAGTAGAGGAATAAGTGAAGGTTAGGGATAGTTTTTCAGTGCAAGTTAGAGCAGTTTGTCATAGAATCATCAGAGTATGCAAGTCAATAAGTTCAGTCCAGTTGCAACCATCAGAACATTCAGAAAGTGCAGTAAAGAGAGCAATGTCGGTCATGTGCAGATTTCAGTTTTAGCTGTAAAATGCCATCAAGTGATAAGCTCGGCTAGATTCTTTGCCAACAATGAAAGAAAGACAACGGTTCATCAACCATAGAATGATTCAGAGGAAGCTTCGTCATTGCAATTTCACAATATTAATTCAAGAAAGTATATAGGGTTTGGTTACAAAATTCAGTGTTATGAAAGTGCAGTGCAAAGTTCAGTTTGTCAGATGTAGTGCTGTCAAGTACACAGATTCAGATGAGTGCTACTAAGTCTATATCAATTATCTATCAGCTAAACTGAGTTTTATTCAGAGAGATTTCCACCATTACAGCTTCCACGTGCTCATAAATACTTTTTCTTATTGTCAGCTGAAAGACAAATATTTTGCTAATGGCAGATTAGGGAGAAACAGATATGTATGCGTAGTGCAGTCCAAGTAGAAGAAGATGCGAAGTTTAGAGACCATATTGTCAGTGCAGATTCAGAGCAAACCCCTTCATGTGAAGAAAGAATATTCAGCTAAGCGCAGTTCCATTGCAACCATCAAAATATTCAGAAGTTGTAGTACAAAGAGCAAATGACAGTGATGTGCATAGTTCAGTTTCACATGTACATGGCTATATCAAGTGAGAAGCAGTTCAGTTGCCCGTAAAAATAAGAGAAAAGGTGTTTGTATCATCAAAAGAGAACAAAGAATTCAAGTTGTTTTAGAAAAATGTGTTTGCATAACTCATGAGGTTGCAGAATACCACTGATATAGTTATGTGCAAAAAAAAATTTTGTGCCGTCTCCATCCATTTGAAAATGATAAGAGCGTTCATCTGTGGTTGGCTGTGTAGTACGTAGCTGTGCCTGGAGTAAAAAATAAATTGTGATGTCTCCATCCATCGCAAAAATCTAGCTTTCTTGCTAACCAGGGGTTCTTGCTAATCAAGGGACACGCACATGCATGTGACTCGGCAAAGCTTTGCATCCAGCTACTCAAGAACAGCCTACAGTATAGACATTAGAGATAAAAAAAATAGGCCTAAGTACACCATCTGCGGCCAGCGTTCGTGCCCACAGTCCCCATGCACCAGGTGAAAAGAAAAAGTATGCAAAGGTGCCAGCGATGGAATCCAGTTTATCACCAAAGATTAAAGTAAAAAATTCAAAGATTTGGATTCATGAAAGAAAACAATAAAGAGAAGGGCGGATGGAATGTTCCAAATTTCATACCTTTGCTTACAATCGTGTTGTTCAGATCAAGTCAACGATTTTGTTCTTTTCTTTAATATAGATTTTGGGGATGAGGAAAAGCCTCAGATGTTCTTTCTTCCTCGGTGGAAAAGTCCAATGTGTTTGAGATGGATGAGCAGTCCAGAGTGGAAAGGTCTCGAAGGGGCTAGATGCAAGTTTTAGGGTGGTGGAAGGTCACGAAAGAATTTGTTCCTTCGCGAAGGGTCTAGAAGAAAGTATGAGGGGGAGGTGGAAGGACCAGGAACCATTTACTTTTCTATAAGGGCCTAGGCGTAATGTATCCATAGCAAATCGAACGGTTCCTTTTTTATCAGCAGAGTGATCGACGATGGAGAATACGTGAGTGACGTGGCGTGTTCTTTTTGCAAGAAAACACACGCGTTTTAGAAGAATAGAGATATCGATCGCTGTGACCATACGCAGTCGGCTTCGTGAAGTCATTGCTGCAGACTGGCTATCCTAGTCCACGCGCCTTCCCCGACCAGTAGTTCCTGCAAAAGCTGGGCTTCTACCCAGACGCCTCCGCGTCGGCGGATCGGAGCACCACCCACCCCGGCCACGCAGCCGCCGCCGAGCAGGAGCAAGGTACGCAGCTATCCATTCGTCCGTCTCCCATCAGTATCAAGAAACGTAGCAAGAAAAGTAGTCACGATCTCTTATACCTCTCATCAGTACCTTCTGTTTCAGAACTTAATTTCCTGAATGTTTGATTAATTCTTGCAGCGATGATCCCTGCAGACTCGCCGGATGCTTCATAATTAGCCCTGTTGATCTCCCTACCTCATCGTGTTCCCATCCATGGGGGTCTCCTCTTCCTTTTTATTGGGGATTGGGAACAAGGGGATCCCTTCTTCGACGCAGCACGCCCATGGCGACTTGACTCGCGTCATCGGCACGGACCAGGTGGTGGCGGTGCCGCACCACCGTTGTATCAGCAATCCCGATCCCGCCGTCGAGGACTTTCTCCGGGAGATCGAGCGCCACCGGCCTATGCGGTTCACCCCGCAGCAGATCGCCGAGTTCACGCGCAACTACTCGTCCCCGCTCGGCGCCGGCGGCTTCGGCGTCGTGTACAGGGGCACGCTCCCCAACGGCCTCGCCGTGGCGGTCAAGGTGCTCCGCGGCGGCGCCGGCGGCCACGACCGGAGCTCGGCGGAGCAGTTCATGGCGGAGGTGGGCACCATCGGGCGGACCTACCACGTCAACCTCGTCCGGCTCCTGGGCTTCTGCTTCGACGACGGCGCGCGCGCGCTGGTGTACGAGTACATGGAGCGCGGCGCGCTGGACGCGTTCCTCCTGCGCTGGGGCCGCGACGTCGGCCTTGAAACGCTGCGTTCCATCGCCGCCGGCGTCGCGCGCGGGATCCGGTACCTGCACGAGGAGTGCGAGCAGAAGATCGTGCACTACGACATCAAGCCGGGGAACGTGCTCCTCGACAGCGCGCTCACGCCCAAGGTCGCCGACTTCGGGCTCGCGCGGCTCGTGGACCGCGCCGCCACGCACGTCTCCGTGTCCGGCCCGCGCGGCACGCCCGGGTACGCCGCGCCGGAGGTGTGGCGGCAGTCCGGGGTCACGGAGAAGTGCGACGTGTACAGCTTCGGCATGCTGCTCTTCGAGATCGTCTTCCTGCGCAAAAACTTCGACGACGAGGCCGCCGCGCCGACGGGGGGCGAGCGGTGGCTCCCCAGGCTGGCGTGGAGAAAGTACGAGCGCGGCGAGCTCGTGGAGCTCGTCCCCGCGCCGAGCCATGGCGGCGGCGGCGTGGACGCGGCCCGGCGCAGAGAGGTGGCGGAGAGGATGTGCAAGGTGGCGTTCTGGTGCGTGCAGGAGGTGCCGGAGGCGAGGCCGCCGATCGGCGTGGTGGTGAAGATGCTCGAAGGCGAGATGGACATCGCGCCGCCGGTTAACCCGTTCCCTGATCGGATGCCTTTGGCGATTACGCCGTGGATGATGACCAGTGGCGTGGACACGGCCACGGCACCCGTCGGTTTCTCAGACGGCGGCAATGATCTCATCTCCCTTTGACTTTGTTGCACCCACATCCAGGTTATGATGTCATACGCTGGATTTTTTTTATTTGAATTTACCTTAAAGAAGTTTATTTATCTAGGGAAAATTGGGGATTGATAATGGCAGTGTGGGTAATTTTTATGTATATAAATATGCCAAGATACTTTTGCCCTGGGCATGTGAAAAAAGAGATATAACTAGACATAACCACGAAAGTGTCAAAGCAGATGTTAAATAATGCCACTAGTAGACACTCCAGACATACGAACAATTCGATTTAGACCGGAAATGAAATTCTCTGTCAAGGCATGTTACTATGCTCCAACTTATGGATGTCAAATAGGAGTACATGCGAAACCAATCAGGTTATTTGGGGCAGTTCTCCCCCAAAAAAATGCAAAGTCTTTGTGGTTTGCTGCTAGGGACAATCAAATCTAGAGACCTACAGCACAATGCCCTTTTGGCTGCAATTCTTTTGAAACTCTCCAGCATACGCCTTTTCAATGTTCTGATGCAGCTTCAGTCTCGCAAAGATTCAGAGTTCAGCCATCCTCGGATGCCTCCGAAGCGCTCACAAAGACAAAAAATTGCTGATAACAGTATCAAGGCAGCATTTCGCATTGCTATTGAACTGGAAAGTGTTCGATGACAAAACATTTTCAGTGCAAAGGATTAAAGACTACATTCATACCATCAATCTGTGGACGTAACGGCTGACAAAACGCTCACCCAAGCTGAAAATCTGACATTGGACAACCCATATTGCAGACTAATGACATACATATCTGCGTACTACATATCGCCACAACTGAGGCAAAAATTGGTCGAATTCACCTACCAGCGATCTGCGACTGCAAATCAAATCAAATCAAATAGGACCTATATTATGCACCTCTTGCCTCGGGCAGGAAGGTACAAAAATGAAGCATTATTACTACCAATAGTTTTCAAACATCGTTTGATGCATACATGCAGCAGGGAAATGGACCTCTCTCTCCTTTGTTGGTGTTCTCATGTACAATGAAAGGAGCACACATGCATGCCCTCTACACACACGCGGTACGTGCTCGGCCCTGAACGAATGTCATAATTATGCGACGCTGAAGGAGCTGGCGGCCTTCTCGACGCCCTTCCTGGCGCCCTTGAACCACCTCTTGTCGCCGGCCTGCGCCTTGCAGATGTAGAGCTTGCCGTCGGCGACGGTGGCCGTGATGAGCTGGTGCTTGCCGCCCTCGTCGCCGTCGGCCGTCCTGGTCAGCACGGAGATGCTGTAGTACTTCTTGCCGTCGACCACCGGCTCCGAGCTCTCCAGGATGTTGGCGGTGGCCACCTCGCCGGACTCGAACCCACCCTGCAACATCGTTCAATGCGTCGTTCATCAGTACTCACTATTGTTGTGAATGATAAAATCCTGTCGTGCCTGCACAGACTAGTTAAACAACGGCATACCTCTGAGTCTGTCTTGCCGTCGAAGGCGCTCTTGCCAAGAATGTAGTCAACCTGAAACATTACATCACACACACGCATCAATTTGGAAATCCAACAACGAGTCATGCGTGTAAGAACAGAGCTACAAGCTGACCAATCATGCAATGCTTCTAGTACTGTTCTACTTGCATCGGTTCCAAACCATTTCTCATTCTTTTTTTTTTCTTTTTTTTTTGCGACTGAATTACTACTTGTCATTCTAGCTGTTAGCATCTGGAGTTTGACGAAGACAGAATGAATCAGCAGCAGAGCAGTCGAGCAGTAGAGAGAGTACCTTGGAGAGGAACTCCTCTGGCGAGCCGTAGTCGGTGATGGTCTTCTTGTCGGTGGGGGTGATCATGACGGAGACGTTGCTGTTGGCGTCGAAGTTGTCCTCGTAGCGGAGCACCTGGCCGGGGTACTCGCGCTCCCGGCTGGGGTTCCACTTGGACGGGATCAGCAGCTTGAACCCGTCGCCGCTGTACGCGATGAACTCCGTGTTCGTCTTGGGCTTGCCGAACACGTTCGCTGTTCATCCATTCATTGGGTGAAACGTTAATTCTTGCGCTCATGCTCATGCACGGATGGATGGTCTGTTCGAAAGAAAAAGAGAGAAAAAGTTTCTTCATTTACCTGCTTCTCCGTAGGCGGCGGCGGCGGGTGCCACCTTGACGCCGACGGCGGCGGCGCCGGCGAGGAGCGCGAGCGCGGCGCGCCGGGAGACCTCGCCCTCGTCCTGCTTCTGCGCCTTGCAGACGAACTGGGTCCTGGGCACGGCGGCGCGGGACGAGGCGGCGGCGGCGCCGAGGCGGGCGGACTGGTGGAGGAAGCAGGAGGTGGACGCCATGGCTCTCGTCGTGCTCGCCGGCTGCTGCCGCCGCTGGAAGAGTGAGTGGTTGTGGTGGATGACAAACTAGTGCGGGCGGGAGTGTTAGCTCGCTGCGTGTTAACGAGGGGAGGGCGGCGTGGGGCCCGCGCCGCGGTGCTGCTTGTGGTGGTCGGAGGCCAAGCGGATGGAGTTCGGATCAGGGGAGGCGACGCCGGATAAGGCTCCGCGACGCGCCATTGGGCCACGTCGGATCGCGATGTTTTCCCCGACTCACTCCACTGGCTCTCCTTCCTCTCTCCCTTGCAACCTGTTTGGTGTACCGGCGTGACGGCAATCCACGGCTACTTTTTTTCCGTTCCTTGTGTCAATCTCAGGGTTTACATAAGTAAATTTCACGGTGAAATTTACAGAAGAAAAAGTTCCCTTCATTGGGAACACACTTTAGCGACGAGTAAAACTTCGTGGAAACTAGTCGAATGTAGCAGCAGGCAGTAGCAACGAGCAGACGGGGTCATGTCGATGCCTGATCCTGTTCTTTCTCCAGATAACTTTACGACGGTTCGCGTTCAACTCCAGATAAACTTGGGTTGGATTCTTCTTCATTCAAGAAGCACCGAGAGCGTGGGATAGGACAGCGGAGATGAGCAGCGTCAGCAGAGCACAGTAACGTGGGCAATCGTTTAGCCAAATGCTGATTTGTGGCGCTGATTCAATTTACCGACCGAAAAATCTGATCGTCTAGTCCGGCGCCTTCTTTAGAATTAACTAGGCTTCATCTGGTTTTATTTGTTGAAAATAAGAAGCAGTCCAGTTCCACAGGTAATCTATTACATTTCGTAGTTACTGCATAAAAAAAAAACTACTTTGTCACCCAGCAGCAAAAGAAAGAGACCAGAATATTGTCTGGCAAGCCACCAAACCAGGCTCTAATTAATACGAGCATTCCGTGCTAATTCAGTTAAAATTTGATGTCCTTGTGACAGGTTTCACTCGAGCCCTTCCGTTTCCTCGAGTAATAAAACTGTGCACAATGACATCAACAAAACAAAAACAAATTTCTCAAACGAAATTAAGTGCGGTCCTGTTTGCATAGCTTCTGTTTGTTGTAAAAAAGAGAATGTTATTTAAAAGTTCTGTGCGCTTAGTTCGTCCCTAGAATCTATTTAACAAAATTTAGACAACAAGTAAATAAAAGCATCTGGCCCTCTACGCGTCTACATCCTAGGATGTCTAACCTACTTGACTAACAAAGTGGTGTTACAAGATCACGATATTTGAAATAACTAGAATATTTGCAAAATAAATTGTGCCGCAAAACAAAGCCTAAATCTGCTTAACAGGTACTCACTCCGTCCAGAAATATAGTGTCCATCTAGTTTGTCCTTAGTCAAATTTTTAAAACTTTGACCAACAATATATACAAAGATATATTGTTTCAAACTAAAAGAGCTACATATTACATTAGTTTATTTCACGATGAAATATTTTTTGTGTCGTCAACATTTATAGTTTTGTGGATATTGTTGGTCAAATTTTAAAAATTTTGACTTAAAACAAAGCTAGATGAACACTATATTTCTGGACAGAAAGAGTAGAAATAAAGCTAGTATGCAATGCAACAAAATCGAGCAAATAAGTAACGAGATTATTATATACATGACTACAGCATAGGCCATCAGATTACAGTTTTGCCCGCAAAGTGAACATTTTGCAAGATGATCGTCTCAGAGATAAGTTACAATGCCTGCACTCCAGAAGTTCACGCAATCTGCAACCGGCAGTCTTGATGCCATCGCAGCGCTATTGGCCATCGACCATCTTGTTGATGAACTTGGGGATGGGGACCTCGTACCCGAACATGGAGATGTTGTGCGGAATCTCCGGCATCTTCGGCCCTGACGGCATCGGCGGGAACGATAGGTTCGCCAGCCCGGAGAAGTCCGGCATCTTCGGCATCTCGACAGGGAGGCCGGACGCCGCCCCGGGCTGTTTTGCCACGGCGGCGAGGTCGGCCATCACCTCCAGCGGGATGCCGCCGGACGCCGTCGCGTTCTCGGGCCCCGGCTGCTGTTGCTTCGCCGTGGCGGCGAGCTTGGCCAGCACCTCTGGTGGGACATCCACCGGAAGCTGACCTTGCATCGCCGGCAGCTCGGCCAGAACCTCCGGCGGTAAGTTCGTCGGCAGCTGGCCACCCGACGCCTGGATGTTGGCCAGCATCTCCGGCGGGATGTCGGGGGGGAGCTTGGCCATCACCTCCGGCGGGATGGTGGCGGGAAGTTTTCCCAGCACGTCCGGTTGGGATGCTGCTACTATTTCCGGCGGGACGTTCGCCGGAAGGTTGGGAGGAGTGGTCACTGGCAGGTTGGCCGGAATATTAACTGGGACGTTCTCCGGCGGCAGGTTGGCTGGAATGCTCGCTGGAATAGTAGTTGAGACGTTCTCGGGCGGGCTGGCTGGAATGTTCGTCGGCAGGCTGGCTGGAATGCTCGCCGGAATAGTACCATGGGCATTCTCGGACAGGCTGGCTGGAATGTTCGCCGACAGGTTTGCCCGAATGCTCGCCGGAATAGTAGGTTGGACATTCTCCGGCAGGCTGGCTGGAATTCTCGTCGGAATAGTAGCTTGGACGTTCTCTGGCAGGCTGGCTGGAATGTTTTTTTTTAGAACGACCAGGCTGGCTGGAATGTTTGCCAGCGGGTTGGCTGGAATGCTCGCTGGGACGTTCTCCGGCAGGCTGGTTAGAATGTTCGCCGGCAGGTTGGCTGGAATGCTCGCCGGAATAGTAGCTGCGACGTTCTCCGGCAGGCTAGCCTGCAGGTTGGATGGAATGCTCGCTGGAATAGTAGCTGGGACATTCTCTGGCAGGGTGGCAGGAATGTTAGCCGGCAGGTTGGCTGGAATGCTTGCCGGAATGGTAGTCGGGACGTTCTCCGGGATTCCGGCAGGAGGAGCCGGCGCCGGCGCTAGTGCATCAGGTGGCTGGCCATTTGGAACAACCTCTGGATTTTCAGCTAGGAGACGAACTGATGCGCAGAAATGTATGTTGATAGATAAAATGGCCAGAAAAGTCACGTAATTGAGGTATCTCATCGTGACTTCCCCCGGGAACCTAGATTCCAAACCTGGCAAATGGAGGTTGCAAACAAAGGGCGGTAGATTGATGGTCACATATATACAAATCCAAATTAAGAAGCTGATGCTAAATTTGGTCAGGCGGTGTTGTTTACCAGGTGAAAGATACTTATCAAGCAATACAAAGAATAGTAAGGACAGCAGGACACAAAAACAGAAGCTAAATATGGAAATCCAATTTTGCGGTGTGTAGTATCTGGCCATCCAGACCATATCAGTCTGTTGGAACAGTTGACTTCAGATCCTTACATAGGCCGCAAAAGGTTGATTTATAGTTTAAAGAGAAACTACCCTACGTGATTTCTAAGAGTTTGACTTCATTACTTCTCAGAGTTATTTCTCAAGATCAAACACACACAGACAGTTGAAAAAAATTATGCAGCCTAGCCAAATAATAATTAAAGGAAACAAATACTGTGTATGGACTTATGGTGTAACATGGATGAGAACAATTTCTTCAAGATCAAACCAATACTTCACAGTTTTAAAAAAACAATAAGTGTATCAGCATCACTGACACCTAGCAGGCAAAATAATGATTAGGCATCATATTACTTGACACTTGTGGTTCTACAGACTAACAAACAACAGTTCTAGGTTACAATTACTTCTGGGTTGGCAGTGCCATGCTTTCACAGAGCGCATACCTGTCAGGACTCTGGTATAATTGCATCTCACAATTTCTATTTAACCATCTGTACAGACACAGACGAGAGTTGATTTGTTTGTATTTAGGTCCTTTACAGTCTTAAAAAAAACAATATTATGGTCCTATAGTCTCGCTCCACAAAAGAAACCCTGAAATCGAACCCAGCCTCTGATTGAGCTGCAAAAGAAGAATTAAGTACAGCCAACTCCAACCCAAAACCACAAGACACTGATACCCAACCAATTAAAACATCTGTCATGGTTCATGGATGAACAAGATTCAGTCACTACTCGCAATGTTTCAGATAGAAGAAAGATATCTTAGAGCATCTCCAACAGACTGGCCATCTTCTTCCCGTTCGGCAAAAATAAACAATCTCCGATCGAAACGCCTTACAACAGAATCGCCATGTTGCTCGCTTTTCCATCCCGCTCGGCATCGCGGCATCCTCGCTGGCCATATTTGCCGAGCCAATTCGCCTCGCCATCGCCTTCCTCTCGTGCGCGCGCGCCTCCAATTTGCCCCCGTGTCTTCTTCCCCTCCCCCACGCCCTCTATCCCGCGTCGCCGAGCTCGAGGACGAGCGGCGTGCAACGGGGAAATGGCTGGACGGTTCCTGCGGGAGCTGCACGACGAGACAGCCGCGTGGAAGCGGTGCGCTTGGTGCGTCGTCGGCGGCGCGGGAGGAGCTGCGGCTGGAGCGGTGGCACCGGCGCGCGCTGGCGTCGACGAACCCGCGGCAGGCGCGGGAGCTGGCGGATGCGCTGCGGGGCCACACGGTGGAGCGACGGGTGCGGGAGCTGATGGAGAAAGCGTGCTCGGAGCTGACGCGGGAGCTGGAGGTGGAGCGGCTGCGGCGGGAGTCCCTCTGCCTCCGCGAGGAGATGGAGGAGGAGCGCCGCATGCTGCAGATGGCCGAGGCGTTGCTAGACGAAACAAGCCATGGTCCAGTGCAAACTGTGGATAGGTATCAGCTCGTACGAGAATTCATCTCAGTGTTCACTAGAGCAAGGACCATATACATTTGTCACAGTAAAGCTCAGGTCATCAATTGTCGACTCGAAGGAGATCAGAGAGTAGACAAGCTGGACAAGCGCCGGGCAATGGCCGCAACCGCAACGAGCGGCTCAAGCGCGAAGACAAGCAGCCTGCTGCGATTCCGGTGTCGATCGGCCGCGACGACATCGGCAAGTGGCTGCGAATCCTGTTAGAAGATGAGTTTGATTGGATGCCACGGATGCTCGTCCGTGTGCTCCTCGCCCACGTGTTCTTCCTGCCGGAGCTCCCCGCTAATGCCGCCGTTGGGTGGCCAAGATCCGCAAGCTCTTCTTCCTTTTTTATTTTTTTTATTTTTGAGAGGAGCAAGCTCTTGTTCCGGGTCCGTGTGCTCCCGTGACCATGGCCATGGGTTAGCTGTGCGGCGTGAGCTTTGGTCCTTTGGAGCCATGTGCTGGACGGGATAGAGAGGATAAAAATATACAAAGGCTGTTGGGTTTGATGATGGTTTTGACACTATTTCAGTTTTATATAATAGCTAAAATCAGAATTTAGCTAGCCAATTTTAGAGAGGCTCTTGGAGTTGCTCTTACAGGAGTTATTAACAAAAAGCCAGCTGCTCATGTCAGGAGATTGGAGCTTGCATCTCCGCGTCTTGATGCTCAGCCAGATTATCTATCTGATTCTGATTATCATGGGTAGCAAGCTGCACATCCACCTTTACTTGCAACTCTCGAAGGCCTTCCACCACCAAGTTGAACAATTCATCATATGTTGCTGCCTTTTCTGCCACTTTATAGAAGGACTTGCACAACTCATCAAAACGTTGTGCAACAGGTGAATTGATCATATCATCAAATGAGCATGTAATAAACGTGTGGCTGCGTTTTAAATCCTTTCTCCATCGCTGCAACACATATTGGGAGGGCACTTCTTTAATCTTCATCAGAGCAAGTACAGAAATGATGTGGCTACACAAGATTCCTTGAAATTCAAAATTACGGCACATGCATCTCACATCACATCCATCAATTTTAAACCAGACAGTGAAGTCCACACTAAGTTGTTGCTCCCCAATTTTAACATCTTGCACAACCTTGAATATATGAACTGAAAATTCCTGTCGCAGAAGAGTTGGATAACAGTATATTTTACCTTTTATCTGCTCCTGAAATTCCTCAAATTTTTGTTTGCATATACTAAATGGAACTGCTTCTCAATATCATAATGAGTAATGCATGGTTTCACTTCTTGGAAAGACTTGCGATCAGCATTACTTTCCTTCTCAACCATGTCTCTTATTGCATTGTTGTATTGCTCCAGGAACTGGTTCAGTGTTATTCCAGACCTGATATATCCATCAATAAAAGCGTCATATTCACACTCCTTTGTACTACACATGCCAGCCCAAAAGGTGTCTTTCATATATGCCGGCACCCATTTCTTCCTATTTAAGTATAAACTGGTAAGAAATTCATAGTTTTGAAGGCCAAACTTGCCGATCAATTCAATCCAACCTTTTTCGAAATCACTTTCTGTCAATGATTCATAAACCACATTTGACAAACTGATTCTAATATTTTCAAACTTTGACAATGCACATAGCTTTTTGGTAATCTTCTTCATGATATCCCACGAACACCATCTGTGACAAGCTTCAGGAAAAACATCCTTAGCAGCATCCTGTATTGCTTTGCATTGATCAGTAATTATGCCTTTTGGATGTTTGTTTGACATGCAAGCTAACCAGGATTTAAACAACCATACAAAAGTCTTGGTGTCGTCATTCGAGAGTAGGCCACATCCCAAAATAATTGATTCACCATGATGATTTACACCAGTGAAAGAAGCAAAAGGTATTTCATAGTTGTTTGTGAGGCATGTACAGTCAAATTTCACAACATCCGAGAAAGATTCATATGCAGCCCTACTTCTTGCATCTGCCCAGAAAACATTTCGCAATTGTGAGTCTTCATCAAAGTCCATGACATAGAAAAAATTAGGATTCTTGGACTGCATTCGGAAGAAGTATCGATATAACACATGTGCATCACCAGCACCAAGCTTCAACCTTCTTTTCCCCTTAGAATTATTTGGGCACTCGTTTTCAGCAGCCTGGTGACTCTCAAAGCGTCCATCTTTCACGTGACTTGAACTAAGCTTCTTGTTTGCATGAACCTCTGATCTACCATTTGACGCTAGCCGACTTCTTTTAACACATAAGTCAGGCTTCTTTTGAGATACAATGATCCTTTTCTCGTTTGGACAAAGATCGTGATTGTGCTCAAGTGTAAGTGAAGTTACACGGAACTTACTATCAGGATCATGAATGCAAAAATTTATTTTAGCTGGACACTGCACTCTACTGGAGGAATTCTTCTTCCATTTATTTTTGGGGTTGTGCTGAGCCTTGCCCTGTCTGCTGCAAGCAAGGGTGAAGTATCGCACTTTATTCTCTTCAATTTTGGAGCTTCTCCTGGTAATAGCAAATCCCGTCTTCCGAGCATATCTCTTATAGAAGGCAACAGCATCATTCTCACTACGAAATATCATATCTTTCTTGGGTTCTATTATTGCCGCGCCTTTCTCTGCAGCTTCGTCATCAGAATCAGGCGGAACCTCCTCAATGACAAAATCATCCTCGTCAGCCACTGATTGTAGGTCTGCATTATTTTCTTGCGCCGCTTCTACAGATTCACTGGTTTCCATTACCTTAAAGGGTTAATTAAGATATTAGGAGAACAAGTTACAACCAATCTATAAAATCTCGAGAGAATTGTGACTGCAGCCTCGACATACCTTGAATGACTGACGAACTTATAAATGCACCAAACAAGCTGTTGTCTGAGCTTCAATACACAATCACATCCAGCAGCAGTGGAGATGGTCCCTGGTTGCACTGCTTCTGCCCTTGAGCAAAAAAAAAAAAAGGTACAAAGAATGATATATCAACAAATAGAAACAACATCAACTTAAAATTACGAATATTAATTACATTCTTGAGGATCCAGCAGGATACGAAAATGCCAGCAAACGAACGACTTATCTTCTAGCAATGTGATCCCAGCGGAATATAACGAGATAGCAGAAAACTAACCAGCGTTCTGAACTCAAAAGACACACAGAGCATCCATATTCCCCACTCTACTAGTACCAGTCTACCCCCTTTCATGTTCTGATGTATCAGTTTGCTTCTACAACTACGCGTACGCAGATAGCCCTAAATAAGAACAAAATTATCATCTTCCCCTCTGTCGAGCAACAAATGAAGGATGAAACATTCCACACAATCAGAGAAACACACCTGCACTGCAGGGGATGAATTGACAGGCCGCGTGGGGGCGTCCGGCCGCCGGAATCGCTCACTGGTGGCGCGATCTAGGCAAGGGATCCGGGGATGGGGGAACCAAGGAGGGGCTCAAATGCGCCTCCGGAGGAAAGAGGAGCGCCGGGGAGGTGCGTCCGCGGCGGCGCCGGGAGGGGCGCCAGCGGCCGGGCGAGTGGTCGGTGCGCGATGCGTGCAGACCTCAGCAAACCCAACTTGAGCTTCACGACAAAAGATTTCAGCCCATTAAATCGATTCAGAGGCTAGCGGCCCAACAAACGTGCCACCATGGGCTTTTCTGGGCCTGCCAGGATGCTCTGAGCCCACGGTCCAATTCCTCCATCTGATCTCAGCTGCGAGCCTGCGAGCGATTCAGGAGACACCTTCCGGGGATCACCGCGCAGACCAAGCAACTCCGATTCACCATGCAATGCTGTTCATCTCGTTGTGTGAAGCTTTTATTATACTACCTTTTTTTGTGTGTGTTTTTCCCTGTAACTATTATATCTGTCGATCTATGGTCTTTGTTCTTGGATAAAAGGATGATGGAGCTCTTAAAACTTCAGAAATTTCAGGGTTGAGATGATATGCTGTGTCTTCCATTTCTTGTTCACTTCACCACTGCATTCTAGCTGTGGACCGAGTGACCCGTTGGCTGAGATTATGGGTACGTAGCATCAGGATTTACAAACTCATTCTCTTGTGCAGTGCCACTTGCTTCAGCCAGCACGAAACCTTGATTATATTTCGGGAATTAGCCAAAATCCAGGCTCTAGCAACGTAAGTTGAACAGAGATTCTAACTGTATATAATTAGTTTACTCCAACCAGCATCTTACTTATTAACCCAGGTATTACTAGCAATTCTGTAGAGTGTGTATAAAACCAGCAGTTAAGTGGGTTGAACAGAATGCTCTGAATACAAGGAAACGATTCACTGAAAAAACTGCTCACAGAGCACAAACCTGTACGCACATTGATAAAATTCAGGTGACAAGCATGCAATTTTAAAATCAGGACAGAAACAAATCGTGGCAGAGAAAATCATTAATAGCATCAAGGATAAAATATCCAATAATCTCGCAAACCAAAAGCCCGCCATATTTGATGAGGAAACAGTATGCAGTCAGGTGAAGATGCTGTTCAGTTAACATAACAAGTATGTCCATCACGTTTTGGGTAGTGCAAAGTCTCATGCTTTACAAGACATCATCACACCCGCACACACAACTCTTCTTTATGGATCTGTGATGGCTTCATGATCCTTCATTGCTAGTGATGATCGTGCATAGATGCCAATGAGCAGTACGAATCAAAACTCCTTGATTGTCCACTAGACCCCAGTATGGGTCTTCTTCACAGTGGCTCGGCTTCCACTTCCTAACAATGGTGTGCTTCTTCAGTCACTGTTTTTGCTAGGGCAATGTTACAACTAGAAGAAAGATATCTTATGTAGAACCTATTGGCTAAAAGTCAGCTGTACATGCCAGGAGAATGGAGCTGCATCATCACATATCTACATCTTGATTCTCAGCAGTAGCTTTCTGATTACCATGGAGAGCAAGCTGCACCTCGACCTTTACTTTTGAATCTCGAAGGTCATCCATCACCAAGTTGAACAGGTCATCAGATGTTGCCGCCTTCTCTGCCAATTCATAGAAGGATCTGCATAACTCATCGAAGCGTCGTGGAACAGGTGAATTGACCACATTATCATACGAGCATCTGATAGATGTGTGACTACGGTCCAAATCCTTTCTCCACCGTTGCAACACATATTTGGAGGGCACTTCTTTGAACTTCATTAGAACAAGTACAGAAATGATATGGCTACACAAGATTCCTTGAAATTCAAAATGACGGCACATACATCTAACCTCGCATCCATCTCCTTGAAGCCAGACAGTAAACTCCACAAAAAGTTGTTGCTCCCCCAATTTAACATCTTGCTCTACGCGGAACACATAAATTGAATTTTCTTGTCCCAGAAGAATTGGATAGCAGTATATTTTACCTTTTAGCTGCTCCTGAAATTCTTCAAACTTCTTGTTTGTATATAATAGTTGGAATTGCTTCTCAATATCATAATGAGTGATGCATGGTGTCACTTCTTTGAAAGACTTGCAGTCAGCACTTTTTTCCTTCTCAGTCATGTCCCTCACTGCATTGCTGTATTGCTCCAGAAACTGGTTCAGTGTTGTTGCAGGCATGACAGACCCGTCAAAGAACGGATGCTCACATTCACACTCTTTACTGCTACACAAGCCAGCCCAAAAAGTATCTTTCAAATAAGCTGGCACCCACTTCTGCCTATTTACATATAACCCAGTAAGCCATTTGTTATTCTGAAGGCCAAATTTGCCAATCATCTCTACCCAACCTTTTTCAAAATCACTTTTTGTCAATGATTCATACACCACATTTGACAAAATGATTCTAATATTTTCAAATTCTGACAATGCCTGGAGCATTTCGTGAGTCTTCTTCATGATATTGCACGAACACCATCTGTGATAACTTTCAGGAAAAACCTCCTCAGCAGCATCCAGCATTGCCTTGCACTCAACAGTAATGATTCCTTTTGGTGGCTTGTCAGACATGCAAGCTAACCAGGATTTGAACAACCATACAAAGGTCTCAGTGTCATCATTTGACAGTAGACCACATCCCAAAATAATTGATTCACCATGATGATTACACCCATGAAAGAAGCAAAAGGTCTTTCATACTTGTTTGTTAGGTACGTAACATCAAATTTCACAACATCTGAGAAAGATTCATACGCAGCCCTACTTCTTGCATCTGCCCAGAAAACATTTCGCATTTGTGAGTCTTCATCGAAGTCCATGACATAGAAAAACTTAGGATTATCGGACTGCATGCGAAAGAAGTATCGTTGTAGCACATGTGCATCTCTGGCACCAAGCTTCAGTCTTTTTTTCTCTTTAACCTCTTTTTGGTTCTTGTTTTCACCAAATTTCTGATCATCATGCCCTCCAACTTGCATACCAGAATAACTGAGGTTCTTACTTGCATGAACTTCAACTCCACTGTTTGAAGCTCGTCTTCTTTTATCACGTAAGTCAGGTTTATGTTGACAGTCAATAATGCTTGTTTCCCTTGGACATAAACTGTGATTGTGCTCAAGTGCAAGTGAAGTTAGCCGGTACCTGTTCTCCGGAGCATAACGTGAGAAATTCAGTTTAGCTGGACATTTCATTTCTTTGGAGGGACTATGCGTTGGTGTAGTTTTTAGAGTGTCCCGTCTGTTGCAAGCAAGGGTGAAATATCGCAAATTTCCATTCTCTGATTTGGAGCGTGTCAGTTTTACATTGAACCCATTCTTCTGAGCGTATCTCTTGTAGAATGCCATAGCATCCTCCATACTATCAACCATCATTCCTTTCCTGGGCTCAATGATTTCTGTGTGTTTCTTGGTGCCTTGGACATCACAAACAATTCCAATCTCCTCGTTTACAAAATCATCCTTGTGAACCACTATCTGAAGGTCTGCAGGATCTTGCATCTCTTTTTTGGCTATGACATCAGAATCAACTCGAACCTCCTCAACTAAAAAATCATCCTTGGCAACAACTATCTGGAGGCCTGCAGCATCTTCTTGCATCTCATCTGGAGATTCATTGATTGCCATTACCTAAAAGGGTTAAGAAATTAAGAGAACCAGTTACAGCCTATAGATAAAATCTCGAACACAACTGTTACATCAGTGGTCAGGACATATAGCGGAACAGTGGAAGAATTATAAAGAAATCAACGGAGACAATTTTTAACTTTGATGTAAATCATACTCGGTAGAAATGTTGATGGCTCGCGCTGCTTGAGAACTTATGTGAGCCAAGTTTACTCTTCAAAAAATACAATGTACGAACAGGGGATGTAGCAGCAGTAGCAGCAAGAAGACATTATGAACGCTTCTTCTGTTGACGATCTAGCAGGAAAGCTACGCTGCAGCAAAGGAACAACTTATCTTTAGCACAGCCCATCTTTATTTAACATAACACTATAGATCTGGGTGAAATCAATATAAGCATTGTGAGCTCCAAACATACCCACATAGAAATGCAAGTAGTGAAACTAATGCGTACCCACTAACCAGGGCCGGTCTCTAGGGCAAGCAAGAAAGGTCTTTTATTTCTAAGTAGATGTTGCATGTAGAGACAACTGTTCACGCATTATGATAAAATGCACCACAAAAAGCTTAAAACCACTGGTTGAGCATTGGAATATAATAGTAATACATTAAGTAGAGTACCTTTTTTATTTCATAAGACACATTTATTCAGTCATGAACATAAAAAACAAAATAAGAATGAGTACATTCAGGGCAGAGTACCATACGCATGGCATCTCAAACTGCCCCGGTAAAATATAAATGGAAGCATACACTGGAAAAAAATCAAGTGTGGTAACCAAAGGGCGCTAACCAGTTTGTAAGAAAGAAAGATGAAAACCAGAGCAGTTTTTTCTTTGGTGAAATCAATGAAATTTATTACTCAAGATTGGTGGCCATTTCACCCATTACAATACCATCTATGCACTCCGTGAAATACTCTCCCAAACATGTGGAGAATCCTCCTGAAATTTGAAACCTAACTTGGCAAGCTTATCTGCTACCAAATCACAATCGCCACTCGCATAGAAAACTGACCTATTCCTAAAACATGTAGGCATAATTACCGTCGCTTCCCAACAATCCTATTCCTTTCTCTGTATATATTCCGTCAGGAGCTGCACATCTGATTCAATTACCAAAATAATTAATTCCAAGCTCCAATCAGACATGAAAAACCAGAGTTGTTGGTGCGTGAATGATAGGCTATTCTCTTTGCCTCCTTGGGATTCCTGCCTATGTTAATTAAGACCAAAATGGGTGATGCGTTGGGCCTGGTATACTTGTACCTCGAAACAAATAAACTAAGTTTTCATCTTCTCTAATAGCACCTTACTTTGGGCTCCGGCTAATCATCTAATGAGCACAAAAGGCACAACTAACACTAGTGTTAGTAGCTAAAGTGGGCTGCTGTCAGCTAGGGCCCTAGTCCTGACCTTACCCCAGGCAGGCTGGGCCTGCCACTAATCTACTCTAATTCATTGGTCCCCATGTCCACAAATCCAAACAGTTAGGGGCAAGTACATTTTTACTTGGGTGAAGTGGGATTCAGGCCGACCAAAACAACAATCAACTTCCGACTAAAAAAACAACAAAAATCAACTTGCATCCCTATGCCCATTGCACCCCGTTTCTTTTATTGAAGAAACTACGGTGGGGGAAATCCCCACCTGAATTTTCCCATTGCAACAAAAACAGAGTTCTGTGTACCCCGTTTCTTGTTCTGCTGTCCCATCAGTTTCCTTCTTCTACAGTCATACTACATGAACCCAAGCAAACCTAAAAAGAAATCACATGTACCGCCGCATCGCACAACAAAGGAAAGGTGAAAACCTCCACTTACCCTAGAGAATCACGCTTGCAAGAGAAGGTTCCGTACGCGTCGCGGACCCCGGAATCGCTCTCTACGGAGGCGTCGCAGGCAGGGGAGTAAGGGACGGCGGGGTCGAGGAAGTGTGAGAAAATGCGTCGCCAGAGGCTACGGGAGTGCCGGCCGGGGAGGGGCGGCGGCGGCGGTGTTGGTCGGTAACCGAACTGACTGCGAGTAGTAACGTTTTTGCAGCCTTTATTAAAGAAAAAAGTTTTTGCTGATTTTTTTTTTCTGCCAATCAGACGTCTCTAAGTTACGGCCTAATAACATTGGACTCAGTGGGCTTATACCGGACTACATCAGATACGGCCCAATGACCAGCATGCATGCTGTATAGCAGCTGGGGAAACCCAGCCCAACAGCGGCCCCACGAAGCCAAGGCCTTAACAATTGGAACAAAAAATCCAGCAGTGGAACATTGTTGGTTACTCTGTGGAACAATTGTTCCAAACTACTGAAACAATTGTTCCTAGTTTCACATACTGAACAATCCTTTTCCACACGCTGGAAAAATAGTTCCTTAGAATGACGTCGGAGATGGGCGCGGCGGTCAGGCGGCGCAGCGACGAGAGGCTGGGCGGAGGCGACGGGCAAGGCGCGGCTGAGGCGGTGGGGCTCGTCGTGCTGCGACCTATGCGGCGAGCTCGAGGCAAGGCGACCGGGCAGGGTAGGCACGATGTCGCGCGTGGGTGTCGTGGAGAACGGGCCGGACGGGGGAGGAGGAAGGAAGAAGAAGCGTAGACCATCAGATTTTCGTTGTGCACGAATCTTAAAGTGAGTGTTCTACGGACCGCTGGCACCGGGGTGATCACATACATCCGAGTGTTGTATAGAAAATTCTGTGTGGGTCTCCACGCGCGAATCGGCGAATGCTACTGGTGAGGAATACTTTACTGCAGAAAATAAGTGATCACAAGAAAACAGAGGGAAAAAATATCAGCGGTGTTCCTGACACGCTGCTGCCATGCTGCCCACTCGAATGGCTGTTCAAGCATCCAAGACAGGTTGTTGTGAGCCCAGCCCGATCAGGCAAGAAGCCCCGGGATGGCCCACCTGTCCCTCTAGCCGAGCAAATTGCCGCTGTTCCATGATTCCATCGCCTACCTACCTTTCCTCTCCATCCGCTCCTCTGTTCATCTGCCTCCGACCTCAGTTCTCACCGTTCACCAGAAGAGCAGCGATTTCCGACCATCACCAGGTGACTGAGCTCGTGTTGCCTGCCTTTTCATCGGTAAATTCGTCTCCCTTTTGCCAGTTTGTAGCTTTTGCTCTCTCGGCTGCTGTCAGTGGAATCTATAGATTCTTGCTTTACTTTTTCCAAATTAAAATCTGGGGAATAGTTGGATAAGTGAAGGTAGAGCCATGGATAGCTTCAGAAGTTAAGTTTTGTGATGAGACGATATGTTTTGTTATCTATTTCTTCTTCGATGTTTGAACTGGCTGATCACTCAAGTCCAAGTTTGTGGATAATTACTGGTTTTTTTTATCCAAGTAGTTGTGTACCTCTGAGATTCTTAGTTCTGTATAGAGTAAATAGAACAAGCTATAGTACAGTAATCCGCCCTGAATCAATCGAAATGGAGCAGGATCGAGAGCTAGAACCTAACATCAAGCCTGCACTGTTATTGATCAGATTCAGGAGGGACAAAGATGCCAGAGCATTCAGGGAACGCGGCGGAGAACATCATGAGCAGCATCATGGACACCATCGCCGACAATCTCCCGAACAAGAAATCCGTCAGGTTCGACGAGGGCTCTGTCTCCGAGCAGGCGCAGAGGCTGTTCGGCGGCAAGAAGAATGTTCACCACGTTTTGGGCGGCGGAAAGTGTACGCCATTCACTCACTTAAGCTTACCAGTTCTTCTTGAGTTCTGACAATGTCATGGCTGATGCGATGCTCGATCCATTGCAGCTGCCGACGTGCTGCTGTGGAGGAACAAGAAGATCTCCTCGAGCGTGCTCGCCGTGGCCACCGCCGTCTGGATCTTCTTCGAGTGGCTTGACTACCACTTCCTGACCATCGTGAGCTTCATGCTCGTTCTCGGCATGGCCGTGCAGTTCGCCTGGTCCAGCTTCGCAGGAATGCTCAATGGGTAAGCCTTGAGCTTGTCTGCAACACTTCTAGAGATTCTGTTCATGCCCATTGAGCATAACACTGGCTGATAACTAAACATTCAGATCACGTTCGAACGTGCCTCGTGTCGAGCTATCGGAGGAGCTGTTCGCGAACGTCGGGGCGGCGGTCGGCAAGCAGGTGAACAAGGTCCTGGGCGCCCTTCAGGACATCTCGTGTGGAAGAAACTTGAAGCAGTTTCTCGTGGTAAGTGACCGTGGTTTCGTGTCTCGCTGAATCTCGCCCCTCTCTGTATGTCTTCAGTGAACATTTGCAGCGTCAGAATGAGCTTTCTTTTCTTTCAGGTGATCGCCGGGTTCTTCGCCGCCGCGGTCATTGGGAGCTGGTGCAATTTTCTGACAGTCATCTACATCGGTAATGAACAGATTGATCGCCTCACCTTGTCTAACACTTTGTACTGAAATAAAATTATTTCGTTAGTAATTACTTCACCATTTGCTTATCTGATTCAGGGTTTGTGTGCGCGCACACTCTGCCGGTGCTCTACGAGAAGTACCAGGACCAGGTGGATGACTTCCTCTACAACATCCTCGGCCTGCTGCAGAACCAGTACCAGAAGCTCGACAAGGGTGTGCTGAGCAAGGTGCCGAAAGGGAGTGTCAAGTTTAGGAAGAGCGAATAGCTTCACTGATCATCTGCAGGAACGAGCTATACTAGCCATTATTTATGCGGCCGTCATAGCCAGCTTCCTGGACCCTGCTCTGTGATCTCGAATTCTGGATAGCTTCAGCTCACTCTGCTGAGCAGAGGGTGCTTGATGGCTTGATGTTGTGTACAGTAAATAACTACACGGTGCTGAAACTTGAAAGAGGACACGAAATGTGTGTTGTGTGGGTTAAAAATAAGAGTGCGGTTGTTTCATTTAGTTGGTTGTTCATGTTCTTTTTATGCTCAGAGAGGGTCACCTAATTTTATGCTGGGAACTGACAAATATAGGAAACAAGTAGTTCATCGATCTAGTTTATTGATATGTGATGTTTTTTATACTCATAGAAAAATGTGAATAGGATCAGATCTGATATAATTTTTTTAAAGTAAATTTTAAAATCGTGCAACTATTTTGACACATGTCGCAAAAACCAGCTTCTTGAACACGTTATACAAAACTTCACGAACGAGATGACTACTACCAAGCATCCTCGGTTTCACAAAAAGAGAGATAGGGAGACAGGAAGCAGATTTTTGCAAACTACTACATGAATACAATGGCATTAGCCATACTTTGGTTTTCAGAACTGCACCATTGTTCCTATCCAAACATCTTATATTTTCCAACATTGCATCACTGCAAAACCATGGAATCCTTCATAAAATCCCCCCCCCCAAAAAAAATGCAAAAGGGCCTTAGATGCAAAAACCTGCTACCTTCCCACCAGCTCAATGGTTGTCATGTAGTAGTAGCTACCATGACAATCTGTCTTGCATATATATGACGGAGTAAGGGAGGTTATTTGTCAAGTCCACCGTTGACCGTTCGTCACTGAAATGATGTTGTTGTTTTGTGACGATTTTGGATTGATTTTAGTGATGCGGTAACCGGCATCATGAACATGCTACCACCTGGGGAACTACATAATGATATTTTTTCTCATTTTCTCACATAAATACGTCGAAAAATCTGAAATTTTTACAATATCATGTCGTAAAGGCTGACAGGTGGACTCATGGTGAGAAAATTGTAATAGTTTTATGCAACATGTCAAGATAATGGTAGGTTCTTACAATGCTTCTGCAACTATTGCCGAACCAGTTGTAAGTTCTCGAAATTTTCTCATGCTTTTTAGGCGGGGAACCAATTCTTTGGCATGATTACTTACACATAACGTGTGCCTTTAGACCCATGCACTGATATGCATTGTGCCCTGCTCTGACTTTGTTAGAGCAACTCCAATGGTTATGTATAAAAAGAATCCTTAAATATTAATTAAGAGTGTCATCAGCCAAATCCTACCTCCAATTGTTCTGTAAAAGCAGTCTCTAAATATATGCATACCGATTTCCCCCTATGCACTCGTCACATTTGGCAAAGGTTTACGCACTCCCAAAGAAGCGGTTCCTTGTTCCCGTTATTCTATTTTGCGGCAGTAGTCGTCCTCGTCGTACCATCCTTGACGCCGTGCCATCCCAGATGAGCATCAATCCATCCCCTGGTCAGTCCCTTCTCTCCCCACCGCTAGCACCTAGTTCCAACGCCATGGCTATTCCTCCCCGTCGCCGTCGCTGTTCTCTATAGCCACTACCTAAGTTTCCCTCTCAAATGGATGCTTTTTTTTGCGACTCTCTCAAATGGATGCGCCACAGCGATCCGATTCTCCTGCTCCTTGGCCTCCTCTCCCCTTGTTACTCTCTTTGGATCGAGCTCTTGGAGCTCATCCATGACGGACAAAGCGAGGAGGACGAACACCATCGTATTTCTTTCTTTTTTTTGGGATAAAATAAGTTTTTTTTGGGCGAGCCCTAGTGGAAGGATCTTGGTCGCCGGGTCAACACCTCGAATCCTATGCATGCCGGCGTTATTTTTCCCTTTTCCTTTTTCTAGCACGCCACAAAGATGAAGAAAAACTCCTGACGTTCCAAAAATAAAGCATTCTAAAATGAAAAGTTAAAGCAATCATATGGGCCAGTATGGAGAAAAAGTGATGTGGCCACATTCGAGATAAGAAGAGATGTTTTTCTTTACTCCCAAATGATGCTTGAAAACTCCCTAAATCAGTATTTAGGGAGTGTTTTTTTACATAACTGTTGAAGATGATGGCAGTGTAGTTTTTTTTAGACGAGCTGTATAAACACTAACGGAGCTTGGTTAATGGTATAGAGGACCTTGTGCCCCCCCCCCCCCCCCCCCCCCCCCCCCCCCAAAAAAAACAATCGTACACATGTTATGTAGACTAATAAATCAGTTGTTTAAATTAATACTCCTCCATGTACAAATGTTTTTTTTTGTTTCTTCAAATACAATTTTTTTAAATTTTGATAATACTATCTCAATTTAAATGATTTCAAACAGGACTTTGAAATTGTGAGCAGCTACCCGACGGCCGAGATGTATGAGCCAGTTCGGTGAGAAAAGGTTGACGAATATCATCTTCCATTACATAACACTAGAGTTATGATGAATCTAGTAATATTGTTTTTATATCGCAATATTTATGATTTTTTGCTATTGATGATCAAAGATAAAACAATTAACTTTGATCGAAGGAAAGAAATCTTTACATTCTTTGAACAGAAGCGGTAAGCACTGATGAATAATTATTTACCGAAACAACCACAAGCCAGGCCACATAGAACACGCATATCGTTGGGCCGGACACCTTGTCGATGCTAGCTGCTGGGCTGTCGGCGCTTTCCCTCAAGGGCTGGAACGAAAAGCCCAAACTCCCATCAGTCAGATCAGAGAAGAGCAGAGCATGCTTCTGTTGCTGAGCTGCCGTCCTGTCGTGAGGTCCCGTCCATCAGACAGCCATGGCGGGCGCATGGGGTACGCAGGCATGCACGGGGGCTGGTCCGAGGAGGGAACGTGCATGGCCGGGCGCCTCCACGTGGAGCACCGTGCCGTGCGGCCTCCCGCCATGAGCACAGCCTCGCGCGGGTGGCCACCTCGGACGGGCCGTATCCGCTAGTCCTCGGAGCCCTGATCTCCTGCTCCCTCGCTCCTGCTACCTCGCTTCTTCTCAACCCTGTTCAGGCAGCCGCCAAACGCGCATCGCACCAGCAGCAAGCTCAGCCATTGCTTCAGAGCTCAGGCGGGTCCCTTATTCAGGGCTTGATTAACTATACTAGCTAGTAGCTTATCATGTTCACTAGTAACTGCGACGATGTTACGTTTTGGATTGGACATGTTCTTTCTTTGTTTTTTTTTTCGTTTTAAGTTTCTTTTATCAGTGTTGCGCTTGTACACTTCTGAGGTGGTCAATTTTTGACAATGGTAGTATTTGGCTATAAATTTTTTAGAAGTCAAGACCACTGAGATTAATACAATATTTCCATTATCTAAACAACGTGTTTTCGGCACAGTACCGACTATAGGACATTTACAAACACTGGTAACCTACTCCCTTCGATCACTTCAGTTGTATAGTTCGTTGTAATAGTTAATTCTAGTGATCGATCGAGGCATAACTAGCTATTTAAGCTCAATGCAATATATAAGAAAGGTACTGCATGATTCAAAATTGAAACTAAGCACCCAACGAAACATTTTTTTTTTCACATTGTTGGACAGATATTGAGTAATCGCTAGGAGATTTGCCTTAAATCGTTTTGCATGCGGTCCTAAGCTAAGACCAGCTAGTGAATAAGTAACGAGTCCACCGTCATTTTTAAAATTATTTGTACTTCTACATAGTCCATGCAAGAATCCATCCGACTTTCTATTGTCAAAGACACATGACAATGTGAAAGAAGTGATAACAAATTGCATATTTGCATAGCAATTTTGAATCATGAAGGAAAAGATTGGTTCAAGCACTAGAAATCTCCTAACTGTTTAGAAAAGGTTTCAATGGCCGCCGTCTCCATGATACAAACATTCCCAGACTGCTTGCACCCATGATTCATTCATGCACGAGGGCACCGTGATACAATAAAAAAAACTCGACCTGCGGGGGGTATGACGGCCCCCGGGCATTTTTTTAAGCAGAATGATCTTCTCACACAGATCGAGAAAACCTCCGAACCCCCCTCCGCACGCGTACACAGGTACTCAGCTGGCCGGTGAGAATCGGCGCGAGTGCTTAACCTGAGCTTTGCATGCGGAAGAGCGAGAAGATTTTTTTCTCCCGCGGACTAAATCCCCGGCCGGGTGAGACACCCGGGCGATTCCTAGGAATCGAACTCGGGCGGGCGCGCGCCACACTGGGCGCAGCTGGCCAGCCGAGCTGCCTCTCAGTTCTCAGGGCACTGTGATACATTATTGCAATAACTAATAATAACATGCACAGAAAATCCTGGCGCCCAGCCACGTCAGATGGCCTAGTGGACCCAGATTACGCACAGTGTCATGAAAAAACACTGAAAGTGAGCCAGGCATCTGTGCTCCTATCCTAAGCCAAGCTTTACAAAAAGACCTGCCTGCTGCAAAGGTACACTAGCTGGTAGTAAGCCCATTATGTCATCATCTTTCGTCCATCGGCAAGATACTCGGTGATCTTTTCCAGCCGGCGGTGACTATTCTTGCAAGGCGCGATTAACCTCACTCTCATCTGTGGTCAAGGCTGTCTCAGGTCGGATCTCGGCGATGTGCAGTGGCACGGACGCCGAGGACCCATCTACCACTCACCAGCGATGCCCGATTCTTCCTCATTCACTATCTACCCAGACCTGCGAGAGAGGCAGCAATGGCGGCTATAAATAGCGCTCCTACCTGCTTCCATCCTCTTCACAGCAACCTACCTTCACTCACTCAAACCCACGTTCTCACACACTCTTCTTGCTGCTGCTACTCGAGCTCGACATGGCTGTGCCCAGGTCTGAGAACGACCGCCTTGTGTGGGCATTGCTTCTGGAGAGCGACCATGGGGACTGTGGCGGCAGCGGCGACGATGACGATGACGACCATGATGTGGCTCCGGCCGCGTAACTATTTTATCAGTCTGGAGTCTTGACAGCGTAAGTACGTACGCGGTAATGATCTATATATGCATGCCATGCAGTGAGACCTGCCCCATATGAGAGAGAGAAAGATTTTGAGGTGCTGTATATTTGATGCCTCCGATCCGATAAGCTTCGACTAGTTTCACTGTACTTTAACAGTAGTATAGTACTTAGTTTCCAATAAAGAGGCATGCATGTATTCATTTCCGCACATATATATATATATATGGAGAAGCTAATTTCGTTTCCCAAAATACATTGTGAATTTGCAGCAATTGTATGTTTCTGTTAGCTCTTTGGGTTTTACTCCTATATGAGTCTTTTTAGGGGAAGCGTTTTAGGTCATTCCAAAAGAACGTCTGCTCAACCCTCTAATTGCTAGCTAGCTAGTTTCCTTGTTTGGGAAGAAGAACGAAGTAATTTCTTGGCCAATCAAACAGGACTCTATCGTGAGTACAAAATTACACTGGTCTGTGTTCGAACAAAATTACACTGGTCTCATCGAAAAGGGAGTAACAGACTTGGCGATGATTATCTAAAAGTCAGACTTGGCAATATAAGAACTTTAGTTATCTGAGCTAAGGTACTGAAGATTGATTCATACTATATATGGGCTTTTGGTCCTCTTTTGCGGAGGCAGATTCTATGTAAATTTCATTTCATTTTAGCTTAAAACTCTGTGTTTTAGATTTAAGAAAAAAAAATTGAGCTGTTTGTTGAGGGTTTTACTTAAACAAACACGCATGCCAATTAAGTCGGGGTACTCAGAGTTGACGTCGTCGAGCACATGCGACGCGATGGTGTACTACTCCTTTGCCGTTGGTGATCAAGGAGTCGCGCCAGCGGCTATAGTTCGCCGAGGCACGATGGAGGACCACCGGGATGAGGGGTCGGATGTTCTGGATACCAATGGCTTGGGCGTGGAGGTTCGCCACGGCAGCAGCCTCATGTACGATGAGGGCGTCCGTGATGGCTTGGTTGTGCGCGTCGGCCTTGTCCCAGGCGTCCTGCTTCTGGCAAAGTTGGGCTGCGGCGGCGGCGCGTTGCCGCACGACTGCTTCCTCTTGGGCGTGAAGGGCAGCTTCATCCTTGGCGCGCCGAGCCTCGGCCAGGGCCCTGGGGCTCGCGGCCGCTTGCTGGTCTCGGACGAGCGCGTCCGCGCGGGCACGCAGTGCGGCAGCCTGATCGGCATTGGCCTCTGCGGTGGCAGCGGTACAGCTTCGTCAGTGGAGAGCGGCAGCGGGGTAATGCCGGACGGGAGCGGCGGCAGCTGCGGCTGGTGGGAAGAGACAGCTAGGTTTAGAGTTTTCAGCGGAAGTAGAAGGTCGAATCTACAATCTCTGATACCATGTTGGAAGGAATAGGTTCATTACTGTTGGATTGAATACAAGTATATATACAAGACGATCAAGCGTATCCATACGACCGAGATTTATATAATCATGATCAAGGGTGGATAGGTTGCCGGCTCAACATGCCGAAGCAACCAATAGGTGACTGGGCCGGCCTACAACCAGGCGGCACCAGCGCACCGCAACTAAACCAAATACAAAGTCTAACAATTTGGGAATTGATCGATTTTTTAGATAAAAAACACAAGAACTTCACTTGGTGAATTATCTTTTTGAACAAAGACGAATAAATTTATTGTAATTCGTTGATAGTTTTGCAATATTTCATTAAGGCAAACAATATTCAATGGAAATTTCTTAGTCCACCTGAATCAGCTTATATAATTGCCTATTTGGTGTCATAAACAAGGATATAATTATTCTTTATAAAGTTAGAACAAAACAAAAATGTCATTTTTTGGGACAGAGTGAGTACATATAGCTACAACACACTGCTTTGACGAGCAAGGGCTTCACAAGGGGAACTACACATTACAATTTTGCCAACCCTTACATTCATAGAAATAGGTTTTTTTTTTTTTTTTTGTGGGGGGGGGGGGGGGGGGGGGGGGCATTTGGCAACACTTTAAGATTCGTCAACAATACGTATCACAGTACAAACATGAGATAGTTGGAGAAGTATCTCGCATAACTAATGATCAGGCGTCAGAGGATCATACAAAGAAAACATGCATACAATGGACTAATATCGAAGCATATGCATAGATCGTCATGAACAAGCACATGATATTGCTCAATGAAAAAGCTAATTAGACGACAAAGGCTCATAAAAACCAGAATAAGCCACGGCTCATCAATATTGTTCATGAAACACCTAATTTAACAATTAGCTATTTAAACAATAAAAATTTACATGTTCCTTGATTACTTAGACATATTGGAACTCACATAGAAATACTGAAGTCAGGCAACATAGCAATCTTATTGGAATCAAGCACTATGTTAGCATATTACATATGTATCATGATAGAATACAAATACTTTTGTTTCAATGTGAGTGCAATGAAGTGCCACAACAACTCCACTAGCAATTACAGCTTGTATCCCTATGATGTATTTTGGACAGTGACCCATTGAATATGGAATCATAAACTAATAATAACAGAGACCTCCCATTTGAAGAAAACATTTAAAGAGCGTTAAATGACTGCGGTGGCTCAACTGAGAAAGCATAACAACCTCACTGATGAACTTCTTGTTCTTAGATTCTTGAATTTTTACAAATCTCTTTATGGACATAACCTTTGATTCAATAGTACTCCTTTATACACTGTCGACACTCGACACTACCCCCTGTCCTCCTTTAACAAGTATTCAAATGTCTGTGTTGCCGCATCCTAAGACATGCTGTTTTCTTTGTGGTGCATCATCTAGGTTGTAAAGTTGTCACCGTGGTAGCTTAGTGTAAGCCAAAGGGCCCATGCCCCCCACCCACTCACTTAGTTATGTAGGCAAAGTTTCAAGAAGCTCATGGAGGGGTTTGAGACCAAGCTAAAAGTCGGATTCATGACTGTAGTGCTTGCGGAGTTTTACCGTTTATGAAAAACTAAACAAGGTGACCCACGTTAATAACGCGGCTAGCCATGCTACAATGTAGTTTCCTTGTGATTTTAGTGTTTTTACAATGGGACAAAACCAAGAGAAGAAATATCTTATCCATTTTCTCTAAAAGTAATTAATGATCCATGATACATATCAACTCATGAGCTTTTATCTCTCATTGCACCAGACCAAACAAATTTTCTAGTATTTTTTTCCATATCAACTCAACTCAACAAGCATCATAATCAATCATGTCACAGAATTTAGCACTGTCGACCAAACAATATATAAAGAACAGAAAAACTCCCTGATAAAAAAAAACGGTTGTGCCCACTGAGATAATAATGACGGGCTTAATACAAGATCTGAGCTATTTTCTCCAAAGAGATTATGACAGAGAAAACCAAGTCTTATTTTTTTCTAAGGACATAAACTCTTGTAATATTTATCTCGAAATACATAACTTTACCACTGTCAGTGAATTATATCTGTTCATTGGTGTGAAATGCAAAATGATGTGCCGCAACGTTTATTAAGATGCCTTTTCCCGTTATCTAAAAAAGAAGTAACTTCGTCTCAAAAAAAAAAAGTAACTTGATGCTACGTATTGCTGTCACTGAATCATATTTTCTTATGCCCGCTGAATTATACTGGATATTGTTGAGGTTATGGGGCTTAACTTATACTTTACTGATCTTATAAGAAAAACAAAGAAAATCTTATCTGCAAAAATATATTAGCCGGCCTGATCTTTGTAGACTATAGTGATGTCAGGATAATTGGCACACATGGCGTAAAGCCATCCATACACACACAAGAGAGTACTTGTCTTGCCGTTGCACCTAAGAAGAGAAAGCATGCTATTCAGCTTGTCAGACAGAGGTCAGGGACTTGACAAGTGTCTGCTGAATGTCTTGCATCAGCATGCAAGATCAACAAATCAACGGTTTCAGCTACGAGAAGGTGAGCTAAACAACCAAACTCTTCGAGACCGCCGTAGCTGCCAGCCGCCCATGCTTTTGAAATTGGAAGGCCAACAACCATGTCCCACTTTTGGTCAGCTTCTCAAGCTATAAATCGCACGCAAGACCCGTGTCTTTGCACCACCATCAGTAAAACACTAAACAGCTTCAGTTTCTAGCCAATTGTTGGGCACTCTTGTCTTGCTCATACTAGTTGTCAGTCATGGCTTCCGCTTCAGCGCTCTTCGCCACGGCGCTCGTCATGGCGCTGATGCTCGCGGGCAGCAGCACTTGCCACGCAGCGCGGCGTCTCGCCGACACGACCCCGGCCGCCGCCCCCGCCGTTGTTCCAGGCATTCCTGCCGTGCCGACGCTGCCGGTGCCCACGGTGCCCGGGGTCGCCTTGCCGCCGATGCCCGCCGTTGCTACGGTGCCTGCAGTCGGCGCCGTGCCATCGATTCCGGCGGCAACTCTGCCGCCGATGCCTGCGGTGCCGTTGCCAAAGGTCCCTGCAACCTTGCCGCCCATTCCCGCAGTGCCGGCCATCCCCGCCGTGCCGAAGGTGACTCTGCCACCGATTCCAACCGTGCCGACGGTTACTTTGCCGCCGATGCCCGCCGTTCCCAAGGTGACGCTGCCGCCCATGCCCACCATCCCGACCGTGCCGACGCCTTCCGTGGCACCACCACCATCGGCATGATCAAAGCATGCGTACGTGAAGTGCTCTTGTGGAGTCGAGCTGAGATCTGATTGTTGGGTCATTATATATTGTTGTTGACTACTGCTGGGCATGCTGTCTTTTCAGGAGCAGATCTGGTTGTTGACTCGTTGGACTAGTACTTTTCTTTATTTCCCTTTATATATCTTTATTATTTATACGTGTACGCATCAGAGATCGAGTGGTTTCGAGTTTTCTCTTTCATGTCTAGGTGATTGATACATGTATGTACGGAGTGCTGAGTTATGTATGTATTCATCAGTATATGAGTTCATATTGGTCATCTACGTGTTCATTTCAGAATTCGAGTACCCATTCAATGCAACATGTTATCATCATGTTATTTCCACAAAATTCGCATACTCCCTCCAGTGTCAAAAAACTTGTCGTTTTGAGGTTGTCCTAAGTCAAACTTTTTAAATTTTGACTTGAAATATCTTTTTATGCATTAAGTTTAAAAATGCGAAAATGATACGAGTAGATTCGTATTGAAATAAAATTTCATAAAAGTACACTTTAGCTATATTTTATAAATATTTTATAGCAAAAAATATTAGTCAAAGTTGTATTTTAAAGACCGTGTCAATGTCCTAAACGACAAATTTTTTGACACTAGAGGGAGTATCAAGTTTCCATGTGGATTTGGATTTGAGGCCTGATTCAATTCAGAGAACCAAACGGATCACCGTAAATAAAAAAAAACATGATTGTTCTAAAACTGTAGTAAAATATGTCTCTTCTGATTTACAAAAAGAAGCAGAAGTTTTGTAGAGAGATGTCAATATACTCACAGAAAAAAAAAAGCTTGTACTGGAGTAGGCGACAAGCTAGGCAACTTACTAAGTTCACATTATCAATAAATATTTTCAAAATGTTAATTTTCCTTAGTTTCCCCCTGAAAAGATTGAGGTAGGACCGTGATTTTTCTCAGGCTTTTACCATACTAGAACAATTATCAATCTTGCCACTTGATTTACAATATTTTATTATGCTACGGGTGTAAGTGCTTTTTTTTGCATGTCCTTCCATCAGTTTTATGATGTAAAAATATTTCAGACCTAAGCATCCTATATAAATTAACTACAGAAGTCTCGCCATTAAATAAAAATAAATGACGACATTACAAGGGCTGTAGTGCCAATGGAACAAATCGGCAATATTAAAAGAGATGATAATCTTCCAAACCTTTATGAAAGAAATAGTGCTAGCTATGTAATATCCATGATTAGGAATAATATATCGATTGTCTTTGCTATGTAATAAAATGTCTATCATAATATATTTATCAAAAATATGGATGTCTATTGTTTGTTGTAATTTTTTGAAGCCTGTAGCAACGGATACGTGAACTTTTGCTAGTGCAACAAATATGGGCAGTATTCAGATATTAATTAAAGATAGATGAAAATCTTCCAAACCTTGTCTCTCAGGTTTGTCACTCTTGGTTGTGTTCCCTTTTAAAAAAATAAAAGAGAATGAAAATCTCATATCTCTGAAACAATTCACATTTATATGAGTTTCGCACAAACTTCACAAGAATTGTTTTAAAAACACATTTAATGTACTCTTATCCCAGAACCTTTTATTAACTACTTGTCGAAAACATAAAGTGGTAGACCGGGAGCGGAAAACTTCCCCCAACCTGAAAGCATCTGAAAAGAAACCTTCATGTTGGACTTTTGTTGTGCCCAATTAACCTCTAGTAGTACATATTTAACGAGAGAACCAACCAGGTGTACAAATGCACACCTAATAAGTCCTGATGACGTGATCACATTTCAGAAAACCAACCAGATGTACAAATGCACACCCAATAAGTCACGCAAATAGAGAGGTTTCAGGCTTTCAAGAAGGTGATGTTAGCAAATAATGCGTAAACAAGATCGAAACGAGACACAGATTTTTACGTGGAAAACCCTTACGGGAAAAAACCACGGGCGCCGACCGGCGATCTTCACTATATGAGGAGAGTTTACAATTGCAGGGGAATAACAACAAGTCGTCAACTATTCCCGTGCAGCATACAAGATGTATATATATGGTGGCTAACAATACAACCCGTAACGTGAGAGGACTCCACCTCTCACACCTCATAGGCGTCCCCAGCGAGGCCCATAGTTCGGATCATATTCCAACAAACTCCACCTTGAGACGAATTCCATCATGTAGCAAATGAAGTATCATCAATCAACTCACTTCAATAATAAATAACACCGCGCGCCAACAAGTCACTAGGACTTAAACTTTAACACCAACCAAGCTTGAGCATAGCTCAAACTTAGTAGTAGAAACTGGCTTTGTCATCATATCAGCAGGATTATCATGAGTGCTGATCTTGCACACTTTAATATCACCTCGAGCAATCACTTCTCGAATAAAATGATACCTCACCTCAATATGTTTTGATTTATCAAAGAACATCTGATCTTTAGTAAGGTAAATAGCACTCTGACTATCACAGAATATAGTAGTGCAAGAATCACCTCCACAAAGCTCAGCATACAAACCTCTCAACCAGAGAGCTTCCTTTCCAGCTTCAGAAATAGCCATATATTCAGCTTGAGTAGTTGAAAGAGCAACAGTAGACTGCAAACATGCTCTCCAACTAACAGCACAACCACCAATGGTGAAAACATAACCTGTGAGAGATCTCCTCTTGTCCAAATCACCAGCAAAATCTGAGTCAACATAACCAACAAGTCCATCTCCAGATTTCCCAAACTGCAAATAAGCACTAGAAGTACCGCGCATATATCTCAAAATCCATTGAACTGCTTTCCAATGCTCTCTGCCAGGATTAGCCATGTATCTACTGACAACACTCAAGGCATATGATAAATCCGGACGAGAGCAAACCATAGCATACATAAGAGAACCAACTGCGCTGGTATAAAGAACTCTAGACATGTACTCAATATCATAATCTGACTCAGGACATAAAGCTGAAGATAGTCTAAAATGTGGAGCTAATGGAGTACTCACTGGTTTAGCATCATGCATATTGAAACGACGAAGGACCTTTTCAATATAACCTTTTTGACTAAGATATAACTTGCCAGAATTCCTCTCTCTGATAATCTCCATGCCAAGAATTTTCTTTGCTGCACCCAAATCCTTCATCTCAAATTCACTATTCAACTGAGATTTCAGTTTGGCTATTTCTGACATATGTTTCGCAGCAATCAACATATCATCGACATAGAGAAGCAAATAAATAGCTGAACCATTGACGGTCTTCAAATAAACACAGCTATCATAATCAGAACGCTTAAAACCATGAGAGAGCATAAAAGAATCAAATCTCTTGTACCACTGTCTAGGAGATTGTTTCAAGCCATAAAGAGATTTCTTTAACTTACAAACAAGGTGTTCTTTTCCAGGAATAACAAAACCTTCCGGTTGATCCATATAAATGTCTTCATCTAACTCTCCATGTAAGAATGCAGTTTTAACATCTAACTACTCAAGCTCATAATTTTGCATAGCAACAATACTGAGTAATGTGCGAATAGAGCTATGTTTAACAACTGGAGAAAAGACATCATTATAATCAATACCTGGAATCTGGCTATAGCCCTTAGCCACCAACCTTGCTTTATACCTTGCAGACTCATTAGGAGAAATTGCTTCCTTCCTTTTGAATATCCACTTGCAACGAACGGGCTTCTTCTCTTTAGGCAACGGTACTAAATCCCAAGTACCATTCTTATCAAGTGATTCCATCTCATCTTGCATAGCAGTGACCCAATTGTTGCAATCAGCAGAAGTAATAGCCTCAGCATAATTAGAAGGTTCTGCACTACCGTCAACATCTTCTGCACAACTCAATGCATAAGCAACAATATTACATTCCTCAATTAACCTCTTGGGTCGAACATGAGGCCTCCTAGACCGGTCACCGGCAATAGAACGTTGCGAAGGTTGCACAACGGGAGAAGAATGTGGGACAGCAGATGAATCATCATCAACAATTTCATCAATAGGTTCATCAATAGTATCTGGTGTATATTCTGAATCAATAAAATGCTCCACCTGCACACTAGAGGTCTGCGAACTCTGAACAGGAACATTAGTTAACATAGCAGATTCATTAAAGACAATATTTCTGCTAGTAATAGCCTTTCTAGATTCAGGATCCCACAATCTATAACCTTTCACACCAGAACCATAACCAAGAAAGATGCACTTAATAGCTCTAGGCTCCAATTTACCATTATCAACATGAGCATAAGCTGGGCAACCAAAAACTCTAAACCGGAATAATTTGCTGGAGAACCAGACCATACCTCAATAGGAGTTTTCTTATCAATAGCAATAGACGGTGAACGATTAATGAGATAGCAAGCAGTGGAAGCGGCTTCAGCCCAAAAACGTCTATCCAAACCTGCATTGGACAACATGCAACGGGCCTTTGAGATGATAGTCCTGTTCATACGCTCAGCCACACCATTCTGTTGAGGAGTATAAGTAACGGTGCGATGTCTACAATGCCTTGAGACTTACAATAAGAATTAAAAGCATTAGAACAGAATTCCATCCCATTATCAGTACGAAGTACCTTCACCTTTCTTTCGGTTTGTTTTTCAACCATTGTCTTCCACTCTTTAAATGCTGAAAATGCATCTGATTTATGCTTCAAGAAATAAGGCCCAACCTTCCTCGAATAATCATCAATAATAGTCAACATATAACGACGACCACCAATAGAAGTCTTGCGAGCTGGCCCCCATAAATCAGAATGCACATAATTAAGAATACCTTCAGTTGTATGAACCGAAGTGTTGAACTTCACCCTCTTGTGTTTGCCAAACACACAATGCTCACAGAAATCCAGCTTACTGATGTTATGCCCATCAAGAAGGCCTCTCTTGCTCAAAACTGCCAAACCAAGTTCACTCATATGCCCAAGACGCATATGCCAAAGATTAGTAGCATCAGAATTAGATAATGACTTGGAAGAAACAGCAGCATTACCAATAACTGTAGTGCTTTGAAGAAGATATAAATTTGCAGTTAATAAATCACCTTTCATGACAACAAGAGAGCCTCGAGATACCTTCATAACTCCACCTTCAGCGGAGTATTTATGCCCTTTGCGATCAAGAGTACTTAAAGAAATGAGATTTCTCGTCATAGTTGGAACATGCCTCACATCTGTCAATGTTCTGACAATACCATCAGACATCTTAATCTGAACAGATCCCATGCCTACCACCTTGCGAGGTGTGTTATCACCCATCAAAACAGAACCTCCACTTTGGACAGATTCATAAGTGGAGAACCAATCTATTAATGCAAATATGAAATGAGCAGGCAGAATCAAGAACCCATTCTTCATCAATTTTAGCACATCCAGCGAAAGCAACGAGAACATCACCATCAGAACTACTATCAGCAGAAGCAACAGAAGCTTTACCATCATCATTAGATTTACCTTTCCCCTTATTTCTCTTTTCCTTATTCTGCAACTTATAACATTCTGAGATGTAATGAGTATCACCTTTTACCTGCAGAACTTTTCTTTGCCTCTGGACTTTGAGCGACCTTTGTAGCCACTCGAGCTCTTGCCTCTAGAGCCATGTGTTGATTTCTTCTCTGTCCTACCACGGACAGCCAAGCCTTCTCCATCAGAACTGGCAGCTTCAGCAGACACAATCTGTTTCATCTTTTCCTTTGCATGCAAAGCATCATAAACCTCATTGACGGTTAGAGTATCATGACTATATAAAATTGTGTCTCTGAAATTAGAATAAGACGGCGGCAACGAACACAAGAGCATAAGAGCTAAATCCTCATCATCATATTTTACCTCCATGGACACTAGGTCCGAAACGATCTCCTTGAAGACTGACAAATGAGAGGACACAGAACCACCCTCTTGCAGCTTGTGTGTGAACAATTTCATCTTCAAATGCATCTTGCTGGTGAAATCTTTTGACATACAGATCGACTCCAGCTTGAGCCATAAAGCAGCAGCGGTTTTCTCCTCCAAAACCTCTTGCAAAATATTGTTAGATAAATGAAGATGAATTTGTGATAGAGCCTTACGATCCTTTCGCTTTTCCTCAGCGGACCAAGACTCTTGCTTCTTCTTGTCGAAGCTATCAAGCGTATCATCTAAATCAGTGTGCGCTAATATTGCCCTCATCTTGACTTGCCATAGAGAAAATCGTGTATCACGATCTAGCAGCGGAACATCATATTTGAGAGAAACCATGTCGAAGAACAATCAACAATAAACAATCTGCAGTGTCTCTGGTACGGTCTGGGGTGGACGTAGCAATTACTGCAGCCTTCCTGGTACACTTGCGTGTACGTTCAGCAGAGAAACAAGAAAACAATCACCTGGTAGCCTTGTGCGTGTGCGCCTAGCACAACCCAGAAATTTCCTCCAGCAACACGAATTCTCCAGGGAACAGCGCACCTGGCCTCGGGACTTCCTCGGGACTTGATGCGGGAGCAGAGGACCGAGCCTTTGCCCCAATCTGCAACCACGAACGGCGGCGCAGCTTTTTTGTAGATGGATCGCCTCGACGAGTTCGGGTCTGGGCAGGCACGCGACTCGACGAGCAACACGGAAAACAATTCCGTCCTTCAACCATGCCACGCACGAGGAAACCGAGGTGAAGACGAGCTGATGCGTCTGGCGGCGGTGGACGATGAGCGACCAAAAAAAAACCACCAGATGCAAATCGGCGGCGGCGGCAGTCGAACGGGACGAAACCCTAATTTTTTTTAATCCATCTCGTGTCTGGCTCTGATACCACTTGTTAGCAAATAATGCGTAAACAAGATCGAAACGAGACACAGATTTTTACGTGGAAAACCCTTACGAGAAAAAACCACGGGCGCCGACCGGCGATCTTCACTATATGAGGAGAGTTTACAATTGCAGGGGAATAACAATAAGTCGTCAATCTTCCCGTGCAGCATACAAGATGTATATATATGGTGGCTAACAATACAACCCGTAACGTGGGAGGACTCCACCTCTCACACCTCTTAGGCGTCCCCAGCGAGGCCCATAATTCGGATCATATTCCAACAGGTGAGCTAACCGAAGAAAGAAAAAGCATGTACCAAACTCCTCGAAACAGCCGTGGATGGTTGCCCGTGCTTTGGAAGGTCAACAACCACGTCCACGTCGCCAACTATTGCTCAACTTCTGAACCTATAAATTGCCCTGCAAAGCCCCTGTCTCTGCATCATCAGCAGCAACCAGCTCCAGTTTCTACTAATTATTAGACACTCAGGTAGCAACGAGCAACCGCCAACCAGTGAGCGCATCAAAACTCGCTCATGGCTTCCGCCGCATCAGCTCTATTTGCCACGGCGCTCGTCATGGCGCTGATGCTCGCGGGCAGCAGCACTTGCCAAGCCGCGCGCCACCTCGCCGACACGACTCCGGCCGCTGCCCCCGCCGCCGTCCCGGGCATTCCTGCCGTGCCAAAGCTGCCAGTGCCCACGGTGCCCGGCGCCGCCTTGCCACCGATGCCCGCCGTCCCCACGGTGCCAGCAGGCGGCGCTGTTCCATCGATTCCGGCGGCAACTCTGCCGCCGATGCCAGCGGTGCCAACTGTTCCCACCGTCACCGTGCCGACGGTTCCCACAGTCACTGTACCGCCGATGCCAGCGATCCCCGCCGTGCCGAAGGTGACGCTGCCACCGATGCCCGCCGTGCCTAAGGTTACTTTGCCGCCCATGCCCGCCGTTCCCAAGGTGACACTGCCGCCCATGCCCACCATCCCGACCGTGCCGACGCCTTCCGTGGCACCACCACCATCGGCATGATCAAAGCATGCGTGTGGACTGTCTGCCATTTGCGAGCTGAAGGTCTGATTGTTGGGTCATTGTTGCCTGTTACTGGGCGCATGAGAAGAACTTGTTTGGACTAGTGTGTTTCTTTATTTTCCATTTTATGTATATGTGTTTCCTTATATATGTATGCATTAGTTTGAGAGTTTGAGACCTGAGTGGTTTTGAGATTTTTTTTTTGTGCATGTATGTACAGATTGGTGAGTTATATACGTGTATGTATTGCTTGGTATATGAGAGTTCATTTTGGTCGCCGATGTGTTCGTTTCAGAATTGCAGCACTCATACGTACAGGATTATTATGTTCTTACCACACAATTCATATATGAGCTTTTCCATGAAAAGAAAAAAAATATTGTTCCCATCGAAGTATTCAGGTTCAGAAAAAGCATGGGTAGTCTCTGCCTTCTCTGAAGACACAATTTTGAATATAAATGCTAGTAAATGGTATACTATGCCTACTATTATTTACAAGAAAAAGGCCACGTTTTGAAGGGAGAAGTCAATGGGTGACAAACTTTTATAAATTTCACGTTTTTATCTGTGAACTGAAAAACTTTTAATAATTTTCGCAGTGGTTATTTTCCTAATTCATTCAAGATACCGAAGCAATTATCGAGCTTGTCAACCAATTTACAACATTATATCCTACAAAGGCTAGCGTGATTTTGCATGTTAATCCACCAGTTTTATGATTGAAAAGAAATTCAGAAAAAGGCATCCGATATAAACTAACTACAGAATTCTGGCCGTTAAGTTTTTTTTTACAAGGGTTGCAGTGCATATGCAACAAAATGAGCAGTATCTTACCAATTACCTTGGCTCTGGGTTTGTCGTTCATGGTTCTAACCTTTGTAGAAAATTTATGCACTTAAGCCACTTATATGAGTTTTGTAGGAACTTTGCAAGAACCAATACAGTTCTTCAACGGATAACCACAGTTTAGAAAAGTAGGGGTACTTTTATACCAGTCCCCTTTTTAATACTTGTCATAATAAACATGAAGTGGTTAGCAGGGGATTGGAATACTTCCCCCAACCTGAATGATGCCCTTTTGAAAAAAAACCTTGTTCTACTGTTGTTGTACCCAATGAATGATTAACGAGAGAACTCTATGGCCGTGTAACAAGAAAACTAAAGCAAGTGCTCCTGATGACGTGATCACATTTCAGGAACCAACCAGATGGAATCAACCACAAGTCTTGCAGAACTGAGCTATCAGCCTTGCAAGAAGGTGAGCTAACCAGAGAAGAGAAGAGAAGCAGGATGCCAAACTCCTCAAAACAGCCATGGCCGCGCCCCCATGCATGCTCTGGAAGGCCAACAACCATGTCCACGTCGCCAACCAGTGCGCACCTTCTGAACCTATATTTTCTTTTTTGGGAAGGAATTCTGAACCTATATAAATTGCCCGGGGAACTCCTGTCTTTGCATCATCAGTAACCTGCGCTCAAGTTTCTACTCATTACTAGGCACTCTTTGCCAGCAGCTAGAAATCAGTGGGCGCATCAAGATCAGTCATGGCTTCCAGTTCCACCTCATCAGCTCTCTTCGCCACGGCGCTCGTCGTGGCGCTCATGCTCGCGGGCAGCAGCACTTGCCAAGCCGCGCGGCGCCTCGCGGACACGACTCCCGCCGCCGTCCCGGGCATTCCTGCCGTGCCCATGATGCCAGTGCCCACGGTGCCCGGCGTCGCCTTGCCACCGATGCCCGCCGTTCCGAAGGTGACGCTGCCATCTATTCCCGCGGCCACCTTGCCTCCGATGCCTGCGGTGCCAAATGTCCCTGCGACATTGCCGCCCATGCCCGCCGTGCCCGCGGCGACCTTGCCGCCGAAGCCAGCAGTGCCCAACATGCCGGCTGTTCCCGCGGCGCCGAAGGTGACGCTGCCACCGATGCCCGCCGTGCCTCAGGTCACTTTGCCACCGGTGCCGGCCGTTCCCAAGGTGACGCTGCCGCCGATGCCGTCCATCCCGAGCGTGCCGATGCCTTCCTTGGCGCCACCTCCTTCCGCATAATCAAGCAGGCAAAGCATGCGCCCACTTCTTCTGTGGAGTGTATGTCATTCGAAAGCTGAGATCTGATTGTTGGATAATTGTCGCATGTTTTGCTGCCTTTGCTGGCAATCCTATCTTTGCATGAGCAGAACTGGTTCACTTTGCAAAGCACATCTTTTTTTTATTTACATATTTTGCCCTGAAAAAGGATTGATTCCGTCGAACTATTCAGGTTAAGAAAGTATGGGTATTATGTCTGCTCACAAAACGCACGTGCTAGTATACTCCTACGATTTACAAGAACAACAAGATGTTTTAAATACATGTCAATTTTGATGAGAAGCTCCATAGGCAGCTGATTAAGGATGGAGTTCCTCAAAAAAAAAAAAGCTCATTAAGAATGGAAAACTTCTATGTTTATAATCCCCCCCCCCCCCCCCCCCCCCCCCCCCCCCCCCTCCTCCTTCAGATGACCCAGTAGCAAGGGAGGTCGGGCCGTGTCACATTAGAACGCGAGCAGTGGCACGGGAGCCGTGTGGGAGGAGAGGACAAAAGAAAAGCATGCCATGTATGTCCTAGAATTGGTGAGCTCTGGGAAACCCTCGTGTTGCATCCCTATTTTGCTTTTTCTAAAAAAAACTATTTCGATTCGCATCGCGGTAGATGTGTCAGTTCTTACTCTCCAACTACCGATCATTGGACATCAGTCAAGAGAATACTTAGATATGTACAGTACAACCTTGATTTTGGGTTGAAAATCAGAAAATCACCTTCTATGATTTTAAGTGCTTTTTTAGATGCAGACTGGGCAGGTGATATTGATGATAGGCATTCAACAGGAGGCTTTGCCGTCTATCTGGGTAGTAATCTTGTCTCATGGAGTGCAAAGAAACAACCTACAGTCTCACGTCAAGTACCGAGGCTAAGTATAAAGCATTGGCGAATGCTACTGCGAATACACAAGAAATCTAGCGTTCTATTACGATTGGTTTATGTCATAAAAATTGTTTTTTATGTAAAATTGTTTTTTATGTCATGATGAGCATTTTGTGACGCTAACGTGGCGAAACTGCTTTTGTCATGTATTATGCGTTTAAGATCATGTTCTATGACGAGGCCCACTGCCACCCGCTCACCGTGCGCGCCTTGCAGCGTGCAGCGCCCCACCCCAACCTGCCGTGTCCGTCTCCAGGCACGAGCCCCTATCGGCAGCGCAGTGTCAGAGGCAACAACAGCCTCCAGGCGCACCACCGCCGTCTCGTGTCGCTCCACGAGTGACGCCACCATCGCACGAACCAGGCGCACCGAGGGCCTCGTGGGCGCACGAATTTGGCGCACCGAGGTGGATTGCGGGGGAGGAGGGAGAGGGATAGGGCTCGCGGTGGGATAAGGGAGAGCGAGAAGGGTGGCGGCAGGGAGGAGGGAGGGAGAGGGAGAAGGGTGGCGTCCAGTTTGGTTAGGGTTCAGGTCGTTTTCAAGATGTGGGTTGGGCCGGGAAAATTGCTGGGCCTTTGGGGTTGAATTGGACTAGTAACGGCCCTTTCTGATATCTTTTCATTTTCAACTAACAATGGCATCATTATTAAATAAATTACTAAAAACTTTATATATATACTTCAAAATATTTTTAACAAGTAATTTACCTCATGTATGTTGTTTCGTAGATGTTTCAATAATATTTGAAACTGACCTGCTATTTCCTACAGTTTAAATGAATTTATGTGTGTTTGTAAAAAATAGTTTTAAATTGAACTACATCTACTTCGAATAAGATTCGACCAACTGTTAAAATAAGCACTTCTGGCAGGGTTACCAGAGGTCTACTTGTATCTCGGTGGTAAAAGCCTTGGAATTAGACCTGCACGTCGGGTGGCCTTTTTTTTTTTACCTTTTTTTGAGTTCTAGGGCCAACACCCCAGTCCATCATTGCATTGCAAATCAAGACCAATTATAGCAATGTTCGGCAGTTAAGCTCAGTGGGTCGACGCCCCGTGCATCGCCCAAGTTACAACAATTCTTAACCTATTACAGATGCGCCAACGCGCCCCTCACAGCCACTCAAACACTCCTGATTGCTGTGCGTTGCACATCCTCACCTTCATGTCTTCCAAAGCACTCGCTCTGGCCTCCTTGTCACCTCTTCCAGCTTGGCAAGTAGGCACTCCCATGTAGATGCCCATTTCAGCGGACACAGCAGATTCTACTCCTTGATCATTGGAATGATTCTCCTCCAGGTGTTGCGTATGTCTCTTGCGTATGTCTCTCCATTTCCCATGCTGAAAACACAAATTGTTTCTAAGTTCAACACCCCCTAAAGTACAGCCGAACTGAACATATTGTAAACTAAATGTTTTTTCTCAAAAATCCAGAACTTAGCTATTCCTTCAAAACTATAACCTATTCTAAAACCAAGAACTTCAGAAAGATCAGTCCACAACCTATTTACTACCACACATTCAAAAAACAAGTGGTTCACACTTTCAGGTTCATTGCAAAACAAACAGCTCTTGTCACCTACTTTTCTTCTCTTAGGTAGGTTATCCCTTGTAAGTAATTTGTTTTTAGAAAATAGCAGCAGAAAGATGTGTACTCTAGGGGGAATTCTAATTTTCCACGCTGCAGGAGTAAAACAAGGAGTTACCCCATGAAATTCAGTATTTTATACAAAGATTGTGAGGAGTAGACCCCATTGGAGGTCCACTGCCAAATCATGCCATCATCAACCCCAGAGAACGTACTCTATTGTTGAGGCAATCTGTACTACCTCCTCCCACATCCTTATCAGTCTATCATCTACACATCTTCTGAATGTGCATATCAAATTATTACCATCCCATAAGCCAGCTACTGACTTATCTTATTTTTTTTTTACTTATTGAGTTATTTCATTAGACTTCTGGCGTGTGGGGTCCCATTCTAATTATTTTCACCATTAAAAAATCACAGGCGCGTAGAAAATGAAGGTCACCGTGTGCACCGTTCAAACATTTTTTTAAAGAGAAAACTAAATTAAGCTTATGACAAACTTGCTCTGGCTGTGAAGTTATGACAGCACAAATTCGTCGTGGTATACCCACCCAACAGGTTATGACTTTTTTTTTTCAGACTTAGTGATGGGCAACTTTTTTTCATCACTAAAATGTGGCTGGTTCTAAAAACGTCCTAAACCAGAGTGTGTTAATGACGAATATGTCAATTGTCACGACATTTTCGTCACAGAATGCCAAAAATCTTGTACGAACTAATGTGGATTCAAATATTGATCAAGGAGATAGGTATCTCTAGCCCCAGCAGCAAGACTTTGGTGTGATAACATTGGAGCAACTTATCTTACTGCCAATCCAGTTTTCCATGGGCACATGAAACATATAGAAGTGGATTTTCATTTCGTGCGTGAAAGAGTAGCATGGAAGTTGTTGGATGTTCAATATATATCTACAGATGATCAAATAGCAGACGGCTTCACCAAAGTATTAACGAATAGAACATTAGCTATGTTCAGAAACAATCTTAACTTGTGCAAGTTATGATTGAGGGGGTGTGTTAGAGATAAACATAGCATGATGTGGCATGCGTGTAATTTTGTTGATATGCACCAGAGTTTGGATAGAACCATATCTAGTCCAGTTGTAGATTTGTTGTTGTAAGTTTGTAACCAATATAACGTAGAATCTGGGAGACTAAACAAACTTGTACGCCACGATGGAGGCTTATTCCATCATATAAATACACATAAGCGGCCTCACAAGGGAGGTGAGAACACTTTCATATTTTCATGATTGTCTATAGGAATAACATCAAGTCTCACAGTTGCAGCTCGCTGAGGTCTTCACCATTGAAAATAAATGATTTCTCACTGATTTTACAAAGAACCGTCGCGACGATTGGCTGACGCCGACTAAGGGGCCTAAAGCTCAACTCCTTGTGGCACATGCCATTATTAGAAATTATTTTATGAATAAAGAATTAAACAAAGTCAACGTTCAAGGAAGTTTTCAGAAGAAAACTGATTAGTCTCTGTAGATTAGCATGGGGCATATAACTTATTTAAGGGTCAATTGAACCAGCAGTTATCCGTACTTGGTTTCAAAAATAGTTCAAGAATAACAAAGATAAATACCTTGGTAATAAGATCAGAGATTTTACTTATGACTGAGGAATTGCTATTTGACAGCATTCTTATTAAGAACTAGTTACTAACCCCGTGCGACACGCACGGCAAAATATTATTTCACACGGCGTCACGGGCATGATAAAACACAACTTCAATATATTGTTCAGCCCAAAACATCATGGCATTGTACAAAAACATTAATGATATGATGTTAATTATTGTTTCTACCTAGACAATTGTAAGATGGTATAATATATTGTTGAAGCAAACATAGCTAAAAATCGTTTAATATGTCTTCATCCTTACGTTGAATCAGACCATATTCATATTCGTGAGGCATTGTCATGAAAAGAATTAAAAGACGTCGACTTACCATCCCAAATTTTGGTAGTATTTGTATCTGTGCCACACATGTTCAAATATATGTCGTAATAAATGTAACAAGATACATACTTTCTATTTCACTTTAATTAATGGAAAGGTTTTGACTTACTCTGCTCAAGACAGGTACACTTCTAATGGCCCCACACACATTATGTTAAACTGCTCTGATTCCTTCTCATTTGGCAAACATCACTTACATGTTCTTTGTTTTGAAAAACTGCACGCTATTTATTCAGTATCTGATAATTAAGAATGTTCAACAAATAAAGATAAGGTAATCCAATATTTTTTTGTATCCGTTTTCCTCACTCCCTGTCAATTATCTTATAGACACTCTTGGTGATTTTTTCTTGTATCCCCTCCAAAACTTGCCCTATACACATGCATACTTTTCCAATGTTTGTATGTTGACACCTGCTCTGATCCGTGCATAACTACAAACTAATGGAAATGCTTTGTGTCCGACTCAAATGTTTGACGAGGTTCTGAGTTTTTTTTATCGATGTTGAAGCTTAAAGGAAACAAATGCGAGGACCAGTGATACAAATCTAAGATACATCAATTAGTTTGTAGTTATGCACGGATCAGAGCAGGTGTCAACATACAAACATTGGAAAAGTATGCATGTGTATAGGGCAAGTTTTGGAGGGGATACAAGAAAAGAATCACCAAGAGTGTCTGTAAGATAATTGACAGGGAGTGAGGAAAACGGATACAAAAAAATATTGGATTACCTTATCTTTATTTGTTGAACATTCTTAATTATCAGATACTGAATAAATAGCGTGCAGTTTTTCAAAACAAAGAACATGTAAGTGATGTTTGCCAAATGAGAAGGAATCAGAGCAGTTGTCTAATGTGTGTGGGGCCATTAGAAGTGTACCTGTCTTGAGCAGAGTAAGTCAAAACCTTTCCATTTGACATCATCAAACTCCACACCATTTCAAGGATTCTTTCTCAAAAAGAGGAAACCAGCATTCAGTTGTCCATGTCGAATGTACCTAGTTAAAATCCTAAGGAAGTTGACAGGGTAAAATGTACATGACATCATCTATAGAATGCGCAATGGCTTGAATGCTTCTCGAAAGAAATAACGTAATGCTTGGAACCAAAAGCTTACTCTATTCATGTTGTTCTGCATCGCAAACCACTGAAGTTTTCAGAACCATATACTGACACAGTAATGAGAGATTCATTTTTTTTTGTTGTAAAACAAGTTGCGGATAAATGTAAAATCAGAAAGGTTCATTGATTCTGAGAAAGGTTTATTTTAAGTATCGTTTTAAGCAACTAAGCAAACAATCTGTCGGCTAGCAGATCAGATTTTGGTGCAGTTAAAAGAGGAAGGTTAGTATATAGGTAGAACGTTAGCACAACACCAACGAAAAAAGAAAAGAGAACACATCACCAAGGAAAATTGAAAGGAACACTCCAACTCATTAGAGGGGACACAAATGTCGGGACAAGTTTAATTAAATTACCTCTGTTTTCACACTGAGTAGCAGCTGGACACAATATCTGCTTCCTTGCATCTTCATGCACCACCTTAACTCGTCCACCTGACAGCCTGAATTAAATCCACCAATATCACATTTGAAACCTGCATGAAAGACAACCCAAGCACAAATACCCAGAAATGACTTCAGTGCTAGCCGAAATGTTGAGATGTTCCTGATGCCATCACCCTGCTCCTTGAGCACCTTGTTGATGGATGCCGCAACCAACTACAGCCTCAAAGATTATAAGAAAAAAAATTCTATTACCAAAGCAAATGACACGTTTTTGAGTAATGACTAACTTTCACTCATTCCAATGCCAACATGTCAATGCACAAAAGGCCCTTTTTAGGAAAATTCATCTGTATGTATTAGCAGATTACTCCATCGAGCATGATGCCAAAGCCCCAAACAAATTACTATTGAAGAAAATGCAAGAAGGTAACAAAGGTTCAGGTTAAAACATATATCTAAAACCATCACTGTTGTTTAGACATCAGGAAACATGAAGTTGGCATAAAATTCCAGAATGCATACCTTTTATTATGGTGTAGTTTCAGCAAACTGATCTAGAACAGCGTAAACAACATCTGCAAAGAGAGTGACCCAATCGCATATAATTCAGTTGCACATGAATTACGCAACTTGAAATCATTCTGGAATTGTGTCGCTTTATCTAGAGATGTCTGTGAACTACTGAGTCATGGTAGTACACTCGCATATAAATCAAACAAAATGGTTCAAAGATACAAATTATAAATAAATTGGTACACTTCAGGTCGTTCCAAAACAAAGCTATCTTTTCAGCTACTCCAGTCTGATGCATCTATGCAACTCCAGTAATTTGAAATCATAGAATCCTCTACTGGATTATGTCCTCACAGACTGGAGTGCAGAAGTAACTGACCTTTAAAGCTTGACGTCTCGATATATGTTAATCTCCTTGTGAAATACATAATAACCCTCTACATGTTATGCATACATGAGTGCTGAACTCCTCACGAAATAGATGTTGTGCAGCTTAAATGTGGGAGTTCAGGTTCTATCACAGAATCAGCCAACGTTGCAAAAAATTTCAAATAGTTCTAAACCAGCAGCATATTCCATGCCAATTCTGAGGTGCTTCGATGTCAAGCAAACCTGCTCTCAGTTAACACAAAACAATGAAAGGTTGTAAGCTACTGTAACCAGGTCAGTTGACAATGATATTCGGTTACATAATATGATTTATTTCGCCATTTGAAAAGGACGTTTGGGAGGCTTTTCTGAAACTACTCAGTCAACTATCAATCAATAATGACTGGAACGTGCTGAATTGTGCCGCTCGGCTATCTAAAAATTGTCTGCACATGAGCATGAATGAACACTAAGAAATAAGAATACTATATGATGTTAGCAAAATGATTTATCCTCCACAAAATATAGTAGAGGAATTCAATAATTTTCAAGACAGTACAACATACACACATTATATGTAAAGAGGAAAATTGTAATAAGGTGATCATACAAAAACTTGCGAGCTATGCAATGTCCGAATACTATATGATATTATAATTGTTATACGGAAAATGGTAGATGAATCCCTGTCAATCGAAGACCAATAAAAAATGAGATAATCATAACATGTATCCAACATTGAGGATAGTATTGGACCTGTGATTGGTGTACCTATCCAGTAGCAGTGGAATTATCCAGCAGATATATGAGGGACGGCGATGCATCACATCCTTTAGCAAGGAACACAAAAATATTTTCCAGTGATCAGGCATCGCGAATACTTGTCAGATAAAAAGGACCAAGAAGGATGTGGTGACCAGCCCACCACAAACCTCTTACCATCTAACAAGAATTCTCATCAGGTCCAAGGGGGAAAAAAATCAGATACATCAGTTCTAATACAGCTTCTCTGTTGGGATAAAAGAAATCTATATTGCATTGAACATTTGAACACACATGAAATGCAATTGTGGCTGAGCTTTAGGATTAGCCGTACCTATTAGGGGCAATGTTCGCACAGATAAACACTTATCTTGTAAGGTAAGTCACAAGGCAATTTATCGCAGAGTTTCTTGCCTGACGGCAATGCCAGTATTGATGGAAGGCCAATAGTAATGCTGAAAACTAAAAACAGAATGTCTGTTCAGCACAAATATGAATTTGTGCATTTATATTGAATCTTGTGATATAAATTTGGGCGGATGTTTTTCATATTTGAACCCAGAGACCACAGCCAATCTTCCTCTCTGTTTTTTTTCCCTTTGTCTCGACTCATCTTGAAAAAGAAACAGTAGTACTATTGCATTATCTTTCCCAACAGGCTTATACAATCGTTACAAAAATGAGGTGTTGTGGTTAGAATGAGGTGTTGTGGTTAGAAAGAATAAGTGTTTTTGTTAGGTAACCGTGTATAATATATCTTAATCAGTAGTGGTGACAAAATATTGCATATGTATTCGCAGCTTTTCCTCATCCATCTCCTACCAGATGCAAGGATTGCACGAACAAACTAAATTGGCTGTTCATTGAACTCGTTATACAGAAAAATAATAGAAACAGAGATGGCAAGGAGGAAGAACATGACCTGATCAGAAATGGCTCCTTCTTTTTCATGCTCAATACTTCACTGCGCACGTCAATCAAATTGCACGAGGTAAGATTAATTTAGGTAATTGATATGCCTGAAATCCTAGAACAAATAGCAACCCATCTACCGGCTGTATACCTGACTGCTGCCTAGCGCTACTCCCACAGATGGCCTCAAAAACAAAATGCAATGAGCCTAACAATTGAGAATTAGAATTTTGCCAATTACAACCTAAGAACAAGCAGGCATGAGTTATTAATTATGGGTGAAGATGGTCACGGACCTTGGTTTATACTTGGCGCTTGCCTGTAGGGGATGGAACAGCAGCAGCGTCGAGTCCCTCACGGAGATGGTCACGGACCTTGGTTTATACTTGGTGCTTGCCTGTAGGGATGGAACAGCAGCAGCGTCGAGTCCCTCACGGACTTGCACAAGCTCAAGCGGCTACCTCATCCTGGCAGGGACCGGCGATGAGGTTGTTGAGAGGGAGCGGATCGGCTGCAAACAACAAGGAACTCTCACATCGGCCACTGATATCTGACAGACACAAAGATCAGTGAAAGAGCAAAGAACAAATCGACTTGGGGATTCGAGAGTAGAACCTAACCATCTGTCGCACATCTCGCCGCCGCCGTTGCCGTCGTCGCCCCATGAGGAAGATCTCCGTAGCTATCCGCTTCCGGCACTCCAGCCCAGGCGCCGCCGATCCTCCTGGCTCCTGCCCTGGTGAGGTTGACTGTGAGTGGCGGCGCATCGATGAATCCCGCATCTCCCTCCCCCAACGCGACTCCGATGTGGATCTCCAGCGATGGAAGAAAGGAAAGAAAAGCCCAGACGCGTGTAGATTTGGTAACAGCCATCAACGATGAAGGAAAGGGAAATTTGGGAATCGGAAATCATGGAATGGAAACAATGGATCACGGGAGAGGCGGGCGGGTGCTGCGGGCGGGTAGAGCGCAATAGCAGGTGAGAAAAAGTGACGCGGAAGCGGGCGAGCGTTAACAATTAGAACGTAAACTCCCGTCACGCGTGCCTGTAACGTAACGCTGGTTGGATAAGGTTTGGATGATCCACGGTTTAGATGGTTCATAAGTTGCGGGCCCAATCAGATTAAGGGTGGGTATAGAGGAGGGTACCTAAATATTTTGGTGAGGGGTCCTTGGTCGCACAACTCGTGCCTTATTAGTTTAGATTAGATTACATATCACAGACTTGCGAAAATCCCAAAAGAATCTTTAAATTTATGAAAATGAATCAGAAAGTTCAATTTTTCTAACTTGTCTGGGAAACACAGCTAGCCATGAATTAATTAATTGGATTGGTCATATACAGTATCTCTCGTACGGTTGACTGAATAAAAAAAACCGGTTGGTGCATTCTTTCATATTTGGATGTAATTAAGGCCCTGTTTGAATTTGCCTCTTAAACATTAGCTGGCTAAAATTAGCCAATTTGTATCCAACGGGGTGACTTAACAACCTCCTAAACATTTGCCAGGCCACCTCCTAAATATTAGTCCATTAGTCACCTCAACCCTCTGAAACTTGGCTAAACAGAGGGGGGAAAGAAGAATAAAAGTCCAAAATGCCCTCCTAACCACGCTCATTTTCTTGCACCCTCTCCTTCTAGGGACCATTAGCCAGGGGTAGCGGTGTCAATTTTTTTGTTAGCCAGGGGCTTTTAGCTAGGGATCCAAACAGATACCTCCTAAACATTAGCTGGCTAGAGGATCAAACAAAGCCTAAATGCACATATTTATGTACTGAGATTACAACTAAGGAAATCTCGTGCTAGTCATTTAGTTAGTGTTTTGCAGTACCGTCAATGTTTATCTGATATCTTATGCTAGTCATTTAGTTAGTGTTTTGCAATACCATCAATGTTTAGCTGTACTCCAGAATACAATGAGGACAAAATTAAATATATTCCATGTTAGAGTTCAATACATACTAAATATATGCAAATGCCTTCCAAAAAAATAATGTGTGTATTGAATAATGACTCACCACAGAATAAGTTCTTCCAAATCTTTGTAGATCTCAATTCCTTTTCCATCTCCATACAATGGCCTATATAAACGCCTCTCTATACCATTTCATCACAGGATATTATCTCCATCAACCTAGTACAAGTCTTAGCCAAGAAACCTCGGTAGGAAGATGATGAAAAAAAAGACGTCTACGAGTAGGAAAAAGTTTGAGGCCAAGCACATCAACAAAGAGGAAGCACGTCAGGTATGCTTCTCCAAGCGCCGCCAAGACCTATTCAAAAAGGCCAATGAGCTGTCCATTTTGTTTGGTGCTATGGTTGGTGTTGTTGTTTTTTCTGCTTCCGGGAGGTCCTACTCCTTTGGTCATCCCACTATAGAGGTTGTTATTGTAACATCCCAAATTTCAAATCAAAAATGAAAAGGAATAAAAATCACTCAAAATTTAAATTTTTCTCTAACTCTTATCTTGCCATGAATTTTTAAAATAAAATTAACCAAAATAATTTAAACTTAGTGCGAATAAGAAAACTTTAAAAAAAATAAAACTGGTGCTCAAGTGTTTGCTTCATTTAAAGATCACTAAAAAAATTTGAACCGTTTTGAATTTTACAACAAATTAAATAAAATACATCTCAAGTTTAGCAAAAACACTTTGAATTTCAATATTTGGGGTTTCAAACTTGCATAAATCCCACCATATGCATTTCTGCGTTTATTTGGATTTATTTGGAATAAATGTTTGGCTTTTGTCCTTGAAAGAATTTGAAATCCATTCAAATTCAAGTCTCAGAAAGTATCAAACCTTTTCTAATTCCCTAAATCCCTCCGGGCCTCATTCTCATTTCTTCTCCTCAGCCAGCCCAAGCCCACTTCTCCTTTTCTTTTTCTCCCCATTTCTTCCTCTTCCCGCCGTGGGCCGTGTTCCCCTTTCCTTCGCACCGGCCCAGCCCGCACCACTTTCTCTCCCTCTCCCTCTATTTCCACGTAGCGGGCCGCGGCCCCTTTCCTCTCCCCCTGGCCGCTACGGCCCAGCCCGGCCCACTCCCGCGCCACCGTCATCTTCTACCTCCAGCTCAGCCGCCACCGCAGCTTCTCTCTCGCCGTCGCCCTTATCTCTCCCTTCTCTCTCCTCCCTTTCCAGCTCACGCCCTGGCTGCTGTAGCCATCCCTCAGTGACGCCAGCTCGCCCGTTCCCGAGGTCAACGCGCGCAGTGCGGCGCCGCAATCTTTTCTCCGCGTTTCGCGCTCTCACAAGTTCGCCGCCGACTCCATCCTCGCCGTCCAGGTGCGCCGCTTCGTGGACCATGCGTCAAAGCCGGCCTGACAAACCCACGTGACACCGCAAACCTTAGCCGCTACGCAAGCTCCTCGCCTTCAATGCACTCGAAAAATCTTCGCCGGCCGGAAATATCGTTGCCGGCGATATTTCCCGGCCAAGCCGCCTCCTCCGGCCTATAAATAGACCCGTCATCCTCTTCTCTACCTCCACAACACCACTGCTCCGTCAATCGAGCACAACAGCCTCCCAATCGCCGGAATACCCTTTCTTCCCCAACTCCGGTCGCCGCGCCGATCTCCGTGCTCCGGTGAGCTCCTCTTCCTCTCCTTGCTTCTACTGCTCTCTGCTCCCCTATCTAGCCTACCCCGAGCCTAAACCCGAGCCCTTTCGGGCTGAAACCTAGCGCGCACCGCGCGCCTCCCTTCGCCGCCGCGCGAGCTCGGCAACAGCCCTCCTCCCGGCCTCGCCTGGCGCGTCTCGCGCGCGCACCACCTCCGCCACAGCAGCGCACACCCGCCCGGCAGCACGCACTAGCGAAAACGCGCACGCGCGCGAGTTTCCCTCTAGCGCCGCCGCCGCGCACATCTCCGGCTAGCCCGCGCCGCCGCGCTAGCGCTCGCCGTCGACGACATGCTCCAGCCCCGGCTCCGCCTTCGCTGTCCAAACCCCGATGTCATGCTCTTGTCGTCCCTCCGCCATTCTAGCTGCCGCCGGTGAGGGTTCCGGCCAAGCGCCGCCGTAGGCGCATCGCTCCGGCCACCCACAGTACCCGAACCGAGCTCCGTGCACCTGGTCTATGTGGACCATAGACCCACAGCTCCCTCGGTTCACCGTGGATCTAGTCCACCACCCCTTTTCCAATTCAAAAACAATTCCAGAAATTCCAGGAAAATCCCGGTCCCTGTACATTTTACAGATAAGCCCCTGATCTTTCTAGTAATTCTGTTTAGGTCCTACCTTTTTACAGAAACATCCCTATACTTGTCTATAATTACATTTCAGCCCCTACCTTTTTGCACATGGGGCCTTAAACTTTTCCATAATTACATATAGGTCCCTCTACCCTTTCTGTAATTACAAATAAGCCCTCAGAACCTTTTAGTTCTCACATATAAGCCCTTAAATATTCAAATCTCTGTATCTTTTCCATCCGAGCTCCGTTTTGAGCGATTCTTACGCTCACGCGTTCGTAGAAACGCGTAGTACCCTTTGGTACTAATCTCAAAGTTCTATAACACATCTACGAGCCATCCATACTCAAGATTCACTCTCTTGTTATAATCCCCTCTCGGCAAATCATGCGATGCCAGTCTCTCATGCCACGAATGCTCGTTCACCTTTATCGCCGAACCTAACCCATCTTATTGTGTCATTTCACAAGAAAGTATCGCAACCTCCGTTACTTTCACTCAACCTCAACCCTAACCTAGCTTAACCATCGCTTAATCAATCTTAATCCAATGTTGCCACCGACCTATACCAAGTCTTATTGATTTATTAATCTCTCTATAAATCGTCTTTCATTGAGTTTTATTGGAGTTATTGTTCGTTGCTCTCTTATTTGCTAGTTTGTCCTTTATCGGTTAATTAATTGTATTTTATTTGCAACCGCGCATCATACCATGCATGATCACGTACACGTGTCCCCGTCATGCGCCCAGCTCATGACAAATAATTCATAGCTTAGTATTAGTAATTAATGCAGTAGATAATACAATAGCTAATCACCATTAGGTAATACCTCAATCTATAGCTAAGTAATTAGGGTGACACACCTTGCACTCGTACACATGTTGCATGAATCTTTATATGGGTTACGACCTATATAAAGCCATAGTGCCGCAAATGTATGGAGAAACACGTACACCCGCTCCTTTCAACCTTCACAAACAAGCATGCACCTCTCATGGTTTAGCATCCCTCTTTTACATCAAAAGCCTTAGCGCTCGATGCATCACTCCTAATAGTCTTCTTAAGATAATAAAAGCCTCCTTAAAGTAAAACTTAATGAATCATGCATGACTTGCGACTCTTGTTCTTCATCGGCGTTCGATCGTTCTTATTGGAGTTAGTTGGATCTTATTTGGCTCTTTTCGATCTTTATTTGTTTTGCGGTAGTTTGATTATACGATATGTTTTTTTATACGCTAGCTTGCGTGAGGTCCGAGGAAAAGCCAGGAAAATTCAAGGAAGATCTAAAAGACCCAAGCTTCGAGGATGAGTTGAAGAATCCAAGCCCGAGGACGAGTCAGAAGATATAAGCTTAAAAGGAGGACTCGAAGACATCAACTTCGACGGAAGAACTCGAAGATCCAGAATTGAAAGAATAGGATAGCATTCTTCAGGCAAGCTCTATTTCTCCTTGATCATGATTGAACCTACTGTTTCGCAATGCACCTATATGGCCTGTTCTCGTACTATGCATTACTTGTTATTTTACTGATTGTGTAGTTATGGTCCTACTTGCTATTTGATATTGATGTCTATTACTTAGGCATTGATATCTAAATCCTTGTTTACCATTGTTTACCTGTCACCTTGATAACCTTAGGATAGTTCCATCATTTCTATGATGGCACGTTCACCTTGCTACTAGATTGCTTAGGACCCCTCGCAATGTTTCTACATTGCCACACCTTACTCATATATATACTTTTACAAATGTGTGAAATGAGTTTGGTGGTGTGCGTGATACTTGGGGTTGGGAAGTTATAGCATAAACTGTGTTAGGTGATGATGGAGACAGTGATGGGATGGTTGGATTGCGGGCAAGGCCATTAGTAAGTGAATGATGGCGTGATGGATAGTGTGATAATCCCCTAGTGCGGGAGACATGGTGCTTGCCCGGCCACATAAGGACCGGTTCATTCAACCTTTAACAAGATGATTCTCGTACAACCACGGAACCTGTATGGGAAGGACTTATCCTACCTTCTTGGTACTCTTGCAAATTCCATCTGGAGGCCAGTAGAGGCGACGGAAGCTCAAGAGAAGATCCGGGAAACGTACCCGTGATCTGGCTCGCGGAACCTGTTGTCAGCTCACGGGAGTGCCGCATGTCCTGTATATGTTACAGGATCCTGCTATCAGTTACAGGAGCACGACATACCCTGCTATCTACTACAGGTGTACTGTGCCATTATGTGACCTTTCATGTCACAAGCCCCTGAGTGTGATTTCGTGGTGGACTTGTGAGACTACTCGGAGGAGATGGATTAAGCGTTGCGTACCCCCTTGCAAAGGGTGCGTAGCTCGTGGGAAAAGATGTACAACCTCTGCAGAGTGTAAACTTCATCCGGATGGACGTTGTCACGGCATATGACACATCTATGTTGAGCTCGATATGATTAGCCACCTCTGATTCCTTGAAGTGTGAGTGAGCAGTAGTCTGCTCGTGTTTTGGAAGTGATGTCATGGATGCCGGGTCGGTATGACCATTGAGGTCAGAAGGCCCAACTAAAACTTGGGAACTGGCGGGAATGCTTCATACTCCCCCAGGGCCAACCAACTAAAATATTGACAGTTACTTCTCTGTTTTATCTAAGAAATTCCTCCACATGCTTTAGTAAACCTTGCATAAAAGTTGCTTGCTGCAAATGAACCATACAACCTGTTCCTTGCTAAGACCAAATATGCATGTATATATACCCTTGTATAGTGTAGGGCTTGCTGAGTACCCTATGTACTCACGTGTTTGCAATCGTTGGTTTAGTAGGTGAAGACTTCGTAGATGACGACGACGATTGGGTTTTCAGTTCTGCTTCTCAAGTTTGCTTGTGGCGTTGGGCCATGGTTTCCGCTGTCTGCTTCACCTCTAGTGGGTCGGATGAACTTGGATAGTTTTGAATCCTTGTCGTACCGCCACTAAGGGTCTTATATCAGGTATCTTACTTATTTATCTATCCAAAGTATGCTTTTGATTATCATATCTGTGTTCTTGTGCGTATCAGCTACTGATCCAGGGACTGATACAGGATGCACAGTAGATTCCAGAAATGGGGTCTGACAGTTATGAACCGCTTCCTTGGTCCAAACCTTCCCAATGTTCCTGCTACATCATTCGTTGGTGCAAACCAAGATGGTGGTGGGATGACAGAAAATGTGCGTCTGTTACTTGAGCGGTACCGAGAGTTGCAAGGGTTGGTGCAGGAAGAGGCGAAGAGAAAAGAGATTTTGCAAGAGGCTATAGATATGGAAATGGATAGCCCTATGATGCAGTGGTTGAATGCTAATATCTGTGATTTAGGGGCGGACGAGATGCAGGAGTTCTACAAGGAGATTCAAGCAATACAAGGCATCATCCTGGGCAAGGATGGACAGGTGTTGGCAGAAGGTGCTTCAAGCTCACAGCACTACCAGATTGGGAAGCCTAGCACCCAGCCAAAACCACCTGCCATGGACGTGGATGGTGATTCAGAGAATTTCCCCAACAACCAAAATGTTGGTTGATTGTATCGAGTTTAATATTATGAATAATATGATCAGTCATATGTGTATGTACTGATCAATCACAACAATCAGAAGTCAAGCGATGTAACCTCATTTCTGGGGCTTCATATCTAGATATATATGTCGCAAATGGAGTTGCATTGTAACCATTGAAATATCTATGTAACTTTATTTATCCATTGAAAGTTTGATGTCGTCCATGAAAAATTCTTGCGTTCCAGACATGATAGGAAACCCCCGCGGGGGGGGGGGGGGGGGGGGGGGGGGGGGGGGGGGGGGGCATAACAAGAAGGCACATCAACAAGCACTATCATAATTTTTTTTAATACAAATTCGATGTTGAAAACAATGAAGAAGAAAATAGTGGACCTAATAGGCTACTCGGTAGGCAAATAGCGGCCGGGAAAATTTTCAATCAGATTCATGATGAGCCCAGCAAACTAGAACCAAGAGACATGATAGCTACAAAGTGAAGGCCATCGAGGTGTCAAGTGTTTGATGACCACAATCGGTGGTAGTCCCTCTATATTTGGTCTTTTCCAAAGAAAAAAAGAAGTTTCTTTTCCTTTCCATGGGGGACCTCCTAAAAATTTCATTACTAGTAACCAGAAAAGTCACGGCAAGGCGAGCTTATTACTAGATTGTATACGAAACTATGTATTACAATAACACTCCTAGTCCTACTAGAGACTAATAGGCAAGAGCAACGCTGTCAGTGCATGGATGCCTCTAACCTTTGTAAAACTTCCGACGGCTGGCCCTGTCATGGATCTCCCAGTGTTTCTGGGGTTGTTTAAGTTTTTCTTTAACGTTTACTCAATTCTATCACGGATTGTATGACGTTTAGAACCGAGTCGACCATTTCGACACCATTTGGCACACCTTTTGCAGAGTGGCCATGTCCCCCTAGTTGCCATCTTTGTCGGCAGGTAGGCTATCACTGGAGCCGCCAACTGGGCAGTGGCAGAGTCATACATGAAGGGCAGTGGGGCCGATTAGAAACGGCCACAAAGTCTAATCAACAAGTGCTATAATAAATTTTTAATAGAAATTGTATTTTGAAAACAAAAGAAGGAGAAAATAGTGGACCTGATAGGCTACTCGGTAGGCAAATAATGGCCGGGAAAATTTCAATTAAAACTATGATAGGCCAAGCGAACTAGAACCGGGAGACGTGATGGCCATAGAGGAGAGGCCGTCCAGGTGTGTTTGATGACCACAGTGGTAGTCCCTCTTTATTCGATCTTCTCCAAAATAAATTCTTTTTCTTTCCATGGCGGACCTCCTCCAAATTTCTTTACGTGTAACCAGCAATATCACGGCGAGCTTACTAGAATGTATACAAAATCACTTTACCCATTACAATAACACTCACACTAGAGACTAACATCCAAGAAGCAACACGTGATGTCAGTTCATGGATGATCCATATGTGTTGGCATACAATGCCTCTAGATCTCTGGCTGTCCAGTTGACCGAAACTGCTATGCACCTGACTAGGAGTACTATAAACATTTGTAAAACTTCTGACCCTCCGCCAGTGTTACTGGGGTTGTTTTAAGTTTTTTTTTTTAATTTTTACTCAAATCTATCACGGATTGAATAACGTTTAGAACTGAGTCAGCCACTTCGACACCATTTGGAACATCACTTGCTGTCGCCTTGTTCCCGCAACTTGCCGCCTTTGGCCGCAGGTAGGCCACCACCGGCACCGCCAACGCATTCCGGAAAGGGTTCACCGGCGGATCGATGTCCATTTCTCCCTCAAGCATCTTCACCACATCACCCATCGACGGTCTCGCTGTCGGCTGCTGCTGCACGCACCAGAACGCAACCTTGCACATCCTCTCGACCAGCTCCTTCCACTGCTGCGCATCATCGTCGATGGCCAACACAGTATGGTCACGGCTCGGGGCGGCGACGACGAGGTCCATGAGGTCGCCGCTCTCGTACTTGCTCCACGCCAGGTCGGGCAACCGCCGCTGGCCCTCTGGCGCGGCCTCGTCGTGGATCCTTCGCCGGCCGACGATCTCGAGCAGGAGCATGCCGAAGCTGTACACGTCGCGCTTCTCCGTGATGTCCTTCTGAACCCGGGCCTCTGGCGCAGTGTACCCGGGCGTGTCTGGCATGTTGGACATCGTGACGTGCGTGTCCGGGTTCACGAGCCGCCCGAGCCCGACGTCGGCGACCTTGGGCGTGAGCGCAGCTTTGAGGAGGACGTTGCTGAGCTTGACGTCGTAGTGCACGACCTTCTCCTTGCACTCCTCGTGGAGATGCCGGATCCCCCGCGCGACGCCGACAGCGATGTCGAGCAACGCCGGCAGGCCAACGTCGCGGCCGCTGTCGTCGAAGAGGTAGGCGTCGAGCGCCCCGTTGTTGGCGTACTCGTACACGAGTGCTCGCATGGTGGGGTCTTCTTCTTGGAAGCAGAAGCCGAAAAGCTTCACGACGTTCTCGTGGCGGCCGGCGCTCCACATGGTGCGCACCGCCGCCATGAACTGCTCCTTCTCGACGTCGAGGTCGCGGTGGAGGACCTTGACCGCCACGGCGAGGCCGTTCGGGAGCGTGCCCTTGAACACCTTGCCGAAGCGCCCGGCGCCGAGCTGGGTGGAGTAGTAGTGCGTGAAGTCGGCGATCTGTGACTGCTTGAACCTGAACGGCTTCTTCTGAACATTGATCTTCAAGAGGAATTTATCGACGGTCATGCGCTTGATCCGACCGTTGGACATGGTCACCTCATCAGCGGCGGGGCCGCTCGCATCGAACGCGTCGCAGCCGTGATTCAAACACTTGTAGACCCCCACCAAGATCAGCAGGAAGCCCACAAGGCCCCCGACCACAGACGCTGCAACAGTCAGATGCAAGTAGTAGTAGTTTAGAATGTAATAGATAAATATCTAAAAACTTGTCATAATAGAGAACAAATGTAAGCATATAGTCCATATAGGAGAACGGATGGATGCATGCGTACCCGCGTCGTCCATCCTGCAAAGATGAACAGAGACAGAGAAGCATGGCGAGTCGGAAGGCAGAACAATGGCGCAGCAGATATAGGAGAAAGAAATTTGGAAGATGCCACAGAACATCCGCGTCGACCATGGAGTCTCCGAAAAGTGCACTTCCCGAGAGCTTCGCTGACGGTCAGCACTGTACTGATTATCGGAATTTTCGAGGACAGATATATGCGGAATTACGAGCATAGAGGTCCGGTCAAGCCAAAGCAACGTGGTAGATCCAAACTGCAGAGGTGCAACAAAATACCAAAAAGAAGATGCTATCAAGGCCTTGCTGCCTTGCTAGATCCTCTTTTAATAACGAACTCCCTGGATTCTTATTGAAAAAAAAAACCAACAAATTGTTTAGTAGATTTCCTGTACTGGATCTTAATTTTGGTATTGTTTCCTACGCGTAGCTGACATTATATTTTGAGTATGGCACGGTTTGTATCGTATGGAGGACACAGGACAGTATAAGAATCCAAAAGCTCCAGGCTGTCGAGGACGCCATGGCCAATGTCACCTTGCCCGATGCTGAGGACGAGCGATCTTGCGCCTGACAATTCCGGAACAGCGTCTCAAATCGTCCCCCCCCCCCCCCCCCCCCCCCCCCCCCCCCCGTCTAGAAACTCGCCACTGTAATCCAGCCGGGAGGAGCTTTACTGTCCAAAATAATGGCCAGTAGTTTCCCCAAACTATTGGCCAGTAGCTAGATCCGACGGTCTAGATTTAATCTGAAGCATCCGCTACTACTGGCCAGTAGTAGGGGTAATATGGGACAAAAACAATAGACTTACAAAATCAAATTGAGCAGGGACAAACGTGCGGGCGCGAAAAAAGGAAAGAACGGCAGCGACAAATTAGGGTATGAGCTGTTTTCTAATTAGGCTCCAAATAAACAGGCCGGCCCCGGTTTGCGGCAATATAAAACGAAATATTTTTCATAAATATGGTATTACAAATTTACCCTCCAACTACTGGCCAGTAGTTTGGGAAAACTACTGGCCAGTATTTTGGACAGTAAAGCTCCTCTTCTAATGACCTACCCCGGACTACCTCATTTCTGAATGCTCTCTTCACAAATTTAGAACAAGCTCTACATCTGCTTGAGGCCTTGAGCATGCATGCACCACCCATTGAACGTCCTGGTTCTAGCTACACTTAAATGCCTTTGCGTTAATTCGCTTCTGACATTTTTATTTTATTTTTATTTTTTTGCAAAAAAACTTTGCTTCTGGCAACTGTGAAAGCATCAACATTAAGTCGTGCTCATATATCCCTCCGTCCATCTCTCCCAGGTCTACTCTTGCTTGTAGGGACAAGGCAATGCTATGGCGATGCCGCCTCCCAGCCTAGGACCGTACGGTAATCGACTCAGTGATGTAACCTCTTTATAATGTAATCTCTTTTTGCGATCACCAGATGGTTGCCCGTGCAAATTTGCGCGGCTAGAATTTTTATATTCTATATTTTCTTTTGTTATGTTAATAGTTTTAGCTGTGAGCCTTTAATTTGACGTTTTATCCCCTATACACTCGTTTAAAAATATATTGATATGCTGATTTAGTGTAGTTTATAATCAGTTGATGACTACTATGACATAATTTGAATCAGATATATTGTATATTAGTACTTAATACTACCCTGAATCAAAAGTTTATGGCACTATTCTAGTTAAGCCCTGCAGATTTTGCTCCATATTTTCTTTGTTTTGTCGAGCTTATGATATTAGGACGCAGCAAAAAATAGGGTAACCTTGATAGAAAACACACCCAGCTATGCAGGCAAAACAAGTTGATGTGAAATCCAGCTGCAGGCATCATTTAGCCCTGTATGAATTCGAATGTGATTCACTATTTGAAGCTAGCTAATTAGGACTTTTTCATCTTATATACCATTCCGAAAACCAAAGACTGAATCTTTTACGATAAAAATCGGCTGATTCTGATTATTTTTGTACTGAACAATCGAAGAAACATGATAAAATTTTAGGGTGTGGGTGAAACTTTGCCGAACACACCCTTAGTACCTCTTTTTATGATGAACTTCTCTCCTTGTGTTTCGCTGGTAAAGTTTAGTGCAACTTCACTAAAAGCAGTTCCTGAACCAAATTACCATGGCAGAATGCTTCCCCGAGCATTTTATGATCCATTCAACTTATCACGGACTGAATAATGTTAGAAACTAAGTCGATCACTCCTCTACCTCCACCATTTGAAGGACCCTTTGCCGTGGCCATGTTCCCGCTACTAGCCACCTTTGTCCGCAGGTAGGCCACCACCACCGGTGACGCCAACACTTGCCGGAACGGGTTCGCCGGCGGGTCTATGTCCATCTCTCCCTCGAGCATCTTCACCACATCGCCCATCGGCGGCCTCGCTGTCGGCTGCTGCTGCACGCACCAGAACGCCACCTTGCACATCCTCTGCACCAGCTCCATCCGCTGCCGCACATCATCATCGCCGATAGCCAATGCAGTATGGTCAGGTCTCGGCATGGCGAAGACGAGGTCCATGAGGTCGCCGCTCTCGTACTTGCTCCACGCCAGCTCGGGGAACGACCACCGCTGGCCCTCCGGCGTGGCCTCGTCGTGGATCCTCCTCCGGCCAACCATCTCGAGCAGGAGCATGCCGAAGCTGTACACGGCGCACTTTCCGTGATGTCCGGCTGGACCCGGATCTCCGGCGCGACGTACCCGGGCGAGGATGGCAAGCTGCACAGCGTGACGTGCGTGTCCCTGTTCACGAGCCGCGCGAGCCCGACGTCGACGAGCTTGGGCGTGAGCGCGGCGTCGAGGAGGACGTTGCTAAGCTTTACGTCGTAGTGCACGATCTTTTCCTTGCAGTCCTCGTGGAAGTGCCGGATCCCCCGCGCGACGCCGACGGCGATGTCGAGCAGCGCCGGGACGCCGACGGTGACGACGTCGCGGCAGCCGTCCTCCATGAGGTGGGCGTCGAGCGCGCCGTTGTCGACGTACTCGTACACCAGCGCGCGCTTGTCGTCGTGGAAGCAGAAGCCGAGGAGCTTCACGACGTTCACGTGGCGTCCGGCACTCCACATGGCGCTCACCGCCGCCACGAACTGCGCCTCCTCGGCGTGATCAAGGTCGCGGTGGAGGGCCTTGACCGCCACGGCGAGGCCGTTGAGGAGCGCGCCCTTGAACACCATGCCGAAGCGGCCGGTGGCGCCGAGCCTGGCGGAGTAGCTGCACGTGTAGCCGGCGATCTGTGCGCGCTTGAACCTGAAGGGCTTCTCGCGAGCACTGATCTCCGAGAGGAAACTCTCGATGGTCGTGCGCCTGATCCAGCTGTCTGACACGGCCACCTTTTCCGCGTCGGGGCCGCTCGCATCGAAGTGCTTCCGTAACCAGTAGTACGCGACCATGATCAGCACGAAACCTGCGATGGCCGCTAGCACAGGCACTGCAAGAATCAAATGCAAGTAGTTTAGTATGCTATGATGTAATAAGTGCGTGAGATGACTGAAATTCCGTTTATCTCTTTGTCAATAAAATCAGTTCCAGTTCATGTACGAAATTCCAACTTAAATAGAAATGTTCCACCTTCAAGAGGGGGAAAAACATATATATCTGATTTTTTTTTCTAAAAATGTGACTAGGGGATATAAGACGTGAGCAAATCTGATGTAGTTATAGAAAAAGAGATTATCTGAAAAATGTAATACTTGTAGAGAACCAATGCAATGCATGGGAAGAGGTTCTTCAGATGCAGTAGATGCATGATACAGTATGCAACTGCGCATAATATCGGAGAATAGATGCTTGCGTACCCGTGTTATTGTCCATCCTGCCAAGATCACCAGAGACAGAGAAGCATGGCCAGTCGGTATGCAGAAGAATGGCGCGGCAGATATAGGAGAGATAAAAATTCGAAGATGCCAAAAGAACATCCGCGTCGCCCATGCATGTTGTGGTCTCCGTCCGACCAGTTCTCTTCCGGAGAGCTTCGCTGAAGGTAAACACTTGTACAGTTGTGCTAGGACTGATCATAGGGGTCCGTGTCAAGCCAAATCAACCTCGTGCTAGATCCAAACTGCAATGATGCGCCATGGTGCAAGTGAGACCCGGGCCACCTCATTTCTGAATGCCCTTTCATTCAACAATTCTCGAGCAAGCTGCATATCAGCTCGAGCAACATTCCTGACGTCTGATATCTTTGGACCTGGCACCACCCTTTGAGTACTCTGGTCTACGCTTCAACGCATTTATGTTACTTTGCTGCTGGCAACTGTGGAAGCAATTCAGTCAAAAACTGTGGAAGCAAACGACACACGAAGTGGTCTAAGAACCCAAATAATTGGCCCTCCGTGCCGACGGTGCAAAGCAAGATATAATGCTTGGTTGTCACGCTGCCGAATCAAGTTGGATGGGATGGGATGGTCCTGGATTTATGGTAACTTGACTAATTAATAACTTTAAGCATGAAGCACACAACTTCGTAATCTTTTCGTACATACATAAAAAAGGACTGTTGCGTACTTGTACCACAAAGAAAACGTGTCTGCCTCAGCCGGTGACACCGAGGTCAAGATTTCGTAAGACAGCAGTACGTCCAATATCTTGCGTACGTCATGCAAAGTGGTTTCAGCTACAAGAAGGTGAGCCAATCAACCAAACCCCCTGAAACACTCATGGCTCATGGCCGCCCATGCTTATGAAAGCCAACAACCTTGTCCGCGTGCCCAACTCCTGCTCAACTTCTGAACCTAAAGACCCGTATATTTGCATCACCACCAGTAAACAGCAAAGCTCTCTAAAGCACTCTCCTTGCTTAGAAACTAGTGATAGCTAGAAACCGGTGAACCCATCAAAGTCAGTCAGCCATGGCTTGCGTCTCAGCTCTCTCCGCCACGGCGCTCGTCATGGCGCTGATGCTCACGATCAGCAGCAGCACTTGCCATGGCGCGCGCCACCTCGCCGACACGACTCCGGCCGCTGCTCCCACCGCCGTTCCAGGCACTCCTGCCGTGCCGAAGCCGCCTGTGCCCACGGTGCCCGGCGTCGCGTTGCCACCGATGCCCGCTGTTCCGACGGTGCCTGCAGCAGGCGCCGTGCCATCGATTCCCGCGGCCACCTTGCCGCCGAAGCCCGTGTGCCGGGAGTGCCGGCGGTAACGTTGCCGCCCATGCCGGCGATGCCAGCGGTCCCCGTGGGGCCCACCGTGCCGAACGCGGCGGTGCCACCGATGCCGGCCGTCCCCAAGGTGACGCTTCCACCGATGCCCGCCGTGCCAAAGGTCACTTTGCCACCGATGCCGGCCGTTCCCAAGGTGACGCTGCCGCCGCTGCCCTCCATCCCGGGCGTGCCGATGCCGTTCCCGGCACCGCCTCCTTCCGCATAATCAAACATAAGTGCTGTACTGATGTGCACGTATGGGATCTGATTGTTGGATCATTCGATCGTGTGTTTTCTGGAAATGCTCCCTTTGCATAAGAGAACATCAGGTTGGAGTGCTTTGTTATTCCCTTTTGATATAATATACGCGTGGTTCTTTGCATGTTATTAGTTGGAGAGGTTTTGAGTTTGATTATTCACATATGGTCATTGAATTATTGATTCGTTATGTATGTACGTACAGAGTGATCGATCGGCAGTATGCTGGTGTTGTATAATGTATGAGAGTTTACTTTGAATATTTTTGTCACTTCGTGTTCAGTTTTGGCAGCACACGAGGTCATTTACACCGGCGTTGTCTCATCATGCACCTCAAGGGCTGAAATTTTAGGTTGTAATAGAAAGAAGACACCCATCGAAATATTTAATTAGCTTCCGAAATGGACCTATCTGAATCTATTTGCTTCAATAATTTACAAGACAATTGGACATGTATTACCTCTGAAGCGACCTCAACTTAATTAATTCGCGGTGAAAAGCTCAATGACAACCTATAGACTTACGTGTGCGTCTATACAGTTTTTGCAACTAAAAAAAGGAGTTATCATTTTAATTTCCCTACACCAAAATTGTGTTCCTTCAATTTCAAGAAAACAAAACGGATATGAAGATGTTGCCCTCATTAGTATGATTTCATTTGACTCTGACATTTTTGTTCACTAATTATAATTAATATACCCGAAACAACTATCTATGTTGTCAATTTAATCATGTCGTGTAGTAGGAAGGCCAAGCTTCAGTCATTTTTTTTAAAAAAAATGATTGATGGGGGGTGAACAATTTTTTTTAGAAACAAACATCATTTCGTCTGTACATCATATATATACAACATCACAACCAATAAGAAAATCGTAAGAAAGCAGGTTGATGGGCCTATATAGTGCGGTTATTATATCTTACTTTGCTTCATCAGGCATTTGCAGTGCCATTTATTTTGACTCCTAGTTTTATTCAAGGTTAAAGAAGGAGCATCGAAATCCCACCCAACCATGCTTACAACTTAACTTCAGATAAATAGATGAGATTCAAATATATGACTTTCACGAGAACCACAAATAAAGAGCTCTATATATAGGAACTTTCTAGAGACGGAGACGAAGGTGCATCCTTTTATGTGTACCCATGGGATATTTCTAGTTTAAAAAGGTAACTAGAGTTAAATTCATGATTTTAAACTAGAGGAAATTTGTCATCGCCTCTAGACCTTTGCAAGAAAATTCCTCGATGTATAATGGCAGGTTCTGGCTAAACAAGCAAAAGCCTTGCCTTTTGTCTGACTCTCCTTGGCCTTTCTATAACTATTATATAAAGAAAACAAAAAGGTGGTGGCCATGGGAGACAACAACCTGAAGCCTTTTTTAAATAAAGCTTGTGTTGACTGTTGTTCTACCTAATGATTAACGAGGCAAATTCTTGGCCATATAAAGCGTTCGTGCCGACGTGATCGTAGTTCAGAAGCCAACCAGATGGGGAGATCGATGCACCTGCAGTTGCAAACTGAGCTCACCTAGCATGCGAGAAGGTGAGCGAACTAGAGAAGCATGCACAACAGGCGTCTACCTGGATCGCCGCATCTCCTCCTTTCTATAAGACTATAACTACTTGTGAAAAAACAAAAAAGGGTGGCGTTCATATATAGGAGATGACAAACTGCCCTCAACCTGAAGCCTTATTAAAAAAGAAAGCTTGTGTTGACTGTTGTTCTACCTAATGATTAAGAAGGCAACTTTTTGGCCGTATGAAATTCTCGTGCCGACGTGATCGTCGTTCAGAAACCGACCAGATATGTGGAGATGCGTTTGCAAATTGACCAGGTGAGAAGGTGAGCTAACCAGAGAAGAAGCATGCGAAACACGCGTCCACCTCGATCGCCGCATCTCCTTTCTATAACTACTTGTACTTTTTTTTTAAAAAAAGTGTTGGCCAACGGGAGATGACAACTGCCAAGAAGCTGAAATCCTTTTAACAGAAAGCTTGTGTTGACTGTTGTCCTACTTCTACGTACCTAAATGATTAAGGAGGCAACTTTTTGGCCGTATAAAGTTCTCGTGCCGACGTGATCGTCGTTCAGACACCAACCAGATGCGGAGATGCGTTCGCACAATGAGCTCACCTGGCATGCGAGAAGGTGAGCTAACTAGAGAAGAAGCATGCAAAACAGGCACCACCTCGATCGCCACATCTCCTCATGCACCGATTTATCGAACAACCGTCTTGTTGTGGCTTAGATGCTCAACAACCGGGCGCGCGGCTATTGGTGATGATGGCCAACTTGTACACGTTGTTCATTACTTGATGTTACAGCCCATATATAAATCGCCATGCATGCATTACCCGTGTCTTTGCATCGCAAAACATCACACTATCTAATTCCAGCAGCAGACTGTAATCTTGGCTGACAGACCTTGGCCAGCATCTGCAATGGCTTCCACTCAGAACGTGCTGGCAGCGGCGGTTGTCATGGCCTTCATGCTCCTGGGCGGCGGCGGCGGCGTGTGCCATGCCGCTCGGCTCCTCGCCGACACGCCGGAGGCCACCCCCACGGCGCCCGCGGCGACGCCGGCCGCCGCTGCCGTTCCAGGCATCCCGGCCGTGCCGGTGCCAACGGTGCCCACCGTGCCGGCTGTGACTCTGCCTCCGATGCCGGCTGTTCCAGCTGTCCCCACGGTGCGGGCGGTGACCCTGCCACCAATGCCTGCGGTGCCGGTGGTGCCGGCGGTCATCGTGCCGAGCGGCGGCGCGCTGCCGCCCGTTTCCCGGCATCGTGGTGCCGCCCCTGCCGAAGGTGACGCTGTCGCCGATGCCGTCCATCCCCAACGTGCCGATGCCATTCGTCGCGCCGCCTCCCAAGGCCTGAACACGCTGCACGCTTACTTGTGTGGCTTCGTGTGCGATTTGCATCCGTGCCTGCCTTGTTTCGTTGAGCCATGCCTGAAGCTTAGCCATATATATGTTGTTCCCTTGTGTTTACCATGCTTGGACCTCCTGGTCAGTTACAGGGATCCCATTTCTATCCGTAGAATCTTTGTCAATTGGGTGATTCGTTTGCGCAAAAGCATCTGTGTACGTATATCCAGTGAAATTCGATTAAATCACTTACATGGCATTGCCGTTGTTTGTGGGTCCACCGATGTGCTGTGCATGTCGTTTTTTTTTTTTTTGAGAAAGAGAATGCTGTGAATGTTGATGGGCTGGCTTCAAACTATACCAGTACAAGGTTTCACTGGGGTGATTCAGAATCCACTCCAAATGGTCTCTAAGCAGGTAACAAGCCTGAATCATATCAAACTGTAAAAATTATTTGTTCCGACAAAGCAGGGACTTCATTTCTACATTCAAGTCAACAGGTGGCACTTCAGGATTACACAAAATAAGATGGCAAAATCGATAGAGATGCTGCTTGTATTTGATACAGCAAGTTCAGGAACAGGCTAGTAATTCTCACTGCATGTTCTGCTCTTTACAGTCAAAATGCTCTAACCAAATGATCCTAGGGTGGGACTACATAAGGTCACGCAACCAAGAAGTAGTAATCCATTGTGAAACAAACATCTTCCGTGGTTCTGCATGCTCCTTGTTCTACTAGAGTCTCAGGCAGATCACGACAGCTGCAAGACTTCCTTGCTATCTCTCACAGAGTGTAATCGATGGTGTCTGCTGCTTACCGGCAAGTAGAAGGCAGGGAAGCAGAGCTCTGAAAACAGCAGCATGCATTACTGATTTCCCCCTGAAACTGAAACTCTCTTGTTATTAGCCACAACCTCACACCAAAACTTGTTTTGCAGCTGAGAGCATGATTAGAAATTGTGCCTCAGGAAAATGTATTTACAGCTTCTTGATGCAGACTTAAAAATCCGTATCAAATTTCCTTTAGGATCCAGATACTTTTATCTCTGTCAGAACCAACGTCCTTCAGTCCGTTGTGCAGAAGATCATGTTCACACTCAGATTTCGCATCTGCTCCTGCTGAAAATGAACCAAAAACTGGCCAAATGATTTCCATTTCAGGCTTTCACGTAACAGCTGCATCTGCTCCTACTGAAAAATTCCATTTTAATACCACTGTGAAGATGCAACTCTCGAAGACATTGGCCTAGCTGTGTGGATGCAGCAGCTTGCTGACAGAACTCAACTATTCCTTCCTGCGTAGAAACTGAATTTTGAGGGCAGGATGCTCATGTTGTCAATTCCTTCGTTTTATTTTCTAGGTTCCAATTTGCTAAATGACTCCGACTGAATAAGCTCACTACATGCAAGAGCAGAGCATGAACATGATGAAGCCTGAACCCTGAAATGCTCTCCCTTTTTCTTCTGTGTGCAAAAGATATTGCTTTGCCTTTCGATGTTGTGTAGGTCCTGCGCAGCAAACTTTATCCAGGAGGCAGGCGGCGCTAGCGCCTGCGAGGACATTGGCGGCACGAGGTATAGGCCGACAGTCCCGCGCATCCTGTTCCCCTCGTCTTCTTCCCGCGGCCAGCCCGTTCTGTTCTTCCATGAAGCGTGTTCCGGTGCAGGTTTCCAGTGCCCTTGACCGGTGAGGTCGCCTCGGAGTTACATCGCGTTCCGGCTGTCCACCCGGTCTCTTGGCCTCCGCCATGGCGCCGTCCAGCTCGCGCCCTGGCCTAACGAGAGCTCCTGTTGCTAGACTTCTAGGTCTAGAGAGGACATGGGTGGGACGATGCCTCTTGATTCCGGCGCGGAGGGCGGAGGCGGCTGACCGGAGGGAGGACAAGCGGACGGCGGAGGAGAGGATCCGTCGGAGCCGGCCGCCGGAACAGGGTCTTTATTGCACATATTTGGATCGCGACAATTTGCAGTCAAATCCCTGATTTGGATCGCGATCAATAGTCAACGATCTATTTTAGGGGGGTATATGTAAAATTCTGGATCGCGATTAACAATCGCGATCCAAAGGGGCTTTTGCAAATTCTTCCATCCGGCGACATGGAACCGGCGTCGCGCCGCCGCCGCGGACCTCCACTACCCTCGTCTGTCCGGTCCAGACCGCGGTTTCCTTTGTAAGGTCCAAGCGCCGGCGCCCGCCGCGCTACCGCGTCCGGAGATGCCGCCACGACGCCGGGGAACGCTGCGGCGACGACAAGGGATGCCCATCTGGCGCCTGCAAAAATACTCGCTGCGTGCTGCTGTCTCGTACGCTAATGCCTCCTCCCGCATCAATCCTAACCTGCCGGCAACGGTGTAGACGACGTGCGGGCGGCGGAGCAAGAGCTTGCTTGCCAATGGCCCAAGCACGCTCTGAAAGCGCGTGGACTGGCCGGTGGACAGGGCAGGGCAAGCTCAGTTGTCCGTCGAGGTCAGCTCTGGCGGCACGCCTGAAGACCTGAAGTGAGCCTCTGCCATCCAGCATTTTTTTTTTTCGAACAATGAGCAGGAGCACTGCTCTTTCATTTAAGAGAGAAAAGAAAGTCCAGTACAACAACAGACCAGCGAACAAAAAGAAAAATAACAGCGATTACATGATTTTAGATTACATCAGCCATCCAGCATTGATGTTGGTTGTTCCGAAGGTTGAGCGCCGATGCTGCCGCATCACGCTCCGCTGTCGCGATCCACCTGGCCCGGGCCGGCCGGGCCTCCGACATGCAGTGGATGTCATGAAAAGAAAAACTGAATGCGCCACGAGAATGGTCTCCCTGTTCGGTAGCGTCGCGTGCCGCCTGCGCTCATGGCTTAGCCATGATCCGTGCATACGCATGATCGATGGCCGTGATGGCAGAGGCGCCGCGCCGGAAGCCCAGAACACGCTTTCGCATTCGCCAGCTCCACGATCGCCTCCCGCCCTGTCCTCAGCACGAAAGCGGGAGCCTTTCCCGAAGAAAGCGTCGACGAGCTCGCAAGCGTCCTCGTCGCCCCGAAAGCCGTCGACCCCCGCGCGCTACGCCAAGCTCTGCTCTCCTTATCCCCCCGCTTCGATCGCCATGCGTACAGCTCCCGAGTCTTACGACAGCCACCGACGACTAGTGAACATACGCAATCTCAACCGCACACGTCGAATCGGACGGCCACGAGTCACCCAGGGTGGTCGCTATTCCAAATAGCGACCGCCCCCGGTCGTCGCCAGAACGCCTCGTCCGCGGCCGTGGCGCGCCGGAGCGCCGCCGATTGCTTGTTCCAGCAGGAACTCATTACTTTGGACGCCTCAGAAAATCCCTCACCGGCTGCACACCGGCAAACGTATTGGAATCAAGCGAGCAACGGAACGCCTCCTCGGCGTTGACGTCTCTCAGGTAGGTGGCCTGCCTGGGGTCTTGTCGCATCTGCAGTTGAGATTGTGATGGATGCCGTCGGGGACACGCGCTCCTCAGCTAAGAGAGCTTCGTCTCCACTCTCCAGCGACGCCACCGTTGTCCTGCGGCTCTGCCTCGTCCGCCACTCTGCAGGGTGCAGGCTCGAGCGTCCTACCGCTGGTGTTTCTCGTGGTTCGCGTACTCGCGTGCCAACGCCAGAATCGGCCCGCTCGCCAGTGCTCGAGCGCCACGCCAAGGCGATCGCGCACTCTTCCGACACGAGGCTCGTAGCCGCCGTCCTGTCGAGTGAGTTGCTCCATTACTTTTACGAACAGAGAGCAATCAGATGTTAACTCTGACTCCATAGTTGTTAGGAATAAAAAAATTAAGGAGAAAAAGTATGTGCCAAGTATTTTTAATGAACATTGTATGTAGTAATATGATATGGTTTGAATTTCAAAGTTGCAGTTCATGTAACTAATTTATATGGAACTAATGGCAGCTTAATTAATTAGTTGATGAAAATGCAACCGAAGGATTCAGGTTAAAACCCAACTCTGCAGGCTGCGGCTTAAGATGATGAAGATCAGCAGTAAAGCGTACTCCTATCTATCTTATTTTCTCATGTTGATATGCTACTCTTATCGGAATCCTATCGGTATATTTTATAACCAAGGCCAAAAACTAACATTGCCTCGATCAGACAAGATACCTGCAGCAAAGCAAAACCACACAAGCAAACAGAGCAAACCTTGTGATCCGGATTTTTTTTTTAAAAAAAAGAGTGAAACCTTGCAGGTTAATTAAACACAGGGGCATTTAGTTTCTTGCACCTGTATCGGTGTGGGCCGCTGAATCTAATCAGCTAGTCAATGGCAAAGTCAAGCAAACAAAAATGCTCACGGAGTTCAGTGCAAAAGCTGAATGTGAAAACATGCGCCTGTGATGGTTTTCTGCACAACTGTCTAAAACATATACGCAAGCGTACCTCCACTGTGAATAGACTGTAGTAGAAAATTCAATAAAGGAGTAGCTTGGTCATTGTAAGAGTACGATACTAACTCAACCAGCCAAATCTTTTTAGCTTCGCACAGGTGTAGCAGTACGATCCAAAGAGACGCATACGAGATTCTGACTTTTTTTTCAGAAGATAATAGACTTTGAGATCTGAATCTTTCTAACGATCAGAATTTTTTTTTTCTATCTAGGTAGTCACTAGTTTTCGGCTTCTATTTTCTCACGGGCTAACAACCTACAATACCTGGGATTCTACTCGCTGATGAAAGATGCGCAGGCAGGTCTGGTCTCCCCTGCGTCTCAAAAACAAAAAAAAAAAAGGTCTGGTCTCCCCTGCACTTACATGAGTGAATGAATATCGAAAATTACTGAACTTGCACAGGTCAAAGGCAAAGGCAGCAGTCTACACCGTATGTTTCCTTATAATGCTGGGTCAGCAGTCAACTCTCCTATACTTTCCTTCAGTTTCATGCTGGGTCAGCAGTCAACTCTCCTATACTTTCCTTCAGTTTCCCTATAATGCTGGGTCAGCCGCCGTTTCCCCTCAGCAAGTAGACAAATCAAGACATGCCTGCACCGTATATGCTTTGACCGATGCGCAACCATGATTCTGTTTAGGCACATTTATCTTTTTAGTATAAGAATTTGAAAATAACTAATCATATTCAAGATCCAAGGCATAATACTTGAATGGATTTCTTGAGATGGATGTGTTCATTTCAGTTTTTGGATGGCTGCGTTCTATATATACTTTTATTTCCACGGCAAATAGCGTGTGTTCTGCACCAAAGTAATATCCAGACCCACATCTGTTCATCCTCATCATGTAGGCAACAACATTCATTGGACAACAAAATCATTTATTCAACATGGGATACAAATAAAGCATTGCAGGGACGCAAGAATCGGCCTCATGAAAGAGACTCCAATAGTTCGGCCCTAGTTACATCCGTACATGCACAACATCCTAAACGACAGGGCTAGACTGGATGGTCTAAACCACAATTATTTGTGAACTGAAAAGCTATAGTTAACCCAAACTAGTTTATATATGGACCGCAAATCTACTGAAATCTTGCATCAACGATCACCATGGCGACCCATGTCATCAAGATAATTTCATGCACCGTCACCAAAGCTTTCTCCAAGAAAGGGAGAACCAAACAAGTTCATGGGGAGCCCGTCATCATCAGATTGGCCTTCATAATCATCAGCAAGTCCGAAGTAGTCATTCAATGGATGCAAGCTAGGTTCATAGTACGGCTCAATAAAAGGAGTAAATGGATCCCACTGGTAACTGTCAGATTGTTGACTACCATCAAAGTTGTGGGAGTTTGTTGCATGGTCCAGAGATGGCCCAACCGAGTTGTAATTGAAGCTATGAAATGCATGGTCCTGATCAGGCAGCACCACTGAGTTGTCATTGAAGTTGTGAGCATATGCATGGTTTTGATAAGGCGGTGCCACTGGGTTCAAGCTGAAGTCGTTAGTGTATGCATGGTTTGGATCAGGCGGTGCCATTGGATTGAAAGGAAGTTCAGCTTGTACAGGTAACGATGGTGGCTGTGGCTGTGGAAAATAGGGGTTGTTCTGATCAGCTTCTTTAGTTACTGGTGGCATGATGTGTGCTTGGTGGTGCAGCACTTGTGTTGATGGGAAAGAGGTTTGATGAGGAAGCGTGGAGTGTGGACTCGTTGAATGCGGAAGAGGCGCCCATGATGATTGCGAATGCTGCGAGGGCTCCTGTAAAGAAACACATGGAAGACGCCTTAGTGGCATATTTATCTGAGAATGAAACGAGTATGAAGAGAGCAGGAGCGATGGACTATTTTGGTCACTAACCTCTTGCTGCATGTCGAGGTTCGCCTGATCGCTAAAATATTCTTCACGAACCCGTGTAATACTTTGAAACAGCTCACTCAGGTTGTCCGCACCAAGATCCTCCTCATCACTAGAGAGAAGTTGGTCTATCCTTGAGGTGTTCTTGATCGTCTCAAGACGATTCTTAGTCTCCTTTGCCCTCTTGCCCTCCACCGCCATATCTTTCTCTAGTCGAAATAATTCATCTTGCATATGAGGTATTTTAGCCTTTTCTCCTTCATCAATGTATGGATTATTCTCTGAAAGAAATGAATCTATAATAACATTAGCTGACGGAGTGCCAAAAGCGGATATTTTTCCACTTTCTGACTCTAGTACTATGGCACTCATTCCACCAGTTAAGGTGGATAGATCAGCGGAGCTTTTAATGAGACCCGAACGACGTTTGAAATATGTGAGGTTGCGGTTTTTTTCATTATCAATAAAATTGATTCCAGATCGTCTAGGCCTCCTAAACATTCTCAATTAAAATGAAGGGAAATGGAAACTTTTGGTAGCAAGATGTGAACTAGTAAGGAGTGTTTTTTCAGAGGCGATTGGTGATGGGTTCTTCCAAGATGGATCTCCTTTATATAGAAGAACACAAGCCGTACATAACCCATTGGTTATAAATTAAGTGGTTATTTAACATGTCAATGTCAGGCCTATTTTCAATAGGCGTTAGTAAGTATGTCAAATGAAGTTTCGTTTAGGTATAATAAAATATTTAGCAACAACTAAAATGTGAGTCTCAAAATGTATTCCCCTAAAGTATATATTTATTGCACTCTGGCATATCACACTACACTCTTGTCAAGTATTAATTGAATAGCCAAAATAATAGCCAAAATAATTGAACTCTGGCATAAAATGTTTAGCAACAACTAAAATGTGAGTCTCAAAATGTATTCCCCTAAAGTATGCATTTATTGCACGCTGGCATATCACACTACACTCTTGTCAAGTATTAATTGAATAGCCAAAATAATAGCTAAAATAAGCTTTCAAAAACCAGTCAAATATTTGATTATCAAATTGACCTATCTGGCATACCCTCTTCGACCATAGGATAAGCCTTTCACTCTAAATATTTAGTACATTTTCATTTCAAGTCAAAGGCTTATCGGATGAACAACGCCAATTTTTTAGCAAACACTTAGTAATTATTTTAGGGCAAACCATAAATAATAAGGAAAAATAGTTGCAATAAATTTCAGACAACTTTAGACAATTTCAAATTATGTCAATCGTTTCAATATCATAAAATCACAAAAGAATTCACAAATTAAGTACATGTTGGGAAGGTAGCAAAAATATAAGTAAAATATCATGAAATCACAAGAATTTACAAATTAAGTACATGCTGTGAAGGTAGCAAAAATATTTGTACATTTACCGTAGGCCGTAGAGGGGGACAGAGGAAGCTTCTTAGAGATAAAGGGGCTTGTAATTTGCACACGTCTTTTTGTGCACCATTCTGTACACGCGTCCGTACGCGCGCTGCGCTCCCCCGGCTGCCACGCGTCCGACCGCCGGTCGGCCGGAGTGCCGCCTGCCTCCCCACCATCTTCCTCGCCTCCCCCTACCCCCACCGGCCCCGCCCACCGCCCTCCAGCCGCCCGTGGCTCCGGCGGCGCCAGCGGCCTCGCTGCACCACCGTGCCGCCTCCCACAGCCTTGCTGGCCGCCGAACCCCGTACCCTCCTTCTAAGCTCGTCGAAAAATGAAGGTCTCCGCCGCCGCCACACCCGGCAACCCAGACCCATATCCCCGCCGGCGATAACCACCACCCGCGACGCGGCGGCGCCCGCACCCACCCCGCGCTCCGCCGCCACCTCGCCCCCGAGCTCCACTGCCGGCTCTAATCCACCTCCGGCGACTCGGCGGCACCCTCGCCGCCACGTCGCACCGCCCGCACCGCCCCCGCGCTCCACCGCAACCTAGCCCCAGCGCTCCGCCGCCCGCCACACTTTCTCTTGGGCCGAGCCGTAGCGGACGCGCGCTAATGCGCGAGCGCGTACGTAGGCGCGTTAGACTTATCGTTCTGGCATCTCTATTCCCCCTTTTAATAGTACAAATTAGAAAATCTTTAGAAATTATTGAATTGCAGAATTTAACGAAACCACTTGTAGCAAGGATTTACATATAGAAAAATTGGACCAATTAAAGAAAGGGAGATCCATAAAGAAAAGGAAAATATAGAAGAAAGAATGACTAGAACTGGCATATTCATCGGCAACCAGCCCATCAATTCGTACTGCTGGATGCTATTTTGTTAAAGTGGAACCCTAGATTCAGATCTTTTGGAGAAAAAAGCGACATGGATTGTAAGGTTACAGTTGAATCACCTGATGATGGCGGCATCTTCGGCTTCCTTCAGTGGAGCCACTCCTCAAGCAAGATCTGTCAGGAGAGAGAGAGAGAGAGAGAGAGAGAGAGAGAGAGAGAGAGAGAGAGAGAGAGAGAGAGAGAGAGAGAGAGAGAGAAGCGTTGCGTGAATTGTTGGTTCGTCGGGCTATTTATCGAAGTTGCGGGTTTAATTGGTCCACACACTATGCATAGAACCATGTGTCGGTGGGGATGGCTTGGCGATTTTGATATAAATTGCTACTATAGTTGATACACACGTACGGGTTCGATTTTGGCTGGTTCAAATTTGTACTTCGTGCAGTTTGATAATTGTGATATATATGGGTACTATGTTGGGGTGACGCGCGCGGGGCGGGTGGGTGGGGGGTGGGGGGTTGATCCCTATGGATGCAATGGGTCAGGTTCGGGTTGGGTGGAGCAAAACCATGCCTGCCCCGACATATCCCTCAGGTGAAATCTGTCGCCCGACCCTTTCCCACCCGCGACCGCACTCGTTGGGTCCAGCACGAAGAGGACAACATGACATTGGTGAAGGGTGCGGTGATCACCTGTCGTCGATTCGTAGTTGATTCGCCATCAATTAGAGCCGATTCGTATGGAGACCACGCCCCGCCACCATGGCAGGAGGTCGTGCACCACCACGCTGTCTGCGCCGAGCGCTGTCAGCTCCTTTGCACGTCGCAAGACCTCGGCACGAGGTTGCAAGCGCCACCTGCCACCACGAAGGCGGGAGCTGCAGCGGCGGCATGGAGCACGCGGCATGATCTGCGGAATGAGGGCGCATGGCGGCGGCATGACTTGGAGCGGCGAGCGGGTGTGACTCGAGGGAGGTTGCACCTGCGTAGCGAGGGACCGACGCGAGTGGCAGCATAGGGATAAGGTAAGGTTAGGGTTATGCAGCAGGCTAGGCTGGGCTGGGCTAAAGATGTGCTGGCTTTTGTTGGGCATAATAAATTTTAAATTTGGGGTCCCCGACAGCGACAGGGCACCCGCGGGTCGGGAAAAACCCCTTGCCAGGCTCTGACTCATTTCAAGTCGGGCACGGGTGAAAAGTCAGCCCCATGCCCGGCCCCATCGGGCCGGGTACCCAAAACCCAGCCTTGAATTGCCATCCCTTGTTATCCTAGCCAAACTCAATTGTAGCTAAACGTTCCTCCATAAATACCGTAAACATGAGCATATAATTACCACGGTAACCAATCTTGAGCAGAGCAATGACTCCACATATGGTATATTTTCACACAATGCCCAATACAGTTTCTCTAACAAGCATATGTTGCTAGATCACCTCTAAACCTACATCTGGTCATCATATATAAATAATATACTAATAACCAACATCTGGACTACTAGCTAGAAAGAATATGAAGATTGTCTCTCATATGCAAAAGTTGATCAAAGTTGCAAGTCTTTCATTAAGTTGGTGGATCGGAGACGAACCAGGAATAGCCATTAGTGGGGCACCTACCACTTTTCACTGGTTAGAGAGGCCCTATTTAATGCATTAAGAAAATATGTTCAAAGCGTTAGTGGAACTTAAACCACTTACACGCTGGTAAACAATAACTGCCTTGACTAGCTCTATGGAATAAAGAAGGCTACCCCTTCAAAGGAATTAACATGCCAAAGGGGCCTATATACAGCTTTCCCCCAAAAAGGGGAGATCTGCTTACTTTTCACGGAAACATCCGACCATATCTTTCTGATCTCGTTTGTTTTTCGATCGCATAAAAATATGAAAAAATAAATGGTCAAATATAGTTATGTGAAAACAAGTCAATATATGTGTTTCATCAAGTACGACTGCATTTTTAGGGGGTTATTAGAATTTTTATTATTTGCAGTTGAGTAACAACATTTTAAAGGTCGGGGTGGTGGGAAGGGGACGGGATACATTCTCAACACTTTCAGTTGAGTACTGAAACCAAACAAAAATTTTCAAGGTGGGGGGTGGGGGGGGGGGGGGGGGGGCGCTTGGCCACGATAAAGGTTCTCCACTGAAAAGACAAACGAATGGATATTCATGATCTTCAAATCCCAGCACAATATTTGGTATGTATATTTAAAATGGATGCATCAGGGTTTTAGAGAGCGCTGACAATTGATAGATGGCTCGGTGCAGGCCCGTCGATGGGCATGGGCAGGGTGGACGACCGCACAGAGCCCCCAAAAAATTGGGGCCCCCAGTTCAAGCTTCACCCCTGTGGCCGCACATCCATAGAGCTCTGCGCTCACGCCATGGCGGTTCAGATTCTTGTCTGCCTGCCCAACGAAGAAGACGACCAAACATAACATGAAGTGGTATGGGCCATCCAACTTTGATAGTGGGCTTACATTCGAGCAGTTCTCAGAAGAAACAAATAGGCCCACATGAACCGGAAAGTGGAAGGCCCGTATCTCCACTTCTTGACAGCAGGCCAAATATCGATTTCTACCCACTTCGTACTTTCCCTTCTCTTTTGACTTTCCCAATTTTCAGTTCATTTCCTTCCTCTGATAATTTGGCGAAGCAGTGGATCTCGAGAAAACCTCCTGTTCTTTTTTAGGACAAGACAACCTCCTGGTGCCATCTATTTCCTCTTCATTCACGTATATGCAGCTATAAATATGAGCATGCAGCTAAAAATTTGTGCTAATTTGGGGGACCGGGCCCTCAAATTCTTGGAGACGGCCCTGCTCGGTGGAATTACATAATCTTTTGCAAACCGTATCTTGATTATAAAGTCTTGAGACAGTTTCTAGTATGGTTTATGCTTGATGGCGTTGGAGAACTTTTCATCAAATGTTGAGATAGAGTAGTACAGATCCTTCTTTTTCCTACCCATGTACTGTATCCGTGAGTGGAAAGAGGTCGGCTTTACATAATATTTTTTATTTTTGACAAAACAACATGGAAGCTTCCTACTCTTTTTCATTTTATATTAAGATAAGAGTTACTAGGTGGGCCGGCGCGCTCTGCCGGGCCCAAATGAGAATGGACATTTGTAAACGCTAAGTCTAACGGGCCATCTCTCTCCCGATGGAACCAAAGGAATACCATAGATGGCCCGACACCAAAACTTTGGTCGGACACGGGTCAGGAGGGCTCGCGTCCTCTTAGGCAATATAAAACGGGCCACCAAGACAACATATTCGATTAGGCCGTAGAAAAGAGCCTACATAATCAAAAGGCTTGTCGAAATCGGACAAAGCCCATCGAGACAGCCCACAAGAAAAGAAAGGTGACGTGTCGACATGAGAAGCAGCCACATAGGCCAAAATGTTGTGAGGAGCCTAAATCTTTGTGCTATCAGTATATAGTTATGTACAAGGAACAAGGCCAACAAAGACCCTATTAGATCCAGTCATACCCACAGCTTTTCCTTTAATTACATTATTACTACACACTACTAATCTTGTAAAATAGATCTTGGTTTCCTCTATAAAAAATCAAGGTAAATTCATCTACTATGAATCATTCAATTTCCTATGAATTCTTATAACACCAGTTTGTCCACCCTACTATCGTGACTATCCTTATGACTTTCCTGACTTTTTCCAAGCAGCTCTAATCCGCGAGCGCTGAGACACGGTTAGTGCATCATCAATTAAGACAGCAAACGACAAAAGTCGTCTCCACACCCGCATCTCGCGTTTGCTTTCCTTTTTCTTTGGCTTCGTGGTCCCAACAACGCACAACAGTCAAGTAGCAGTGGTCCCGTCTGCTTTTTCACTGGCGTGCAACGCAAGGCCTACGTGCCGAGCCACAACATGCAAAAAACTAGAGCTAGCTCCAAGTTCTATACAAACTTACAACATAACTTTGTTTAAACAACTTCCTTAGAAACTTATGAATCTACCACTATCAAAACTTCTGTTCAAATTTGTATAACCAACTCCCATTGAAACTTATTCTTTATAGCTTATATAAACAAACATTTGATAAGTATTAACGTACGAGTGGCTTGCTGAAAAGTAACAGGTCCCGTGCACGCAAGCGAAGAACGCTTCTCAGGACGACGATTCCGGCTCCGCGTGGCGACCCCGCACCAGCGCTGATGTGCGCATGCGCGTCCTTCAGACTTCCCTGCTTTTTACCTGCTACTATTGATGATCATATCGATCATATGGCTGAAGAGCGGCGGCGTTCCCTCGTCGTCGCCGTGGAGACCGCGTGCTTTCCTTTGAAGGTTCAATCGTGCTGCCCGCGGTGGCCTATCACGTCCGGAGGAGACGCTGCCGCGGCGGCGAGCGACGACAAGGGACGCTCCCCAAAATGGAAGCTGCAAAAAATACTCGCTAGTTGGTGCTGTCCTGTCTGGTGCGCGGGCGAAGCGACAATGCAGAGGGTGTGCGGGCGAAGCTGGGGCTCATCGATGGTCCAGCGCAACTCCAGCGCAACTCCTCTGCCCCGCGTGGCCACACCGGAGCCTTTGAGCCTTTCCCAAATAAATTGACGATAATAAGCTCGCCGGCATCCTCGTCGCCTAGATCGCCGTCGACCCTCCTCGACGCCACGCTCTGCGCTCCTGATCCCCCCGAGGCGCGCACCATGCGTACAGCTCCCGAGCCTTACGACAACGACTGACGACCGGTCAACGCACGCAATCTCGGCCGCACTGGTCCAATCGTACGGTCAAGAGGTAACCAGGGTGGTCGCTCGCTACCACCACCCCCGGTCGTCGCCAAAATGCATCGTCCGCGGCTGCACCCTGCTCGCCATGGAGCGCCGGCGATTTCTTGTTCCCGTCTCCTTACTTAGCACGCGTCCGAAAATCCCTGACCGCACACCGGCAAACGTCTTGAAATCGAGCGAGCAATGAAACATCTCCTCGTCGTTGACATCGCGTAGACAGGTGGCCTGGGGTCATGTCGTCTCTGCAGGAGAGATTGTGATGGATGCCGTCGGGGACACACGCGCGCTCCTCGGCTAGGAAGCTTCGCCTCCAGCGACGCCTCCGTTGTCCTGCGGCTGTGCCTCGGCGCCGCAGCATCAGTCTCGAGCGTGTCCTGCCGCTGCTGCCCGTGTTCCTCACCGTTGGCGTACTCGCGCGCCAATGCCAGAATCGGGCACCGGTGCTCTTCCGACACGAGGGTGGACGTAGCTTGCAGTATGGGTTGTCTCTTGTTTTTTGTTTTTGTGTTGATTCAGCGAGCAGCGCGGTGCTAATTAATGCCTCGGCCGTCGCATCAAGCGTCGTGACGCCGGGGGTTCGTCGTCGCGGTTCTCGCACCCGCACCCGCGCCGTGCCATAATCGGCAGAAAACATGGACAGTTCCGGAGTATTAGATAGCTGCCCGCTCTGGTATGAACTGCTATTGTTTTGGAGCAATAATGTGATGGTCATGAACCATACATTACCTTTTTTTTTTTTGCTGTTGAATAGAAACATCAAGCTAAGTAAGAAAATTTTAAAGGTCACGTAGTATTTTTCTCAGTTGAATAGCAAAATCAAACACCCAATAATCAAACAATTTTTTTTTTGGGGGGGGGGGGGGGGGGGGGCATGGTCCCCTTTGGCCAGAAAATAGTAATACAAAAATAATACCAAAAGATCCATCCCAGGAACAAATTCCCCAACATCTACGAAAATAACATCAAAAGATTATAAATTAATACGAAAATAATATCAGGTCAAACAATGGATGTTTTCAAAACAAGATTTTCAGACGTCAGAGATTTTCCGGCCTTAAGAGTTCGAAAACTCTCTGTAGCGGTAGAGTTTTCATTCGACAAAATTATTTCGAATTGAACCAAGCGTACCAAAAAATCGAGACGCTCGACAATAGCTCTGTTGTCGTGTGATGGGCGTTCGGAAACATCTCCTCCATCATTTTTTTTGAAAGCTTGATATGCATGCATTTTATTAAGAAGAAAGACGTAGTTCGCATAGAACATAACCGCCACCCTCTGTGCCTCTCTCTCTCTCTCAACTCAAAGGACAAGGGTGAGAGGGGGAGGGGAACACACGCACTGATACAAAAACGACTACTCCCTGAAAATCAACGACCAAACTAAAAAGACTTACACTACAACATATATAGTCTCGCCTCTTCGACGATATTCAGCCAAAGGGACTCAATAAGTACTCTTGAAGCTTCAGGCATTCATGTTGTTCGAAATACGTCATATGGTGAGAAGGACCAACGAGTCAAACGCCCGTTGTCTCTCTCTTGCGCATGCGCTAGCTAGGAGCGGCGGTGGGGCTGGGTAGCCCTGTTCATGAGTTAGATGACCCGCCTAACCCACCCACCCAAACCCAACCAAAACCGCGAGAACAGCTCATACATGGGTTGGGTCAAGACGGGCAGGACCGATGAGACCCACATACCGCGTGATGGCGTCGACCAGAAGCAAGCCCCGTGGGGCTGCTGCCTCAGAGGCGCATGGCGGCGCGTCCCGGGGTGGCGGCGCAGAGGGGCGCGGCAACGCGGAGTCGACGCGCGCGCGGCGCTCAGGGCAGCGCGCGCATCATAGCGTGCGCAGGGCGGCTGCATGGAGACGCGCTCGGCGGCGCGCGCGGAGGGCAGTGGGGCGGAGGGGCGCGGGATCGTGGAGCAGCGGGGCGGAGGGGCGCGGGAACGTGGAGCAGCCTCGAGATCTTGGTCAGGAGTACCTCCTGATGACGTCCCCGGACGATGCTCGCCTGTGGGCCCGAGGCTGAGATTCTTCCTCGTCGACGGCCGGCGACTGACTCCGTGAACAGCCTCACCGAGTGCGCGCTGCTGGCGAAGCTTGGGCGGCTGCCATAGAAGGGGCGGCCTTCTTGGCCCCGGAGCTCAGCGTCCGCAGGCTGGCGCCGCAACGGTAGCAGCAGGCCGGCAGCCTTTGGTGCTGGGCAGCTCGAACACGCAAAACTGGAGCGGCGGCGGGTGGCCACACCAGAGCCCTTGAGCCTTTCCCAAATAAAGAGACGACGACCTCGCCGGCGTCGGCTGGCTCGCCGTGGACCTCTGCTGCTCTGCTCTCTTGATATAGCGACGACCAACAACCAGTCAAAACGCGCAATCTTGACCGCCCGGATCCAATCAGACGGTTACCAGGTACCCAGGGCGGTCGCTATTTGAAATAGCGACAACCCCCGGTCGGCGTTCGAACGCCTCGTCCTCGGCACCCTGCACGCCATGGCTCACCGATCGCTTGTTCCCGTTCCCTTACCTCGGGCTCGGACGCCTCCAAAAATCTCTCCTCTACCTGGTAAACGTCAAATGCCTTTTGAAACTGACCGAACACAAAACATCTCGTCGCCTCCTCGGCTTTGACATCGTGGCATGATGGCGTCCCTGCAGGAGCTTCGTCTCCAGCGACTCATCTGCCGTCCTGCAGCTGCACCTCGGCCTCCGCATCAAGCTCGGGCGTCGCGCCTCCGGTGTTCCTCGCGATTGGCGTACTCCCGCGCCACGCCTGAATCGGCTCGCACGCAAAGGCTCGGGCGCGATGCAAAGGCAATGGCTGCTCTTTCGACGCAAGGGTCGCAGCCATCGTGCTCTGGGTGAGACTGGGGTAATAAAATTGCTCTTAAACTCTAAAAACGAGCAGTTCCGGCGCCAACAGATAGCAACTCGCTCCTGATATAAGCTGTCGTGTCCATCGCCTGTTGGTCTCATGTTGATTCAGCGAGCTGCATCAGTGCTCGTGCTGTTTGTAATGCGATTGTGCTGCTCAAGAGTCTATTTTTTTTATGATCAAATTTGGTCAAGACTTTTGGCGTTGTATGCAACAATGCTTGGCCATTTTGAGCACTGTAATTTTTCTACTGCTCCATATCTCGATCGACCAAGGATTTCTTTTGGTGCACATCGTTTTCTGTCATAAGGTGTATTAAAGAACTGTTCAGATTTCAGAAAGTGTTCCTACTACTTCGTAACGGATTGTATTCTAGCTTTGCAAAAGATAGTACAGTCTTACGAGTTACAGCTTAACAGCCATACATTCTGTCTGCTTAGTAAACTCCGTAAGTATGCCAAACCGAAGATTATCAAAGCACATACCACAAGCTGATCACCGATCTCATGTTAGGCACAACAGATAAAAATAGAACATATATTGGTTTTTTCTCTGAGGTTAAATTCTATTCCAGATTCCTTTAGATGAAAACTGGGATTCCATGTCAGTTGAAAATAATGGGGATCAGTGGCAAAATTTGGAGGACTTTAGATGGGTCTGTGTTAGCATCTTCTTTGCAATTTAAGTATCAAAATCAAGTACTCATTTTAAACAAAAATTTCAAGGTCCGGTGTTGTGTGTGTGTGTGTGTGTGTGTGTGTGTGTGCATTTCATCATTTATAGCAAGCGAGGACAAAGGGAAACCAGGCATGCATGCAACGAAACAAAAGCAGAGCTTCAGAGAGACATTAGAACGCTAACTAGTACTACCACTGTCGTGAGGTAGAGCATGGAAACGGTCGGAGCTAGAGCCAGACTAGAGCCTTGAGGATGGATGGCAGGTCCTTGAGGAACGAGACCGATTAGGAAGAATGTCAGGCCTATTTTGAATAGGCATTAGGAAGAATGTCAAAATGCGAGTCTCAAAATGCATTCCCCTATCCTACTAAAGTATATATTTATTGCACTCTTGCATATCACACTACACTCTTGTCAAGTATTAATTGAATAGCTAAAATAAGCATTCAAAAACAAGTAAAATATTTGATGACCTATATGTCATACCCTCTGCGACCATGGTACAATCAGGTGTGAATTGAATTCCTCACATAAGCCTTTGACTCAAAATATTTAGTGCATTTTTATTTCAAGTCAAAGGCTTATCCGAAGAACAACATGAATTTTCGAGCAAACACTTATTAAATATTTTAGGGCAAACTATAAGTAAGGAAAAAAAATGTTGCAATAAACTCCAAAAAACTTTAGACAATTTCAAATTATGTCAATTGTTTCATTCAATATCATAAGCTCACAAAAAAATTCACAAATTAAGTACATATTGTGAAGGTAGCAAAAATATTTGCACATTTACCGTAGGCGTAGAGGGGGACAGAGGAAGCATCTTATAAATAAAGGAGTTTGTAATTGCACCCGTCTTTTTGTGCACCATTCTGGCATCTCTATTTCCCCTTTCAGAACATCATATTTTTCGATGTTTGCTCTTTTGAAAGCTCCCATGTTCAAGGACTTTGATGGTTAATCTTGTGGGGTAGGGAAACCTATATTAGAATGAACCAGGAAATTTTATAGTAGAAATTAGATAATCTTTAAAAATTATTGAATTGCATAATTTAAAGAAACCACTTGTAATATGAATTTACATATAGAAAAAAATGGGCCAATTAAAGAAAGGGATATCCATAAAAAAAAATATAGAGGAAAGAATTATTAGAAATGGCATATCTCATAGGCAACCGGCCCATCAATCCCTACTGGTGGATGCTATTTTGTTAAAGTGGAACCCTCGATTTTAGATCTTTTGGAGAAAGAAGAGACATGGATGGTAAATTTACAGATGAATCACCTGATGATGGCGGCATCCTCAGCTTCCTTCAGTGGAGCCGCTCCTCCAACAAGATATGTTGGGAGAGGGAGAGAGAGAGAGAGAGAGAGAGAGAGAGAGAGAGAGAGAGAGAGAGAGAGAGAGACTATAATTATCAAAGTTGCGTGTTTAATTGGATCCACACGCCATGCATAGAACCATATGTCAGTGGGACTGGGACCAGCTTGGCGGTTTTGATATAAATTGCTACTTTAGTTGATACACACGTACGGGTTCGATTTTGCCTGGTTCATTTGCTATCTTGCACTTCTTACATTTTGATCATTGTGATTTTCCATTGATTATGTTGGGATGATGCATGTGCGCTCTGCCGGGGGGGGGGGGGGGGGGGGGGGGGGGGGGGGGGGGGGGGGGAGGAGGTGATCCCTATGGATGGCAATGGGTCGGATAGAGCGAAACCACGTCTGCCCCGACACATGCCTCGGGTGAAATTTGACACCCAACCCAGCACCCGCGGGTGGAAATTCCCACCCGCGCCCGTCGGGTCCAGCACGAAGAGGACAACACGATATCGGTGAAGGGTGCGGTGGTCATCTGACATCGATTCGCAGTTGATACGCCATCGATTCAAGACGATTCGTCTAGAGACCGCACCCACGCGCAACCACGGCAGGGAGAGAATTGCTATTTTGACCACGAATAGAGGTGGCTTCGCTCAAATGGCCGCGAAACCACGGGCTTCTCTAAAATGACCACAAAACCGCTATAATTACCATTTCATTTTTCTTGGATGGAATTGACCTCACCCTCTTCTTCCTCTTGCCAGTCCCTCAGCCGCCATGGACCTCCGTGACGCGCGGCAACAGCTCGTCCAGCTGTCTCCGCTGCCGCACATGAGACCGCCATGCGAACTCCTGGTTTGACGCCAGCTGCCTCTCCTTTCCGTCGTAGTGCGCCCCGCCTTCGCCGTAGTCAGAGGCCAGCTCAAGTCTGGCGCGCCAAGCGAGTGGCAATGCCTCCTAACTTCAGAGCAGCCGCCGCAGAAATTCCTGAGCTCAAGGAGCTTGCCGATGCGCTAAAGCCTTGCCGAACTTCTCATCCTCGAGGTCCCTGAGCTAGACTTTGCATCTGCCTCACCCAAGCCAGAACTCCACCTCCCCTTCATCCGCCACCTTCTCCAAGCCACAGAAAGATGCGACCCCAGCAATTCCGCGGCGGGCCGGGAGAGGGGGGCGGGAGGGGCAGGATGGTGTGGCCGTGTGGGGAGGGGCGTGGCAGGCCCGGGTGGCAGGTGGTGGCGGTACGGCGGACTCCGGCGAGGCGGGGGCGGCGGTCAGCGACCGAACGGCGAGTGCGGTGGCGCCATGGCGGCTGAAGGCCTGGCAAGAGGAGGAAGACGAAGAGGGCGAGGGCAATTCCATCCAAAAAAAATGAGATGGTCATTATAGAGAAGTGCCAACGGTTTCGTGATCATTTTAGAGAAGCCTACGATTTCAGGTCATTTGAGCGAAGCCGCCTCTGTTCATAGTCAAAATAGTAAATCTCTTCACGGCAGGAGGCCGTGCACCACCACGGTGTATGTGCCGAGCGTCATCAGCACCGAAAATCCCTCACCGGTCGCACGCCGGCAAATGTCTTGGAATCGAGCCAGCAACGGAACGTCTCCTCGGTGCTGACATCGCGGAGGTAGGTGGCCTTAGGGGTGTAAATAGGTGCTCCTTAGGGTAACTTTCGATCAATTTTTAGTTCAACTAAATGAACTTAAGTTTTCAAAATAAGAGCTCATTTCGAAAATCTAGGTCATTTTTTTTAACTAAAGAGGGTCGGAGGTGACCCTAAGAGTCGCCTATTTGCACCCCTAGGTGGCCTGGGGTCATGTCGTCTCTGCAGGAGATTGTGATGATGGATGCCGTCGAGGACACGCGCTCCTCAGCAATGGAGCTTTCGTCCCCAGCAACGCCTCCGTTGTCCTGCAGCTGCGCCTCGGCCTCCGCATTTGCAGGCTCGATCGATCGGGCGTCCTGCCGCCGGTGTTCCTCGCGCGCCGGTCGCCACGCGAAATCGATCGCGCGCCCTTCCGACACGAGGGTCGTAGACGGCGTCCTGTCGGGGAGATCGACCTGGCCGTAGGTTGCAGCGAACATGAGCAGTTTCGGGATATCTCAGATATATATGGGTCGAGTAAGTTGCTCCATTACTTTTACGGATAGATAGCAAACAAATATTTAATTCTGACTCCATAGTTGTTAGGAATAGACATTAAGGAGAAACAAATGTGCCAAGTATTTTTAATGAACAATGTAATATGGTTTGAATTTCAAAGTCGCAGTTCATGTAACTAATTTATATGGAATTAATGGCAGCTTAATTAGTTGATGAAAATGCAACCGAAGGATTCAGGTTAAAACCCAACTCTGCAGGCTGCAGCTTAAGATGATGAAGATCAGCAGTAAAGCGTACTCTTATCTGTCTTATTTTCTCACGTTGATATGCTGCTCTTATCGGAATCCAATCTGTATATTTTATGAACAAGGGCAAAAATTAACTTCGCCAACGCAATCGATCAGACAAGATACCTGCAGCAAAGCAAGACCACACAAGGAAACAGAGCAAAATTTGTGATCCGGAATTTTTTTTTTAAAAAAAAGAGAGAGTAAAACCTTCCAGGTTAATTAAACAAAGGGCCGTCAGCAACCAGCCATTTAGTTTCTTGCACTTGTATCGGAGTGGGCTGATGAATCTGATCAGCTAGTCATTGGCAAAGTCAAGCAAACAAAAATGCTCACGGAGTTCAGTGCAAAAGCTGAATGTGAAGACATGCGCCTGTGATGGTTTTCTGCACAACTGTCTGAAACGTATACGCTAGGGTACCTCCAATGTGAATAGACTGTAGTAGAAAATTCAATAAAGGAGTAGCTTGGTCATTGTAACAGTACGATACTAACTCAACTAGCTAAATCTTTTTAGCTTCGCACAGGTGTAGTAGTAAGATCCAAAGAGACGCATACGAGATTCTGACTTTTTTTTCAGAAGAGAATAAACTTCGAGATCTGAATCTTTCTAACGACCACAGAAATCTATTTTTATATCTTGGGTAGTCACTAGTTTTGGGCTTCTATTTTCTCACGGGCTAACAATCTTCTACTCGCTGATGATGAAAGATGTCGCAGGCAGGTCTGGTCTGCCCTGCATTTACATGAGTGAATGAATATCGAAAATTACTGAACTTGCACAGGTCAAAGGCAAAGGCAGCAGTCTGCACCGTATGTTTCCCTATAATGCTGTAATGCTGGGTCAGCAGTCAACTCTCCTATACTTTCCTTCGGTTTCTCTATAATGCTGGGTCAGCAGTCAATTCTCCTATACTTTCCTTCAGTTACCCTATAATGCTGGGTCAGCAGTCAACTCTCCTATATACTTTCCTTCGGTTTCCCTATAATGCTGGGCCAGCAGTCAACTCTCCTATACTTTCCTTCAGTTACCCTATAATGCAGGGTCAGCGGCCGTTTCCCCTCAACAAGTAGACAAATCGAGACATGCCTGCACCGTATATGCTTTGACCGATGCGCAACCATGATTCTGTTTAGGCACATTTATCTTTTTGGTATAAGAATTTGAAAATAACTAATCATATTCAAGATCCAAGGCATAATACTTGAATGGATTTCTTGAGATGGATGTGTTCCTTTCAGTTTTTGGATGGCTTCGTTCTATATATACTTTTATTTCCATAGCAAATAGCGTGTCTTCTGCACCCAAGTAATATCCAGACCCACATCTGTTCATCCTCCTCATCATGTAGGCAACAACATTCATTGGACAAAAAATCATTTATTCAACAAGGGATTCAAATAAAGCATTGCAGGGATGCAAGAATCAGCCTCATGAAAGAGACTCCAAGAGTTTGACCCTAGTTACATCCGTACATGCACAACATCCTAAACGACGGGGCTAGACTGGATGGTCTAAACCACAATTATTTGTGAACTGAAAAGATGAAGTTAATCCAAACTAGTTTATATATGGACCGCAAATCTACTGAAATCTTGCATCAACGATCACCATGGCGGCCCATGTCATCAAGATAATTTCATGCACCGTCACCAAAGCTTTCTCCAAGAAAGGGAGAACCAAACAAGTTCATGGGGAGCCAGTCGTCATCAGCTTGTGCACGAGGGTCAAAGGGATCAAGCTCGTCGTTGTACACCACCAGCAGCTTGGCCTTCATAATCATCAGCAAGTTCGAAGTAGTCATTCAGTGGATGCAAGCTAGGTTCATAGTATGGCTCAATAAAAGGAGTAAACGGATCCCACTGGTAACTCTCAGATTGATCACTAGCATCAAAGTTGTAGGAGTTTGTTGCATGGCCCAGAGATGGCCCAACCGAGTTGTAATTGAAGCTATGAAATGCATGGTCCTGATCAGGCAGCGCCACATAGTTGGCATGGTTTTGACAAGGCGGTGCCACTGGGTTCAAGCTGAAGTTGTTAGTATATGCATGGTTTGGATCAGGCGGTGCCATTGGATTGAAAGGAAGTTCTGCTTGTACAGGTAACGATGGTGGCTGTGGCTGTGGGAAATAGGGGTTGTTCTGACGAGCTTCATTAGTAACTGGTGGCATCATGTGTGCTTGGTGATGCAGCACTTGTGTTGATGGGAAAGAGGTTTGATGAAGAAGCGTGGAGTGTGGACTCGTTGAATGCGGAAGAGGCGCCCATGATGATTGCTAATGCTGCGAGGACTCCTGTAAAGAAACACATGGAAGATGCCTTGGTGGAAATTTTATCTGAGAATGGAACGAGTATGAAGAGAGCAGGAGCGATGGACTATTTTGGTCACTAACCTCTTGCTGCATGTCGAGGTTCGCCTGATCGCTAAAATATTCTTCACGAGCCCGTGTAATACTTTGAAACAGCGCGCTCACTCAGGTTGTCCGCACCAAGACCCTCCTCATAATTGGAGAGAAGTTGGTCTATCCTTGAGGTGTTCTTGATCGTCTCAAGACGATTCTTAGTCTCCTTTGCCCTCTTGCCCTCCACCGCCATATGTTTCTCTAGGCGAAATAACTCATCTTGCATATGAGTTATTTTAGCCTTTTCTCCTACATCAATGTATGGACTATTCTCTGAAAGAAATGAATGTATAATAATATTAGCTGACGGAGTGCCGAAAGCGGATTTCTTTCCACTTTCGGACTCTTGTACTATGGCACTCCACCGGTTAAGGTGGATAGATCAGCGGAGCTTTTAATAAGACCCGAACGACGTTTGAAATATGTGAGGTTGTGGTTTTTTCATTAACAATAAAATTGATTCCAGATCGTCTAGGCCTCCTAATCATTGTAAAAATGAAGGGAATTGGAAACTATTGGTAGCAAGATGTGAACTAGTAAGGAGTGTTTTTTCAGAGGTGATTGGTGATGGGTTCTTCCAAGATGGATCTCCCTTATATAGAAGAACACAAGCCGTACATAACCCATTTATTATAAATTAAGCGGTTATTTAACATGTCAATGTCAGGCCTATTTTCAATAGGCGTTAGGAAGAATGTCAAATGAAGTTTCGTTTAGGTAAAATAAAATATTTAGCAACAACTAAAATGTGAGTCTCAAAATGTATTCCCCTAAAGTATATATTTATTGCACTCTGGCATATCACACTACACTCTTGTCAAGTATTAATTGAATAGCCAAAATAATAGCTAAAATAATTGAACTCTGGCATAAAATGTTTAGCAACAACTAAAATGTGAGTCTCAAAATGTATTCCCCTAAAGTATATATTTATTGCACTCTGGCACATCACACTACACTCTTGTCAAGTATTAATTGAATAGCCAAAATAATAGCTAAAATAAGCATTCAAAATCAAGTCAAATATTTGATTATCAAATTGACCTATATGGCATACCCTCTTCGACCATAGGGTAAGCCTTTCACTCTAAATATTTAGTACATTTTAATTTCAAGCCAAAGGCTTATCCGATGAACAACGCCAATTTTTTAGCAACACACTTATTAATTATTTTAGGGCAAACCATAAGTAATAAGGAAAAATGTTGCAATAAATTTCAGACAAATTTAGGCAATTTCAAATTATGTCAATCGTTTCAATATCATAAAATCACAAAAGAATTCACAAATTAAGTACATGTTGCGAAGGTAGCAAAAATATAAGTAAAATATCATAAAATCACAAGAATTTACAAATTAAGTACATGCTGTGAAGGTAACAAAAATATTTGTACATTTACCGTAGGCCGTAGAGGGGGACAGAGGAAGCATCTTAGAGATAAAGGAGCTTCTAATTTGCACACGTCTTTTTGTGCACCATTCTGTACACGCGTCCGTACGCGCGGTAGCGCAGCGCGCGTCCCCTCCCCCAGGCTGCCACGCGTCTGACCGCCCGTCGGCCGGAGCGCCGCCCGCCTCCCCACCTTCTTCCTCGCCTATACCTCCCCCCTCCGGCCCCGCCCACCACCCTCCAGCCGCCTCGCCGCACCACCGCGCCACCTCCCACCGCCTTCCGGCCGCCGCCCCCCCGAACCCTCCTTCTAAGCTCGTCGGAAAATGAAGGTCTCCGCCGCCGCCGCACCCGGCAACACAAACCCATAACCCTGCCGGCGATAACCACCACCCGCGCTGCCGCCGCGTCGCACCGCCCGCACCCATCCCGCGCTCCGCCGCCACCTCGCCCCCGAGCTCCACGGCCGGCGCTAATCCACCTCCGGCGACTCACCCTCGCCGCCACGTCACGCCAACCGCACCGCCCCCGCGCTCTGCCGCCACCTCGCCCCCGTGCTCCGCCACCCGCCGCGCTTTCTCTTGGGCCGAGCCGCAGCGGACGCGCTCTAATGTGTGAGCGCGTACGTAGGCGCGTTAGAATTATCTTTCTGGCATCTCTATTCCCCCTTTTAATAGTACAAATTAGAAAATCTTTAAAAATTTTTGAATTGCAGAATTTAAAGAAACTACTTGTAACAAGGATTTACATATAGAAAAATTGGCCCAATTAATGAAAGGGATATCCATAAAGAAAAGGAAAATATATAAGAAAGAATCGGCAACCGGCCCATCAATTCGTACTGGTGGATGCTATTTTGCTAAAGTGGAACCCTAGATTCAGATCTTTTGGAGAAAAAAGAGACATGGATTGTAAGGTTACAGGTGAAGAATCACCTGTTGATGGTGGCATCTTCGGCTTCTTTCAGTGGAGCCACTCCTCCGGCAAGATCTGGAGAGAGAGAGAGAGAGAGAGAGAGAGAGAGAGAGAGAGAGAGAGAGAGAGAGAGAGAGAGAGAGAGAGAGAGAGAGAGAGAGAGAAGTGTTGCGTGATGAGAGAGAGAGAGAGAGAGAGAGAGAGAGAGAGAGTGAGTGAGAGTGAGAGTGAGAGTGAGAGAGAGAGAGAAGCGTTGTGTGAATTGTTGGTTCGTCGGGCTATTTATCGAAGTTCCGGGTTTAATTGGGTCCACACACTATGCATAGAACCATGTGTCGGTGGGGCCGACTTGGCGATTTTGATATAAATTGCTACTATAGTTGATACACACGTACGGGTTTGATTTTGGCTGGTTCATGTGCTAATTTGTACTTCATGCAGTTTGATAATTGTGATATTTATTGGTATTATGTTGGGGTGACGCGCGCGGGGCGGGTGGGTTGGGGGGGGGGGGGGGGGGGGGGGGGGGGGGGAGGGGGGGTGGTGGTTGTTCCCTATGGATGGCAATGGGTCCGGTTCGGGTCGGGTGGAGCAAAAGCATGCTTGCTCCGACATATCCCTCGGGTGAAATCTGTCACCCGACCCTTTCGCACCCGCGCCCGCACTCGTCGACTCCAGCACGAAGTGGACAACATGACATTGGTATGATCACCTGCCGTCGATTACATAATGCCCAATACAGTTTCTCTAACAAGCATATGTTGCTAGATCACCTCTAAACCTACATCTGGTCATCATATATAAATAATCTACTAATAACCTACATCTGGACTACTAGCTAAAATGCTAATAAGCTTCAAAGTTTGGATGTACAGAAGTTTTTCTAAGGCATTTGTTGTAGCTAGAAAGAAGATGAAGACCGTCTCTCATATGCAAAAGTTGATAAAAGCTGCAAGCTTCTTTCAATAAGTTGGTGGATCGGAGCCGAACTAGGAATAATGGTTAGTGGGACACCTACCACTTTTCATCAGTTAGAGAGGCCCTATTTAATGCATTAAGAAAAATATGTTCAAAGCGTTAGTGGAACTTAAACCACTTACACGCTGGTAAACAATAACCGCCTTGACTAGCTCTATAGAACAAAGAAGGCTACCCCGTCAAAGGAATTAACATGCCAAAGGGTATATATACAGCTTTCCCCCAAAAAGGGGAGATCTGCTTACTTTTCACGGAACATCTGACCATATCTTTCTGATCTCGTTTGTTTTTCGATCACATAAAAATATGAAAAAATAAATGGTCAAATATAGTTATGTGAAAACAAGTCAATATATGTGTTTCATCAAGTACGAACTGCTTTTTTAAGGGGTACATTGTATTAGTATTTTTATTGTTTGCAGTTGAGTAGCAACATTTTAAAGGTCGGGTGGTGGGAATGGGAGGGGATACATTCCCAACATTTTTCAGTTGAGTACTGAAATCAAACAAAAAATTTCAAGGTGGGGTGGGGCCTTGGCCACAATAAAGGTTCTCCACGGAAAAGACAAACGAATGGATATTCATGATCTTCAAATCCCAGCACAATATTTGGTGTGTATATTTAACATGGATGCATCAGGGTTTTAGAGAGGGCGCTGACATTTGATAGATGGCTCGGTGGAATTACATATTCTTTTGCAAAGCATATCTTGATATAAAGTCCTGAGCGCCCCCCTTGGATCAACATCGTGTGGCTCAGATTGAAGTTTCCATAGTTTACATGGAGAGGTTGGTTTCCACCAGATACGTTCCCTTATGCTTGATGGCGTTGGAGAACTTTTCATCAAATGTTGACATACAATAGTACATATCCTTCTTTTTCCTACCCATGTACTGTATCCATGAGGGGAAGGAGGTCGGCTTTACATAATATTTTTTATTTTTGACAAAACAACATGGAAGCTTCCTACTCTTTTTCATTTTATATTAAGATAAGAGTTATGTACAAGGAACAAGGCCAAAAAAGACCCTATTAGATCCAGTCCTACCCACGGCTTTCCTTTAATTACATTATTACTACACACTACCAATCTTGTAAAATAGATCTTGGTTTCCTCTATAAAAAACTCAAGGTAAATTCATCTACTATGAATCATTCAATTTCCTAAGGATTAAGACAGCAAACGACAAAAGTCGTCTCCACACCCACATCTCGGGTTTGCTTTCCTTTTTCTTTGGATTCGTGGTCCCAACAACGCACAACACTCAAGTAGCAGTGGTCCCGTTTGCTTTTTCACTAGCGTGCAATGCAAGGCCTACGTGCCAAGCCACAACATGCAAAAAACTAGAGGTAGCTCAAGTTCTATACAAACTTACAACATGAATTTTGTTTAAACAACTTCCTTAGAAACTTATGAATCTACCACTATCAAAACTTCTGTTCAAACTTATATAACCAACTCCCATTGAAACTTATTCTTTATAGCTTATATAAACAAACATTTGATAAGTATTAACGTACGTTGATTGAGTGGCTTGCTGAAAAGTAACAGATCCCGTGCACTGTGAGTCTCAAAATGTATTTCCCTAAAGTATATATTTATTGCCCTCTGGCATATCACACGAGACTCTTGTCAAGTATTAATTGATAGCCAAAATAATAGCTAAAATAAGCATTCAAAAACAAGTCAAATATTTGATTATCAAATTGACCTATATGGCATACCCTCTTCGACCATAGGATAAGCCTTTCACTCTAAATAGTTAGTACATTTTAATTTCAAGCCAAAGGCTTATCCGATGAACAACGCCAATTTTTTAGCACACATTTATTAATTATTTTAGGGCAAACCATAAGTAATAAGGAAAAAATAGTTGCAATAAATTTCAGACAACTTTAGACAATTTCAAATTATGTCAATCGTTTCAATATCATAAAATCACAAAAGAATTCACAAATTAAGTACATGTAGGGAAGGTTGCAAAAATATAAGTAAAATATCAAAAAATCACAAGAATTTACTAATTAAGTACATGCTGTGAAGGTAGCAAAAATATTTGTACATTTATCCTAGGCTGTAGAGGAGCACAGAGGAAGCATCTTAGAGATAAAGGAGCTTGTAATTTGCACACGTCTTTTTGTGCACCATTCTGTACGCGCGTCCCCCCCCCCCCCCCCCCCCCCCCCACCCCGGCTGCCACGCGTCCGACCGCCGGTCCGGCCGGAGCGGCGCCCGCCTTCCCACCTTCTTCCTCGCCCCCCCCACCCCCCCCCCCCCCCCCCCCCCCCCCCCCCCCCCCCCGCGTCCCCGCCCACGCCCGTGGCTTCGGCGGCGCCAGTGCCGCCTCCGAACCCTCCTTCTAAGCCTGTCGGAAAATGAAGGTCTCCACCGCGCCGCCACACCCAGCAACCCAAACCCATAACCCCGTCGGCGAGAGCCACCACCCGCGATGCGGCGGCTAGGGCGTCGCCGCGTTGCACCGCCAGCACCCACCCCGCGCTGTGCCGCCACCTCCCCCCGAGCTCCACTGCCGGCCCTAATCGACCTTCGGCGACTCGGCGGCACCCTCGCCGCCGCGTCGCACCGCCGGCACTGCCCCCGCGCTTTGCCGCCACCTCGCCCCAGCGCTCCGCCGCCTGCCGCGCTTTCTCTTGGGCCGGGCCGCAGCGGACACGCGCTAATGCGCAGCGCGTACGTAGGCGCATTAGACTTATCGTTCTGGCATCTCTATTCCCCCTTTTAATAGTACAAATTAGGAAATCTTTAAAAATTATTGAATTGCAGAATTTAAAGAAATCACTTGTAACACGGATTTACATATAGAAAAATTGGCCCAATTAATGAAAGGGAGATCCGTAAAGAAAACGAAAATATAGAAGAAAGAATGATTAGAACTGGCATATTCATCGGCAACCAGCCCATCAATTCGTACTGGTGGATGCTATTTTGTTAATGTGGAACCCTAGATTCAGATCTTTTGGAGAAAAAAGTGACATGGATTGTAAGGTTACAGTTGAATCACCTAATGATGGCGGCATCTTCAGCTTCCTTCAGTGGAGCCACTCTTCCAGCAAGATCTGTCGGGGGGGGGGGGGGGCAGCGAGAGAATGAGAGAGAGAGTGACTGAGAGAGAGAAGCATTGCGTGAATTGTTGGTTCGTCGGGCTATTTATCGAAGTTGTGGGTTTAATTGGGTCCACAGACTATGCATAGAACCATGTGTCGGTGGGGCCGATTTGGCGATTTTGATATAAATTGCTACTATAGTTGATACACACGTACGGGTTCGATTTTGGCTGGTTCATGTGCTAATTTGTACTTCGTGCAGTTTGATAATTGTGATATTTACTGGTATTATGTTGGGGTGGCGCGCGCGGGCCGGGTGGGGGGGGGGGGGGGGGGGGGGGGGGGGGTTGATCCCTATGGTTCAGGTCGGGTGGAGCAAATCCATGCCTGCCCGACATATCCCTCAGGTGAAATATGTCACCCGACCCTTTCCCACCCGCGCCCGCACTGGTCGGGTCCAGCACGAAGAGGACAACATGGCATTGGGGAAGGGTGCGGTAATCACCTGCCGTCGATTCGTGGTTGATTCGCCATCACCGTGCCATAATCGGCAGAAAACATGGACAGTTCTGGAGTTTTAGATACCTGCTCGCTCTGGTATGAGCTGCTATTGTTTTGGAGCAATAATGTGATGGTCATTTTGTGAACCATATTGTGTACATTACCATTTTTTTTGGCTGTTGAATAGAAACATCAAGTTAAGTAAGAAAATTTTGAAAGGTCGCGGTGGTGGTCCCCTTTGGCCAGAAAATGTATAGTAATACAAAAATAATATCAAAAGATCCATCCCAGAAACAAATGGATACTTTTTCCCCAATATCTACAAAAATAATATCATGTCGAACAATGAATGTTTCAAAACAAGGTTTTCGGACGTCATAGATGTTCCTGCCTTAGAGTTTTTACGATTTCTCTATAGAGGTAAAGTTTTCATACAGTAAGCGCTCGACAAAATTATTTCGAATTGAACTACCGAAAAATCGAGATGGCGTATGTTGAGCGGACGACAATAGCTCTGCTGTCGTGTGATGGGCGTTCGGAAGTATCTCCTCCATCATTTTTTCCAAACCTTGATATGCACGTATTTTATTAAGAAAAAAGATCGATGTAGTTTCCATAGAACAACCCCCCCCCCCCCCCCCCCCCCTCCCCCCGCCCTCCTCTGTCCTCTCTGTCTCGAAGATACAAAAACAACTACTCGCTAAAAATCAACAACCAAACTAAAAGATAACCAGCCAAAGGGACTCAATAAGTACTCCTGAAGCGTCGGGCATTCATCTCGTTCGAAATACGTTATATGGTGCGAAGGACCAACGAGTCAAATGCCGGTTGTCTCTTGCGCATGCGCGAGCTAGGAACGGCGGTGGGGCAAGATAGCCATTTTCATGAGTTAGACGACTCAACCAACCCACCCAAACCCAACAAAAACCGCGAGAATAGCTCATACATGGGTTGGGTCAAGACGGGCAGGACCCATGTGACCCACGTACCCACATGGCGTCGACCAGAAGCGAGCCCCATGGGCGGCTGCCTCGGAGGCGCATGGCGGCGCATTCCGGGGCGGCGGCGCGCAGGGCGGCAGAGCAGATGGGCGCGGCAACGCGGACACGCGTGCGCGGCGCTGCGATGCGCAGGGCAGCGGCGCAGAGAGGCGGCGCTCAGGGCAGCAGCGCGGATACGCAGAGGCACGCGCAGCATAGCGGGCGCAGGGCGGCGGCATGGAGACGGGCGCGCTCGGCGGCGCGCGCGGAGGGCAGCGGGGCAGAGGGGCGCGGGACCGGAACGTGTAGACGCCTCGAGATCTTGGTCATGAGTAGTTGAGTACCTCCTGATGACGTCTCCGGACGATGCTCGCCTGGGCCCGAGGCTGAGACTTTTCCTCGTTGACAGCCGGCGACTCCGTGAACAGCCTCAACGAGTGCACGCTGCCGGCGAAGCTTGGGCGGCTGCCGTAGAAGGCGGCCTTCTTAGCCCCGATGCTCAGCATCCGCAGCCTGGCGCCACGCCAGTATCAGCAGGACGGCGGCCTTGGCGGCCCTGGTACTGGGCGGCTCGGACACGCAAAACTGGAGCGGCGGCGGGTGGCCACACCAGAGCCCGTGAGCCTTTCCCGAATAAAGAGATGATGACCTCGCCGGCGTCGAGGACGCCCGGCTTGCCGTGGACCTCCGCTGCTCTGCTCTCTTGGTACAGCAATGCGCGCAATCTTGACCGCACGGGTCCAATCGGACGGTTGCCAGGCACCCAGGGCGGTAGCTATTTGAAATAGCGACCTTCCCGGGTCCTCGTTCGAGGTTCGAACGAACACCTCGTCTGCGGCACCCTGCACGCCATGGCTCGCCGGAGCTCTTGTTCCCGTTCCCTTACCTCGGACGCCTCCTAAAATCACTCCTCACCCTGCTAAACGTCAAATGCCTTGAAACTGAGCCAACACAAAACATCTCGTCGCCTCCCCGGCGTTGACATCGTCGCGTCGACGGCGTCACGGCGTCCCTGCAGGAGATCGTGTTCAGGGCACACGTCCTCCGCAGCTTGAGAGCGTCGTCTCCAGCGACTCCTCTGCCGTCCCGCAGCTGCATCTCGGCCTCCGCATCAAGCTCGGGCATCGCGCCTCCGGTGTTCCTCGCGATCCGCGTACTCCCGCGGCACGCCAGAATCGGCTCGCGCGCCAGTGCTCGATCGGGCGGGGGCGCGATGCCAAGGCGATGTCTCGCCTCTTTCGACGCAAGGGTCGCAGCCGTCGTGTTGTTGCAGGAGAGGACGTAGGTTGCAGCGAACGAACACGGCAGTTCGGGCGCCAACAGATAGCAACTCGCTCTGATATAAGCTGTCGATCGCCTGTTGGTCTCATGTTGATTCAGCGAGCTGCATCAGTGCTCGTGCTGTTTGTAATGCGATTGTGCTCAAGAGTCTATTTTTTTATGATCAAATTTGCTCAAGACTTTTGGTATGCAACAATGCTTGGCCATCTTGTGCACTGCAATTTTTCTACTACTCCAGATATATATATATGTCGACCAAGGATTTCATATGGTGCACATCGTTTTCTGTCACAACGTCTATAAAAGAACTGTTCAGATTTCAGATAGTGTTCCTACTACTTCATAACGGATTGTATCCTATCTTTGCAAAAGGTCATACAGTCTTACGAATTGCCCGTAAAAAAAAAACAAAATACAGTCTTACGAGTTACAGCCTAACAGCCATACATTCTGTCTGCTTAGTAAACTCCGTAAGTAACCGAAGATCATCGAAGCACAAACGACAAGCTGATGACTCGTCTCGTGTGAGGCACAACAGTTAAAATAGAACATATATTGATTTTTTCTCCGAGGGAAAATTCTATTCCAAAATCCTTTACATGAACCAAAAGGAAGGAAGCCACAACTGCATGATGGAGACTTTTCTCTTCTTCCAGAATCCTTGGCGCTTCCAACATTCTGTCTGCATGATGGAGCTTTTTTTGTTCATCAATCTGCGTGATTGTACTTCTGATGAGAGCTGATTTTATCGAGGTTGTGTTGGACTGTACCTTTCTTAGAAGCCGAGACCACTACAGATGTAGCTTCTTTGAAAGCCAAAGCCGGGATTAATGTAGGCCCAAACTGGGATTCCATTTTGGTAGAAAAAATGGGGACCAGTGGCAAAATTTGGAGGACTTTAGATGGGGTCTGTATTAGCATCTTCTTTGCAATTTAAGTATCAAAATCAAGTACTCATTTAAAAAAAATTCAAGGTCCGGTGTTGTGTGTGTGTGTGTGTGTGTGCGCGCGCGCAGTTCATCATTTGGAGAAAAAAGAGATATGAATTGTAAGGTTCAAGTTGAATCACCTGATGATGGCGGCATCTTCAGCTTCCTTCAGTGGAGCCACTCCTCCAGCAAGATCTGTTGGGAGAGAGAGAGAGAGAGAGAGAGAGAGAGAAGCGTTGCGTGAATTGTTGGTTCGTCGGGCTATTTATTGAAGTTGCGGGTTTAGTTGGGTCCACACGCTATGCATAGAATCATGTGTCGGTGAGGCCGCCTTGGCGGTTTGGATATAAATTGTTACTTCAGTTGATACACACACGTACGGGTCCGATTTTCGCTGGTTCATGTGCTAATTTGTACTTCTTACAGTTTGATAATTGTAATAGTTATTCGTACTCTATTGAGGTGACGCGCACGCGGGGGGGGGGGGGGGGGGGGGGGGGGGTTGTTGTTGATCCCAATGTATAGCAATGGGTCGGGTGGAGCAAAACCATGCCTGCCTGACATACGCCTCGGGTGAATTTGACACCAGACCCTTTCCCACCCGTGCCCGCACTCGTCGGGTTCAGCACGAAGAGGACAACATGACATTGGAGAAGGGTGCGGTGATCACCTGCCGTCGATTCGTTGTTGATTCGCCATCAATTAGAGCCTTTTCGGATGGAGACCACGCCCACGGGCCAACATGGCAGGAGGTTGTGCACCTGTCAGCTCCTTTGCTCGTCGCAAGACCTCCGCAAGAGGTTGCAGGCGCCATACGCCACCACGAAGACGGTGTTGGCGGTTCTTATGCGATAAAATTAAATTCATTAATTCCGCAAGCGCACGGATCACCATTGTAGCATTTCACCTTGGAGTATTCCAGGGTTATCGTATTTATATTTCCGCAGGGAAGTAGAGCAAAAGAAAGCTGAATGATAGCTATGCATTGGATAATTTGGAGAAAGAAATAATGTATCAACTATACTTGAGACGGGGGTAAGATAGGCATGACAATTATGGGTGGCACACACATCCTCAAATCCAAGGTAATGAAATAAAAACGTAGTATACATTTGGGAGAGCAACGAGATAGAGTTAAGGCTACCTGTATGTTTATCTATTATTTACTCTTCTAGTAATCCATTCTACAAAGGTTATTTACTCTAGCTAAGCTCATACACATACAAGTCATGTCGTTTCGGGGCACGGAAGTGCCAGGGCAACCGATGCTGCTAGTTCACCCTGGGGATCCATCCGCTATAATTAAGACCCTGCTGAGTCCAACCCGGACGTGGTGGATTACAGAGACCGGTGCAGCTGTCACATACACTCGCGGCTACCATCCTCCGTGGGGTTGGGTGCCAAACGTGCATAGGCAAAGATCTAAGCGCCACGCTTACAACCCGCCTAGAGGAGCTACTCTTGATCAACGGAGCAGTCCTATCTAAGATGAACAAGCACAGATTTCACACGACGTCATCCCCGACGACGGCACTCTCTCGTACTCGCTATTCCAACAATCACGAATCCCACAACAAGACTTCTACGAGCACTTACTCGGCAGAATAAATAAACTAAATAGAAAAGAACTACTAAAAGAAATAAATAAAGATAAAACTAAATTTATATTAAATAAATAATATCTCAAGAGTAAGATACAAAGAACTATACCGAACTCCGAGAAGACTCCGGAAGCCCGAGAGAGCTCTCACTCTACTCTACTCTACTCTAACTCCCAAAGCTACTACTCAACTAAACTAATGAACACTTGGATGAAGTGTGATGGTGCACGTTGCTTCGGAGGCCGAGGGGTCCATTTTATAGGTCTCCAAGGCGGTTGAAGCTCCTCTGCCGACTTTGGAGAGGCGGCGCCGTCAAAGCCGGCCGGCCGGCCTAGGGGGGTGGCCGGCCGGCCGTCCCCTGTGGCGGTTGGCCACCGCCTTCTGCCTCAACGCTTCAGATACACTCCTGAAGGCGGTCTGAAGGTCGGTTTGTCCGTGGGGTCGGCAGGATTGAAGTAAGGGCCAAGTTAAGGCCCAAATGGCCCCCTTCTAGAATGACGGTGGAATTATGTTGGGCTGGCCTTCAATCACGTGTTGAGGATTAATTTGCAGCCCACTGGAGAGAGCCTGAGGCCTGTGGCCACCAGGTGGGGCCGGCCGGCCTAGGGTGGGGCCGGCCGGCCAGGGATTTTCCCTGGCTGGGCCCTCTTTTCTCCATTATTCACTCTGCATCCAATATTCACCAAAACTTGTGGAGTAGTGTTATTCCTAACTACTATGCACAAAATCTTGGTGTTATGCATTTATTTACCGGTAGGTTGGCGGTCAAATCATGGTTTAACGAGGCAAGAGGTTGCAGGCGCCATACGCCACCACGAAGACGGGAGCTGCAGCGGCGGCATGACTTGAAGTGCGCGGCACGATCTGCGGAATGAGGGCGCATGGCGGCGGCATGACTTGGAGCGGCGGCGGCGGGACATGGAGCGGCGGGTGTGTGTGTGTGTGTGTGTGTGTGTGTGTGTGTGTGTGTGTGTGTGTGTGTGTTTTGGTATGTGTGTGTGTGTGTCTGTGTGTGTGTGCAGTTCATCATTTAGCGAGCGAGGACAAAGGAAAACCAGGCATGCACGTAACAAAACAGAAGCAGAGCTTCAGAGAGACATTAGAACGCCAACTAGGACTAACACTGTCGTGAGGTAGAGCATGGAGCCAGACTAGCGCCTTCCGTCCGACAGGTAAAGCCATACTGGCGTGAAGAATGTCAGGCCTATTTTGAATAGGCATTACGAAGAATGTCAAATGATGTTTTGTGTAGGTGTAATGAAATCTTTAGCAGCTAAAATGTGAGTCTCAAAATGCATTCCCCTATCCTACTAAAGTATATATTTATTGCACTCTTGCATATCACACTACACTCTTGTCAAGTATTAATTGAATAGCTAAAATAAGCATTCAAAAACAAGTAAAATATTTAATGATCAAATAGACCTATATGTCATACCCCCTGCGACCATAGGATAATCAGGTATGAATTGATTTCCTCACATAAACCTTTGACTCAAAATATTTAGTGCATTTTAATTTCAAGTCAAAGGCTTATCCCAAGAACAACGTCAATTTTCGAGCAAACACTTATTAATTATTTTAGGGCAAACCATAAGTAAGGAAAAATTGTTGCATTAAATCGATCTGTCAATTTCAGTTCCACTTAAACTTCCATGGAGCAGCGGGCGGGTGCGACGCGAGGGAGGTTTTGTGTGTGTGTGTGTGTGTGTGTGTGTGTGTGTGTGTGTGTGTGTGTGTGTGTGTTGTGTGTGTGTGTGTGTGTGTGTGTGTGTGTGTGTGTGTGTGTTTTGGTGTGTGTGTGTGTGGATGTGTGTGTGTAGTTCATCATTTAGCGAGCGAGGACAAAGGAAAACCAGGCATGCATGCAACAAAACAAAAGCAAAGCTTCAGAGAGACATTAGAACGCCAACTAGTACCACCACTGTCGTGAGGTAGAGCATGGAAACGGACGGAGGTAGAGCCAGACTAACGCCTTCCGTCCGACAGGTAAAGCCATACAGGCGACGAGTGAGGCTAGTTGGATGGCAGGTCCTTGAGGAACGAGACCGATTATGAAGAATGTCAGGCCTATTTTGAATAGGCATTAGGAAGAATGTCAAATGATGTTTTGTGTAGGTGTAATAAAATATTTAGCAACTAAAATGTGAGTCTCAAAATGCATTCCCCTATCCTACTAAAGTATATATTTACTGCACTCTTGCATATCACACTACACTCTTGTCAAGTATTAATTGAATAGCTAAAATAAGCATTCAAAAACAAGTAAAATATTTAATGATCAAATAGACCTGTATGTCATACCCTCTATGGATAATCAGTTATGAATTGAATTCCTCACATAAACCTTTGACTCAAAATATTTAGTGCATTTTAATTTCAAGTCAAAGGCTTACCCAAGAACAACGTCAATTTTCGAGCAAACACTTATTCATTATTTTAGGGCAAACCATAAGTAAGGTAAAAATTGTTGCAATAAATTCCAAACAACTTTAGACAATTTCAAATTTATGTCTATTGTTTCATTCAATATCCTAAACTCACAATAAAAAAAATCACAAATTAAGTACATGCTGTGAAGGTAGCAAAAATATTTACACATTACTGTAGACATTAGAGGGGGGCAGAGGAAGCATCTTTTTTTTTTTTACCCGATCAGAGGAAGTACATGCTGCAGAGGAAGCATCTTAGAGATAAAGGAGCTTGTAATTTGCACACGTCTTATTGTGCACTCTTCTAGCATCTCTATTTCCCCTTTCAGCACATCATATTCTCCAATGGTTGCTCTTTTGAAAACTCCCATGTTCAAGCACTCTGATGGTTAATCTTTTTGGGTAGGCCAATCTATATTAGAATGAACGGGAAATTTAATAGGTAGAAATTAGAAAATCTTTAAAAGTTATTGAATTGCACAATTTAAAGAAACCACTTGTAACAAGGATTTGCATATAGAAAAAACGGCCCAATTAAAGAAAGGGAGATCCATAAAGAAAAGGAAAATATAGAGGAAAGAATGATTAGAAATGGCATGTCTCATGGACAACCGACCCATCAATCCCTACTGGTGGATGCTATTTTGTTAAAGTGGAACCCTAGATTCAAATCTTTTGGAGAAAGAAGACGCATGGATCGAAAGACGCATCTTCGGCTTCCTTCAGTGGAGCTACTCCTCCAGCAAGATCTGTTGGGAGAGAGAGAGAGAGAGAGGCGTGAATTGTTGGTTCGTCGGACTATTTATCGAAGTTTCGTGTTTAATTAGGTCTACACACCATGCATAGAACCATGTGTCGGTGGGGCTGCTTGGCGGTTTTGATATATATTGCTACTTTAGTATATACACACAAACGGCAATTTTGGCTGGTTCATTTGCTATTTGTACTTCTTACATTTTGATCATTGTGATTTTCCATTGATTCTGTTGGGCTGACGCTCGCGCAGAGGGGGAGGGGGGGGGGGGGGGGGGGGGGGTTGATCCCTAGGGATGGCATCGGTTGGGCTCGGGTCTTGTAGAGCAAAATCACGCCCTTCCCGACATATGCATCGGGTGAAATTTGACACCCGGCCCAGCACACGCGCGTGCGAATTCCCACTCGCGCCCGCACCCGTTGGGTTCAGCACGAAGAGGACAACATGACATTGGTGAAGGGTGCGGTGGTCATCTGACGTCAATTCGCGGTTGATTCGTCATCGATTCAAGACTATTCGTCTAGAGACCACGCCCACGCGCCACCATGGAAGGAGGCCGCGCACCACCACGGTCTCTACGCCGAGCATCGTCAGCTCTTTTGGTCATCGCAAGACCTCAGCAGGAGGTTGTGGGCTGCGGCGGAGATAGGAGCTGCGGCGACGACGTGACATGACTTGGAGCGCGCGGCGCGATCGACGGGATCAGGGCGCGCGGCGACGGCGTGACTTGGAGCGAGAGCGGCGGGACATGAAACGGCTGACGGGTGCGCCGCGAGAGAGGTTGTGGAGCGAGGGACAGGCACGAATGGCCGCATACGAATAAGGTAAGGTTAGGATTATGCAGCAGGCTGGGCTGGGCTGGGCTATAAAGATGTGCTGGCTTCACAACAACAGAAACGCACTGTAGCGGCGGACCGTAACCCACTATAGCGGTGGTTCCGCTGGTCCGCCGCTACGCTACAGTTCTATTTTCAGCGGCGCCCGACGACGTGGGCCGCCGCTACAGTTTTTATTTTCATCGGCGAATGATGCAGTGATCCGCCGCTGTTTCTTGATTTCCAAAAAAAAAGGCTGAAGCAGCTTTCCAGCTCTGCTCATCGGTCCAGAACAAACACACAGAAATACATCACATATATTGCTCATTTATCTGTTTACACAGCAGAACAAACCGCGGAAATAAATCAAGTGCCAAGATGCAGATATAAACCTAGGACAGGCCTCAGTATGAACTCAAATAATGAGAACTTTGTACAGACTGGAACTTGTACAAATCAACCGCTACCAGAGAAAAGATCAAGTTGGCATAGAGCTCCATACAAAGACTAATTACTACAGAAGGAATACATGCATCAGGGGCATCATCCAAATCTAACTACTGAAGCTCTACGTCAAAAGAAAGAAATCGAGAGCACCAGAACACAACAGAAAGAACTCAAACCCAACGCAGATCCACGCAGGATGACCAGCAGCATGAGGTGCCCGGAACAGAGGACGGAATCGAGCTCGCAGCTTGTCGGTGGGTGCGCCCCACGCTGTGCCACCACGCCGTGCTGCAGATCCGTTGAGGAGGGAGCCATGCCGCGTGAATCTCCACGCACAGCTCCCCTCGCGCAGCCTTGAACAGTGAAAAAATTTGGGCCGAAAACACCGAAATTCGTAGCTATCTGTGGTGACCGGTAAAACTTCTTACCGAGCTAAATATTACGACCCAATTTAAATTCTTTTTTCTGTTCCAACACAGCCCACCTGGCCCATACTTCCATCCCCATCTGAAACCCTAGCCGCCGCCAAATTCATTTCTCTCTCCTCTCCGTTCTCTCGTCCAGCCGCCGCATCTCTCCATTCTCTTCGCCTCTCCGCGCGGATCCGACCAGGGATGGTGCCCCCAACGGCCCCATCGTGAGCATGCACTTGAAGCCCGACCTCAACGGCAAGGCGGCGCCCAGCTCGTCCACGAGCAGCTGCGTCCTCTGCCGCCCACCGTCGCGAGCTCCCGGAGCCCCTCTGGAGCGGAGCCATGGTCACTCACACGAATGCCACATTGGTTGATTTACTTGATTGGGTTTAATTGATATGGATTGATAGCACTGCTAGTTGCTCTGTGGTCGGATGTGACGCTTCTGGCTCCTAAACCTGTGAACATGGTACATGAGTAAAGAATGTGTCATTACAGAGCTTTTTCCTGTTAGAATGGGTTTTTCTGTATTGTGGTCGCAAAGACTGATGACATTTGGTCCTCAATTTTATTTGTGATCGATGCACTGGTTTAGTTTCTCTGTTTCTTTTCCATCGCTGAAATTTCGCCGAATTCGCCGAATTTCGTTCAGAATTTTCGTTCTTTTTCGGACCAAATTTCGCACAAAATTCGGTCAAATTCAAATTTTCATTTGAGAAATTTTGCCCCGAAAAGTCCGAAAATCGACGAATTTCGCCAATTTCGGTCTTATCGCTTGGCTCCGGAAAAAAAAATTTATACCGAAATTCGGAACACCCTTGAACCACTTCAAGGCAAGAAAGTCGTGCTCTGTGAAACCGAAAACAATCACCCATCAATAATATGAGTCGTGTGCCACTGTATGGGGGTGCTCCTCGCTGCTCCCTCCCGAGATCGATCTCAGCAAATAAATCAACCATATCATGGATCGAAGATGAACAGAATCACCTGGTGGGGGCAACCGGTGTAGCAGTCGACGAGCAGCCGTGCCGAGGATGCCGGGTAGGCCACGACGTCGTCGAGGAGGGAGGGAGGCGCAAGCCCTCGTCGCGGATCTTGTCACCGCGCCTGCGCCAAGCCGTCGGGGAGGCCGAGCCGACGATGTCGAGGAGGGAGGAGGGGCCCTCCGTCGTCGCGCCCCAGCCCGCCGACGTCGTCGCGGATCTCGCCGAGAGAGAACAGGACGATGCCGTCGCCGCCGCCTCGCGCTCGTGCCGTGGCTCCGCAGCAGGGACACGCCGCGTCGGGGACTCGACCTGCCGGGGAAGCCCCCGGGACTCGCCACTCCGTGGCTCCGTCGCCGGGGCTCGCGCCGCGCCGGGGCTGATCCGCCAAGGGATTCGCCGGAGAGAGAGGGAGGGCCGGCTAGTTCGGATTTGGTAGAGAGAGGTGTCGATGTGGGAATAGAGAATAGAGAAGAGAGGAGGGGCGGCGATGTGCGCTAAGGAGGGAGGAAAAAGAGTGGAGGAGTGTTTGGGTTTGCGGCGGCTGACGGGCTGAGGCAACAATATGGACCGCGTTACCGCGCGCGACCGCGCGTTCTCTCTCCCCAGCCGCCACTCTTCCTCGTCAATCTTCCCCCCTCCGGCCCCGCCCACCGCCCTCCAGCCTCCCGCGGCTTTGGCGGCGCCAGCGCCGCCTCACCGCACCACCACCCGTTGCCGTACCGGCCACCCCCCACCCTCCCCCTAAACCTTCTATAGTCGTCGGAAACGGGGATCCCTGCCGTCGCCGTCCTCAGCAACCCAAACCCCTAACCCCGCTGGCGATAACCGCCTCCGGCGATGCGGCGGCGCGTCACACCGCCCGCACACACCTGTGTTCCGCCGCCTTCTCGCCCCTGAGCTCCACCGCCGGTGCTAATCCACCACCGGCGACGCGGCAGCGCCCTCGCCGCTGCGTCGCGCCGCCCGCCTTCACCCTGCGCTCCGCCACCACCCGCCGACGCGCTCCGCCGCCCTTGCGCTCCGCTCGGTCGCGTTTGCGTGTGGGCCGAGCCGCACTGGACGCGCGCTCGCTCCCGAGCGGTACATCCGCGCATTAGACTTATCTCAACAATATATACGATAATGATTGGTGGTGGGCTGGAAGGAATTGGGCCGCAGACTTAATGTAGCGGCGGGCTGTAAGGTGGACCGCCGCTAAAATGGACTTCTATTTGTAGCGACGCCCCACGGGATGATCCGCCTCTATAATGTAGAGGCGGTTCGTGTTACAATCCGCCGCTAAAAAGGATTTGTAGCGGCGGTTCATTTCAACTACGTCATTTTCTTTACTATAACGGCGGAATCTTTTAAAACCGCCACCACGTGAATTTACAGTCTGTAGCTATAGTTGACTTTTGTTGTAGTGCTTGGGTTGGGCATAATAAAGTTTAAATTAGTACCCCACAAGGCACCCGCGGGCTTGGAAACGGCAGCATTAACTAACGGCCGGATCGGCGGCGAGCGGCGCTGGTTGGATGGCAGCTCCTCGAGGAACGAGACTGACTTTTCTTGAGAGCGTTTTTAATGGTAGAGTTAGTTAAGAGTCCATAGCTAACTTTTGCAGGAGAATATTATAATGTGGGCTCCACATTTAAGTCTCTTATTGTTCTTAAAGACTAACTCTTGAGGAAAGAGTCCGAATAGTATGAGGAAAGAGCTAGTTGATTTCTCTCTTTTTTTTTTACTCTAATTAACAATTCATAAAAGCTAGCTAAGAGTCAGCTTTAGAGGATGCTCTCATGCAGTACCTTCTAATGTCGAGGCAAGGCTGCGTCCCCGCCAGGTCGTACAACCAGTAGTACCCCGGACGACTCGGACCGGTGGCAGGAGGAGACGTTTTGGTCTTCCTCCTGATAATGGTCGTCTGACGTGGCGAAGGACCTGGAACCGCCGCCACCGCCCAAGAAGAACCTAGCCGTCCAAGCTTTCCAACGGGCACCCACGCCTCGTACAAGTCCTCCTCCTCGACCTCGAGCGGGATCGGCGCGGTGGAAAACCTTGAACATGCACGTGCGGTGGCAATTCTCATGGCGCCTGCTGGACTATGAGCAGTCGTGATGAGATAAAAAAGAGACTTCTTTCGGCGAGCTTATCTTTAGATATTTTATTGTTGACACCTAATTTTGGCCTAGGGCCCATTGACAGTAAGTAGCAGGATGCATACTGGGTTTGTGTATGAAGATGGCAGCCCGCAGGCGGTCATGTAGGCGGAGAAAATCATGAAGACGTGCGTGTGTGGGTTTGCGAATCCTTTTTTCATTCCTATTCTAGATTAAGAAAGAACTGACCGAATTGTGGTCGAGTACGAGTCGTGTTTAAGTCCAAATCGGACTCTTGCCTCGGGTGTATAAATATAGACCCAGGTGCTTGTAATCAGAACCAATCAATACAATCAACCTTTCGGCGCATCGCCACAATTTCTCGACGGGTTTTTTCGTCACCGGCGTCCATCGGGGCTCCGGCTCGACTGGATCTCGTCAGGTAAGCGCATCGATCTTTAGTATGTCGACTTGTCTATATTAGAGATTGATGTGGCTGCTAGTTATCCGGTAATCTAGATCAATCTAGGGTTTACATTACGCATCGACTGCATGGAATTGTTTAAGACCTGGTCCAATTCTTTGTCACGGTTAGTTGACTTGTCCTCGCCGCGACCTTGTTGCCGATTGCTGATGTCGATTTCTGTTTGATCTGGTTATTCGAGTCACGGTTAAGGTGCTTTGTCGATTAGATCTGCTCTTGGTGATTGGGTAGGCAGTTTGACTTGTCCTGTCTGCTTCGCTTAGTTGACGTGTCCTCGGCGAAACAGTTGCTAAGAGTTAGATTTAATTTACTGAGTATCTGGGACCGGTAGTTGCCGATTATACTTGTACCTGCCGATCGTGTAGAACAGTTAGACGTGTCCTGTTCTACTTCACTTAGTTGACGTGTCCTCGGTGAAGCGATTGTCAGTTTATGGGTGTAATTAGTGATTATTGGTTTAATCGTTCTTTCGGGGTGTTTAGCCGATTGTTTACCACGTTCAGATCTATACTTGCATGCCTTTAAATTGCTTTTATTCGTTCAAGTATCTGTCTGAGCCTTCTTTCGTCAATGTCGATTCACCTTACTGTGTTGCTTGCCGATAGATATTGCCGATTGCATGTTTTGCCGATTGCCGATCCTGATGCATGCCTTGCTTTATTTATCGCACAAGTATTTACTGTGGCGACATGTCGATTCGTTTCCAGCCGACAGCCGAGTGCTTATTTTATTATCTCTTATTCACTAACATCGGCTGCGGTTATGCATCGGCCTGTCCGGGGCCGATAGTCCGAGAATTTTACACGCTTCTTGTCTTTGTCGATTTGCAGGGAAAATCGACTGGCACGCTCCGGAATTCACCGCGTTCCAAGTTTTGGTCCTGAACAGAGTGGAGCAAATCTCTCAGGCCACGTGTGCGAGCGGTAGAACACACATTTTACCGTCAACACAGTTTTTGGCACGCTCGGTGGGACAGATCAAGTTCTTAGAAGCAGATGGCGTTCGTTCAAGCTGTTGCTGATGATGGTACTTTGCTCGTTGATACAAAGGGCAACAAGATCATGATTCCTGCACCTTTTGTTCGAGATGATAAAGATTCTTCTGAAGTCACTGGCAACAATGAGCTCAATGCTTGGGAGAAGATGTCTTTGGATCAGAAAAAGGCATATCAGAGTTATCTGTACGATTGCCAAATGAAGTACTTTGAGACCATCAAGATGACACGTGGCAAAATTACATCAGTGTTGGCTTCGCCAGTGGTGATGAGAGCAGAAGAGTTGGCTACAATCAAAGCTGCGAAGATGCCAGATCAAGCTCTGTTGGATGAAGTTGTGAATACTGCGGTTCACAAAGCTTTCATTAACCAGTCAGGGGTGCTTGTTAACACTCTGTACAACATGCTCAAGGCATTTGCTGATGGGACCTTGCAGTTTGATTCTGGATTTATGGGGCCATCATTTACTTTACCACCCACTACTCCAGCACGTCCTGCGCCTCATGGTGGTCAATCTGCAACTCAAGAGACAAGCGCTGCTGGTCAGCAAAGGCAACCATATGGTATGCCGCCAGAATTGTGGTCTCCAAGTGCTCAATCTTTGGCTGCAGGGACTGCTCGGGTATCGGCGCCAAGTCTTATTGATGCGCCGTTGTCCACGCAAAAGGAAGTAGCTGGTGCAGCTAATGAACCAAGGACGAGTCAAACTCCTCAGACAAGATATCATTTGGCTCCTAATGTCAATCCTGCACTGTTCAACCAAGAGATACCGCAAGGCTATCATAGAGTAGCAGACTATAGTGAGCACTACAACAGGGAGCAACCTGTTCAAGTTCAATCACAACCACAGCAGCCATCTCAGATGGCTGGGAGGCAAGTGCAGAATTCATCGGAAGATATAGTTGCCAGGCTGGCTGAAGTCATGAAGGAGCAGTTTGATCTCAAGCCCAAGGAGCAGAGCTTTCTGTATCGACGTCCATATCCAGAGTGGATGGAACAAGTTGCTCTGCCACATCGTTACAAGCTACCAGAATTCTGCAAGTTTTCTGGGCAAGACAATGTATCCACAGTGGAGCACATTAGCAGATATTTGGCACAGTTGGGAGAAGCTTCGGCGCAAGATGCATTGAAAGTCCGTCTGTTTCCTCTGTCGTTATCTGGATCGGCATTCTCGTGGTTCACATCCCTCCCTGTGGGATCCGTGCGGAATTGGGCCGATTTGGAAAAGAAATTCCATTCTTATTTCTTTACTGGCATGGCAGAGTTAAGCATATCAGATTTGACGGCTGTTCGTCAGAAGGCTGGAGAGTCAGTTGCCGATTTTGTCCAGAGATTCAGAGTCATCCGTGGGAGGTGCTATAACCTGAATCTGACGGATCGACAAATGGCTGAGATTGCTTATCAGGGATTATTGCCTCAAATCAGAGAGAAGTTTGCTCCTCAGGAAGTCGATGGCTTAGCACAGCTCTTTCAGAAGGCGTCGATTCATGAAGGGCGTGTTCAGAATACACGTGGCAGACAGTTTCAGGCGGCTTATGCTGATTATTCTTCTGATTCTGATGATGAAGCTGAAGTTGCTCTTGCTGAGTGGACCAGGAATAAGAAGACTGTTCTCTGTCCATGGGTCAAGCAGAAGGCAGAAGAAAAGAAATATGACTTCGACATCAATAAAGCCGACAAGATATTCGATCTGCTGCTACAAGAGAAGCTTATTCAACTCCCACCAAATCACACGTTGCCTCCAGCTGAGGAGTTGAAGAAAATCAAGTGGTGCAAATGGCATAATACTCCCTCTCACCACACCAATGAGTGCAAGGTGTTCAGGCAACAGATCCAATCGGCAATTGAGAGTGATCGCATTAAATTCTCTGGTCAAAAGCCGATGAAGATTGACGGTCATCCTTTTCCAGTTAACATGATCGGTGGGTCTGCTGGATTGATCGGCAAGTACTCAAGGAAAAGAGAAAGGGAAGATAGGAGGACTAGTGATGATGACTTCGATCCACACTGGAACTGTCCTTTCTTCCAGTACTGTTGGGAGCAGGGTATGAAGTTGCCACCAATTGAAGGCTGTCCAGGTTGTAGCAGAAGATCTGGGGATTTGTACAGAAGTAGGTACTTCAAGCCGAGTCCCTATGCGGAGACAGCATAATCGCTTTGAAGGAAGTCCAGCGTCAAGGGTTTATGTGCACAAGAGGCTTGGTCCTGTTAATCAAGTTGAAGAACAGGAAGAAGATGATCAGGGTGAGTTCACAGAAGGAGGCCCATGGTGTCCGAGTGGTATTTTTACCAAGACTCAAAAGAGAAGAGTACAGAGGGCACGTTGCCGGGAGCTGAACAAGGAAGTGGACCAGAAAATATGGCTTGAAGATGAATCCGCATAAATGTGCCTTTGGTGTTTCGGCAGGACAATTTTTGGGCTTTATTGTTCATGAAAGAGGAATTGAAATTGGTCCTAAGAGCATAGAGTCAATCAAGAAAATTCAGCCTCCTTCCAGTAAAAAAGAGTTGCAGTCTCTGATGGGCAAAATCAATTTTGTGAGAAGGTTTATTTCCAATCTTTCTGGGAAGATTGATGCTTTTACTCCTCTGTTGAAGTTAAAAGCAGATCAAGAGTTCCGGTGGGAAGCCCAACATCAGAAGGCGCTTGATGATGTCAAGAAATATTTAATCTCACCACCTGTGTTGATGCCACCTAAGCCAGGTATTCCTTTCAAGTTATATTTGTCTGCCGATGACAAGTGTATTGGTTCGGCATTGACGCAAGTACAAGATGGCGATGAAAGGATTATCTTTTATCTCAGTCGGAGATTGCTGGATGCAGAGACAAGATATTCTGAGATTGAAAGGTTATGCTTATGCCTTTATTTCTCTTGCACTAAATTAAGACATTACTTGTTATCCGAAGAATGCACTATTATTTGCCGATCCGATGTCGTCAAATACATCTTGTCCGCTCCGATATTGAAGGGCAGGCTTGGGAAGTGGATGCTAGCAATTGCAGAATTTGATCTTAAATATGAATCTGCTAAAGCTGTGAAGGCCCAGGTTTTTGCTGATTTGATAGTCCAGCATGGGGGGCATGATGAAAGTATGGTGGAACCAGTTCCATGGCGCTTATCGTTTGACGGGTCGATTTGCAAAAATGGATGTGGTATCGGCATTGTCATTGTCACGCCAAAAGGGTCCAGGTTTGAATTTTCATTCACAGTAGAAGCTCATACTAATAATCAAGTTGAATATGAGGCTGTGTTGAAAGGACTACAACTGTTGAAGGAAGCCAATGCCGATTTTGTTGAACTTGTTGGGGATTCTTTGCTGATTGTTGGACAACTGAATGGTGAATATGAGTGTAGAGATGAAGTACATCGGGATTATTATCAGAAGTGTCAAGATTTGATGAAGAGCTTCAAGCATATCACATTCAGTCATATTCCTCGACAAATGAATTCTGAAGCTAATGACTTGGCTCAGCATGCATCTGGGTATCGGCTTATTGTAGGTACTGTTGATAATGAGGCCGATGTCGATTTGCAGGATTGGAGAACCGAGATTGTTAATTATTTGAAGGATCCAACCCAGAAAACGTCCAGAGAGTTGAGGTACAAGGCAATAAAATATGTGTTAATTGGAGATCAGCTTTATTATAGGACTTTGGAAGGGATTTTGCTGAAGTGTCTGAATGCCAATGAAGCCAAGAAGATGTTGATGGAAGTTCATGATGGAATTTGTGGGACTCATCAGTCAGCATACAAGATGAAATGGTTGATCAGAAGAGGTGGATATTTCTGGCCCGCAATGCTTGAAGATTGTTTTGAATATTATAAGGGCTGTCAGGATTGTCAGAAGTATGGATCAATTCAAAGAGCTCCAGCATCGGCAATGAACCCTATTGTCAAGCCGTGGCCGTTCAGAGGATGGGGAATCGACATGATTGGTGAGATTAATCCTTCTTCCAGTAAGGGACATAAATATATATTGGCGGCTACGGATTATTTCACCAAGTGGGTTGAAGCAGTACCTTACAGAAGTGTGGCTTCGAGGGATGTGATTGCTTTTGTTAAAGAGCACATAATCTTCAGATTTGGTATCCCTCAAACTATCACTACAGATCAAGGTTCTATTTTTATTTCTGAAGAGTTCAGAAATTTTGTTGACGATATGGGTATTAAATTGTTAAATTCGTCACCATATTATGCCCAAGCAAATGGTCAGGCTGAAGCTTCAAATAAATCCTTGATCAAGTTGATTAAGCGCAAGATTAATGATCAACCGAGAAAGTGGCATACCTCATTGGCCGATTCATTATGGGCATATCGAATGTCTCGTCATGGGTCAGTACAAGTAACGCCATATCAGTTGGTGTATGGACATGAAGCTGTTTTGCCATGGGAGGTTACTGCCGGGTCAAGAAGAGTCGACTTACAAAATCAGTTGACAGCAGAACAATACCATGATCTCATGATGGATGAATTAGAAGATGTCAATCAGCAACGGTTGATTGCATTGAAGAAAATTCAAGATAATAAAGCACGAGTGGCTCGGCATTATAATAAGAAGGTGGTGACTAAGCAATTTGATGAAGGAGATCTCGTTTGGAAAATCAAGTTGCCGCTTGGTGTGCGAGATAATCGTTTCGGCAAGTGGTCACCTAATTGGGAAGGTCCTTAAATAATTAGCCGATGCGTGCCCGGTAATGCTTATATCTTGAAAGAGTTGGATGGAGAAGAATTTGGCCGAGCGCTTAATGGAAAATATTTGAAGAAATACTACCCTAGCATTTGGGTGGGTTCTTAAAGTGTTCGGTTAAATTTTCAGTGAAGCCGACGTTAAGAGCGTCGCCTTGGAGATGGCCGATGTCGATGGTATCGCCCTTAGAGAAAATATGCAGAAAGAACAAAAGAAGGCAATGAAGTTCTTATGGTTTACAAGCTAGTACATCATACATGGGGATACAAAATTCTTTCACCAAGAATACACACTGCGGCTGCTGTCAAGTGTCAACCAAGTGCTAGCGCAGGATAGGATGGGTCGTTGCTTCGGTATACGAGGAGAGGAGCAACTTCATGGACCTCATCACGTCGAAGAAGATGTTATCCCTGAGAAGGAACCTTATCTGACGAAGAACATGAGTTCTCCCTCGTAGTCTGAAGAGGAGCCGCCGTCTTCAGGGATTAGCTTAAGAGGGATAGCGTCGGAATAGGGATTGGAAGGAAGTAGAAGGAAGACAAGAGGTCAGAGCGTGGATATGTGAAGAGAAGAGGAGCTCATGATTGCTTTCTTGCTGACTAGGGTGCATTGGTCAGGCTTTGTGAAAGGGATTTTTATTGCTGGCCATTGTGTTGATAATTCCGGTGAAGGGAGCCAGTCCTTTTATAGGCAGAGATGTGGAAGAAGATAAGATCATGGAATAGTGAAAGACCTATTGCAAATTAAAGCGATTGGTACGAATTGTCTGCCGAAGAGGTGCACGCCATGTGAAGACAAAGGCACAGCTCATCAAGTCAAATGTACAGTTTCCACGTGAAGGGTCATCTAGAAGCTTGCAGACATGATAGATGGTGGAACAACCCGACGCATGGAAATTCCATACCCCGGCTTGGGGGGCATGTGTTGACACCTAATTTTGGCCTAGGGCCCATTGACAGTAAGTAGCAGGATGCATACTGGGTTTGTGTATGAAGATGGCAGCCCGCAGGCGGTCATGAAGGCGGAGAAAATCATGAAGACGTGCGTGTGTGGGTTTGCGAATCCTTTTTTAATTCCTATTCTAGATTAAGAAAGAACTGACCGAGTTGTGGTCGAGTACGAGTCGTGTTTAAGTCCAAATCGGACTCTTGCCTCGGGTGTATAAATATAGACCCAGGTGCTTGTAATCAGAACCAATCAATACAATCAACCTTTCGGCGCATCGCCACAATTTCTCGACGGGTTTTTTCGTCACCGGCGTCCATCGGGGCTCCGGCTCGACTGGATCTCGTCAGGTAAGCGCATCGATCTTTAGTATGTCGACTTGTCCATATTAGAGATTGATGTGGCTGCTAGTTATCCGGTAATCTAGATCAATCTAGGGTTTACATTACGCATCGACTGTATGGAATTGTTTAAGACCTGGTCTAATTCTTTGTCACGGTTAGTTGACTTGTCCTCGCCGCGACCTTGTTGCCGATTGCTGATGTCGATTTCTGTTTGATCTGGTTATTCGAGTCACGGTTAAGGTGCTTTGTCGATTAGATCTGCTCTTGGTGATTGGGTAGGCAGTTTGACTTGTCCTGTCTGCTTCGCTTAGTTGACGTGTCCTCGGCGAAACAGTTGCTAAGAGTTAGATTTAATTTACTGAGTATCTAGGACCGGTAGTTGCCGATTATACTTGTACCTGCCGATCGTGTAGAACAGTTAGACGTATCCTGTTCTACTTCACTTAGTTGACGTGTCCTCGGTGAAGCGATTGTCAGTTTATGGGTATAATTAGTGATTATTGGTTTAATCGTTCTTTTGGGGTGTTTAGCCGATTGTTTACCACGTTCAGATCTATACTTGCATGCCTTTAAATTGCTTTTATTCGTTCAAGTATATGTCTGAGCCTTCTTTCGTCAATGTCGATTCACCTTACTGTGTTGCTTGCCGATAGATATTGCCGATTGCATGTTTTGCCGATTGCCGATCCTGATGCATGCCTTGCTTTATTTATCGCACAAGTATTTACTGTGGCGACATGTCGATTCGTTTCCAGCCGACAGCCGAGTGCTTATTTTATTATCTCTTATTCACTAACATCGGCTGCGGTTATGCATCGGCCTGTCCGGGGCCGATAGTTCGAGAATTTTACACGCTTCTTGTCTTTGTCGATTTGCAGGGAAAATCGACTGGCACGCTCCGGAATTCACCGCATTCCAAGTTTTGGTCCTGAACAGAGTGAAGCAAATCTCTCAGGCCACGTGTGCGAGCGGTAGAACACACATTTTACCATCAACATTTATATTATCATTTCTTCTTAAAAAATGGATAGAAGACTTTATCTTTTTTTGTTGTTCTCGTAGCTAAAAGTTTTATAATAATGTCAAAACGCTGCGTGTGAAAAGACAAGTTTTTTTTTTAAAAAAAAAGAAGGGGCGGCCGGCCGCGCGATTCCAGGTAGTATCGCCGCTGCAAGCGGGGTGGGTCCAGCTAGCTCCTCCATCTCGGCTTCTTGGTACTCTGGATACTAGCGCAGGGTCAGGGAGCCACCTCTTCCGTGAGCGGTCGGAGCGCAGCTTCCCTGCCTCCGCGTGCTGTGTTCCGATCTCCTCCACACGCGGAAGGCAGCAGCTCGGGCCCCTGCAACGTGGAGCCAGCCGCCAGGCCTTCTACTCCCTCGCGTCGTGCCCGGGTATGGCCGACATGGCGAAAATGCAGCTCGGGCAGCACAAACAATGCACATTTTTGTTGTTTTGACTATGTTTTTGTTTTATGAATCTGGACTTATATGCTTGTTTAGGTTCAGAGAATGTTTAATAAACTTGATAAAAAACTAGAACTGCATATATTCTCAAATACATAAAGTATTATATAGAATATTTTTGTAAGAATTGCATCAAAATTACACTAGTTTAGGAAGGTTGTACTGGAGTACATGTGTACACCAGATTGGGGTTCCAAAATTGTCATACGTTGAGTGTAACTTTACTGATGTAATTTGCCCAGTCTCGTTGTTAAATAGCCCGTGTGCTTTACTGATGTAATTTGCCCAGTTCGACTCAATATTATAGCCAAATTAAACATAGGCCGTTGACGTGGCAGCGGTGTTCGTCGGCGGCAAAACACCGTGCTTCATCTTCATCGCATTCTCGTCGTGAGTGAGAGAGTGTGAGATCCTCGAACGTGGTAACAAGCGCACGGATGATGAGTCATTAGAAAATGAATGAATCAACAAATAGGATTAAAAGCGTTATCACCAAAGGGGCTAGACACCCCCCCCCCCCCCCCCCCCCCCCCCCCCCTCCTCCCAAAAAAGAAGAGAAAAAAAAAGAAACCTTGAAAGTTGATCACGCACGTAAAAATCCTTCCAAAAGAGCTTGTAGCCTACTGGTTACAGGAGTCTTAGTAGCATCTCAGGTACTGAGTTTGACTCCTCGAAAGAAAGCTAATTTTATAAGATTTAATGGCGTTGTGCTTTTAGTGCTAGGTGATCTTTCTGTCGAAGGCGAGGCGTCACTGGTAACTTCGTCAATCTTGAGGATTTGCCGGTTCGGTCTTCGAAGATGCATATAAGGATATAGTTTGCGAACGTGCGTTTATAGTGGTGAGTGTGGGTGTATTGTGAGTGTTTGAGTTGTACTGAGTAATGAAAAAAATGCACACAAAAATCCTTGATCGAGAAATGGAGCAGAAAATTATGGTGCACAAAATGACCACCGTGTTATTACCTCAAAACAATATGCGCAGCAGTTCTGTTCATACCAGAGCTAGCAGCTATCTAATAATACCCCGAAACTATCCATGTTTCCTGCATCTACGTCCTGGTCGATCCCCACAGGACGCCTGCCGATTCCGGCACGTCGTGCGAGAGCGGGAAATGCGACGAACCCCAGTGGCACGGCCTGATGCAGCAGTCGAGGCATTAGCACCGCAGCTCGCTGAATCAACACCAAAGACGAAGCACGAATAGTGCTATCAATGACCCCCCACCAAAATTTTAGGTACCCTCCTCTGTACCCACCTTTGATTTATTTGGGTCCACCAACCCTAAACCGTTGATCTCCTCCCACTCTGATCCTATTGGGGCGCCCACAGCGTTACGTCACGCCGAACGTTACGTCACCGTAATGGTTGCAAGGATTTTACGTAGGATCGGGTTACAGCCGGTTACCATCGATATTTTTTTTGTCACCGAACATTCTATGTACCCGTCTCTCGATTCCGCTAGCAATAATCACGCAATTTTTATTCGTTTCCTTTTCTGTCTCCGGTTTCCATTCAACACGGTTTCCTTGCTCTCCGTTTTCCTCTCCATCCCTGGCGGCGACCGAAGATCGTGGTTCACGGCCTCTCGCGGCCCTCGCGACCCAGACGAACTTCGCGCAGGGATCGCCTCGCCGCATGCTTCGCCGCCTTGCTCTAGCTGATCGCCGCATGCTTCGCCGCCTTGCTCTAGCTGAAGGAGGAGACGGCAGTAATTGACGACGACGATCTGCGTGACGATCTCCAGCGACTGTCCTCCTGTATGCTCCTGTAGTCCCGATCGCAACCCTTTACTGCTTTTCTGCTAGCGTCCTGGTTTCACATGCATATGCTTTGTTCTTGTGTATAATCTTTGTTTCCCAAGAATTTCTTTATTTTCCATCCCTGGCGGCGACCGAAGATCGTGGTTCACGGCCTCTCGCGGCCCTCGCGACCCAGACGAACTTCGCGCAGGGATCGCCTCGCCGCATGCTTCGCCGCCTTGCTCTAGCCGATCGCCGCATGCTTCGCCGCCTTGCTCTAGCTGAAGGAGGAGACGGCAGTAATTGACGACGACGATCTGCCTGACGATCTCCGGCGACTGTCCTCCTGTATGCTCCTGTAGTCCCGATCGCAACCCTTTATTGCTTTTCTGCTAGCGTCCTGGTTTCACATGCATATGCTTTGTTCTTGTGTATAATCTTTGTTTCCCAAGAATTTCTTTATTTTCAATCGCGTTGTGTTTTAACTTTCTCAAGAATTTCTTTATTCCATCGCGTTATGTTTGCAGGTGAACCATACCAATTCGTCTTTCATCTTCAAGAATGGAGCGTACAGGAGAAGGACCGCTGTGTGATCATGAAAATATTGCGTTTGCAGGTGCGTGTTGAAGTGTATGGTCTTTCCTTCCAGTTTAACGGAAATGAGTATTTTTTTAATGTTCACTCCGTCAGGTGATGTCGATGATGATGTGCGAAAACGTCAGACTAGAGAACGGCAACAACGGTTTCGAGAGCGGCAAAAAGCAGGTAGCTGTGGTGACCCCAATGATCCTGTTCTTATGAAAAACCGTGCGGACACTGCGGAACGTACTAGAAGGTGGCGTGTGCGGCAAAAGAATGCTGGGTGCAGCAACACCAATACTCCGCTAGCGTCGATTAATGCTGGTGAACCAGCTGGTGAGTTCTGTGTATTCTACTGATAAAATTTCGTTAGCCGGTTTATGTTTATTCCGAATCTACATAATGTAATCTTTTGTTTGCTTCTATGTTTACATGCATCAGGTGTACATGGGATCAGTGCCTCACCGAGGACAATAGGTGCCGTTGTTTATTTCTAATGCTCCATGTGCTGAGGGCTATTTTATTGTTTTGTAAACCTTTTAATTTGATTTTGGGTTTCTTTAGATCGCTCTCCTTTGTCTGATGTTACGAACCTGTTAACACAACCGGTTGGATCGCGAAACCAGACTGATGTTGAGAGATCCCCAATTCTTTGTAAGTTCCCTCTTGCATTTTCGTTATGTCATAGATTTGTTGTTATATCAGTTTTACTTGGTGTTACCATGTTGGTGAAAATATCAGCTGAATGTAACAGGTGAGAAGGAAAATCGTAGTGTTTCCACTAATCTGATTTCAAATCCAAAGAAACGTGGTACGATCTCAATCTCAATCGCCCTCGGTTTTTCATTGTTCCGACCTTTGTTTATATAGATTATGATTATGGTTCATAAACAGGCGGGAAAAAAGAATTTACATTGGATAGTAAGAGGGTTCACATCGACACTGAATCAACGCCACAGTCGATATTTCGAGGTACTGCCGTTTCTATATCGTTCTATTTTCTGGAGACCTATAGTTCCAAATATCCTATGTATGTATATATTAAATATTTTTTCACTTGAATATCTAGAAACGGCGGATGATGGGGTGTATCAGCAGATACCTTTGTCTGCCGTCACCGCAGATGGCAATGGAGGTGAATGCTCTGCTCAACAAAATCTACTTTTGGTTAATGATATAAAAGCACGTGAAGAAATGCGAAAGGCTAAGAACCGTATCAAGATGCAAGAGTATCGGAAAAGGAAGAGGGAGGAGCATCAGGAAGCACAAAAAGGTCACAGTCTCATTTTCATATACCAGTTGTTCTTGATATTTAAAGGCCATTTACATACTAGGTTTTTCCAAGTTGTTGACATGTTTCGTATCCATCTCCCTACTCAGAAGTTAAAACGCAGACCCCGACATCACCCAAAACTTCGACTGGACATGTCCAGCCATCCCGAGTGAGAATCGATGTCAATAAAAACAAGGACCCCACAGGTACTATATTTTAAGGCACTGTCAATTTTATATTTGGCAAAATTCAGTAAAATTTGTTTTCTAATAACTCTTGTTTGGCTCACCAGGAAACATAAAAGATACTGTATCGACAAACACGCATGGATCTGGGGTTACTGATGCAGAACGGACTCCGGTTTCTTCGTCAGGGCAGTTTTCTGTTCGTGTTACATCTGATAGTGGAAAGCAAAGTTGGTTTTTCTAATTCATTTCTACTTTCATAACCGTGTTATAAAACAATGGTAGTATTTATGTGATAAATTGTGTTTGTTACATTACACATTGCAGAGACTGGAGGATTGGCTGATGATATCATTCATGAGCATTGGTTGACGTGTGATGTCATTGAGCAGGGACATATTGGTGCAACATGTAAGCAAATGGGTGAGAATGGTGGTGGTGTCGATGATGATAGTTGGCTTCACAGAAACGATGATTGGTTCACACAATCATCACCGGTGGTGGTGAATTATGATGACGTTGCATGCGAGGCTATTGAATGTGTTACACGTGAGCAATTAAAAAGAAAACAGAAGGCTTTGTACATGAAAGAATACCGCAAGAGGCAGAAGGAGGAAGCCGCAGCAAGGGCTGCTTCAAGGAAACCTTCAGCAAGGGAGAACCGTCCTGCTCAAAGAAATGCCAAGTCAGGTAAATGTAATTTATTTTTTATGTATTGATGATGAGATTCTCCTTGACCTTGTTCGTTACATAATATTGAAGGTGATGCATGTGACGATCATGTCGGCCATCACGGCAATTGGGAACCTGGCGAAACAGACCATACCCAATTCGGTAATTATATTTAGAAAGCTTGCCTGCCGATAACTTTTTGAGAGCCCAGGGCTGGTTTTGAATTGTTTTGCTTGGCAGACGAGGAGGATCTCGACGCCGCAGATCCGAGCGTTCAGTACGAGTTACCCGTTGACGAGGAGGATGACGAGGCAAGACTGTACGGATTACGTGGTATGTATCTTCAATAGCTGTGCCACCACTGCATTTATGTTTTATTTGGGGCTTTACTACAAGATCAGTCTATAATCCCAGCCTTGCTGCAATTTCAGATGTTAAATACAAGTCATACCGAGTGGACACTGGCAGAAGCAGCAACGGAAAGGATCCTTATGACCATGTTTATTCCAATTTGCCGAAAAAACACCATGTCCTGACGCGTGTTAAAGATTGCAAACACTGCAGAGCCAAAAGGATTAAGAGTGAAGGTGACGCATTCTGTTGTAGACAGGGGATGGTTAAAATACATATACCTGAGGTGCCCGCTGAGTTCAAGAGGTTGTTCACAAGTCAGACAGACGCAGATGCGAAATATTTCCGCAAGAACATCAGATATTTCAACTCTCACTTTTCTTTCACCAGTATGGGAGCCAAAGTTGATCGTCGTGTAGCCACTGCGGCGGGTACTGGGGTGTATACCTTTAGGATACAAGGGCAGGTATACCACATGCTTGATCAGCTTTCGCATGGTCAATATGCTCCCAGGCACATGCAACTCTATTTCTATGACACAGATTTTAGTATTGAGCACAGAGCAAAAAGATCACCCCATTTAGATGAAGGCCTCATACGGAACATACTGCATCTTTTGGAGAGTAACCCGTACACAAGGACATTTAGAATGCTAGGTGGTGTACAAAATCTTGATGAGTACAAGATTGAGCTTAACACAGATATTGATGTCGATCAAAGGAGATACAATGCTCCTACCGTTTCTCAGGTCGCAGCAATTTGGATGCCGGGTACTGATCCACATCATGTGTTTGAGAGGAGTGTCATGGTGTGTGGAATGGCAGATAAACCGGTTTATATTAGGGCATATCACGGCTGCTATGACCCATTATCCTATCCATTGTTCTTTCCTGGTGGTGAAGTTGGTTGGAATAAAAATATACAGTATGTCGAGAAAAAAAAGGACGACGAGGGAGATAAAGGTGATGACAAAGAAATTTCCTTACATTATATCCCAACTCTTGTGTCTTTACATGCGCATTTATATAAGGTTCTTTTTTGATTTCATTGGCAGATGAAAATGGAGAACCAGCAGACCTTATTGATCCGGAACAGGGACAAGGTTTTTTTTTTTTAGAAATTTAAACTTGATAAGTAAACCAGAATTCTAAATGTTCATTCTCAGTCACATAACCAGGACCAATGGATGTTGCTTTTTTTATTTTTGTGCAGGAAATGGCGAAATAGAATCTGAACAATTTCCTGGGGATCCCGATTCATATACCAAATTTGTTAGTGCACGAGAATATTATTGTTACAAGATGCAGATTAGAGACAATGAATTCAATGTATTGTTTTACGGTGGCCGACTTTTTCAACAGTATATTGTTGATATATACATTAAGATTGAGACTATGCGCCTCGACTGGTTCTCTAAACCGGCGCATCAGAAAATTATTCGCGCTGATCTGTACAAGGTATTCAGTGACAAGGCATACAACTTGTTGTCAGCCATTTGTATAGTTATAAACTTATTCAACGGGTAGTGATGTTGGTTAATATAATCTGGTTGCCATTTGTGGCCATGCACCTTGCACTTTACTGTCTGCCATAATGCTGAACCAAGTTTACTGCTTGTTAACCAACATACATTTTTTTTTTTTGGCCATGGTTGCTTTAATGTTTTTTACATGCAGTCGTATGCTTACCAATGTAGAGTACGCACATGTTATATATCTGATAAATATATAATTGATAATAAATATGGAGTTTGAACATGTTAGATATTTGAAAATATTTTGACTACATATAATGAGGGTTTTCGTTCAACTCTAATACCAACATACATGTTTGTGAATTCTCAATTTGAGTGATTTCATTTATACATCGGTGCAGTAGTTACACTGTTGTTTTTTTTATCTTACTTTGTTCTTTTTATGTTATTTCCCATACTTTTATCTATAAATTTCACCGACGTGTCTTCCTCGTGTAGGGAGTCTTGGACACTCTCGCGGCCGGGGAGGCACGCGCATCAGAAGCTGGCCGTCGGCTTGTGCTTCCACGATCTATGACTGGTTGCGACCGCGACGTCCACATGAGATATCTTGATGCCATGACATTGGTGCAACGTTTTGGAAAGCCCTGCTATTTTGTGACTATGACTTGCAATCCTTATTGGGATGAGATTTTGGAGCTCCTTCTATGTGGACAAACCCCACAAGATCGCCCAGATATTGTCGCAAGGGTCTATAGAGCAAAGCTTCGTGATTTAGAGGATTTTCTCATCAAGAAGAAGCACTTTGGCGAGGTTGCGGCGTATGCTCATGTAACTGAGTTTCAAAAGAGGGGGCTACCGCACGAGCACTTTTTGTTGATCATGAAGAATGGTAGCAAGTTAACGAGTCCCGATGAGTATGACAAGTACATTTCAGCAGAGATCCCGGACCAGAAGAAGTATCCTGTCTTGCATGACCTTGTGTGCAAGCACATGATGCACGGGCCATGCGGTGCGTTGAACACAAAGTGCCCATGCATGATTGATGGGGAGTGTCGTTTCCGTTACCCGCGACAGTTTTGTGAAGCAACCCAACAAGGCAATGACTCATATCCTGTATATCGGCGGAGGGACGATGGGCAACGAGTGCACATTAGGAAAGCTGACTTGGACAATCGTTGGGTCGTTCCATATAATCCTACTCTTCTTATGAGATACAATTGCCACATTAATGTTGAGATTTGCTCGAGCATCAAAGCAGTGAAGTACTTGTACAAGTACGTCTTTAAGGGCCATGATAAAGCATCTTTCACCGTAGACAAGTCAGAGAATGATGATAAAGTTATAGATGAGATCAAGCAGTACCGAGATGCAAGGTGTATCACGCCACCAGAGGCCGTGTATAGGCTTTTTAAATTCCCCCTGTACACTATGTACCCACCTGTGCTACAATTGGCTGTTCACTTGGAGGGAATGCATATGGTTGCATTCAATTCTACTTCAGATCTGAATGAGGTCGCCAAAAGTGAGAAGGCACAGAGGTCCCAACTTACTGAATATTTCAAGATGAATGCTACTGACCCCGATGCTCCTAAATACTTGTACAAAGAGTTTCCAGAGTATTATACATGGAACAAGTCAAAAAAGTTTTGGAAGCCAAGAGTAAAGAGGATGCAGATTGGGCGTATGGTATATGCAAATGCTGCTGAAGGGGAGAGGTTTTACCTCCGCATGTTGTTGAATCACGTGCGGGGCGCGACCTCATACCAACACCTAAGAACAGTGCGTGGTGTGGAATACTCTACATTCAGAGAAGCATGTGAACACCTGGGAGTAGCAGAGACCGACACCACTCTGGACAAGACCCTGATTGATTGTGCTTTTTGGCAGATGCCACAAAAATTCCGTCAAACATTTGCCATGATAATGATTTTCTGTGAGTGCACCAATATTCGTCAATTGTGGGACAAGCACTATGATTCCCTCTCTCATGACTTTCGTCGAACTATTAAGAATGAACACGAGGTGCAGCAGAAGGTTCTCATTGAGATTGAGAAAATTGTTGAAGGACAGGGCAAGGACTTTGATAGCTATGGACTGCCTAAGCTGGATATGCCGCAAGCAGGTAACATGAACGAGCATACATTCCTTTTATGTTAATTTTTCTTTTAGAATAAACTTACAGTAGCTAAGATCGATAGCGTTTCTGGATGGTGAATTCATCTTTAAGCAGACAAGCTCACTTGATTTTGAGTGCATCAACCATATGACACGGTGTGGTCAAGCACGGACGCACGTGTGCTAACCTGAATGTAAATGTGGCCGCTGTATGTCCTCTTTATGGTAGAAGCTAATTAATAATGATGTAATCAACTAATGTCATATATCTGTCTTGCTGCTTATCAAACACTATCAACTGTTAGCTTCTAGATAGAAGTATTGTGCTACTACTATATGTCCTTTTTTTACTAAGCTAAATAATGTCGTAACCATAAGTGATTTAAGAAATAGGATTAACATTTGGGTAATTGAACAGTCGCTATAGAATTGTCCGGCTACTGCTCAAACAATTTAAAATATACGGTGCCTTAATCGTGTCAACTTTTGAACAGGTGCTGCTACCAGCCTATGATATTTTATACTAATCATGATTCTAAGAGACAATGTTTTTGATTAATACAGGAAGCGGGGAGCGGGACTACTATCGGGAATTGAATGATGAGTTATCTCTGCGCGCTGAGAAAGAGCATCTTAATATTGTCCCCACTCTTAATGACGAGCAGCGTGCTGGTTTTGATGTGATTATGGACCATGTCAAGTCAGGAAAGGGTCAAGTCTTCTTTGTTGATGGACCCGGTGGAACTGGGAAAACTTACCTCTATAAAGCATTGATTGCTACAGTTCGAGATATGGGCCTAATAGCTGTTGCAACTGCCACGTCTGGTATAGCGGCCTCTATTATGCCGGGTGGTCGCACAGCTCACTCAAGATTCAAAATCCCCATCAAAATTAATGATGAGAGTATGTGCAACTTCACCAAACAGAGTGGCACTGCAGAGTTGCTTCGCAGAGCTAGCTTATTGATATGGGATGAAGTTGCAATGACAAAGAGACAAACTGTCGAGACCCTTGATAGATCAATGCAAGACATTATGGGTTCTTCACAGCCGTTTGGGGGCAAGGTCATGGTTTTCGGCGGAGATTTCCGGCAGGTACTCCCCGTGGTTCCACGTGGCACGAGAGCTCAGATTACCGATGCATGTCTACTCAGATCCTACATATGGGAGAAAGTCTGGAAGGTCAAGCTCACTCGAAACATGAGAGCACAAACCGATCCTTGGTTTTCAGAATATCTTCTCCGAACAGGGGCGGGCCTATATTGAGTCATGGGTATTCAATTGAATACCCATTATTTTTGACAAATTACTTTTTATATATTATGTGTACTATTTATAATCGTAAAACATCAAAAACTACACAACCAACACATTTAAAGCATGTTTATATGTGCTCAATTTCAAATTTGAATCAATTATGCGTTTGTTTTGGATGTATTTTTGACGTAACTTGTCTTTAATTTAGGCTAGCATAATTTGTTTTCTCGTGCTTAAAATTTTTTGAATACCCAGACTTTAAATTCTGGGCCCGCCACTGTCTCCGAATTGGCAATGGCATTGAGAAATCTAACATGGATGGATATGTACATATTCCTGATGATATTATAATTGACTACTCGCAAGAGGATGCCATCGACAGCCTTCTCAACAAAGTGTTTCATGGTCTTATGGACAATGTGTCATCTGCCGCCTACATGAGCGAGCGTGCTATTCTTTCTACAAAGAATGAGCATGTTGATGTCTTGAACTCAAAGATGATAGATATGTTTCCTGGTGATACAAGGACATACTACAGTTTTGACTCAGTTGAGGACGACTCCACCAACAATTACCCTATTGATTTTCTGAATTCACTTACGCCAAATGGCCTTCCTCCTCATGAACTGAAGCTCAAGATTAACTGTCCTCTCATTTTGCTGCGCAATCTCGATCCACTGAATGGTTTGTGCAATGGTACCCGTCTGGTTGTTAAGACTTTGCAAGACAATGCCATAGACGCTGAAATTGTTGGCGGTGCACACGCTGGTGAGAGGGTGTTTATTCCGAGAATACCATTATCTCCCTCGGAAGATCTATCATTGCCGTTCAAATTTAAAAGGAAGCAGTTTCCGGTCAGACTTAGCTTTGCAATGACCATCAACAAAGCACAGGGACAGACGATCCCTATTGTTGGTGTATTTCTGCCCGAGCCTGTTTTTGCTCATGGTCAATTGTATGTCGCGCTGTCTAGAGGCGTGTCGAGACAGACTACTTGGGTCCTTGCTAAACCAAATAAGTTGCTAGACCCTACTGGTAAAAGCACGAAGAACATTGTTTATAAGGATGTGCTAGAGTCGTGTTAATGTTTGTTCACGATTTCTTTTTGCAGATCACACTTAGTAGATGTCTGTTGGAATAACACTTACATTGTTACATTACCAAGTTTTTGGGATCCTCTTGCACACTATTGTTTTGTATTATTTGTCTATCATAATTTTCTTGATTAAATTATGATACATGTATGCACCATCTGTTGATGCTACAATTGCGTACGTACAAGTGCCGCATGCATGGTTTGCCAGACGCGCTACAGGTGCATCATGTGTGCTAGACTTTCTACAGGCCCTATGTATAGATTGAGTAATTAATTTAGATGGTCAGTAGTCTGCCTGGCTGTAAATAAATAGAGCATTAACAGGTTCAACGATTTAGTAATTGTTAATAGCAGCTGGCGCATTCCATATTCTTTATCCAGCGGTTATTCTTATTTTGTTACCATATACATTGGTGCATTCAATAATTCTGTTTCCATTTTTCATTACGGAAAAAGATCTCCTTCTAAGCAATATCCATGATTTTTTGAGTTGTTTCCTTTCCGCTTGATAAAAATAAATCTGTTTCCATATTGCTTGACGGGAAAGTATGGGAGGCCAGGCAATACCCATGATATTGCCACTATTTCCATATCAACCATGCGTCAACGATTCTTCTAACATCTTCTTTATCTTTACTCCTTATTATGGGGCATCTGACTCCACAGTCTGCCCCTCAACCCGCGCGCTCCCTCCGCATTTTTGCGCCGACAGGTGGGACCCGCCTGACGCCCGTTGTTCCCAATCGCGCTTCCAGATCTCACGACCGCCCTCTCTCCTTCGCCTTCTCCTTCCGATCCGCGCCGCCCTTCACCTCCCACTGGTCCCAGCCGAATCGCGCCGTCCTGCTGCGCTGCCCGCCGCCACACCATGTCGTCCTCGCCGGGCAGCAGCGCTCCTTCAGGTCCGGTTCACCGCCACGTTCCCGTGCGTCTCCGGCGGCGACTCATTCTGGTGCTGGGGAAGAGAGAGACGATGGTGCTGGGGCTGGCGCTCGGGCTTCAGCGTCGGGCTTCCCGCGATGAATGGCTCCTTGGGAACATCTCGGATCTGCCCGCCGCCGCCCATCCAGATCCCATCAATCCCTCGTCGGAGCGGAGCAGAGATGTCTTCGACCAAGGTGTTCAACCTGGAGGAGGTGGCCAAGCACAACTCCAAGGACGACTGCTGGCTCATCATCGGCGGCAAGGTATACACACATCTCTCTTCTACTTGTTCCTCCTCCGCCACCAGTCACGGCTGATCCCCGAATTCCTGCCCAAGATTTAGTCTTTCCGAGCGGTAGACATGCGCAGCGAGCCCATAATCCTGTCAGTCGCATAATTTCGCTTGTATTAGCCAGCTGATTTGAAATCCTCGAGTCTCTTCGACTGAATTTTTTTACTTCAAAGAACGTTATCTATAGGCCACCAGCTCTCTGCTCTGTGGGCTCTTTGGTCCTGTCTGGTAGGCTGCTGTGAAGGCAATCAAAATGAAGCCTGTATCTTATTGCAAGCCAAGTTAGAAACTTGAATGCTCATGTTTCGCACGCTGTGTTGATCCTCTCATCTGTTGCTAACACGGGCCTCATACTTCCTATTACGTATAACTGGTTTTTAAATAATGAGAAGAAAGAGGAGGATGTTAAAGTAGCAGTTGGAATGCTGAGTATCAGATGGGACCATCAAAAAATTACCATGATTGGTTAGTTCTCCAAGTGATAGTAATTATACTGATAGGTTTATTAAAACAACAAGGGGATTTTTTTTCCGGACAGCCCGTGGCAACGCACGGGCACTTTTGCTAGTAATGCATTATATGGGAACGAATTAGTGTAGGACAGTACCAATGATATTGCCTCTATTTCCATACCTCGTGGCGTCAATAATTCTTTTACCATATTGAAATGAGGATAAATATCTCCCATTAGGCATTATATATTGATGCGTAGCCTCCCATCTCATCCATCAAAAATGCACCAAGCAACCCACAGCTCAGCCCTACATTCATTCATGGCGATCCCTAAACAATGTTTCCCGGTAGAGTTATTTATTTCTTATTTTTATACAATTGATTTTTATATCTATTTTTACTGAACCAATGTTTTTCATTGCTCTTATTTTTTTAAAAAATTATTGAAAAATCAGCGATATCCGTCGAAACCACTTTCCACGAAACACTAAATTCAACTAACGTTATATCGTGTCGAACAGTATTCGCGCGCGTGCGTGTCGCACGTGCATTTTTACTAGTCAACACCAAAGACGAAACAATTACTACGAACCAGCCGAAGGTGCCCAGCAGCCAAAATAGAACTCCCTCCGTTTTTATTTATATGACGCAGTTGACTTTTTCATTAAACTTTGACCAACAATATATCATAATATAATTAGTTATTTAACATGAAACCGATATCATTAGATCTATCATCAAAAACACTTTAAGGTTAACCTATACATTTAGCTGTTTGCACAAATATTTATAGATAAGACGAACGGTCAAAGTAACGAAAAAAATCAACAGCGTCGTATAAATAAAAACGGAGGGAGTAGCAGCCGAACAGGCCCTAAGCAAGAGCCTATACTGCAACCTACGTCCCGGTCGATCTCCCCAGACAGGACGCCGGCTACGACCCTCGTGTCGGAAGAGCACGCGATCGCCCTTAGCTTTTGGCGCTCGATCGAGCACTGCTGGCGAGCGGGCCGATTCTGGCGTTGGCACGAGAGTACGGAACACCGGCGGTAGGACTCACGAGCCTGCAGAGTGGCGTACCAGGCGCAGGCGCAGGACAACGGTGGCGACGCTGGAGACGAAGCTCTGTAGCTGACGGCATCCATCACAATCTCCTGCAGGTACGACGTGAGCCGAGGCCTACGCGATGTCAATTCCGAGGAGACGTTTCGTTGCTCGCTCGATTTCAAGACATTTGCCGGTGTGCGGCGAGGGATTTTTGAAGGCGTCCGAAGTAAGGTGAACGGAACAAGAAATCAGCGGCGCTCCGGCGAGGCAGGGCGCGCAGGGTGCCGCGGACGATGCGTTCTGGCGATGACCGGGAGTGGTCGCACACATTTGGGTGCCTCGCGATCGTCCGATTGAACACGTGCGGACGAGATTGCGTGCGTTGACTGGTCGTCAGTGGTTGTCGTTTAAGGCTCAAGAGCTGTACGCATAGCGGACGGAGGCGCCTGGCGAGCTCGTCGACACAATCTCCTGCGGGGAAAAGCCCCCGCGCTCGTGCCGAGGACAGGGCGGGGAGGCGATCAGTGGTGCTGGCGAAGGAGAAGGCGTGCGTTGTGGCCTTCTGGGCATGATTGAGCCCGGCGCCTCTGCCATCGCGGCCATCTTGCGTACTGTTTGTAGGCAGGAGCAGCGCCTCTGCCCGACGTGAAGCCAAGGCGTCGGTTTCAGCGCGGCAAGCACGGCGCATGCATGGGGAAGCCACCGGATCGCGATTCTTGCATGGCATGGCGAGCGTGACGCGACCGCCAAGGCGCGGCGGCAGGTCGTTGAAGACGTCGCCGGACATCAAGGATTGGTAGGAATGTGTGTGGCGAGCAGGTAGATCGAATCTTTCATGGCACCCACCGCATGTCGGAGGCCCGGCCCGGGCCAGGTTGATGGCGACGGCAGCGCCTGGTGCGGCAGCTGTGCTCAACGGCGAGGAACCGATGATGAAAATCATAAAAAGTTGAAGTAAGAGGAGGTTTTTGCTACTGAATAAGCTCGCTACATACAAGAGCAGAGCATGAACATGCTGAAGCCTGAAGCTGAAATACTCTGCCTTTTCTCCTGTGTGCGAAAGACATTGCTTTGGCTTCCGATGCTGTGGCGCGCTCAAACTCATCGCCCTCTTCGGTCCTGCGCGGCAAACTTGAGCCAGGAGGCATGCATGCGGCGCTGGCGCCTACGACATTGCCGACAGACCCGCGCGCATCCTGTTCCCCTCTCATCTTCTTCCCGCCGCCAGCCACACGGAAGCTTGCCCCCACCACCCCGTTCTGTTCTTCGAGGAAGCGCGTTCCGGAGGAATGTTCCAGCATCCTTGACCTGGCAGGCTCGCCATCGCGTTCCGGCGGTCCACCCGGTCTCTCGGCCTCTGCCATGGCGCCTTCTAGGTCGCGCTCCGGCCTGATGAGAGCTCCCGATTCTAGGGATGGAGAGGAGATGGACGGGGTGAGACCTCTTGATCCATGCGAGGAGGACGGTGGCGGTGGCGGACGGGCGGAAGGACGAGCCGACGGCGGAAAGAGAGGATCCGTCGGAGCCGGCCGTCGGAACCAGGGTGTTTATTGCTGGATCCAAATATTTGCATTTATACCCCTGATTTGGATCGCGATGAATACTCGCGATCCGTTTTAGGGGGCTATCTGTAAATATATGGATCGCGAGTAATAATCGCGATCCAAATCAGGGAGGCTTTTGCAAAACGGCACTGCCGGCGACATGGAACCGGCGAGGTCTCGCCGCCGCCGCCGCCGGCCTCCGCTACACTCGCCGCCGTTGAGGTTGCGGTACAGTTCTGGCGCACCGCTCGCGGCCCTAGCGCGTTTGGAGATGCTGCGGCGACCCCGGGGGATCGCAGCGACAACGAGCAAACCCTTCTCCCGCATCAATGCTGACCAGCCGGAGACGATGTCGAGCGCGTGCGGCGGAGCAGGAGCTCGTCGATTCCAGTGCAATTCTGAGGCTGCTTCCACTTCCCACTTCCTCGAACGGAGGGGTCGCCGTCTAGCTCCGCGCTGTCGAGGCCAGCTCTCGCGGCACTACACCTGAGAACCTGAAGTGAGCCCCTGCCATCAAGTACTGATTTTAGGTTTTCAGAGGTAATACTACTTCATTTCAGTGTTCTTGCTGAAGTCTCTGAATGACTGCAGGGAGAACAACGCATCTGTCAGAAATCTGTTTGACAGATATTGCAGGGCTAAACATCGCCGCAAATTTCCCTTGCTTTGAATCACATATTCATGCTGCAGTATACTACTGACTTCGATACTGTCTGAACTCCTTTCGCTGTGCTTGCCTATTTGAAGGAGGAACACTAAATACATTTGGCACGATTCCAAAAATCACCTATGACCCCGCCGGGGGATACCGCTGAGTAAACATCGTCACATTCAGGCGGCAATCTAGTGGGCTGATGTTTCATGGCCTCCTCCAGCCTACCTTTTCCTGTCAGATATCAATCTAGAAGTAAACTCTGCGAAAGAACATCCGAGAGCCATCCTTATGGCATGGCAGTACAAGTACAACAATTCAAATTTTCTCCTAACTGGTAAAGCTGCCCCTAACGTGTCCAACGTTGTTCAGAGAACTTCAGTTAGTTCAACTTCCTATGATTTGCTTGATCGGTTTGTGACCTCGAATTTATGTGCATATATTATATTGTTGCAAAAGCAAGCAATGAGCATTATCTTGTTCAGGCAAAACGAGCAGGTTCTGCTACTGCAAAGCTCAGAACCATCGATCACTGCATCCAATCCAATAAAATGTTCCTCTGAAAGAGGAACCTGCGTCTCTTACCAATAAAATATTCCTCTGGATCACGGTGATCATGACAACTCTGGCATCAAACCTTTTTTTTTTTTTTTGGAAGGGAATCAAACCTTAAATCTGATTGGTGCGGCACCACCATATACATCAGTCTGACGACGGGCGGACGGAGAAGTCGTCCACCGTCGAGCACTGCTGCCGCATCACGCTCTGCTGTCGCAATCCACCTGGCCCGGGCCGGGCCTCCGGCATGCAGTGGATGCCATGATCAAACTGAATGCGCAACGCGGGAAGGATCTCCCTGTTCGGGCGGAGATTTGTGTCAGTCCTTGATGTCCAGTGACGTCTTGAACGACGACCTGCTGCCGCGCCGAGCCCTGCTGGTCGCGTCACGCTCGCCGCCGGGCGTCGTTCCGCCTGCAGGTCCTCGCGCTCGTGCACCATGCCAGAATCGTGCTACGCCGGTGGCCAGCCATGCGCGGTGCCGGCCCACACGTCTGGTTGGCGCGCTGATACGCACGGACGCCTTGAAGCGGCGGCGCTGCTCCTTCCTACGCATGGTGGCAGCCGCCGCGAAGCCGGACGCGCCGCGCCGGGAGCCCGGAACACGGCGCCCAGCTCCATCCATGATCATTGCGGAAGAAAGCGACGACGAGTTCGCCACAAGCGTCCGGCTCGCCGTCGACCTTCCGCCGCGCGACGATCTGCTCTGCTCTCAACACCCCAGGCCTGGGGCTCGCCATGCTTACAGCTCGAGAGCCCTTTGCCTTACGACCAGTCAACGCATGCAGTGTCGACCGCACGGCTCCAATCGGACGGCTACCAGGCACCCAGGGTGGTCGCTATTTGAAATAGCGACCAGACCCGGTCGTCGCCAGAACGCGCGCATCGTCCGCGGCACCCTGCCCGCCATGGCTCGCCGGAGCGCCGCCGATTGCTCCGGCGCTATCGCCTTACTTCGGACGCCTTCGAAAATCCCTCACCGCAGTTATCGCGTAGGCGGGTCATGTCGTCCCTCCAGCAACGCCTCCGTCATCCTTCCCTCGGCCTCGAGCGTCGTGCCACCGCCGTTGTTCGCGCGGTTCTCGTCGCCATGCCAGAATCGGCCCGCGCACAGCGTTCGTTCGCGACGCCAAGGCCATCTCGCGCTCATCTTCGCCTCTTGCGACACGGGTGTTCGAAGTCGACAAGGACGTAGGTTGCAGCGACCAAGCGCTGCATACTGCAGTTCCGGCGTACGAATGTATCAGAGAACTGTTGCCTATTGTTTCGGTGTTGATTCAGCGCGCGAGATACTCTGCTAATGCTGTTTTTAATAATGTGATTATGCTCAAGACTTTCGGCACGTACGGTATATATGCAGATGGTCATTTTGTGCACTGCAATTTTCCTGCTACGTTCCTCGACCACGGATTTCGTATCATGCGCATAGTTTTTTTTTAACACAGTACATACGCAGACACACGCAAACACGTACGAATACTCACCTCTATGAACACACGCACTCAATCCCTACTCTTATGAGCTCTTGTGAAATAATAGGTCAATTGATTTTAAGATTCAAAAAGTCGCTACGGGTGTCTCGCTGTCGACGGGGACGTCGCCTCCTACTGAAAGAAATAAATAGTTGTAAAGATGCAACACCCATACTAAGTCTGGGACTTGAACTCTAGTGGATTGGTTCCATAAAAAAAAAATCTAACCAGCTGAGTTATGCTCGCTCTGCTATGTGCATGGTTTCTGTCACCACGTGTATAAAATTATTCAGATTTCAGAATGTGTTCCTAAGTCATAATGGATTGTAGTCTGACAAAAGTTACAGTCACACATTCTGTAAGTATATGCTAACTTGAGATCGTCAATGCACATTAGAAGCAGAACCAGGTTTTAACACATGCGGGAGCAAAAAGCAAATTATATCTTATCAGGGGGCAAAAATATTTTTTCTTAATTATATGATAAATTGGTATGTATAAAGATGGAGTACATCAAGCATAGGGGGCCCGCACCCCGTGGCTCCGCAAGCAGGTCACATGTCACTTGCGTTCTTTCTCTCAAGTAAAATTCTATATATTCAGATCATTTATAGGTCCCTAAACTACAAGCATCCGGTCTCAACTAAAGGGAAAAAGTTCGAAGTGTGGGAATCCATGGTGATGGTTGACACACAATAATGTAAGCTGAATGGCTGATCAGTGGAGAAGCTTACTCAAATTCTTTTTTTTTTTTTGTGAAACTGAGCTTACTCAAATTCTTAAGCCAAAAAAAAAACAGTTTGGGTGCGAGGAGGTGGGGGGCGATAGCCCCCTTTCACCACAACCGCTAGTGCCCCAACACATGGATATTCATGATCTTTCACATCTCGGTTTCAATGAAAACGAGCCTATAGTCTACCATAACTCACCGAACTTTTCTTTTAAGCAAAATGTGATGTTTGACGATATGAAAGGTACGGGTTCTTCCTTGCTCCGCTCAAGAAGCAACACTCATATATAAAGTCTTTCATGATATGATATTCAGCTTTTCATGTGGCTTCTCACCCACACTGAAGCACTAGCGGAGCTAGCCATAAGTCGTAGCGGCTTCACGTGATTCCTAATCAAAGGGGTGCTCCCTCAGATGTTTCTCTTTAAAACAAAAAAGGAAGCCACACCTAAAAATGAAGTGAAGCCACGAAATGATAGCTTCACCGGCTTCTTTTCCTCACTGCGCTCTCGTCTTTACATATTTGTTCCTAAAAATAATAAGAAATTGCTGAAGAAGCTATTTTACAAAATGTTTTAGCCACAGACACAACCAACACAACCGTTTTTTGCAAAGTACCCACAACCATAGCCGTAGCTACTAGCTAGCACGGCCACATCCCAAGCGAAGGAGCGCTTAATGGGCCAAACCGCCAAAGTGAATATGGATGACACATCTCGATAGACAAATAGGTTCATAATCTTATGCTTGGCTCTTTCTCATTTTTTTTTTTCGTGGGCATGCATGAGGGGGAGGAGCCTTGACGGCTTGACCAAAGGTGGCTCCGCAAGTGCACTTAATTGGGGTCTTCAATATAATCATATAGCTTATGATAGTTCTTTAGTGCACAATCATCCCCTCGGCTTCTGTACTTTTTATACAAGACCTTGTGCTCAAGTTAATGCACATTCATACACTTTGAAACATATTTAATAATTTAGTCAAGCACATGTTCACCCTTGGTTAACCTCGCGCTTTAGCCTGACTTCCATCGGAAAAAAATGGATGCCACAAGCTAAGTTTTCTGGCGTGAGATGCGCATGCACTGCACGGGAGCAGTTTTTGTAACTTTAAGGTTGTGCCAGAACACACGAAACAATCACCTCAATAAGACACGAACCCCCCTACCACACATGACAGAGAACAACGTGCTAGTAATTGAAAAATTGTAAAGCTCACTTGGCCGGACACCTGGAAAAAGATCAAAGGTACTCCTACCTCACGCGAACTTGATAGTACTTACCCGCCAAACAAGCCTGACGCGAACTTGCTAGTACTTACCCGCCAAACAAACCTGAAGCGGACACAACACACCAGCGTGGCGCGCCCCACACCAGCAGGCAAGCGGCCACCGACGCCGCCACGTTACCCGCCACCGCGCCCGTCCCGTGCCCGCCCCTTCTTCTCCTGGCCAAACAAAACTCGCGCCTCCCCGCCACTCGCCTTTACCAACACCACCACCCCCACGCCACGCCACGAAGAAGAAACCCACAGAGGAAGGAATCCACAGCTCTGTACCCGGACATAGCGCCGCGAGCCAAGCTAGCTGCTAGCTGCCATGATGGCCCTGCAGGTCGCCGGCGGCGCCGGCTGCGTCCTTCCGCTCCCCGCCCGTGGCCGACGGCGGCGCCGCGCGTTCCAGCCGCCCCGCGCGGTGGCGTCCGACGCGGCGACGGCGGCGAAGGAGGAGGAGGAGGGGAAGGTGAAGCTGGGCGGCTCCGGCGTCGCCGTCACCAAGCTGGGCATAGGCGCCTGGTCATGGGGCGACACCACATACTGGAACGAGTTCCAGTGGGACGGTACGTGCTCCGACACCGCTTCTTGATATTCAGGATTCTGCAAGACGTATTCTGCAAGTTGATTTATTAGTCACGACTCTCGAGTGCTTGTGTGTATTTTAGCTGATGAGGCGATTTGATCGAGGATACAGTTTAGGTAACATGGAGGAGAGCTATACTTTTCAGCTGATTACTACTACTACTAGTACCTCATAAGACTATTACTAGTCCAAACAGGCATCAGTGTCAGTAGAATGTAAATGTTCTCACTTCTCACTAGTTCATGCATATTTTTGCCAAAGTTGACACGGTTCGCTACGGTTTTCTGATGTTTAATTCGGTATTAAGGTAGTAGTATGTCAAGACGAAGTGATTTTATATGCCTTGAGAAAGAGTAAATCAATTACTGATGCCCTCCCACGGGCCAAAAGGTGTGCTGAAGGAATTCTGTACTTGGATCCCTCATTTCTAGCATCTTGTTGGCATCGGTTGGCCTGAAATCCTGGTCATACTTCCCATGCACATGAGGTGTCTGTTACATTGCCCATAAGAAACCATGAATCTATTTAAAATAACAAAATGTTACCAGCATCTAGTAAAATACCATATTTGAATACGAAATCACTGGTCCCGCTGAAATGCCTCTATGATCTCCAGTTGTAGGCAAAAAAAAGTGCTCTTTGCCTGCCAATTCAATAAAACTTGTGCGATTCTGATCGCAAAACATGTCAATGGTCGTTCTCTAAACAAGCGTGCTCTGAAAACAACCAGATAGAAAACTGAAGGCAGCTAAAGGAGCATTTGACGCAAGCATCGATTGTGGAATAACCTTCTTTGATACAGCTGAAGTATATGGGGCAGGGGTGAGAAATCAGCCAGCTGTTCATGCTATCGCCTATTTTCTTAGCTCATTTCAAGGCTCATATTTAACATGAAGTTTTTTAAAATCCCGCCCTATGTAGGTATCAGGAGCCATAAACTCTGAAAGTTTGTTAGGGAGGTAAAAATCATGCATCATTGTTCATCATTCAGATGTACCATATGTTTGCACAATATTCGACCTGAAATCCTCTGTTTCCATCAGATTCATCAAGGAAAGGCAGCAAAAAGAACAGGTCGATGTGGCTATTGCGACAAAATTTGCAGCTCTTCCATGGAGGCTTGGTCGGGGAAGCCTTATTTCTGCGCTGAAGGCCTCATTAGATCGACTTGGCGTCTCCTCGGTTGAGCTCTACCAACTTCACTGGTTGGCGCATCAGACTTTTCACCGATGTTATATGTCTGTCAACTCATATTGATTTACTTAACTATTCTTCTCGTCCCCTTTACAGGCCAGGCATATGGGGCAATGAAGGTATCTCAAAAATATCTATCAATAGAACTACAGCTCTGCCTGAACCCACTACAATGCATCACCTTCACTGTTCTTACATGATGTAGGTTACCTCGATGGCCTTGGAGATGCTTATGAGCAAGGTCTTGTAAAAGCTGTCGGAGTCTCAAACTACAGCGGTTGTAATCTGACCTCAACCATTTTATGGCCTGATTTTCCATGCTAGTTACTATTTTTTAAAAAAAAATGACTCGAATAACGATTATTTTCATAATTGGGTACCAGAAAGACGCCTCCGAGATGCGTACGAGCGACTCAAGAAAAGGGGAGTTCCACTCGCTTCGAATCAAGTAAATTACAGTCTGATATACAGGAACCCAGAGGAAAATGGGGTGAAGGCAGCTTGTGATGAGCTTGGTATTACTTTGATTGCATATTCGCCCATAGCCCAAGGTACAATGTTGTTTATATGCATTGACTACTTGTTATGTTAAGAATACCTTTTCCTGTTCAAGATTAACAGTATATACTGAAGCCATGTATCTAGTACATCTGCTCTGTTGAAAAACTCTCTAACATCGTGCAGACCAGTTACCTATTTCAGAAACTTAATAATGGCTTGCTCAAAGGATGTTAATTTCACTTCAGTCATACCACCCAATACTGGATCCTATACTGATATTTCTGTTTCCTCTGTTCAGGTGCCCTGACTGGAAAATACACTCCGGAGAATCCCCCGACCGGTCCTCGTGGTCGGATATACACTCCAGAATTCTTGACCAAGGTACTGCATTTCCAACCATAAGCTTATCGCACCTTTTGGTCCTTAACGCTCTGCTGAATGAAGGTGCTTCCATTATGCCATGCAGCTTCAACCGCTTATTAACAGGATCAAGGAGATTGGGGCGAACTATGGGAGGACCCCAACTCAGGTGCTCTTTCTATCTTTCAGCCTTCAGTTTTGTACAATGTTTCTCCTTGCAAAAGTGCAGTGCAGGCAGTGGCAAATGAATTTTCACATCTTCAGACATAACGTAGAATAAAGTGACTAGCAGAATAGAACCAATACTCATGCTGAAGCAGCAATAGCAGTTAAACTGACACTTCTTGGTTATATGAAGTCCAAAGAACATTTGGTTCACTCAAGTAGTTTTCCCTGACAGCATTTCACTGTGCACTAAATTTTGTTTCAGGTGGTTCTGAACTGGCTGGTGTGCCAGGGCAACGTGGTGCCCATCCCGGGCGCCAAGAACGCGGAGCAGGCCAGCGAGTTCGCCGGCGCGCTCGGGTGGAGCCTGACGGACCAGGAGGTGGAGGAGCTGCGGTCCATGGCGCGCGAGGTGAAGCCGGTCATCGGCTTCCCGGTGGAGAAGTTGTAAAATCAAACGTCCTGGCTTGGCTGCAGCAGCGAGAATTTTGGTTGCCTGAAAGACCCTGAACTAGTGAACCACATGACCCCAGGCTAGACTGTATAGATATAGGCAAAAAACTGTCAACGTGACTAAGCAACGGAATGATTTGAAAGAAACAGGATACTAGTACTACTTGTTCAGTCAGTAATTCAACGCCATGGTCGCATGAGCGCGCAAGCAAGTCATGCTATGCTAGATGCGGTATCTACGGCCATGGTGACGTCGCCGGAGCGCTACGTATCGTGTCGGTCGTGATATATGGTGAGTGAAGCACTGGAATCTGAAACGACGCGTGACGCGACGGCGGTCTTCTCCTGCAGAAGAAGGGCACGAACTGAGACTGAGAGTCGATGCGTCGTGTCAACGGCTCCTGCAGGCAGCGCTGGTGAGTGCGTGTATGACCAGTACAGCACGGCTCCACTGCTCGCCGGACAACAGAGCAGATCGACTTCTCTTCTCCAAGTCCATGTGCATGGGGCCTCCTCGAGCCGTTTGACGGCAGCTTTTGATGAACCGGCTAGCACTAGCAGCTCACCCGGCCCGGTCGGTGCTGTGGTCTCGCCGTCTTGGATCTGTCCGTCAGGCTCGGCTCAAAACAGAGACCCGAGCGTTACCGTGGCCTTTGCTTGCAGTGGATGAATGATAATCTTGCGTGGTCACTGTTCACGCACAATACAAACTACGGTGGACGACGGTATGGAAGCTAGTGTTTGTTGAAACCGGAGTTTGCAAGTGTACGCATTGCTGCCTTGCTGGGCGTAAACCGTGTGCTCCGGTATTTGCCTCTTGGTCGGCTGGAAGCATGGACCATTTGGGCACGTGGGCCCACACGTGCAACTTGCGCCGCTCTTATCAGGCAGGGTCGCTGCGAAAATATCGCAAGTCCGAATCGGATCCTTTTGGTTGGATTGGGACGCATATGCTGAGATCGGAGGAGGCCGAGCGGACAACTTGTTGAAGATATTGACAAGAGCTCCATGAAACCCTTATTATTATCCGAAGCTTTGCTAAAACACGCCAGTAATAAATCCTTCCGGTGATCACCGCAGTGTTAGATTGAGCTTTCCAACAAGGATTTGCTCCGTAACCCGAAAGGAAGCTCCTAGCTCAAGTTTGCGAGATGAGTAGTGTCACTAACGGAAACTAGCATAGGCAGAGGTAGTGGAGCCAGAAAACCATCACGAGAGGTGGCTTAGTAACAGTAAATAGGTCTTGACACTAATTACATGGTGAAGTTTCGTGTTGAATAGAGTTGTGCACCAAGCATTGATTGAGCTTGTTCCGATGATCGTTTTTTCCATTGATGGCGATGTTGAAAATATCAAAAGTAATTTTTTTTTTAGATCATTCATTTTGTTCAAGCTTTTTTCGTAAATATGTCTTGATCAAAGTATGCGAAAAAAATAAAAAAGTGTCAAACTTGATGTCTAAAAATCAAAAGTAATAACTATTTTAAGACGGAATAAGTAGTTAATTTACTAGTACTTTTTATACTGTGTGGCGGAAACAAATACTCCCTTATCCTAATATCACAGAAAGGCGTGTGAAATATTTATGTACCTCTGAGTCAGTATGTTCACTTAGTATACGGTCCTAGAGTTTTTTTTTCCTGTTTTGGTGTGTATACACGTTCTTATTTTCCAGTCTGTGTACGCGGGGAGTGTGCTGGTGCCGCGCCGCTCGCCGGCGAGCAGCTCGCGTGAGGGCCCGGTGAACTGACGCGCACGGAAAACCCAAACGGGGCGGGACGTACGTGTGAGGTGATGCGACCATGATCTCCTCTGCTGCAGGATCGGCTCGCTCGTCGCGTCGCGTCGTGTCGACGCAGGCGCGTGCATGGCAGCCAGCACGACGACCCGCCGGCTTCTGTTGCATCTCCACGTGCCTGCGTCGGGAACCCGCGCCCTTCTTCTGACTATACGGGCAGCCGCGTCCAAGAGAAGAAGAGCAGGTGAGGAACCGCAGGTCTTGGACCACCTGTCAGTCTCGTCGCACCTGGTCAAAGGGCGTACTGAGTACTATCTTGCAGTAATACGAGTGTAGTAGTACGACGTGATTCTCTTCCCAGTTCACCGATGGGCAAAAGAGATGAAGACTCCCGCGACCGCGAGGCTGATGCGTTCCCCACAGTCAGTCCCATACGCCTACAAAGATAGTACTCCTAGGCATCCGTATGGTATCGTACGATCCCGTGTCCCTGCATCGGCCTAGCGGGCTCACGACGTTGCACATCCAGATCACCTCGTGGTTTCGATCAACAGTCAACAAATACGGTTCACGATCACAGGAGCTGTCCAGCTGATGGTTTGAGATCTTAGGCCCTGTTTGGATACAAAGTATTTTTGTAGTTTTAGATGAATACCATGGTTTCTTAAAAATACCATAGTATTAAAAACTTTGAGGTGTTTGGGTGCAACAAACGTTACAGTTTTGTAAACCGAAGTATAGCAAATACCATGGTATTTTTGGAGTTTTAAAAAATCCACTCCACACCTCTTTTTTTCCAAAACCGAGCCAACTGACTGCTGCATGCGCATGGACACCATGCCATGCCGCTCACGTTTCAACCAGCCGGCACGTTTTGTCCATTCTTTATGAAATAAACACACGAATGTACTTATTTCATTTCTACTATAATAGATAACAAACTTTGATGCATGCTGTTTGATCCGAATTTCGAAGTTTTGAAACGTTAGTTTAAACATAATCAAGTTGGACATGTTGGTTATCTCCTCAAAGAGATACTGCACTAAATACTAGAACATCCAAACACACCTCGATTTTTGTTAAAACTACAACAAACTGTGGTATTGCAACGTCGTAGTATATTTTGGATGCGATAGTGGAAACTATGGTTTTCAGATACTGTGGTTTGCAAATGCCATAGCATCCAAACAGGCCCAGCGTCAGGGTTTGCAAAACAGCAAAAACGCTCGGTTTTGGCGGTTTTAGATAAAATGTACTCATCTGGCTCGGTTATGTTTATTGCACGCTTTTTCGACGAACCGAACCTAAATAGTACTGCAGCAAAAACTATTTCCGCTCGATTTTTATGATTAAACTCGGCGCATATTACCAAACATGTAGAAAAGTATACCGAGGAGAATCGCAGGGTGGGCAAGCGGATTAAATACAGAAATCAGCTCTTGGATCAAACTCAAGGCAATTTTCTAAGCAATGTTTAACAGAGAATCCATCGAGAAAAATAAGCAAAACAGGATGCAAAAAAGCAGAAATAGATTTTCGTCAAGCCAACTTTGCTTTTTGGGAGGTGAAAGTAAAACTCGTGGTAAAGTGACTACGTACACACATCGATGACATATAGATTTTGCGGTGGCACAAAACGGAGTGCCTCAAGTTTATTATACTCGCTCGCGTCAAGAACCTCAGAGTTTGAGAGCTCTCACAATTCGTCTAAAATAGTGAAATCCCCACGTCAGCCATTTCGTTTTTTTTTTGAGGCGACGTCAGCCATTTCGTGCATGTGTGCACGCTCGCATATAATGTTTTCCATTTTGGAACCAAATTAGGTTGGCCCAAAACTTACATTTCCTCGGTTTCAAAATAAGATTATTTTGCGAACGGGCCTGTGACCAGTTGGTCACTAGCACCTCAGTAGCACCAGGCTTCAGTAGGAGGTCCCAGGTTCAAACCCCATCGGAAGCGAATTTCGGAGGGATTTTTCAGGAATTTTCCTGGACGACTGCAGCCTCAACACGTGTTGGGAACTGGTGTCCGAGACCATGCCTTCAAAGCAGGCATGTGAAGGTGAGTGTAGGGATAGGATTTAGCTTGTGCATAGATGTGTGTGTGAGTGTGGTGTTGGGTGCGTGTGTGGGGTGTGTGTCTATGTGTAAGTTCAGATTCTACAGCTTGTACTCTATAAGTGAGGCTCTCTCTCTAAAAAAAATAATTATTTTAGCTTCGGACATCGAAACTAAGGGGAGATAAAAAAATTAGTAGAGAGCGCGCGCTGAAAACGACGAGTAGTGAAGGAGGAAAGAGATAGAGAGAAACCTGCACCAAAAATTAACAATGACATTTATTTTGAAAAAACTGAGTCGTGTTAGAATAGCTGCCCAATTCGGAGTGAAGTTGAAATTCGACCTCCCCGAATTGTAGCACGCGCAAAACAATACCACTGGCACCAACAACTGGCTTGGCCGTTAAACCGGATTTGCCCACCAACGGTTGGTCCATAGCAGATGCGGCGGGGCCACAAATGAGCAACGATCACACTTGCACTGCTGCTGTAGTCGATGTGATCAGTAGGAGTAGTGTGAAATTGTAACTTCCTGGGTTGACGCACGCAAAATTCAGCGCAACACCTCCGTTGAAGCATTCTTGCGGAAAATGAAACAGCAGTGCTTCAACGCAAAACCCTTGCTGTTTTGGTGTCAGAGAAAATCTCATTTTCCTTCCAGTTGCCGATTCCGAGGGGCTGACAGTGACGCATCCAAGACCAAAGATTTCCGACAACGATGTCAACTCGTTCCCCCATCCATACAAATGCTGGACAACCGCTACTGTGCTCTCTCTCCCGAGACACCAAACAAAACCATACCGGGCGAGGCAGCCGACTGGCTGTAGCGACCTCTGAATCTGAGAAACCAGTTTGCTCTGATCATCGCTGGTTTTTGCTGCAGCAAGTTGCAAAAGCAGAGCTCTACAAGAAGAGGTGAGCCCTCAGCTTGATCTCACATTCTTTACTTGTTCTCTCTCCTTCTGCTGTTCCGCCTCCTCCTCTATCATCTGAATCGTTTATGGGCATTAAGTACTTAGGTGCCGCCGGTTCCAAGAAGTGGATGCTCGCCATGAACGGCGGAGCGAGGCCGGCGCCGAGCCAGAAGAGACCCCTCCCGTAAGAAAAGCTTCCTCCTTTCCTTCGATTTCTTCACGTGCGTCCGTGCGTGCCGTGTTTGATTCGATTTCTTGCCATCTTGTTCCGCTCGCTCGGCGCAGCCCGGACGGCGAGCTCGTGGAGCTGCTGTGGCAGGACGGGGCGGTCGTGGAGCACTCGCAGGCGCAGGCGCACCACCACCACCACCAGCAGCTGCGGGCGTTCGGCGGCGACACGGGCGCCAGCGGCGTCACCGGGGAGGAGGCGGCGGCGTGGCTCCCGGACGCCGGCGCGCTGGGCGCGGACATGTACGCGCAGCTCTGGCGCAGCATCGCGCACCTCGAGGGGCGGGTGGACAGGGACGCGGCAGCGTCCACCCGGCCGCCGGCGAGCAGCGGCGCCGGGTCGAGCCGGACCGCCGGCGAGGTCGGGTCCAGCTTCTGCGGCAGCAACCTTGTGGCGGCGCCGCCGGCGCTGCGCGTGGACGACGACATCGACGACGCGGCGTTGCCGCTGCCGGGCGCGTCCACGTCAGGGTGCAGCGCCCTGCTCAAGAGGAGCAGGGACGAGTTCGACAGCCGCAGCGAGGTTTTGTTCTTGATTCGTTTTCGGTGGCAACTGGTTATGCTTGCTTCAGTTCAGTTCGATTGGTGACGAAAGAAGGAATTTGCAGGACGCCGACTTCGATGCCGTCGACGAGGCCCGGCCGTCGAGGCGGCCGGCGTCGTCAAAGCGCAGGACGCGCGCCGCCGAGGTTCACAACCTGTCGGAACGGGTGAGTCTTCAGAGCTTTGGTGACATTTGCAGCAAACATGGTTGGCAAATGTGTGTTATTGATTTGTTTTGATGTAACCTGTTGCAGAGGAGAAGGGACCGGATCAACGAAAAGATGCGCGCATTGCAAGAGCTCGTGCCTCACTGCAACAAGGTCAGGAAACAATCCATCTCGCATGCTACCATGTTCTTCTCCAGATTATTCCTTTTTAGCAGTATTGTTGACTAAGCTGATTGCTCAGACCGACAAAGCGTCGATACTAGACGAGACAATTGAGTACTTGAAGTCCCTCCAGTTGCAAGTTCAGGTACGAAATGACAATTACTATTTTTTCGGCATATAAGCAACATTACAACCTTCTTGATCAGTAGTAGCATTGGTAGGTGATTGATCTGATTCCTTCGGTGCAGATCATGTGGATGACTACTGGTGTGGCACCGATGATGCTCCCCGGTGCCCACCAACTCATGACTCCGATGAGCATGGGCTTGAATTCATCATGTATGCCACCCACGACCCAAGTTTTAAGTCAGATGCAAAGAGTGCCGCCCTTCATGAACAACCCGTTACTGAACCAGATGCCTCAGGTCCCGTCTGCAGCTACCAATGTACCCTGTATGGCAAACAAGGTTCAGAACAATTGCTTAGCTGAGCCAAGGAATCCCTTCCTTCGTCATAATGACGCACTAGCAGCAGCACCCGAGGTTACTGTCAGAGTTATATCCTTACTTCCTTATACTTCAGGCTTCAACCTGCTTAACTCAGGGTTGCATTTCTCTGCAGTTGCCAAGTTTGTTTGGCTATGGATCTCAAATGTCACAACAGACTGGTGGTGCTGCTCCAGCTTTGGAGGCTGAGCTACCATCGTCCTCTGACGGAACAGGAACAACTTAAGAACATTGACATTCAGTAAGATGTTTACAGGTCAGTGCACGGTTTCATTGTTAGTAAACTGAAACCCAAGTGATGTGTGTGTGGATGTTCATACCAGTACACAAGCATAGTTGTTTGGTACTTCAGTTGTGTTGTGTGTAGAATCGTACCATTTTTTAAGAATCCTATTTTATCTCCTTGGAGTGTAACAAATTGTCGTTATTTGATTAGATGCATCATCGGATAGTTCAGTGTTTGATATTTAGTTCTGCTTTGGCAGCCTGCTGTCCTAAAATCAATATATGAACTCTTGCGGCGGCGGTTATACATCCATATCATTCTATCGCTGTTACATTCACTGGACTGTTTGGTCAGATTAGCAAAAACAAGTGGACTAGTTTACAAACAATTGGGTTCAGCATCACTTTCTTGATACTGACAAGATAAGGAGTGCAATAAGGACTTCCATGAGGGCAGCAACTAGTGCACATAAAATGGGCATCATGAATCGCTTCCTTGATGCTGCCCATTTCATATTAACAACCGACATCTTCTTAGCGTTATCTCCGAAAGAACCATAATTGTGTACTTCAGTAGGCTGCTGTAGATGCTAATGATATCCTTACCAAATAAGACCTGACCGTATGACCCCATGACCCTTGCAGCCTGATACTAGTATTTAAGCTTGTAGTTTGTATTGGTTGACCACCCAAACATAACTTCAGATGTCAGGGGAAAAAGGACATGTGTACCTTGTAGCATGGAGGAAATAGGATATTTCAGCATAGAAAAAAATCCAGGCATTGGTCAGCGAGCAATAGAATATTATTGAAACCGTGTTTTGCTCTTTCCTTTCGTTATCATCTTTGACATGTTTGATGTGCAGTGATCACCCGGAAAGCAGCAAGGGGGGAATGCACAGAAGAAGTCAGAGTGGTCCAACAAGAATCAATTATATTGAATTACATACTAAGATCAGTGTGCTGTAAGCCCAGGGGCAGACCATGCATCCTTGAGCATTTGGGCACCTCTGACCTACCACCACGTATGCGGCGGCATCGTGCGGACACTGTTCTTATCTGAAGAATAGTACTATTGAATACTTGAACACACCCTTTCTGTTTCTGGAAGGGTTTGGTGGCCTACAGGAGAGAGGGCAAGATGAACATGGCAAGGCCATCAAGATGATATGGTTCTGCTAGACTTGCTACAGACATGGATATGAATTATGATAAGTGCTCGGTGATGATGCATTCAGTTCTAAAAAAATATTGCAGGGTGATGCCACGCCCACGAGCACCCTCTTCTTTCTGCTGATGTTACACCAACGCGTTACATTATGCCTGGCGAGACTCCGCGTCTGCTGAGATATTGTGGGTGGATTGTCCAGTTGCAAATTTTACCATCTCTGCTTCAGCTATTGTTTATTCAGTTCAAGGATGCAACGGTAAGCAACCACTGTCAGGATACTTTGGGGATCAAAGAATGCTGCAAAATGCACTGCAGCCAATAATTATAACTTGTGGAGGATGAACAGAATCATATGATTCTAACTCCAGGTGGCACATCAAGATTTCTTGACATGCACAAATATCGCATGAATTTCGCGCCTAAACCTATGCTGCCGCATCTGGATGGATCTCCTGGTACTAAGTTGTTCCATCGCTGTTGCTTTCGCCTCACCTTACATGTAATGATGTACCTTTGGCTGAGCCTAAATTATTCATGACATTGACAGATTAATCAGTATCTAAATTTTTGTGTTTATTGTGAGTTGGCATCAGTTGAGACTGGAATTTTGTTTTTGCAGTTGTTCTTTTTGTTTTAAGTTGATAAACGTTTATCATGTCACGGTTGCATATTGTTTTCTTAATATGAACGTTCATTTTTTTCACTACATCATTGGAAGCAAGAAGGGGAAAAATTCTGAAAAAGAAAGAAACTGGTCGTCATCGTCTCGAGAGAGAGCTTCTGGAAGAATAAAGGGAAACATGGAAATCCACCAAAAATGAAAATTGGCTTCGCCCGGGTTCGAACCGGAGACCTTCAGTGTGTTAGACTGACGTGATAACCAACTACACCACGAAACCGTTGCTTGTTGAATGTAATCATACATTATACAAATAAGTGTAGCCGTCATCAGACGGACGATAAGCCATCATCATTCTTCTCTTCGGCTCTGAGATGCGTCGCCTCGCTATCTGACGGTGCTCAGTGCTAATTTGTTTTCAAACTTTATTGTTTATATAAGTTTCTTTATCGTCGAAAGCACCAAAGGGGTGGTGGCGCAGTTGGCTAGCGCGTAGGTCTCATAGCTGAAGCGAGTGATCCTGAGGTCGAGAGTTCGAGCCTCTCTCACCCCAATTTTTTTTCCCATTTCGTTTGGTTTCTTCATCCATATTTGCACTAAACACAAGCTTTAAGTGCAAGCTGCCTTTTCTCTTTTTTTTTTCTTTTGGATAAAAATGGTACACCGTTACGCAACGCATCTCTATTTCAGCTTCTTGTTTCCACCAAGCAAAAAAACATCAGGCCAAAATGAACATAACACTTGTAAATAGTTTCCATTATCTAAAAAAAAATGAACATAACACTTAGGCACTAATTGATGACAGAGCAGGTAACCTTGGCAACTCAAATCCGCCAAATTGTTTTGGTGGAGCCACAAGGGCAACCGAACCCTTACCTAGCCGCTTCAAAGTCTCCTACCCTGCCCCGTTCCCCCATCTGCGGCCGATCGATCATTGCCATGGCGCTGCGCTATCTCACGGGAAGAGTCGGCCTCCCAGCTCTTCGGCAGGCGTCGCCACCGTGCCCCGGCGTGTCCTGTCGGTGTAAGGTGCGTTCCTTTCTGGATCGAATGGATCGGCCGCGTGGCTCCTCGTCGAGACATCATCGACCTGCGCGTGCAGTGCATGCACTGACCATATCCCCAGGTAGACAGATCTTTATATATTTTATCTTGTGATCGTTCTAGTTCAGCATTACGCTAGACGTGCTGCCATCAATCAAATCTCAATTAATAGTACGCGAGTAACGGATTCCATAATATTGCCACCTTGTTAAACTACTATTAGCGTGCAATTTCGATACTCAAAATACAGGATACATGTAGGTCGATATATAGATCTGCAGACTGCAGTTCCGCCCTATCCGTTGTTATAAAATTTGAGCCATGTTCTCATTCACATCCATATTTAAGAAACGCAACCTTAGCTCCGCCAATGTTGTCCTCGATGCGGAGAACTCGTTTTATTGAAATGTATGTATAATATGCGCTCCGAATAGACTAGAGGCTCCTCTTTTTTTAATCCTTTCAGTAGTAGTTCTTATGCATTGCCATCTCAGCTGCGTTTCTTTTGATTCTAGGCTGGATACAGCAATGATGCCTGGCAGAAATTGATCTAGAAGCCAAACGGTGTGTTATCTCCAACAGGGCCCCTAAACAGGGGCCCTATCTTGTATTTGAAGGCTTCAAGCAAAATAACAGCTCCAGCAGGGCCTCTATCCAGCCTCTTATTTTGTGCAGGCTCTCAAATCCTCCCATCCGGCATGATGTTTTCATGCCCGTGCTTCAGGCCCCTATTCTACAGCTGGCGTGGGACCCATATGCTTTTCTCCCTCCCGCCCACTCTCTCCCCCTCCCGCGCAATCCCTCCATCTCCCGCGCAGATGTCTTGGCTCGCCGGCTCGCCGCCGTCATGGCTTGCCACTTCGGGACCTCGCCGTCGCCTCGATGCCGGTACCCCTGCGCCGCCTCGATGCCGGTACCCTACGCCGCCTCCCTTCCCTCCCTTTTGCTGCCATGGCCGCATATCTGAGGCGCCCTGCCCGTACTGGACTCCCGGCATGGTCGTGCCATGGTTGTGCTCCTCCACGCGCCTTCCTCACCTGCCCACCCCTCATCTGCGCCCGCCCTGCACTGGACTCCCACCCTCTCCCATGCCACCCGCGGTCATGGCTCGAGCCGCCCGCTGCACTCGCCAAGTCGCCAGCCGCCTTGTCGCGCCCGCTGCTCCTCGCCAGCTCGCCCCGCAGCGAGCTCACCGTCCCCCCTGCGCCTGCGCGACACGGAAGAGGGACGGGGCGGCTCAGCGTGGAGGCTGTCCGGGCGGGGCGGGGCGGGGAGAAGGACATGGAGAGGGTGGGCCCGTCGCGTGGGGAGAGGGAGAAGGCGGCGCGGCGCGTGGAGGGGCGGCGCGAGGAGAGGTGGCGCGGCGTGGAGGCCGTCCGGGCGGGGCGGGGAGAGGGAGATGGAGAGGGAGAAGGCGGCGCGGCGCGTGGAGCGGCGGCGCGAGGAGAGGTGGCGCGGCGTGGAGGCCGTCCGGGCGGGGCGGGGAGAGGGAGATGGAGAGGGAGAAGGCGGCGCGGCGCGTGGAGCGGCGGCGCGGGAAGAGGCACGCTCGCCTGTACTGCGATGGTGGAGAGAGGAGAGGGAAGGGAGAGGATAAGATCGGTCGCCTGCCAATGACAAACGGGTCCCACAAAATAGGAGGTCAGATTTACATGTCACTGCTGGAGTTGGAGTCACAAATCGGGACCCTAAATATACAAGCCAGCCTCTAAATGTCCTTTAAAGGCTCTGTTTTACACGGCCTGCTGGAGATGCTCTAACACAAGTAGCTGCAATTGAACAGTCCTTTGCTCTAACAAGGTAATAAATATGCACCTATGAGAATCTTATTCGATTCAAGCCAGATGAAATCATCCTGGTAACATTTGCTTGTTTTGCATTTTTGTTTTTGGTAGAGAGGCATAGATCAAGGAGGAAAGACGAAGGGAGAAGATCGACATCCTGTGGATGTCTGGGTGGTATGGGCCTCGCATTACTCGTTGCTCCTCCATATCTTCCGCGTAGTCTATTGAGCTTGCCACCGAGAAGCCCATTTGAATAGCCTAAGTTTTGGTGGATCCTATATGTAGGGCGGGCTATGGTTAAGCTTTGATAGAACAGTGTTTGAGATTCGTGTAACGGTTTAGATTCGCGCAGGTGGAGAAAGAAGGGCTGAGGTGCCGCCACGTGTCAGCTTCTGGTTGGTGCGGGTGGGAGGAGGAGGAAAAAAACGGTTTTCAAACTTTAAACACATTTTTCTCCCAAACCGTAAGTCCGTTTTCGAATCCGTTTGAACCATCGTGTTGTTTAGAATTAATGCTACAAAATGAGATCCAATATGAATATTTTTTGAATTTTTTTGAATTTCAAATTTTTTGTCAACATTTTGAATGTACTAAATCAACATTTTATTTGCACTGTGTCAATATTTTTTATATACTATGTCAACATTTTCGGCAAAAATGTTGACTGATTTCTTAAAATGTTGAAATAGAACTACAAAAATGTTGACTCTTCTGTTTTAAAATGTTGACGCTCTGACTTGGGCTGGGCTGCTCAGATTTGATGGGCTATTGGGCCGATCTATTTTATGTTAACCATAGAGGACGTCCTCCGTGTAGGAGGCCCCCTAAGTTTTGGAATGCGAGTCCTTAAGTGATTAATGCAGGTGCCCTCTATTTACGGTCGCTAAGACAGACTTTGTGCTATGTGAGTCCTAAGTGACATGAAGATAACACATCGAGGGTGCTGTAAGCATATATAATCATCTGTGCTGGTTTAGGTGATTTACCAAAAGAGGCGCTACGCCAGCTCGTGTAGTCCATTAGCTAGTATTATACTGGTACTGAGAAAAATATAACTTTTGTTTCATCGAAATGTTTTCTTAGACATCCGGTAGCTGGCTGTATTCGCTCCAAGGGTCTTTGCATTCACTGTTTTAGTCGGAGCCTTATAAGTGAATATTATTAAGGTTTGTTGTCACAAGTTCTGCGGGTAATTTTGGCCCTCACAGCTTAGTTATGCCAAACTAAATTTTCACTGATACCACTGCACTAGGTGGTACTCCAGGAGGCTTGTATCTTGTTTAGTACTAGTATACTTGTAGAGTTGTAGGGTGGATGCACTTAGTCAACTCGTCAGTTTCCGCTTGTCAAATTCTATGACATTTAGGACAGCTAATTTAATTCAAATTGAGCAATATTTGTTCGTCCTAATTAAGAACGGAGGGCGTACATGTTGACCATAGGAGGGACATGAGGATACGAACTGACATAGAGCACGACGTGCAAAAAAAAAAAGAAGTATGAATCCATCCACGACATCGACACATTACAGTCTCTAAAAAAAAAGTATGAATCCATCCACGACATCAACACATTACAGTCCTAAAGAAAAAAGTATGAATCCATCCACGACATGAGGATACGAACATGCAGCGCTTCTTCACTACATTGAGTTATCAGTCTGCCAGTTCCCAAGTTGCAGCAATCTGTTTTTCAACAAGCATGCATTAGTTCAAGTAGTTATGCAAGCCAGAGAGACTCAGACCAAACTGCAACCGTTTATCATCATATCAAACTACATAGTCTAGTATTAGTACAGTGCAGTAGCATTACTTCTTTGCTACAATCAGTTGCTACTTGTACCCAGGTCATGGCAAAGTATTTCCCAACCATAGGTTAGTTTTAGCATGCTCAAAACACCGTTGTTTACCTATAATCAGTGGCAGCTCTGACATTCTTTCTGTAAGTACGATAGTCACATAATACTAAACTTCACAGTAGACGGAACTTTAGGGGCCACCTGTGTCAATGCCACCCCTCGTGCATAATAGCTCCTGGTAGGATCTTTTGGTTTCTTCTTATCCCAGTAGTAGTTGAAGCCGCGATAGTAGTGTGGATGTGTGTCAATTAGCAGCGTCTTCAACACAGATGACCGCTTGAGTAGAAATAGCAAGAGTAGCGTCAATTCAGATTCCCCGCTAAACCCTCCAATTCTAATACTGCTGAGTCTTTCAGAGGTGAAATTCTCGGGCCATCTTATCTTCAGTTTATGTGGTGGTTCCATGTTGCCATAAACCTGCAAGTCTACAAACATTAGAACCAGTTGCTTGGAGAAACTTATGAAAAAGAACTCTGTAGTTTGCAAGTTGTGACAAAAGGGTACTAGATATGAGCAGCATATATTTATCCATAGAAACCAGCAGGGCTGCGAAATGTTTCAAGAATACATTTTGTTATGATATACTAGATAGAAAATTTGTAAAATCCAATCCAAACTTTGGACAAAATAAATCAAATTTGAACAATGACAGACTGGTAAGGGAAAAAAAAAATCCAAAATCCGGATCTTTTAGTGCTGACGATTAGCACGCACAACTTAAATACCTCAAGCTTAAGAGTTTCAACTACAGGGGCAGCTTTAAGGAGATAAGCCACTGATCGAATGCTCTTTCCCCAAGATGAGAAGAGACATAGAACTATTTCCTTCAGACCGGTGAATCTTTCACTGTGTTGCAGTGCATGGGATACCTGGAGTTAGACAAAAAAGCAGAGAGACCAATTCAGCAAGAACACGACTTCAACAACAGATGTTACATGATCAAGTTACAAAATTCTTACATACCTGTAACCGTGCAGGGAATTGCAAGACCAGCGTTCTTAGCTTAGGGAGTGAACCTACGCACTCTAAAGGGCATTCATTCTTCTTCACAAAATGAACTTGGAGTTTGCAAAGTACTGGCGCATATTCATAATTGACATCTACCTTATGTCCCATGTATGAGAAAATATGGAGCTTCGCAGCATTAATACTTATATTAACCATGTTCTTGCAGATAGAAACTTCCAGGGCTACCAATTGTGCATGATAAGTCCTCACATTAATCAACTGATGACATTTTATCAGATACAAATTGCGGAGAACATGGCACCAGCTCATAACATTCATAAAAACTGAATCAACCACTGACACACAGACGAGTGAAAGGGATTCCAGATAAGAGAAGCCACTGAGGTTTGCAGGTGCTGTTTCTAAACTACACTTGTGTAGATACAATTCGTTCAACTGGTAGTCTACCGCATCAACAAAATGCTTCAAAGGGAACTTGTATGGCTCTTCAACCTGTGTGATTGCCATGCCATGGTCGTCACAAAGTGAGATGTGTAGTTTTTGAACATGGGATGCAGCTGCAAAATCAACCCAGTGATCTAGTTCAGAAGCATGGGCCGAGGACAATGGAAATTGAACTCTAAATGTCTTGATTCCATTACCACTATGATGGTCCAAAACCGCATTTACTTTTTGTACGAATTTTGTAGCTTCATCATTCCACAAATCGGGATTTTCATGATAGTTTGACTTTCCTAGCAGCTTTATCCCAAGACCATGGGTGTTAAGGATGAGACAATTAACGTTTTTCCAGAGGTGTCTCCAAGTGGTGGAAAGACTGGCAGTCATTGCAGCTTCCCTTATTGTCGTCAGCGAAAGAATTTCGATCAAAATACGATCTGGTAGAGCACTGATCCTATCAAGATTCTGCAAAGGAACAACATGCTAGTTATTAGGGAACTTTGACATCATTTTTTTTTATACAACGAATGGTACATAATTTTGACAACAAATAACCACATATTGTTCTTTCTCGGCAAACATCTAGCTAACTCATAAAAAATTAATGCTAGAAAGAACATCTGTCATGACGTAATATCATTGGGGACCTAACATATTTTCCTTCAATGTGCACAAAAACACATGATTGTAAATCACTCCGCAAACAAAAAAAATCAATGATTGTAAACCAATATGCATCAATGAATAATTGTATGTTGAACCACCATCACCTGTTTTGGGTATAGGGGGGCATGACACTACTTTGAGTTACCATTAAATTTACTATAACAGTGTATAATTTAAATATATGAGTGATTTTTTTTACAACAAAGGACCAAGACACTTAAACTTAATCTAATGGTTTAGCAAACTGCTAAATTTCTCAATACTCTACTTGTCCTATTGAAACCACCAACCCTAGGTCAATTTTTGCGTACATATGGGATCCGAACTTGTATTGTTAAGCATTTCATAACAGCCATACTCTGAATCTTGCACAACCATAGGTTGCTCTAAATAATTTTTTTCTTTAAAAAAAAACTTGGTCAGCCGTTCTTACAAAAAGTGCACTGCAGTAAAAAGAATTCAAAGAATAGTATGCTTTCTAACTGCACTTTTCATTAGAATGACAGACTAGACTTATTAAGGATAAGTTCTTTTTTATGGAACATGGCAGGTGCTCTGCCCCTGCATTAAGAAAGAAGAAGAAGCTGTCTCAAAGAGTTTACACTGAGCAAAATAAAATGTGCACTAACAAGTACATGGTTGGCCAAATAGCTGGCACGAAGCATTAAGGATAAGATCGAACAACGAAAGAAAAATTTGCCTGCACAGATTGCTGCATAGCCTGAATATCAAGCAAAATCTCCCTCTTCTTTGGCGGGAAGCGCTGAATAGGTCCTTGGATATTGCGCCAATCCTTCCTCTTCTTTGGTGGGATGCAGCCATCTAGAGAAAAGTTGAAATAGTATTAGAACGCCATTTTAGGCCACTACTAAATAGAAACAAAAGCATGTTGCTTCATGCTCAACAAACTGAAGTACAAGGAGCGCATGTTGCCGCTCTCTATTTTGAAAACAGAAGTAGGAAATCATCTCTTCACACATTATTATTCCTGCTTCCCTGAGCATGAATTTGGTGGATTTTACTTCAATTTCAGCTTTATCTTCCCAAATAGGCATTAGGACACGGATTCTGTCACCAACTGAATGACCAAAACCCAGGCATCCCCACATTACATTACCTCGTACCTACGGTCCCCCCAGAGTTCTTGATTATTGAACGAGTTGGATTTCAGGCATTCATCAAAGATTACTGAATTGAGATGTGGCAGTTCCCGATAACAAACTCGTCGGAAGTAAATAAGAATCAAGAAAATAAACATGTCTGAAAATGCATTTCATCACCGGTATCTCCTCTATCGAACCGAACTCCATACTGCAAAGATCCCCGCTATCAATTTTCTGGCCAAACTAAAAACCCCAATTAATCCCAACATTCTATTTGGTGAAGCTCCAACTGCAGAGGACCGAGACCAACCGGGCAAATAGGTTCATATCCGCTCGCAAAGAGACCCCGGGAAATCGGAGCGGCCCCGGTTCCCAATCCCACCCATCGGAATGCCATTAAATCGCAAGCGAAACAAAATGGGGGAGGCAGTAGGGACCAAACATCACCTATGGTGGCCGGCGGCGGCGGCTCCTGCGCCGGCGGCGAAGTGGAGAGCATCGCCCCTCTCCCCTTCGCCGGCGCCCGCTGCTGAGCGAGCGATCAAGCCGAGGGCGGCTTGGTACTGTAGCTTTGCTTACACGAGAAGCCTCCTCACACGGACAGACGGAGGCAGGGGCTGCTATGCTACTCCTAGGCTCCTACTAGCTTGCTATATACTCGAGTGAAGTTGCCGCTGTTCGAGGAAGCATCGGCTGGATTCATCAGGCTCTCTTGCTCGGTCTGTATCCTTTTGGACCCACGTGCCAGTGTGTTTGAGTTGGCTAATACGAATAGCATGTTCGCTTGGCCTGATGCTTATCAGCCGCTATAGTGCTCGCAGTTATTTCTTCTGCAGCCGTTACAGTGATCGCAGTTATTTTTTCTGCAGCCGCTACAGTAAAACGGCTTGAATTCAGCCAGCCGAACAGGCTGATTGATTCTTTATAGTTCAAGATGCGCTCTTGTGTGACCAAAAGGGCGCTAGAAGCACTGCGTCACCACAATGCAAATTGCAGCCCTACAAAGCGGAAGTGTGTCAATAAGCTTGTGTCGCAGTCGTTGACTGGTTTCTCCGGTCTTGGGAGTCAGCTGAATTTTTTCTCTTTTTTTCTCTCCCATGGAAATTGCGTTTTTAGTTTTGGACTTTGGTTGGTCACAATATTTTAAAAAACTGTAATATTTGCCCTTCTAGCCTTGACAAAATTTTACACGATATCTGCCATTCTCGATTAGGCATGCCACATCTCCATTCTCGGTCTCTCCACCTCCGGCCTCTCCTGTATCTCTGCTTCAGCTTGACTCCCCGAATCCCTCCCCTCATGAAGTCGCTTCTCCCCTGCTACTCCAGCGTCCTCGCCCCCATCTCCGTGAAGGCAGCGAGCTGCCGCAATCAACCTAAGGATATCATCACGTTGGATACGACGAACACTTCTTCGCTGGACACGTAAGGTTCCATAACAAGAGCTAGAGAACGAGAATCAGATTTATCGGTGAGTTCGTTCCTAATGTCTTTTATATGTAGTTTTGAGAATAAGTTACTACCTAATGAACTAATTGTTGTTAGAAATCATAGAAACAACAAAGAGGAAGCTACAAAGGTGCTTGGGACATGGAGGGCCAGCAAGGGAGCAACTCAAGTTAGAATTCAAGTCGACTTCGAATCCGTTTCTAAGTCTAGGACCATTACGCACTAAAACGGTCGCCCAAGTCGCATACACGCTCAGATTTGGACGTTCTTTATATGGATGAAAAGCTAAGAAGATTATCTCTCCAATGGCGCTGGTCTCATGCCAAAATTCGTCCGTAGTCGTCGGGAATTGTCAAAACAAATTGACGTACAGAATCTGTCCTGGTGCTGCGCGGCCGTTATTTGATCTTAGGCCTTGTATCTCGTGTGAACCCATTAGAGGGCGCGTCCAGAGGTCCTTGCACGACCCTTAGGTCTTCATAAACAGGTGTCGCCGCACCATTAAGGTTTAGGCTTTGATTGATTGTAAATTTAGCCATTGCTACTTCGTGGTAAACGCGTGTGTCGACTGGACCATTCGTTCTACTTGATTCAGAACTCCATTTGGTGTTTTCAGATCCTTGTTTATCTTGTTCTTGCTTGTTCTTCGATTGCTTGCAGGTAACTATCCTTGTGGTTTGGTTGATCGTGCTCCACAAGATCATGAACAACCATTGGAGTTGGTGTATCAGTCGCTAAGGCGCATCCTTGCTGGTTGTAGTCGGGCCGTGAACGTCTCTCGAATACAAATCGAAGTTATCCCATCCCTCTCACGAAAAGATCAGCAGCAAACCCACTCGAGTTCACGTCATTTGGTAATCAGAACAAAGTTTATCGGTGAGAGATTTATTGTTCTTGTTGTTTTTATTTTTCTATTGTCCACAAAAAGCTGAAAATAATTATTTGGTTAGTTTTCATAATAATCCTATAGACACTTTGACCCTTTTGCTACTGCTACTTAGTTAGGACTTGTTGAGTCTTTGGTTACTTCGGTTTGTGTTGAGTTGCTGGTCTTATTTTTAGTTCTTTAGAGTTTCGAATTCTTGTCACGCGCAGTTCGGACTACGTAACAGTACTAACTTGCGACGGCCACCACGACCACATATGAACTCCGATTGGGGTGTTCTAGTACTTCACGGAAAGCTTGTAAAGTCTACTTTCGTTTGCAACCAGTTGCACATCTATATCTATTCAAAGCTGCGTGCAATCATTTTTTTACTACAAATACCTTTGTTGTTGTACCAAACTCTCTCTGAAAAAAGGGTGTGTGGTGAATTGCTCATTTGGCTTCCTTTTGGCATATATTCAGTTTTTTAGGTTGCCAAAAAAGAAAGAAATGGAAAGAAAAAAAAGAAAAGAGAAAAAATAGGAAAAGAAAAAAAAAGAAAAGGAGCTGATCTTTGTGTTTCATCTTGTTTTCCCAATTAATTTATTTTGAAGTTATCACGCACACAAAATGTTGCAACTATTCATCTTCTGCTATAGTAATCCCTCATCTCAGTGGCGCAACTCACTAAACCACAATTAAATGCTTAATAGTGGCATGAAAGAGATAAAATTTTAAGATCAATGGCATATAAGGGGAAATAGGTTTTACCGATGACAGATCAAAGATTAGAAGTTTAACCATATAAGGGCTTTTCTCTAATTAATTATAGTAGGGATGCAAGAATACCCTTCTTCACTGTAATAAGCAACAACGGTGACATTTACTACTCTGGTCACATTACATTAAGCTTAACGGTAGATGGAACTTTAGGGGCCAGTTGTGCAAACGCCACCGCTCTTGCATAGCTACACCTTGATCCAGAATCTTCAGACTCCTCCCTCTTCCATCTGTAGAAGCCTCGGTAGTAGCTTCGATGTGTGTCAATCACCAGCGTCTTCAGTACACGCGACCTTCTTAATAGAAAGAACATGAGTCGCACCAATTCCGATTCCCCACTAAACCCTCCAATCCTAACAGTGCGGAGCCTTCTAAGGTTGCAGTTCTTAGGCCATTCAATTTTTAGCTCCTTCGGCGATTGCTGATTCCCACTAACCTGAAAATTAAGAAAAAAAATACAACGGTAACGAAAAATGCATTAGTAACAGTAACTATGATTCTTTCTATATTGTTTATCTATTATATATCTGTGAGCAACCAGCAGTATATGGGACCTGGCAGTATCTAATATGATTAATCCAGACGATTAGCAAGCACAACCCATGTACCTCAACAGCAAGTGTTTCAACCAATGGGGCAGCTTTCAGAAGATAAGCCACCGAGCAGATACCCTTTTCCCAAGATGTCAAGAGGCGAAGCACTATCTCTTTCAAAGTGGCAAATCTTTCGCTTTTTTGCAGAACACGAGATACCTGGATATAGCAAGTAAAAGACAAATTGACCAACAATACTTCTCAGGGGTTACATTCCATGCAACAGAACTCTTTACATACCTGTAAACATGAGGGAAACTGCAAGGCCAGTGTTCTGAGCTTAGGAAGATGACCCATGAGGTCCATAGGGCATTCATCGTTCTTAGAGAAAAGAACATGAAGTTTGCTAAGATTTGGTGCACATTCATACCCGATATCAATCTTGTGGCCCTTGTATAAGAAACACCTAAGCTTTTTAGCATGAATACCACAACTAATTAAACTCTTGCAGCGAACTACTTCCAGGACTGCCAATTGTGAACTAGAAATTCTCACATTAATCAACTGATGGCATCTAAACAGAATTAAGTGGTCGAGAGCATGGCAATTGGACATAATATTCAGAAAGACAGAATCAACCACGGACACACAGAAGAGTTTAAGGTAACGCAGATATGAAAAGCCACCGAGGCTGGCAGGTGCTGCTTCCAAACTACAGTAGGCAAGATGCAATAGGTTTAATTTACAGTTCCTCACATCAGCAAAATAATGCAAAGGGAAGTTGTATATTTCTGCGTGCTGTATGGGCGCCAAAGCATTATCAGCACAAAGCCAGAGTTTCAAGCTTTTTGCACAAGATGCAGAAGCAAACGCAACCCAGCGATCCAGGTCAGAAGCATGAGTTGAGTTCAATGGGAATTGGACTTTGAAATTCGTGATTCCAATACCATTGTGGTGTCGCAATACCCAATTTACCTTGTTCACAAACTTTGTAGACTCAGAATTCAGGAAATCAGGATTCTCATCATAAATCGAATTTGCTGAAACTTGCATCCCAAAAGTCCACGTGTTAAGTCTCAGATCGTTGACGTTCTCCCAAAGGTGTCTCCATCTGGTGGAAAGACTGTTGGTCACAGCAGCATCCCTTAATGACATTAGAGAAAGAATTTTGATCAAGATGTCATCTGGTAATGCACTGATCCTATCATGATTCTGCAGAAGAAATAACATTTTTCAGAAGTAAGGCATTTTAAAAATGCATAATACTTTGGAATTTATCCTTTTAACCAGTTCAGCAAGTGAAAGCAAAATTCCAAGCTAAGAGACGGCCCAAACATCTCATCTCCTATTGTAAATTAGCATTAGAAACACTATATCAAGATTAGAGTTATTTGGTTCAATCCACATACAAACGCTGGCACTATAAACCAAAATTTTCCATCCATGAGACTCGAATCAAACAGCCCTTATTGCTATGCAAACCATTGTACGTTGAAACTACCATCACCTTTCCATACTTCTATGTCAGCTTAATTTTCTAAGACTACCATCAATGTAATGCAGAATTCTTATGAGACTCGAATGAAACAGACCCTTATGCACGAACTGAAATTTGATCCATGAGCCTTGAATCAAACAGCCTCTTATGACACTCGAAACCATTATATGTTGAAACTATGGTCACCTATCAATGCTTGTATGTCATGTAAATTGTTGAGACTACCATCAATGTAACACACATTTCTTATGAGAACAAAAATGGTGCGTTTCCTTTAACATACTAAGATTATATATGTTGTAACAAAATACACATACATCAATTCAAAAAAGAAAGAAAATCATCAATTCTAGAATCTGATCGAGTCTAGTGGTTAAACAGAACAGGCAACTTTCCAATACTCTCTATCCAACTAAGGCCGTCAGCTCCTACAATATTTGTAAATCAATTCTGATATGAAATAGATGTTCTCAACTACATATGTGCTGTTGAGCATCACGGTCACTCATAAAACTAGCACAATTATTCTTTCTATATATGAACCATCAAGCGAAATAACCACAAAGAAATACCTTCAACAAGTATATAAGGAAAGATTGCAATTACTTTTTTCTAACAAAAAAGTTTTAAAACAAAAAAGAAATGCACCACGAGAATCAAAGAAATGCACTTGTTAAATTTACATAAACAATGAAAGAAAAATCACCTGCATTGCAGGTTGCTGGGCATTCAAACAAATACGCTTCCTCTTTGATGGGACGAAATCATCTAGAGAAAAGTGAAACTGTGTTAAACTGTTCATGTTCAGGTCAATGCAAACAAAGGCGAAGGGTACAGATCATGTGCTTCGAATTTAAATTTTGTTGGTGAGGCATAAGAAGCCATTTGGCTCTTTGTTTCCCTTTGGTATCTCAACTTCAATATAAACTAATAGTACACTGCTTTATGTCAAAACGTTGAAGGGACTAGGATTAGGAAGAGGAAAGCATGCTCCCACTTTCTAGCCTGCACTTTCAAACATCACAAAATTTAGGATCCACCGATTCTAATCCCTCCCTCCCCTGAGTATTAAATCGGTGGAATATAATTTGCTTCCCACTTCGGCTTCAACCCACAAACATAGCGTTATGCCGTCATGAGATATTCTCTAAAGCCAACTAATCGATCAAGTCCCATCCCTGCATCATTGTCACTCCAAATTTCAGACTGGAGCCCTCAGTATACAGTGAACAAGCTGAATTCAGTGCGAGCAAGGTAGATTGCAGTTTGGGATGTGGTTTCTGGGGATTGAAATCATTAGGATCAAGAAGTTTACTTGTGCTCCTCACCTCTACCCCCAAAAAGTGTTGTCTTTTAACGAAACTGAAATCACACCTGCTATATCCTCTGCCCCGAAAACAAATTTGTACCCTGACACGGCCACTAGATTAGCTCGCCTATACTTTTAGTAAAAAAACCTAATCCTCGCCGGCGGGTTTATTCATGGAGTTTGACGACATATTCTTGGGTGCATGTCAGCAATGAAGGGAGTAGAGAAAATCACCTGCGCTGGCCAGCGGCGGAGTGGAGTCCATCTCGTCCGGTGGGTTCGCCGCTGCGGCCGGGAGAGCGAGACGGCGCCGCAGAGGAGCTGTCGTAGCCCTCGGTGTGCTCTCCGCCTCTCCCCTAAACACAGACGGCTTGCGAGACGTTTGTCCCCGAGATCGGCCGACGATATAGGCAAAAAAATAGGAGGATCTGATTTTTTTTTTTTTTTTTTTTAAGAATTAGGATGATCTGAATTTGATGATGGCACTTTGGCTCTGCCTTTTCTAAACATATTATTTAGAAAAAATATCTTTTCCCTAAAAGTATTACTCCCTCCGTCCCAGAATACTTGGCGCTTTTGACTTTCTGGCATCATCTTTGACTGCTTGTCTTATTCAAATTTTTTTTGCAAATGCTAAAACAAACTTGACATGATTAAAGTATCTTGAATGTTAAAACAAATTATGAAAAATTAAATAATATTTACATAAATTTTTTAAATAAGACGAGCGGTCAAACGTGATGTCTAAAAGTCAAAGGCGCCAAGTATTCTGGGACAGAGGGAGTGCTGTTTTGGTGGTCATTTTGTTCTCACAATTTATTTGATAACATTTAGGGAAGAAGCTTGCTCTCTTGCCATTCCACTCCTAGGGAAGAAGTTGTTGTGCTTATTTTCTCCATGTAACCTCACTCACTCGAATCAACAATCCAAAAAATACAGAAGACCAAAGCAGGACAAGGACTATTATCCTCCGAAAGGTTCAGATCTGGGTAAAAATTCTCAATGTGCTCCCCATCGTGTTTTTTTCGATGAGAAGCAACATGGGTCAGCCCCCAGCTGAACTCCATGATCCCCTGCTCCGGTATCTCCGTATCTCCATGTCCTTCCTCATCTGTATGCCTCGTTCCATGTAGAGTTATAGGACCCTCTACACACGCATACATCACGTGGCCAATACACGCATACTGAGCTCCTTGAACAATTACGTACTAATTACATTTGAGATTGAAAGGGCACGCTCCACCTTTGAAAATGCCAGGAGCAATGAATCGGTAGGTGTCAACTGTCAAGTACAAAAGAGTTTAAACCGCAAAAGGAATACTACGGGTAGGGCGAGTAGAGAAAGAGAGGTGTTTATTTGTGGTAGCCATGTAAGTAAAAAAATTATTTTAACTTTTAAACGCCTGTAATGGCATTCTGCGGTGCGGATTGCATTGAAGTAACAGTAATTTGTATTTGGTTCTTCCTTGCACACCACATTTTTGTTGCATTGCAACGTGTCGGTGTTAAGCACATACATAAAAAGTTTCCCCGATCGATCTGCCATCATGTACTTTGGAACTTCACTGCCGTCATCCCCCGTCAAGTCCCATTTTGCAGAAAAGAAACCGACGGGCGGACGGCACTGCATCCTCGATGAGTTGCAGGCCCATAATTCATGTACTTGGGACAGTTTTCTGCATCTAAGAGCAGGTACAACAGAACACGTAGGCAGTCTTGGAGCCCGTCTCATGCAGTGCCATGTAGATTTTTTGATGAGGTGAAAGAGAGAGAGGGAGGAGAGAGATAAAGGTTGTTGTTTCCTGTGGCAACGAGCTGATCCACGAACTTTCCGCTCGATGAGACGGCACAGGCACCGTTGTACGCCTCACGCCAATTTCTTTCCTTCTCCACGGATCAGGTGTGCCAAATCTTTTTCCCGGCGAATTTACCCGCGCGAAATCACATCTTCCCTCTCAGTTTTGCGCGCGAATTCTTTCTCCTGGCGCGAAGCTGAACCATTTTGCCCCAACATATAAGCTTTTCTCATCCATCCGCCGCCTCCACCTCCCAAATCAATCTGCTTCTCCGGCGTCCCCATCCTGCAACCCCCCTCCCTGGCCGCAAGCCCGCAACCACGGCGATCCTCTCCAACGAAGAACCCATGGCGCCCCTGCCGGCTGCTCAAACCGGCGCCCGCTCCCGACGCTCCTTTCCTCGGGTGCCATCCCCGTCGCGCCAACCCGCGAGTTCCACACCAGCACCAGTACAGGTGCCAACGCCGCAGGCTACTCCTGGGCGGACATGGTTGCAGACGCCCTCTGCTTTTGTGCCTAATTTTTCTTCTCCCGTGGTCCACAGTATTGATCAGAATGCCATGCGCACTCCAATCGAAGAGGACTGGTATGATTACTGTATCGAAATTAGCAAGTAAATTATATTATTCACTAATATTAGCATGTTTATTGTGTGGACACTCGGATTTACATGGCTATGTTGTCTGTGAATGGCTTGTTATATCGATCATTTGCAAGCACTCTTAGAGAGATTAATGTAGATTGGTTAACTAGGTCTGAGATTGTTTGTTTGCTTATATGTGGCCCTAATTAACTCACGTTATGGGTTTCAGTAATATTACAGAATACTGTGATTTGCCGCCTGGCCTTTTCTCCTGTGTAGCAAAGTTGAACTTCACTATTTTTTTTTCTATGTTAGTTGGCTGGATTGCAACTTTCTTTTATCATTTCTTATGATGTGACTAATTGCACTCTTAGTTTAGTTCAATCGCACAAGCTTTTCTGCTTCAATAATAACATAATATTTTCTGCAGTGGAATGGATTCTCGCCCAGCTGGTGGTTTCGTCAATTACTTGCAACAATCACTACCCTTTTTCTCAAGATATTCGTCATATGCCTCCTATGTCAAAAAATTTTCCTTACTTTAGTGGCTCTGCTTCTTATGCTCCCTTCGAGGAACCAAAGGCCACTGAAAGTGAAGCAAATACGTTCCAGCCATTTGCTGAACCAAACATCACACATTCATCCCCTGATTCACATGCTACTACTATTGTTGATGTTGATGGTGGCCAAGATAACAGAGGCAGCAGATCCTCATTCTCGAAAAAGGATGGTGGATGCAGTAGGGTTGGGAGGAGGATGATATGGACACTAGATGAGACCATACGACTGGTAATTTTCTATTAAACTATTTGATACTTATTCATCATTTTCTTACTGTCTAAGCATTCCGTAACCATCGCTATTTACAATGCAGGTCAGTGCATGGTTGAAAAACTCAAATGATCCCATTGATGCAAATTGGAAGATAAATGATCAGTATTGGGGTGCAGTAACTACTATGTTCAATAGCACAACTGCAGATGATCGCAAGAGAGAACTTAAGCAATTGAAGGAACAGTGGCATAAAGTTAACAGAATTGTCAATGCTTTTCAAAGCTCATGGTTGAAAGCAGAACGACTCCGTTCCAATGGAGAGTCTGATGAACAAGTAATGGACAAAGCCATGAAATTTTATGAGCAAAACTTTGAAGAGGCAGTGGCTTCCCTGGCGTGCTAGGGAGCATTGATTGTATGCATTGGGAGTGGAAAAATTGTCCCGTGGTGATCAAAAGGGACCCACAATGATTCTCGAGGCGGTTGCTTCACATGATCTTCGGATATGGCATGCCTATTTTGGTGTCGCTGGCTCTAACAATGACATCAACGTATTGAATCAGTCAACATTGTTTATACAAACATTGAAGGGTGAAGCGCCTGAAGTGCATTTTACAGTTAACGGAACACAATACAATAATGGTTACTATCTTGCTGATGGAATATATCCAGAGTGGGCTGCCTTTGTTAAGACAATTTCGGCTCCCCAGACAGATAAGGACAAAAAGTTTGCAAAGGAGCAAGAAGGGGCAAGGAAAGATATCGAGCGCACATTTGGGGTATTGCAGTCTCTTTAACATTGTTAATCGTCCAGCACGCTTGTGGAAGAGGGTATCTATTGGACATGTCATGAAAGCATGCATTATTCTTCATAATATGATTATCGAAGATGAACGACAACCAGGAGTGACTTCATTCGATTTAAACAGGACTCCAGGTTTATCCTATGCTCTACCACCAGAAGCGAGAACAGGGAATCAAATAGACTTTTCTACAGTATTACAAAGAAATTCCAATATTCGTGCACGGCCAATGCATAACCAGCTGAAGAACGATTTAATCGAGCATATCTGGGAACGTCGTAACTAGTGCTCGTTACTTGTTAGAGGAATATTTTGGTGTATTTTTTTGGTTTATTGAATTAGTACTATCTACTATGAAATAAATTAGGCATAAGATACGCTTCCTCTTCTATTCATTTTTCATAACCTTTTATTTTATATTTTTTTATCCAATATATGATGTTAAACAACCAAGTGCCACGTGCAAGCTACAAAATTAAAAATTATAGAAGATCCCAACATCTATTTGATCTCTCCACTAATTAAGGGCTTTGCTGACAAGCATGAGACAACTGAAAAGACTAGCCATTGTATCTGTTGTTTGATAAGCTGTCTGAAGATTACGTGGCTCATATGAGACGGTGGAAGAGACAACACCATTGTACCTGCCCTAAGACCAGGTATATGAGGCCCACGCAAGTCATGGCGTATTAAACGCAGCGTCGGCATGGCGAATCAAAAAAAAAAAAAAACGCAGCGTCGCCCCTTGCCCAGTTCCCAACAAAACGTCGCCTTGTTCGAGCGCCGGCATGGCGGTTCGCTCGCCGGCGCCACTCCACTCTCTCGTGCGCCGCCGGCGCTCCGCCCTGCTGGCTCGCTCGTCGGCGCTGCTTCGCTCTGGTTCGCTCACCGGCCGGCCACGCTCCCCTCGCTCTCTCGTGCGCCGACGTGACTCGCGCCGCCGCCGGTCGACGCATGTTTATCGCTTGCTCGCTCGCAGGTTGTCGCTCCGGTGAAACAACGACATGCAAATTGTTCAAATCGATGGAGCCATCATCTTCTGGTGAAACAAGCAAGTCTAGGGTCAAACGCAAACGAAAAGTTCTAGCATGCAAGGTAAGTGAGAACATGTTAGCAGGAGGCAACTGGTTTAGATTGAACTCCATGAGCAAAAATTTGGAATGGTTTCTGGTGGGAGGGAGAGGAAACTGGATGGAGGCGTTTAAATAGATGAGCAAGTAACCCAAACGTCACCAGCCTGACCGAGCCAGCGGCATGCAAAAAAGTGAGGCCGCGGAGATCGGACTTGGGACCTCGTCCCTTGGCACCGGCGAAGGCAGCCGCTCAGACAGAAGAATTCGGTGAATAAAGTGGACCCGACACTCTATTTAATAAGGGCATACAGAGACACTCTATGCTAAATGATGTTTTAAACGACCAGAATTGGGAGTATGGAGGGAGTATGCCACTCAAATCACTTCAGCTCATAGAAAATTTTGATCCTGTCACAACAGTGTTCAGGCTACAATACCAAAATAGGTTTTTCTCAATGTGTACTTTATGAAAAAAAAAGGTTCCAAAATTTTCCGAGGAAAATTAGAAGTAATTTTGAGTAAAAGTAATATTGCCTCTAATTTGCATCTGAAAATTTTGAATTTTTCTTCACATATAGTATACACTGAGACGAATCCATTTTACTACTGCAGCACAAATAATGCAGCAATGAGAGCACAATAACCTAACAGTCAAAGTGATTGGAATGGTAGATAAGAGAACTGAATTTTGATCCGATGACAAATAAAAGAAGTGCAAAATATCAATGGCAAATAAGAGACGATTATAATTTCTTATGGCAAATAAGAAATTTGCTCATGCAACGAAGACTACAAAGTTAGCACGAATATTTTTTTACAGAAAAGATATTTTATAGGACAGCCATAACTATGATTAATATGGAGCAACTAAAATTCGGGCTGTCTCAAATAAAAGATAATGAACTTTTAGCCAAAGCATCTGCAATGTAATTCTCATGTCTATGAACGTAGAAAAAGTTCATGCTCATGTTGTCGAGTTGCCTTCAATGTCTCTTTTAGTGTTCTTTAATCAATCTCCATTGTGGGGCTGATTATCCTAGAGTGTTCATGATGAAGGAGATCAAGGTTTCATTATCCAAAAAGAAATCACATTGCAAGAAGCATATGATTTGATAACCAAGATACATGCTTAAAGCTTCAGCATGAAGAGGTGGCTGCAATATGAGTAGCTTGTACTTGCGAGTTCCACATTTTTTTAGCTTGTAGTTGCTACAGTGTGCACGGTTTGGAGTAATATTGTAAATTCTTCTTTGTACACGCTGAGCATTAGCTATGTTTTACTTAGAAGCCTTCAAACACATTGTGCATGGAAAGAATAGGCCTTTTGTTCCATTTTTTTTTTACAGTGGAGATAATTTGAGAAGATTCTTGTTTAGTTTGCTTACTATTCTATGGATATATATTTTCCTGATGTAAGAGCTTTTAAGCACTTTGTTTGTCCAAATACCTTCTTAATTGGTTTCCAAATCTTCTCCCCCTGTTTACATTGGCAAAATCTGCATTGAAAATAGAATGAAGCAAAGGCTGGTTCCATCTTTTTGGTTGGGAAAGCCACGGGTCTGAACTTTTTACTGGAAGGACCTCTTGAGGTTCGTGTGAATATTCTCCCATTTGATTGGTTTGACTTGTCGCCGGGCCACTCCTGAGTCGATGGTTGCACTGGACAGGCCAGCTCACGGCCATGGCGTGGTGAGGCCGTGGCGTGGGTGGGTCACAGACTCACATTTGCATCCTCACTCACATTTGCGTCTTGTATGAACGACAACAAAAAAAAAATGAAGGGAGTGCACCACAATATCTGACCATTTAGATCATGAGTGACGACAAGGATGATGAGATTGATGATGACGAAACAGTAGTATCTTCCTTGCCAAAAAAAAAGAAAAAAAAGAAAGAAGAAGGCGGCGATCTCTTGTCTTTGATAATGGAAATGATATCCATGCGTCTTCATCCAAGAAGAACCACTATTACAAGTTTTCATCGCATCGCATATGTAGTGGAATGTACGTACCAAAATAAAGTTAACCGAGGTCTCCATGATAGACCATTGTAATTAATGCAAAATCCTATTACTAAGGGCCAGTTCCCTTGAGATGAGTCCATGTATTCTCACTTGGACTTATAAATGTGGATACATTTTTTTACAACGGTGAAGAGATACAAGGGGAGTTCAGCCGCAGCATAGCAGAAAAGGAAAATGCAGCTAGCAAGCAATGAAAATGTACTCACAAAAAGAATACAACAAAAACTTCTAAATTCAGAACTATGCGATTTTTGTGTATTCAGTTACAACAGCAGTTTTTGTGTTTGACCCAATAATTTCCGATTGCGTTGTCTTCAGGCCGTCTTCATCACTGATCATCCAGCTATGCTTCTGAGCTCATCAGCAGCTGGAATTCATTATTCATGGTTGAATATGGATCAAGTCGGCCGGGGGTAGAGCATGCAGCTTGAAGAACATTCACTTCCTGCAGAATTAAGGCACCGGATGTGGCTCCTCTCAGAGGAAACATAATCAGTATGCAATGAACGAACAAGCATCTAAAGTTTTAAAACATAGCAGTATATGAGAGAGAGAGAGAGAGAGAGAGAGAGGGCCATGCTTGGCCCCTCGCACGCCATCCGCAGCGGCCACCGATCAAGCTCTCCGGTTGGCAGCCGTGCGAGTGGCATACAGGGAGCCAGGCATATTCCCTTCGTTTTCACCTCTCTTTCTCCTGCCGGCGCCGGCCATTGCTTCCAACATGCTGCCATGCAAGCAAGCTGCTCATCAGCTCTCCCGCCAGTGACTATCGCAAGCACAACACTTATGCTACATCTCGATCTATTACCATATATAGCTGCTTCTCACATTCTTTCACCGAGCAGCTTGCACACACATCTTCAGGGACTGGTGAGTGACTACTGACGAGTAGGAAATTGAAATTGGGAGACATGGAATGAGATTGAAGGTGTTTGGCGAGAAGAAGAAATACGGCTGAGACATGACCACCACTACTCCCACACAAATATATAGCTCCGGACCCCAGAGGCCCTCGATATGCCCTAATCCCACATAATGCACACACTCGCATTACAGGCAGCATGGACACGCTCCTCACCACTCACACCAAACCCTAAATCTAGCTTCTCCACGAGCACATGATACGCGAACACTGACAAACATATACCTGCACGCAGATGAGGAAACACTAGAGGAGGAGGAGCACTAGCTGCTGGCAGCATGACACTGTCAGCTGGAGCCATGCATTCTATCGTTTCGTCCTGCTCGACACGGTGGGTGTAAAATCTTGTGCTTGTACCTATCTACATAATGGTCCGAAAGCACTGGTGCACAACATATATCACAGAATTTGAATGCAGGTATAAAATAAATGTGCACCTACCAAGAGCCTTTTGAACTTTTTGTGTGGATGTTTGCTGCGGCCTCTCTCTGCCTCCTTAGCATAGAGCTGTCCTTCTGGACTTGGGCTCTGGCTGCCAGTGCTTGGCAACAAGTAGGATACGATTCCCCTGTGTGGACCGAACCCTGTGTGGGTCAAGCCGCTGATTCGTTCACTGGCCTCATGCATCAGGTTGCGTGCTCTGCATCAGGTTGCGTGCTCCCTGCTGTATTTTTTACTGCATGCCAAGGTGAGAGGTAGTACAAGCATAACAGGCTTAATATAACCCCAACCCTTATGCCCCATAAAAAGAAAGCTAAACCCTGTACCCTAAAGTACAATTATTTATTATTACCAAGGTGAGAGATCTTAGCAACCATAACGGAATAAACACTGCAGTAGTAAAACCAGTCAAACAGTGTCAAGGCGAAAGAACATGCATGCATATAAAGTGCTTGACAAGAATCTTGTCGTTTCCTTCAACATTTTGAACTTGGCGGGTATGAATTCAGTTCCAACACTACCTGCTTTTTTACTTGAAATAAATTCAGCTGTGAAGTACATGAGTAGGAGAGACAATTTACTGGTATCTTAACAGTACCTCAGCTTCGAAGTTTTTGTGGAAGCAAAATACTCCAGTAGGTCCTCGGTCTACTTCCTCTGTAAAAGAAGAAGAATCAGTTTTTTTTCTTTGGAGGCGACGGATTGGAGACAATGACAATGGGATAATGAAAGATCACTTTTTAGAAATTTTTAAGATTTCTTTTTTTCAAGGAAACTTTTAAGATTTCTGTACTTCATTCATATCCACACCCCTCCTACATGTATGGAGGATTAAATGGGTCTGTTTGTTTCGTGTCCAACTCGCGCCACAGATCGCCGCGCCACAGTATTGGCTCGTCCGTGGTCACCATAGTGTCGCAGTTCAATTTGGTTGCCGCTGCTCGCCAAATGTGTGGCGAACAATTCATCCGCCACACTCGTGACGTGGCTGCAGCGGCGGCACGACGCTGCATCGGACAAACACACCCAATATATCTAACAAAGAAAAAGTCTATTTTACTTCTCTGAACAATTTTTTTTGGTACGTTTCACCTCCTACAAAATATGATGACTCACTTTACTTCCTCAAATAATTCTTCTATCGATGCAATATACACCTTATTGATTTTTTGTTTCTCGGTCTACAAGTGGAATTTGAAGCTCAAATGCGATAGTTACCACAATAACCTACGCTAAAATATTTTTTTATGTCCTTTTATATCATTTGTGTGCATGTATCGTTAATTGCTACTCCCTCTGTTCTTTTATATAAAGGGACTGAGGGAGTATTAAACTATATACATTGTATAAAATAATATATCATAATTTGTTAAAATAGGTTATCGTTTGAGTTGTCATCATGTAAAGTTTAAGCTTCAAATTTCACTTGCAGCCCGAGAAGTAAAAAAACAAAGTTAAACTTTAATAAGATGTATACTGCACCGAACAGAATTGTTGAATAGTTGGTAGAGTCAAATGAGTCATCATTTTGTTTATGATGTGAAACGGACAAAATGAATTATTTGATGGAGTCAATTAAATAGACTATATCTAAGAGAAAAAAGAAGAAACTTGAATAGTTGAATTACATAAAGTCCCGCGCACCTGCACTCTATTAGCACGTAGGAAAACCTACACGAGACATGCATGTCATGTCTCTTGATGTGAGAGTAACGGCTTTGGACGGTGGTGATCGATTGATCGGGGCAGGTCAGACGCAGGCGAGGAAGAGAGGAGTAGATTCGCCGTGGCCGCGCTACCCAACAAGCTCGGCAAATTAAAGCAACTGCTGCAAATTAACTGCGGCGACGCAGAGTGGTTGGTCGATCGTCGATGGAGCTCCGGCGGCTTCCTCTTGTCTTCCTCCGGCCGTCGCCTTCTGCTCTGCTCGCCACCGCGCTGCTGTTCTCTGATGGCAGGGCCGGCCGTATCCACGTTCCTGGCCGGCGGCGGCCGGCTGCATACATGCGTTGCATTCATGCTCTGATCTGTGTCCGTCGTCGATTTATTTCTCTCGCCACTTCTCGGACTCTCTCTAGCTACATGCTCCGATTGGTGAACGAAAATCAAATGCATGCTTTTAATGACTTGTGTGTCATTTTCTATTATACTGATTAATTATACGGAGATAGTGATCGATTACAGATATTGCAATATTGATTGAGCGACACTAGAAGTTTTTTTTAGGTCAGTGTTGGTTTTGTCTTCCTTGTGAGGGGAGTTGGTGTTCTTTTTTTTGTTTTGGCTCTTTGGCCCCGTTGTCGGTCTTTGTGACCGTTTTGTAATCACTAACCTGTTACAAAGGTCGGAATAAATTTTTTTATTCTAAAAACATTGGAATAATAATTTTGCTGAATTCTCTATTCGATCCAGAAACGCAGAGTATAGTTTAGCCAATGAAATGATCTGAAACTCTAACTTGGGACACTGTACTAATGAAAACTATCGAGATAAATATCTATTCAAATCGTTTTTTGAATGTTCAATCTCATTATGGAGAAGGCATTAGACAAACTCCAGTTTAGATAAAATTGGACTGCAGGCAACATACAAGCATTACTAATGGCTGAAAGCTTTTTATTTAATCACAATGGCGAAAAGTAAGGTACGTATTAAGTAGAGGTATGGGGCCAATTATAAGTGAATATGACATGATAACTAGAAATTATGTGCGGCTGTGCCGAGCTTGTTTTGCTCTTGTTATGTACCTTTTTGTATAGATCCCTTTTGATTCTTATGTCAGAATATCGTTTGTTATGCAGTAGGTATGGCCTGAAAAGATGAATTAAAGTTCCATAGCTTCTAAATTCGGGACATAAGAACCAAACCAGTTGAGCTATGCTCGCTCTGCACCTAATCTTTAAACTGAAAAGGAAATCCGATCAAGTTTCGCAATGAACTAAAAAAGATTTTTTTTCCCACTAAATGTATTAGAACCTTCTATTTTCCATACGGAGTGTGATGTAACCTGTTGTCACCACATATTGATCGACTTTCTATGTGATGATGTAAGTGAATGCTACAAGAACTACAGTTGAGGAAAATCAATCTATTGAGCAAAATATGTTTCAATTGAGAAATTGTCAATGTAAGAGCTCTTAACGATTAGCCAATCTTCAATCGTATGTGAAACTGAGGTACAAACATATATATATCACATATTTTGAACCTGCCAGATTGTTTCAAAAAGAAAGATTATTAATATCTGGCAAGGAAGATATTAATTTAGAGGGAGGAACAGAGCCAATTTCAGTGGTGCCGGAAGGGAGGACGTGGTTAGCATGCATTCGTAGGAAAAGAAGGTAACCGGAGAGGCGGAGCGGTGTACGTAAAATGGCAAGGCTGAAAGCTAGGATTGGTTTTTTCCCTATGGCGCGTGGGGCAGCAGCAAGAGGAATGTGAGTAAAATAACTGTTACCGTAGCTTTATATAATCCGATGAGTAACATTTTATTTGTTGACGTGGAGTTCTAGAATTGGAGAGAATGCACAACATTTAATTGTGTTAAGATAACCCAAAGCAAAAGGTGAGTAAAATAGATTTTTGAGAAAATATGTTTCGTTTGAGAAAAAATGTCAGTGTAAGAGCTCTTAATTAATGATTAGCCAATCTTCAGTTACCATGTGAAATTGAGATACAGACGTATATCACATGTTTTGAATTCGCTAGCTTCTTTTAAAATGCAAGATTATTAATATATTACTACCTCCTTGTCAAAACATATGTCATCTTAGCTTTGGACATGAGAATTAACAAGAAGTGTCGTAACCCTAATTTTTGGAGATATCGGGCATCGAACGCGCTGGACTAGGACTCTACCGATGAGGGACGCCTTGTCGGTTACGAAGCCTATTGAAGGAAGGCGAACTCTTATTTTCCTTTGATATGCTCCAACCCTAACTTGTAAAGGGGGCAAGACCCACCTATAAATGTAACCACACCTCCCCACGAGGGAGGGGGATTGGACAATCACACATCTCGCTTATACGGCAATACAAGAACACACTGGACGTATGGCTATTATCCTCGGGAGGCCTGAACTAGTAGAAATCGTGTGTCCGTCTTGATTGATCTTCGCCGAAGCAAAGCGCTCTACCGAACCAAATATCTGCCAAACGCCTCGTTCAGACGGGCTACGACAAGAAGTAAAAAAGAAAGGTGCACAGAAAACGAAGCGGAGAGAGATGGAGATAAGCATGTATTAGGAAGGGAGAGAAACGCATTAGGAATGGACAGGGGCGAAGCTACGTTCTGACCCCGATGATTTTTGGCAAACCAGTGTAACTGTCTCTTGATTTTCAGTGCAGACCCAGTAAAAATTGTTCAATCCTGATGAATGACCCTGATGATGTCTATTCCTGGCTTCGCCTCTGGGAATGGAGTATCTGGCAAGGAAGATATTATTTTAAAGGGAGGAATTGAGTCCATTTCAGTGGCACCGGAAGAGAGGACGTGGTTTGCATGCATTCGTAGGAAATGAAGGCAACCGGGGAGGCAGAGCGATGTAGATGGCAAGGCTGGAAGCTGGATTTTTTTTTATCTATGCTATCAGCGTGGGGCAGCAGCAAGGAGGGAGGAAATTTCTGGGAAGCTTTAGGATTTTAACCCATAAACACTTGGATGTCACTATCGTTACCGTAGCTTTATAATCGAATGAGTAACATTTTCTTTGTTGACGTCGAGTTATCGAATTTTAGAGAATACACAGAATTTAATTATGTTAAGATAAGATAAGCAAAAGCTATTAGCAGGATACACAGCATTTCATTTGACGTGGAGTACTGTATATTCCATTGAAAGTGTTTCTTTTTGGAATGAGAGGCTATGATGGCCAGGCAGGCAGTGGCACTGGCACCGCCGGCATAGCAAGCATTCTCGGCTTGCCTGGAGGAGCACCATGAATGCACAGGCAATGAGGGCAACACGCGCAAATTTCCTAAGGCCTAAAGGCCTTCCACAGCAACAAACAACAAATAGTTTGCCAGTTTTTTACTGTTTGAGACGTAAATTGCTTATGACAGCAGAACAGAGCTGAACCTCTTATATATAGTTGTAAAAAAAATGATATTGACGAGTATTTCTGTTTCTGTCTTCAATGTTCATTATTCAGAACAATAGCTGAGTCTTTTCTTCTTTTCATTAAGAAGACGACTAAGAACCACACAAATGGGTTTCAGTGGATTCGGACATGCATCATTATGAAGTTCACAAGCAGTTTATCTATCCTACAACTGTCCCTTTAATTGATAATGAGATGCTACTGAACCCCCGAATGGCCGAGGTGGCAAGATGGTTTTAGCAAAGAGACAAACATTTCTGATCAATAGGAGGTGTCTAGGAATCTTATTAGCTCAGTAAAGAACAAAAGCATCACTGAGAAAGAAAAAAAAAATCTGAGCTCACTAAGCATGGTTGCAGTGCCAGTGCCACCACATTACTTACTAATTGTTGTTTCGAGCAGGAGCCATGTAGCTGTAACTCTTGGAGCAGCATTTGAACAAGAGTAGCATTTGAGGTTCGCTATAATAGCTAGTGCAAGCCATTCACATGCTATACGATGCTCTAACTCATGAACAAAATGGAGAACCCAAATGTAAGCTTACACTGCAACGATTTCTCCAAATCATCCCATTTGCAGGCCTTCTCCACATCAGCTAAAGCGGTTCATGAGTCCAACAGTACTCCCTCCGTCCCAAAATAATTGACGTTTTAGCTCTCGGCACGGAGATTAAGAAAAGTTGGTAAAGTTAGGTGCGCAGAAAACAAGGAGGAGAGAGATAGAGATAGAGGTGTATTGGAAGAGATAAAGGTGCATCGGAAAGTGAGAATGCAAATTATTTTGAGAAAACTGGATGATGCTAGGATCACTAGTAAATTGGGACAGAGGGAGTACATTTGAATGCCTTTCCAGACTTACATTGTAATATCCATCCATCAATATTCCGTTCACAAGGAATTTCAGACTTAAATATCTTTCAGGAGACACTTACAACTATAGTAGTTTTTTTTTTGCCATGAAGTGCCAAAATAGTTGTAGGTTTCTGCAACTGTTACCAAAAGCTTTAGTTTTCTGCAACACATGTCAAAATAATTGTTGGTATTTAAAGTTTACTCTTTTTCGAGAACATAGTTTTTGAAATTTCTCTACTTCTTTAAAAGAGGGAGTCGGTGATGATGGTGTTCGTGCCATCCTGCAATTTGGGCCGTTGGATGTCCATCCAACGAATCTATACTCTCCGTTTCGTGATGTTTCTTTGCGCCGACAGATGGGCCCCGCAGACCATCGATGCGCTGCTCCCCGCCCACTTTGACACAATCGCTCCCGTCTCCACTCCACCCGCCGCCGCCGCCCCGCACCCGCCCCTTGCCACCCCGTCCCCTTCCTCTCGCGCTGTACCGCCGGCCGCCCGGCCCCATCGAATCTCCCCAAGATCTGCTCATATTCCTCCTTTCTGGCTACTCCCTCACGGAGCCTTCCCTCCTCGCCATCGCGATATCCGCTGCACCGCCGCCTCGATTGTCTCTGTGGGGGCTAAAATTGCTCCGACGCGGCAGCTAAGCGAGCAGGCCACTCCATCTGTCGACGGACACGTTTCGGCTGGGACAGTTTGGCTGCGGCGGCCATGTCTTCCGGCACTTTGCGCTTCGCTGGGAAGGAGAGAGATGGGCAATCCAGCTGCGCCATGGTGTTCTGTTCGCCGTCCAGACCCATTGCCTCTCTATTTGGTTTCCATCTAACATCGATTTTCCTCCCTGGATTAGCTTTCCATCTCGATTTTCCTCCCCGCATTACTGCATTAGCTTGCCAGGCCACCACGGTGGCTGAACACGCAACTGAGACGCTGTAAGTGAAGTTTCTTGGTGAGATACTGAGATCGGCATCGATGAGAGGCCACGTCTATGATTTCCACATTGATTTTAGGCAAATGCATGTATTATCTGCAATTGATGTCTCCTGGTTGCAGTCATTCATGGAGATTCAGAATAAATCATTTATGTTTGTAGCATGAAGAAGGAACCACAAAAATAAAATTAAAAAATGCAATGCCGAAGTCTTGACAAGGATACTAATAAAGAATATAGTTTTGAAATGATGTGGTTGTTTTCTGACAATTTGGAATTACTTCATTCAAATAGAATTGCATTATTTCATTGAACCTATTAGCTGATTAGTAGGTTCCGAGGAAGTTCAGTTTCGGCGAACCTATTAGCTAATTAGGTCCTGTTTTGCTCAACAATCGGAACTCCAATGCTGGTTGTACATGTCTATAGATTTTTTGTATTTTTCTTCACACCATTCATGTAAAAAATTGCCAATTCATGCTTATCAAGTCAAACTACTGAATTCATCTTGTTGAATTTACTGCTTTTCCTCAACTTCGAACCACATGGTATTTGTCATGAACCAAGTCTGACTGATGCCCTAACAAACTTGACAAGCTTAAGAAAAAAGCAAAACAAAGTTGCAAAACACATCGGTTTGCAGTAAATTGAGCGGCTTACGTTATCTTGATTTAGAGTTTAACTGCTGCCATTAGCCATTGTTTAAATTTATGGTTGTTCCGTGGCAAAGCACGGGCATTGTGCTAGTACTAAAAAAAATTTAATATCCATCCACCAATGTTCTGTTCAAGAAGGACTTCGATAATACTAGGTTTCACATTACTCGATTACAAATGTAGGTTACAAGTTCTGCAGAACAGAAGAGAAACTTTATTTCACAGCAAGACTACTGGCGCAAAAGGGTTGGGTAAAGAACAATAGATCATCACTATATTTACATGCCCATGTACATAAATGACTATATAATGGCAGGCTACCACTTTGTCAAGCTGAAATGACCTCCCCTTCTGTTTTGCAGAACTTGTATATCGCGAAGTCTTAAGTTTTCCATGATCTACCCTATAACTTATAAAAGAACCAGCTTTAATTCCTTAATGTCTTTTAAAGAGGCTAATGCTGATCTTTGAAGGCCCTGACATTCCACTGTGGACTGGATGCTATTTGACGCCCCCCTTCCCCAGCTTGGGCAGATCAACTACTCCTGGAACCTGAGAGCTGTCCTGAAACTTTGACACCCCCTTCCTCACAGCAGCTGCTTGGCTTGCATAGCTGAAGGCATCCGCAACCAAACCCCTGATGATAGTCATTGTGAAAGACCTTGCCGATTCAAGAGAGACATTGCTGGGAAAACCTACAATTGAAGAAAGAAGGCAAACATGTTAACCAAGTATCATATATATAGAGGTTGAGGAATGTTGAAATTGGGAATAGCACCAAGCCGCACAACTACTGACACAGAAGCCTAAATCAGATATATGCTATCACTATTTGTTCGCTGTCATTTCGGCAGTGTGGCCAGTTGGTGATGGATGTTCGAATCAAACATGTCATAATCGCAAGCATTCAGGTGGCTAATTCATGTGCACCAACCACATTCCCTGCCAAGTTACAGGGAATCTAATATAACCAGGACAAACAAATGATTTCAGGGCCATGCCATGTTCCTGAAATAGTGAAAATAGTTCCCCTTTTTATGTCATTTATTACTACCTACGAGAACATGTAGTGACTACACAAGCTGAATCTCTATAGTGAAATATTTAACCCACCGGTACCATTTACGGTTAAAGATGATTTCTTGAAAGGGGGCACAATAACAGAACAACACTGCAGAGTAACATACCACTGTTGTCGTAGTTCTTGACGAGGACGTGCTGCGGCAGGCCGATGCCGACGCCGGCGATGGTGAAGCCAACGCTGAACCCCACGCCGCAGCCGGCGCCGACGTACCCAATCACCTCGGGCCCGAACCCGGGGCCCCAGCCCACTCCGCAGCCGAGCCCGAGCCCCATGCCCCAGAAGGTGCCGGCCGTCGGGTGCACGGGGTTCCACCGCTCGTAACGCCCAAGCACCCCCTTGATAATCATCTTCGGCTTCACCGCAACCTGCACAGTAAGACAAGATGTCAAAGAACAACCTCAGAAAAATCCAATTTTTCTGGAAAAGATGAAACGGGAAGGAGGTACCTGAAATGGCAGCGCTACAGGGTTGGGCAGCGCATTTGCTGCCGCTGGCGCGGCGCTGCTTTGGTCGGCAGGCGGCGGCGGGTCGTCGAGCTGGTGGGAGTCGGGCATCCGCTGCTGCCGCGGTGAAGCAGCCTCTGGGCTTGGTATGGTGAAGCCCTGCTGGAAGCCCCTCTCGAAGCCGTCCGCGCTGCCGGCACTGCAGATGTTTGGCAAATCTTATCCTATCTCCTCCTCGTCGCCGGGTTTTGTCCGAGCCCAATCCGTCGCCGTCGTGGGCGCCTACCTTATCCGGCTGTGAGGCTGTCGACGTACAGCGCTGGCAGAAAGTGAAATGCCGTGCACTTTTTTCCCTCCCTTTTGGGCTGGTAGAATTCAGCCCGTTTCAGTTCTGCTTCTTCATCCAATCCAGGCCCACAAGTCTTACCGGTCTGCAGCCAGTCTGAAATATTACCTGAACCAAAAAATTTCTGTCAGCTGAAAACAACATCTCCTCCAAAAATAAAAAGCTGAAAACAATATACCCCAATCAGTCCGTAACAAACTTGGTTCCAACAAATATTCAGACAATACACAGGTAAAAATAATGGTGTAAAAAGTTTCTTTGTCGGAAAACACGGACAAGTACAGATAGTCAGGTAAACACAATTACATATACAGGTTTCCAAGCTGCTCTACTATAAACTTCACGTGCTTAGGTCAAGTGCAACAAACATGAGAAAAAAAACAACTGATGTTAAAAACTCAGAGCTGTACAAAGAAAGTTCCCTAACTCTGATCATCTGGGGTCCCTAAAGTTGCCTGGGTTGCTGAAATCTGAAGTGCCGAAATCATTGGAACGTCTGTCGTAACGAGAATCTGAGTTATCAGAGGTCCTAGATCTCCTATAGTCAGCATCGCCACGCCTTCTGATATCACCTTCTCCAAAGTTGCCAAATCTATCAGAACCACTGAAACTAGATCTGCCAAAGTCATTGGAAGGTCGTCTAAAACCACCAGATCCACCACGATATCTCAAACCAGAGTCTCGGGATCCACCGAAGCTGTCAAAATCACTAAAGCCACGGGAACGGTTATCGTCAAAGCCACCGTAACCTTCACGGCTGAACGAGGACCCGCCCATCCTTCTGCTTCCAACTGACCTAGAGCGAGTATCTCTCATGACATTAAACATATCCGCAGCCTCATCTGCAACTGGCAGTTTTGGAAGCTGCATGTTTGTTTTAAACACAAATCAGTGAACGAGTATCCTTCAGCCACAAAATAACTTCATCAGGATTCAAGAGGCATGATAAGTAAGACTACTTTACCTCTGTGAACCTGCATCCTATATCTTGCTCAATGACTCTTACAGCTCTTGTCTGCTCGTACGTGTATATCAAAATTGCACTGCCTTTCTTCCCAGCTCGTGCTGTTCGTCCTGATCGATGAACAAATAACTCCGAGGTGTTTGGAATTTCATAATGTACCACCTGAATGTATAGGAGGCATAAGATTCTCTTAGTTAAGCTATGCAATGCACATCAAATAGCCACAACAGATATTTTTCGAGCAACGAAAACGTTTGTGTTAAGTATCTCAGATTACTTACTAGATCAACATTGGGTATGTCCAACCCACGAGCTGCCACATCAGTTGCCACAAGGATATTAAAGCTGATGGAATAAGCCTTAGGAGTAGTTGCTATTAGTGCACTTGTTTAGCACTTAATCTATTTCTATTTGGACTAATGTTGTTTAGCTTCCTCTATATATATGTACCCCATCCCTGTATGAACTAGTTGACTGGGCAACAATTGGCACCAGAGCCAGTTTAGGTTATCAAATTTACGAAATTGCCACCGCCCCCAATCCTCCCCATCCCGCACGCGCGTTCTTCCTGGAAGACGGCGGCGGCGCGCAGCTCCTCTCGATCCGGACGCGGCGGCTCGTCGCGGGCCCGTACGCGATCCAGGACGCGGAGGCGGCGCGGCTGTACCTCGGGCCCGACCCGCTCCTTCGCGAGGAGGAGGCGGACGGCTGCGCGCATCTTCCCCGAGGACGGTGCGGCTCGGACGCGGCCCGGCAGCGCGACCCGCTCGCGATTCCCGTCAGGAGGCGGCGCGGCGGCCTGAGCTCGGCTCGAGCGCGGCTCTTCCCCGACCCGGACCAGCGCGGCAGCAGCTCGACCTCGACTCTCTCTCTCTCTCCTGTCCTCCATGGCAGACCTTCCGCGCGCTTCCTCCCGTGCCTCGCTGAGAGCGGCGGCCGGCGAGGGCGCTGCGCCGCGCGCCCCCTCCCGCGCCTCGCGCGCGAGCAGCCACGGCTCGGCCACGTCGAGCGCGCGGCGCCGCGCTGCTGAGGCGGCGGTCGAGGCAGCGGGCGCGGCTGCGGAGGCTGAGCGGCAAGCGGCTGCGGCTCGCCGGGCGAGCGCGGTTCGCAGGGACGCGGAGGAGCGCGAGGAGGCCGCAGCGCGTGCTGCGCGCTTGGCGGCGGCGCAGGCGACGGCGGCGCGGGCTGCTGAGGCTGAGCGGCAGGCTGCAGCGGCGGCTCAGGCCGCGGCGGCTGCGGCTGCTGTGCAGCGGCAGGTGGCGGAGGAGGCCCGGGAGGCCCTCGCTGCATTGGAGCAGCGGGAGAACCGGCGGGCAGCACGGGAGGAGGACCGGGAGTTGGAGGTGGACCGGTGGGTTCGAGATGCGCGCCGAAGCGCCCATGACTCTGGTTCCGACCTCGACGACCGGACCGGTGGCACACGCACACCTCCACGGCGTCGACGTGCCTCTCCTTCCCCGGAGCGGCGCCGTGAGCGCCATGAGCGCCATGGGCGGCGAGCTTCCCCTCGCCATGGTCGGCGAGGCTCCCCGGTCGTCATTCGGGAGACCGGCGGGAGCACGCAGTGGCCTATGCTCACCAAGACCAACTACACCGAGTGGAGTGCGGTCATGAAGGTGAAGCTGCAGGCGCGGCATATGTGGGAGGCGGTGCGGTACGGCGACGTCGACGACCACGAGGACCGGCGGGCGCTGGAGGCGCTGCTCGCTGCGGTTCCGATGGAGTTGGCGGCGACCCTGGCGGAGAAGGAGACCGCCAAGGAGGCGTGGGACGCCATCGCTGCAGCACGGGTTGGCAGCGACCGTGCTCGCAAGTCCACCTTGCAGAAGCTTCGCAAGGAGTGGGACCGTCTGGCTTTCAAGCCGGGCGAGGACATCGACGACTTCTCCCTCCGCCTCTCCGGCCTGATGCAGCAGATGGCGCGGTATGGCGGCGAGGACATCGACGAGGAGAAAGCTGTCGAGAAGTTTCTCCGAGTCGTCCCCAAGAAGTACACGCAGGTCGCCATCTCCATCGAGACGTTGCTGGACCTCTCCGAGCTGACGATCGAGGAGGTGACGGGGCGGCTCAAGGCCGTCGACAACCGCGAGGACCACCCTCCTGTCGAGTCGACGACTCCGGGAGGCAAGCTTCTCCTCACCGAGGAGCAGTGGCGTGCTCGGCAGGGTGAGCGGAAGAAGGGGGAGTCCTCGGGTACGTCTACCGGTCGCGCACGCCGTCCACGCAAGAAGAAGGACAAGGCTCCTCCCGCGCGCGGTGGCGCCGAGGGCGGCGGCGGCGGCGAGCGCAAGGCCACCCGGGATGACACTTGCCTCAACTGTGGCAAGACGGGCCACTGGGCGAGGGACTGCAGGAAGCCCAGGCGCAGCGGCCAGGCTCACGTCGCGCAGGCAGAGGCCGACGGTGAGCCGGCGCTGTTCCTGATGCACGGGGGTGTCGAGCTTCACTCCACTCCCGGCCCGACGGCTGCGCTCCTCCACCTCGACGAGTCTCGCGCTCACGCCTTCCTCGGGAAGGGTTCGAGCGACGAGAAGATCGACGGCTGGTACCTCGACACCGGCGCCACCCACCACATGACCGGTCGACGCGAGTTCTTCTCCGACCTGGACACCAGCGTGCGAGGCTCCGTCAAGTTCGGGGACGCCTCCGCTGTGGAGATCGAGGGCGCCGGCTCCGTCATCTTCATCGCCAAGACTGGCGAGCATCGGTTGCTCACCGGTGTCTACTACATCCCCGCGCTGAGGAACTCCATCATCAGCTTGGGACAGCTGGATGAGAACGGCTCGCGCGTGGAGATCAAGGACGGCCTTCTGCGGGTGTGGGACACTCGCGGCCGCCTTCTCGCGAAGGTGAACAGGGGGAGCAACCGCCTCTACGTCCTCCACGTCGACGTGGCGCAGCCCGTGTGTCTTGCAGCCCGGCGGGACGACGACGCATGGCGGTGGCACGAGCGCTTTGGGCACCTCAACTTTGAGGCCCTGAAGAAGCTCGGGGCCAAGGAGATGGTGCGGGACTTGCCGCGCATCGACCACGTCGAGCAGCTCTGCGACACCTGCGTGCTGACGAAGCAGCGGCGACTTCCCTTCCCGCGTCAGTCGAGCTTTCGAGCCAAGGAGAGGCTTGAGCTCGTGCACGGCGACCTCTGCGGGCCGGTGACGCCAGCCACTCCAGGAGGCAGGCGCCACTTCCTCCTCCTCGTCGACGACGTCTCCCGCTACATGTGGGCAGTCCTCCTCCACACCAAGGGTGATGCGGCAGACGCCATCAAGCACCTTCAAGCCTCTGCGGAGAAGGAGTGTGGGCGCAAGCTGCGGGTGTTGCGCACGGACAACGGCGGCGAGTTCACGGCGTCTGAGTTCGCGGAGTACTGCGCCGACGAGGGGATCCAGCGGCACTTCTCCGCGCCGTACACCCCGCAGCAGAACGGCGTCGTCGAGCGCCGCAACCAGACGGTGGTGGCTATGGCGCGTGCCCTCCTCAAGCAGAGGGGCATGCCGGCGATCTACTGGGGAGAGGCGGTGATGACGGCGGTTCACATCCTCAACCGCTCGCCCACCAAGGCCCTCGATGGCAAGACGCCATACGAGGCTTGGCACAGGCGCAAGCCAGTGGTTGGCTATTTCCGCGTCTTCGGCTGCATGGCGTTTGTCAAGGAGCTCAACCACGTCAGCAAGCTCGACGACCGGAGTACGCCAGGGGTCTTCATCGGCTACGCAGACGGCGTGAAGGGCTACCGCATCCTTGACCCTGAGACACAGCGCGTGCGGGTGGCACGTGACGTTGTGTTCGACGAAGGGCGAGGTTGGGCGTGGGGCAAGGCGGTGGACGACGGCACGGCCTCGACCACCAGCGACTTCACCGTCGAGTACGTCTACTTCGAGAGGGACGGGGGAGTGGGCAGCTCTCTTCCACCGAGCGTGCCCCCCTCGTCTTTGGGCTCACCACCACCACCACCTCCGCCGAGTCCTCCTGCACCGACTCCTCCGGCTTCGCCCCGTACCCCCACACCGGCACCTACGCCTCCAGGCTCGGCGTCGGCAGCTTCGGTCCACGACGAGCCGAACCCGGTGGAGTTTGCCACGCCGCTCTCCAACGACGACGACCGCATCGACGCGTACCACGACGACGAGCCGCTGCGGTACCGTACGATGGAGAACATCATCGGCGAGCAGCCTACCCCAGGGCTGGTGCAGCGCGGTGCTGATGAGCAGCTGCACCTGGCGCACGGCGACAGCGAGCCCCGCTCCTTTGCAGAGGCGGAGAGGGACGCGGCCTGGCGGGCCGCGATGAAGGTGGAGATGGACTCCGTCGAGCAGAACCGCACCTGGGAGCTGGCGGATCTCCCCGCTGGCCATCGCGCTATCTCCTTGAAGTGGGTCTTCAAGTTGAAGAAGGATGAGGCCGGGGCGGTGATCAAGCACAAGGCGCGCCTGGTGGCGCGCGGGTTTGTCCAGCAGGAGGGGATCGACTACGATGACGCGTTCGCACCCGTTGCACGGATGGAGTCCGTGCGTCTCCTCCTTGCGCTGGCAGCCCAGGAGGGATGGCGCGTCCACCACATGGACGTCAAGTCGGCCTTCCTCAACGGCGACTTGAAGGAGGAGGTTTACGTGCACCAGCCGCCGGGATTCGTCATCCCCGGGCAGGAGCACAAGGTTCTGCGGCTGCGCAAGGCCCTCTATGGCCTACGACAGGCGCCGCGGGCATGGAACACCAAGTTGGACGCCACCCTCAAGGCGATGGGCTTCGAGCAAAGCCCGCACGAGGCGGCCGTCTACCGGCGGGGCCGAGGAGGCTGTGCCCTGCTGGTGGGCGTCTACGTCGACGACTTGGTCATCACTGGAGCCAAGGAAGCGGACGTGGAGGCGTTCAAGGCTGAGATGAAGACCGCCTTCCAGATGAGTGACCTGGGGCTCCTCTCCTTCTACTTGGGGATCGAGGTGCACCAGGACGACTCCGGCATCACACTTCGACAGACCGCCTACGCCAAACGCATCGTTGAGCTAGGCGGCCTCACCGGCTGCAACCCCTCACACACACCCATGGAGGAGCGGCTGAAGCTGAGCCGCAACAGCACCGCTGAGGTGGTCGACGCCACGCAGTACCGGCGCCTTGTGGGGAGCCTTCGCTACCTCGTCCACACGCGGCCGGACTTGGCGTTCACTGTCGGGTACGTCAGTCGGTTCATGCAGCGACCGACACAGGAGCACATGCAGGCGGTCAAGAGGATCATTCGCTATGTGGCGGGCACCCTCGACTACGGCCTGCACTACCCGAGGTGTCCCGGCGCGGCACACTTCATCGGCTACAGCGACAGCGACCACGCCGGTGACATCGACAACAGCAAGAGCACGAGCGGGACGCTCTTCTTCCTCGGCAAGTGCCTTGTCAGCTGGCAGTCGATCAAGCAGCAGGTGGTGGCCCAATCCAGCTGTGAGGCCGAGTACATCGCCGCCAACTCTGCTTCGACCCAAGGTCTCTGGCTAGCGCGACTGCTTGGTGATCTCCTTGGTCGAGAAGCCGAAGCAGTGGAGCTTCGGGTGGACAGCAAGTCCGCCCTCGCGTTGGCTAAGAACCCCGTCTTCCACGAGAAGAGCAAGCACATCCGGGTCAAGTATCACTTCATTCGGAGCTGTTTGGAGGAGGGGAGCGTGAAGGCCGAGTACATCAACACCAAAGACCAGCTCGCTGATCTACTTACCAAGTCACTTGGAAGGGTCAAGTTTCAGGAGCTTCGGTCTCGGATCGGGATGGTTCAACTACCCCTTAAGTCTTAGGGGGAGAATGATGGAATAAGCCTTAGGAGTAGTTGCTATTAGTGCACTTGTTTAGCACTTAATCTATTTCTATTTGGACTAATGTTGTTTAGCTTCCTCTATATATATGTACCCCATCCCTGTATGAACTAGTTGACTGGGCAACAAAAGCGACCATCACGAAATCCTGAGAGCGTCCTTTCTCTTTGATTCTGTGAAATATCCCCATGAAGCGCCTGGCATGGATAACTCCTTCCCATAACATATGCCAATCTATCCGCTTCTCGTTTAGTTTGAGTAAAAACAATGCACTTTCCACCATTAGCATGCTCCTGAGGAGATGATAAGCGAAAAATTATTATGTGATGTGCTTGATAATGATAACACACATAGGAAGTGAGGATAATGCTCACTTTTATCAATGGACCAAGAATTGAAGGCTTCCCATAGTTGTCAGAGGCAATTGAATAGAGAGAGATTCCTTCAGGTAATTTCTGGTTTGAATCACCAACCTGAAGAGAAAAAGTAAACAACAGGGAATGTTAGCCATATGCTCTGCCAAGAAGAAATCTAGATTAAGTTCAAGTACTGTTTGAAGTTTGTTTTCAAAGGGAAACTTTGATGCTCACATAACACTTTACAAATTGTTTCTAACAATGGGAAGACCTATTCCTGTCAGCACTTCATATATCAATAGGAGTTTTGCTTTTTCTGATGTGCTCTGGTCAATGAAAGTGACTCCAACCAATTGGTATAATATGCAAATGTATACAACATGATCCATGGCTATCAAAAGAGAAGATAGGATGCGTAAGATAAAAGGAACAGGGAAAAATAAAACAAATAAAGTCACTCACAAGGTCAACTACAACTGGATCTTTCAAGTACTTGTTAGAAATTTTTCTTATCCAAGCAGGCATTGTTGCAGAAAACATCATACTTTGACGATTCTGTGGCAAATTCTCCATGATCACCTCGACATCTTCATCAAAACCCACAGCCAACATCTGGTCAGATTCATCTAGAACAACGAACTGGATCTCTGAAAGGTTCAAAACACCTCTTCTCAAAAGATCAATAACTCGACCTGGAGTTCCAACCACAATATCAACACCATAGTTAAGAACTCTCATTTGTTGATTGATGGGAACACCTCCATAGACACAGAGAGTATCCAAGGGAGCAGATTCTCTAAATTCCTTTTCAACCTGTCGAGCTAGTTCTCTTGTTGGTGCCAATACTATGGCTAAAGGGTTCCTTCCCCTCCTGCACACATCACACTATGTAATTATTACAATAAATCCTATCTCTTTGGAAGGTAAAATTTAAAGGATTGCGGAATTTGAAAGAGAAACGAACCCATGCTTCTCATTGTATCCAATAATCCTGTCCATGATAGGAATACCAAAGGCCAAGGTTTTTCCAGTTCCAGTTCGAGCACGGCCAATCATGTCTTTTCCTTGCATAGCTGGCTCAAGAACAGCCCTCTGGACAATAAAGTAGCATGGCAAAGTCACGTTTCAAGTCCAACACAATTTCATATACGCCAGCTTTTTAATTAAGATGGCAGAAGGAATAAGGTAAAGATGCTTAGCACTAGCTATTCAGGTTTTGCACATTAGTTACAAACTGGACAAGTTATATTTTTGCATATATATTGAACAGATTACATTAGTTGCAAATACATTTGATTCGTGGAAAACCTACCAACAGAATGGCATAGGGCTAGAGTAAAATCCACTGATTTCATCTTAATAGTTCCAAATTAACTGTACATCTTACAGCTTTCACCCAAAAGCGTAGCTGAGATCAAATTACACATCTTTTTTTTATCCCTTGAACTGAGTCAGCAGCGTGCAAAAATACAGTAGCAGAAGCAAAGGGGGTGTTTGGAGCATCTGGGCTAACAATTAGTCTGAGGTTTGGATGCCAATTAGAAGGACTAAATGTTGACTAATTGCATAACTCATGAATAATTTGTGAGTAGAATCCAATGATCCCAATTAGCTCAAGATTACTCCATATTTACGGTAGCACTACATGGACTAACCATGGCTTAACTAAGATCACTGGATTCTACTCACAAATTAGCCATGGATTATACAATTAGTCCATGTTTAGGCCTAATTGGTATTGGTCCTAACTGTTTTTTTTTAGAGTTCAAGGAGGGGGAAATCCCCATCCCCCCCCCCCCCCCCCCCCCCCCCCCCCCCCCCCCGCCCAGTCCATATTGCATTGCAAACAGGACCAAAATTCAGTTTTTACAGCACCAGTTAGTCGCTCAACGCTCACCAGCCTCAGATAACAGAACCAGGAACCAAAAGAAAATTACAACGCTTTGCGCGCACCTACATCAACTAAGCCCCTGTCCCAACTGTTAGTCCGGATGGCTCCAAACACCCGCTAAGTTACATCATTCAACTACGAAGTTGGATCAAAGCTGGCAATTCGGTAGCTCGTGACTCGTATGCATCACAGAATTGCGTCGCCATTAGCATTTCATTGGAAAATTCTACTACCAGTCCCAATCAAAATCAGACCACAATTTCAGCTCCCGATTCGGACGCGAGATGTGGTACCTGGATGGGGAAGAGCTTCGTGATTCCCCGCGCGGCGAGCCTCTCCACGATTAGCGGGGAGATTCCCAGCCTCGCGATCTCCAGTCCCTCCTCCCCAGCGGCCACGCCCGCCTCTGGTCCAGGTTCTGCCCACGACGCGGGAGTCTCGCGGAATCCAAGCGGTCTCGCGGAACCATGGAACGCCCGCCTCGGCGGCTCCATCGCCGGCGGCGTGGGCGCGGGCGCGCGGCATATCGGCTCGGGAGGGGTCGGCGGCCGCGACAGGAGCGCAGAGAGGAGGGTTCGGCGGTATGCAGCAGCCGGCGACGAGGAGGAGGAGGCGAGGGTGCGGCGGAGCAGGGAGATCATCGCGGCGGAGACGAGGGCGAGCTAGTGGCGGAGCTAAAGCTCGGGGCAAGCTGCAGAGTAGCTGAGCAGGGAAGTCTCGTTTAACAGCTGGGAAGATGAAGAGGACCATTGAGTGGGCTGGGTTATCAATCAAGGCAGTGACAAATTGGCCCGTCATGCTCTGAGCACAGTTAAATTGTTTTTTTTCCTTTATCTCAAAAAAAATTGTTTCTTGTTATTATTGTTTCAGTATATTATCAACAGGTGAAGAGTGAGATATGATTTGCACAACCTATCTGGTGGTACGTGCTACTACCCGTCCCTAAGCTGGATTATCCAGACAAAGTAGTTTAGGCCTTGTTTTCCAGCTTGGGGTAAACATGCAAGGCCTTAGAGTTAAAAATATCTTTATTTTACCTCAATTTATCTTCACCAACCTCAAAGTTTGTTCTACCATTAAAACTTCTTGTATTTGAGGATAATTTTTAAACTTTAAATGTCTTATATAAAAGAACGGAGGGAATACCTATTACTAACACTTCATTAGTTGACAGGAGCGACGCGCTGACCCGAGTGCACCGGCACTATAGGGTCCATGGCCAAGTCCAGTGGTTCGGATTGGATTTTCACCCTGTGTGCATCACCTAAGATTAAATGTCTGCATCAAATTGTCATGAGTATGGTGGTGTGGCACTCAATTGCAAGCTTCGCCAGTGTTAGTTGAGCATACAGTACGTACCAACACTGTTGGATCTCGTGGCATATATATCACGACAACTGGGCAAGTATGCAAGGGTAGCAGATGAAGAAAGATGCAAAGGAAGCGAAAACAAGAGTCACCGCCGAGAAGCAAGCATCCAAGCTGTGCCATATATGCCTGTGCTGCACGTCGGAGCAGCTAGCAAGTCTCACTGCCCAAACAGAGTGTTCTGTTTCAGTGTTTCTTGTTGGACAGGACACATTCTGCAGAACTTGTTTGCATAAACATGCATATTCGACTGCTTGACAAGACTGACTCTCATCAACATCCCCTCCTTGACAGGTTGAGCTCAAAATGATCACTCGGTCAGAGCAGCGGAATATAGACCGGAATAGCTGATGACTGATGCCAGGTATCTGCTCACAGGGTTAGCCGGGCAAACTAAAGATTCTGATGCAGGTTTTCTGTAGAGAATGCCCTGAAGTCACCATTACACGTGTGACACCTGATCGATAAGGAATAATAGTGCACTGTTACTCATGTGAACCGTACGGTGAATGATACTCTCACCTGCCTTTGTCCAAGGAATCCAAAGCCCGCGTGTCCTTTATCATGGGCACGCATCACTTCATATTTTGTCCAGTGTTTTAATTCAGCAGTACAGATCTGTGTCTGGACTCTGGTATACCGTGATGCACATATGTCAATTCGCCATGTTACGGTCATAAATTTCTATATCATTTATTTAACTGCATGTAATTCTTTTCTACCTGGGGTACTTATATATATGTTACTTTCAAATTATAAGACACTTTAGTCTTCTCAAATTTTCTCAAATTATAAAACACTCTCACTTCCCTATGCACATTAATTTCTCTCTTCTCTATACATCTCTATCTCTATATCTCCTATTCTTGTTTTCTGGGTATCAACTTTTCCATCTCTCTTTAATTTCAATGTTCAGAGCCAAAACATTATATAATGCCATTCTCAATGCACACTTTCATTTTATTGTTTTCAAGACTAATTTAAGGAAAGAGAGTCAGCTTCCTTTTTATGGGGATAAAATACGTTTCACAAGATATGAAAGTTTCTCTTTTCTCTCCTCATAATTAGCTTGCCAAGTCAGGGAAAAAAAATGCACATGTGGCATGCAATTTAATGCTTATGAAAGAATGCATTGAGACTAGTCTAATTCTAAAGGAAGAGAGTGATCTCTCTCTCTCTCTCTCTCTCTCTCTCTCTCTAAGTTCTCTGGTCCGTCAGATCGCCCCTTCCTTATTTCTCCGACTTATTATAGTACTAGGATGAGTGAAGGACCAAGCCACCCATGTTCCCTTGCGCTAAGTTATGCTTGAAGCTCCTTTCCAACTTGCCTTCCATTGCTATCAAATTGGCGATGACCTAACTTGTGCTCCTCGTCTTAATGGGTGTCGGCCTGATGGCGTAGGTATTCCCATTGAGTTTCTTCCTTGTCTAGCTTATCTCCCTCTTCTTTTTCGTATGGTGTCATATGCAGGGGCGGATCCAGCGAGAGGGCTGGGGGCCTCAGCCCCCCCCCAGTGGCTATTCCTCCATTGATATTAAGTAGAGGATTTTTTTTTTGACTTGTTGAGTAGAGGAATTAGGGGACAAGAAGAGGGAGAGGAACAAGGATGTGGAGGCTAGAGAAAGAAGAAGATATGAGAGCTCCCCCCTTAATCTCTGACCTGGATCCGCCACTGTCATATGTAAAACCATATACCGTAGGAGATGATGCTGTTCCTAGAAAACCAGTATTGTACTTGATTGGTCACTCGCGCTTCATATATCCTGGGTTCTTTTGGGGAGATAGATCATATAATTTGAGAGTCTGATGATGTCTACAACAAATCTATGGCTCAGATTCCTACATGATCTGCATCTTACGGAAAATTTCTTTTCTTCCAATCCCCCCTTTTGCGTCTTTAGAAAAAAAAAATGCCCCTTTTATTGCACAATAATCTTACTAGTAAGTGTGGAATAGAATATGAAATCCAACACGGGTGTGCATCCGTCGGTGGCCGTTGCTAGTGAAGCAAATGACTCGTGGTGAGAAAAAAGTGTGCCGGCCAGCGACGCAAACGTGGGAGGTCAGTAAATTCAGTTCGTACCACAGTAGTACGTATTATGGTGGGATGGTTGGTATAGATGCCGCTGGTGGTACGTTGCACTTACCAAACACCCTAGTGGCATTTCCGGGACACTACCGCTTGCAGAGATCACTCACTCGCACGGACTTGCGTGCAGACGAAATCGCTCGCATCGCAGGTACTCCGTACTATGGATTATTTCAGGATCCCAGCTTGGCATCTTGCGCTGAATGAGGACCATGGAGCAAATAACTCGCGTCCGTACGCTCGCATTGGCAAAGTTAAACAGACACGAAATGATGCAGTGGAAACTAGTAAAGATTAATAAAACTTGCAGGATTGCATGCAGAGTAATCTGTCGCAAGTTCACAAGATTTACTGTCGGGGCACAGACGACGTCGCCGTCTCCGCCGCGCGTTTAGTGGCCAGCACCGCCGTCTTCACCGCCGTGCGCCGGAGCCGGCGCGGCAGGGGAGCTTGCGCGGCGGCCTGCGACGTTGCAACAACGGCAGTGGTCGGCGTCGTGGTCACCTCCTGCGCCGCCGTCGGCTGCTGCTTGATGTCTGCCGAAGAGACAGTGACCAGCTGGCCGTCGCCGGGGCTCGCCGCGGCCGCCGCGTGCTGCTGCTTCCGGCGGCCGTGCTCCTTGGCCAGCTCGCGCGCGAACCGCTCGAGCTTCTCGGCGTTGGTCTCCCCGGCCAGCTTCCGCCCCTGGAAGAGCACCGACTCCACGCTCTTCTGCAGCAGCATCGCCTCCGCCTTCCACACCGCCTGCTCCTTCGTCTCGCCGCCGCACGCCGTCCTCGGCGCGCGTCCGCCGCCGCGGCGGGCCCCCGTGCCCTGCGCACGCACTCAGCAAAAAAATGTGTCACTCAAGCAGATCAAAACCAATGAGTTGATACTTGCATGCAATATTGTGTTTATGCATCTGGCCATGTAGTAGAAGGATATCAGAAGAAATTAGTAGCTCAGGGTCTTGAATGTTAGAGTTACCTGGATGCGGACGTAATTGTTCGTCCTGCTCTGTCCGAACGCCATGGCGACAGCTTGATCTACCTAATGCGTGCATCCCAGATCGGATCACGGACCGTACGTTATGTGTTGTTCAGATGAAGAATCAAAGCGAAATGCACGGGAGCCTCATTACTCGTGCGTGCGTACAACGAAACCATTAATTTACTGCTGCCGTTGTCGTGCGCTCTGGGTGTGTGTGTGTGTGTGTACGTACCATGTCGGACACGCCCTCGGCGGCGATCCTGGCCATCTCCGGCGGCTTCGAGCGGCCGCCGCCGGCGGCCGCGGCCTCGCCTGTGCCGATGGAAATGACGAGCAGGTCGTCGATGGTGGCGGCGTTGGGGAACTCGCGCCGGTTGTTGAGCACGTGCGTGATCGCGGCCGCCGTCGGGTTGCCCAGCGCGACGCCGCTGCCGACCGCCGCGATCCGGGTGACGCCGTCCACCGACACCACCTCCGTCGCGGCAGACGTCCCCGCGGCGCCGGCGCACGTCGCGGCGCAGACGTCGCGCAGCCGGAAGTCGTGCGCCGGCGACTGCAAGGCGTCGGCGCGGGAGAAGAGGAACGGCGCGCGCGTCGCGAGGTCGTAGCACGGCACCAGCACGGGCCGCACCGTGTCGCGGAGCGTAAGGTCGCCGAACACCCGCCGGAACGCCGCGGCCGCGGATCGGCGGCGGGCTATGAGGCCGCCGCCGGCGTGCGCGGACCAGCAGCCGCGGCGGACGCGGCGGAGGAGGAGCCCGAGCGCGTCCTCCGCCGAGTACATCGGCCGGCCGCGGGGATCCCGAGCGAACAGCATGGCGGCGAGGATGCCGCCGGCGCCGGAGCCCGCGGCCACGTCGAAGAAGTCGGCGAGCCGCGCGTCCTGCTGCTTACCGCCGCCGCCGCCCGCGCGCCGCCGCAGCGCGGCCTCCAGCCGCACCAGCGCGGCGGCGGCGAGGAGGCCGTCGACGGGGCGCGCGCCGCCGTCGATGGAGAGGACGCACACCTTGCCTCCTGATGACGCCGGCGCTCGCGGGACCGGGAGGCCGGTGGCGCCGGAGGAGACGACGGGCTGGGAGGCGACGCCGCGGCCGAAGAGGAACTTGCTCTCGAGGATGGAGAAGATGTCGTAGGTGAGCTTGTCCACCGCGTCCTTGCTGCCCTGCTCACCCGCCTCCGTGAGATCCGCCTCCATGGCTAAGCTCACTCGCTGTCGCTGTGGCGCGCGCGTTTCTTTGGCCGCCACAGATTGCGTTTTATATACAGAGAGAAGAGAGTGGGAGAGAACGGCGCAGGTTAGCTAGCGGACACGTCTCGCTCCGGCCGGCACGGTGCAGCGTACGGCCGCTCTGATTCGTACAGACAAGCGACCGGTGTATATAGATTGCGTTGTCTACGTATAATACTGTTGCTTCATTTGTACGTGCACATGGTAAATGTGTAATCGTATAAATGTTCCGGCATATTGATGACGTGTACAGTACATGGGACGCGTATCTATCACCAGCTGGTACGTGCAGGTGAACCGTGGGGCTTGGAACGTACGTCCGTAAATTATTAGTGAGCTGATACGTACTACGACCTGGCGTTGCAATCGGTTTCTAAGTTTTTGGTGTCACTATGGGTCGTCAGTAAACTTTCATGTTCTCGGCAGATCTGCAGTAGTATCAGTCGAAACAGTTTGTGCAAACCAGTCATATTTCATCGTCCCTTCCTCCGTGGCTTGTTTAGCCGTAGTGCATGCGTGCGCGCTACCAATTAAGCAGAACGGAAGCCGTGGTGGCATCTCTGCCGACCGAGCGCGAGGTTCAATGCATGTCTGCGTGTCCATGGCATCTCTGCCGACCGAGCGCGAGGTTGATGACGGTCCCACGTCGTCATCCCTTGACTGGTAGCGGTATCCTATGAATCTAACGATCGATGGATCAACGTCTTTGTGCATCCGGAGCTATATGCACTGCAGCATGCAATTTCATTAGCAAGAGAAACAATTGACGTGCCACTTGTTCTATTGAATCAGAGAACTCACCATTATTGTGAAGGATTGGGTACTCTTTTTGTCTATGTTTTGATGAAATTTGATGGTTTGCCAGATTTTCACAGTTTTATCCAGCTTACAGGCGTTTTAACCAGAATATGTAGACTCCCCTCTGGAAAAATATAATACTAATGTTGTGATTATGGTGAAGAAAAAAAAACCACGCGCATTCAAGTTTTTTATGAATCCATCCAACGCGAGTTGAGACTTATAACTGCATTTGCCACCTCCATTTTTAACAAAAACATCAAGAGGAAAAACAGAAAACCATATGAGATTTTCTACAGGCGAAGAAATAGCAGTCAAATGCAGCTAAACAGGACACAAAATGATTCTGAAAGGATCAGGGGAGCTACATATTTTGTTCGAGTCAATTGCAATGATTCTGAAACGAAAAATTACACGTTTGAGCTTTCATAACCGTGGATGGTAGTAATCTCAGGTTAGCATACGAGGAAAGTAATATAGCTGAACAAAGTGCATATATCAAAAAGCTACAAATACTCTCCAGAAGAAGACATGCCTTCAACAAGTATCAGGGGCATCACTCAAACATTACAGTGCCTTCTTCTTGGCATCCTTAGCTTGCCCCTTCTTGCGGATCTTGAGGCACATGTTCAGGCGTACGCTGTCTCCAAGACACTCGGGAAGCACGGATATCAAGAACCACATAACAGAATGTGGCCAGTACGGTGTGCATCTAGGCTCATATCCAATGTGACGAACAGCAGCACAAGCATAGGTATCGGCTGATGGGACCATGAAGGAAGATTTCTTGATGGATGCCATCTTTGTTGCTACATAAAGGGGGACCTAAATAGATTGGAGAAATATGTTAAAGGGTGCAAAAAATAGATTGTAATATTTTTTTTTCTAATCAGCATAGATGCAACATTTGTTAAGGGACCGGCTCGATATAAACAGAGCATGCAAAAATCATGATTAATGACGTCGGGCTGAAACTTTCAGGATCACTTTAGTTTGTGAGCAATATCACACTGCAACATAGGATTGCTTTCTGTCGTAGCACATATAGGGAGCTGAAAGTGGATTACATCGTAAGGTGTTTTGTTTTTAGTTATTCACTTGTTGACAGAAGAAATTACGGTTGCATAACATTTCTGGTGAGTCTAAAATGACCAGAGACAAGATAAAGTTACAGTTGTTGCAAAGAGATAATAGTTGTTACCTGGCACTGCACATCAATACCCTTGCTCTCGTACTCAACATACAAGCATCTAGAGAATTGATCAACGTACCTGATAGTAAAAAGAAACTACTTTTAGAGAGCACTCAGTAAGTCAAAGAGAGTTTGCGGTAAACATCGAAGGCAGGGGAGTAAGCAAATTAAGCTCAGGAAGGCGGTTCCAATTAACTCACGCTTTGGTGGCGGCGTATACCGAGTAGAGCGGATACGACGGCACGACAGAGGCGGCGCCGAAGCCGATGTTGACGATGGCGCCGCGCTTCCTGTCGACCATGCCGGGCAGCACGGCGTGGGTGACCCGGGTGACGGCCTCGACGTTGACCCGGATCAGGCTGCGCATGAGCTCCTCGTCCACCTCGTGGAAGTAGCGCGCGTACGGGTACGACACCCGGCGTTGTTGATGAGCACGCCGACGTCGAGGCCCCGGATGGCCTCCTTGAGCGCCTCCACGCCCGCGGCGAGCCCCTCGCCAGCGAAGTCGAGCACGAAGGTGCGCACCTGATAGGGGACCTTATTGGGGTGCTTGGCCTTGATCTCGCTGGCCACCGCATCGAGCTTGTCCGGGTTGCGGCCCACGAGGACGAGGCCGATGCCGTCGGTGGCACCGGTGACGACGGCCCAAGCGCCGTAGCGGCGGCGCAGGGGTTTGCCGGGCCGGAGGAACGCGGCGTACACCCAGAGCGCGAGGCGGACGGCGGCGCGGGCGGCGATGAAGAGGCCCGCCGCCGCGAGCGCCAGCGCCCACGCAGGATGCGCCTTGAGGAACTCGACGTCTATCGCCGGATTCGGGAGCTGGGCTGGGCGGGGAGCAGCAGCTCGAGAAGCACTGCTCGATGCGATGTAGCGGTGCCGTCTCGCCGCTGTGGACTTTAATAATAGGAGTCTTTTACCTGTGTATCATTAAAAAAGTTGACGGTTACGTGTGTGTCACAAAAAAGTTTGGAGACATCTGTGTGTCATGAGCCCAACTTTTGTTTACCCGTGTACCATTTTGGATGGAATCAGAGGTAACGGTGTTAAAGAGAGATGTAAAAATACACTTTTGCCCTTGGTTTAATGAATAGGGGTTTAAAAATCGTTTAAAATCAGAAAAATCGAAAAGAATTTATAAAAAGCATAAAAAACATGAAAAGAATTTATAAAAAGCATAAAAAACATGAAAATTGAAAATAAATTTTAAAAACCATAAAAAATCAGAAAAATGTATAACAAATTTTAAAAACCATCAAAAATCATAAAAAATATAAACTAAATTTAAAAAAGAAAAAAATGGGGAAAATAAGGAAAAGGTGGGAAAAAGTTAGAAAAAATATGTTTCATGACCATTGCATAGCAAGCAACAATTAGAAAAAAAAAACATGTACATGATCAGAGTACTCACATGACCAATGCATACCAACAATTAACTGACAATAAACTTGTTCATATCACCACATTTAAGCAAATAAGTTCACTGGTTTTCATCACCACATTTAAACAAATAAGTACTGGTTATCCAAACCACAAAAGCCTTAAGTTACATCACCATTGCATAAAACATTACATCAAAAGTAGTAGTTCCTCCACACAATTTATTCAAGCTGGAGTTTCTTCTTGCTTCTGGTATTAGAAGCTGGCTGGATTGATTGGCCACTTCAACTGGAGCCCTCCTTGGTGTACACTTCTTCATGACGGCTTACTTCTTCCTTGGTGTGTGCACTATCTGTGGAGAGACTGCACTGTCTTCATGAACAGCTGGATGGTGCTCAATTTGAAGAGGAAAGGGGTCATTGGATCCAGTTGCAGACCTTATGTGAAAACAAGAAAAAGAGATCGGTGAGGCTGTAAATGACAAGATTTGTAAAAGTGAAAGATCATACCCGCTAGTACTTGTTGTTGTTGGTGGCCCCTTCTTTTTGGCGGCTTTTTTCACTCTGTTTGGCTTCTGTGTAGCACTGGCCACCGCCTCATTGTGTGGGAGTACCATGCCTGATCCAGGAGTGGCCACAACAACGCTACTCACTGTGTTACTGGCTTTCTTCAGCTTCTTCTTTGGTGGACCCCTGAAATAAAGTATGGGAAATTATTATTTTGCATAGATAAACATGAAGTGTTCTCATTATGTTGCTATGTCTAGAAAGTCTACCTCTCAGCCTCAAATGCAGCTATGTCTTCTGGATTGCCATTCTTACATGTGTACCAATGGTGCCCTAACTGGTGGCATATTGGGCACTCATGTTGCCTTTTGCCAGTACCTCCCTCAGTGCCTGATTTCTTCCTACTACTTCCTCCCTCTAAAGCTAATTTCATCCTGTTCTTCCTTCTTCCTCCGGCAGTTGACTTAAGCAATGGAGGATGCATGAAGAAGCCATGGGTGGGTTTGAGCCACATGGACTTGTCAGGAATAGAGGGCACAGAACCTTCATATGCAATTTTGAATTTCTCAACTGAATAGCACTCATCCACATAGTCTTCAAGTTTGGCCCCAGGGATTGATGTGATGTAGGCAATGGCATGTTTGCATGGTATTCCTGACCCTTGCCAAGCTCTGCAGGAACATGTCCTCTCAGTTGTGTTCACTACAAACCTGAAGCTACTAGCTGAACCTCCCTTAGCACAAACTTCTGCAACGCCATCAGGTGAGCTTGTGATTACTTCAATGTCAAGGTTATAGCTAGCTTCTCTCAACTTCTGCACTATATGAGGCAAGATCTTTCCTTCAAACTTTTTGGCAACCCTTTTTCTATTATTCCATTTAATCAAGATCATCTGTCTAATGGTATCCATCAAGTCATCCAGGTGCAGGCCCTTCTTATCCTTTACCTGCCAACATAGCAATTTAATTTTTAGTAAACATGAAATAAAAAGAAAATCAATGCAAAAAAAGTGTTAATCAAGGCAAGCTTACCCATTTGTTGAAAGCCTCAGCCAAGTTATTGGTAATATAATCCACTTTTGACAATGTGGAAAACTGGCTCCTGGTCCACAGTTTATTGTGATTTTCCTGAAGCCATTTCATAGCCTCTGGTTTGGCTTCAGCCATGGCTTGATAATGTTTCTCAAACATGTAAGGGCTCCAAGAATATGCAGATGCCCATAGGTGATCATTAAAAATCTGTCCACTATGATGCTTCTTGAAATTCTGTACTAGATGGTGCATACACTCTCTATGTTCAGCATATGGGAAAAACACACTCACCCCATGCATCACTGCCTGCCCACAATCAGTGCTGAATGTAAGACCAACTGGGTTGTCTATAGCTTCTTTCAACCTCTCCATAAACCACACCCAATTCTCATTTGTTTCTGAGTCAATGACACCAACAGCTACTGGGTACATCCAGTTGTGACCATCAACTGCACAAGCTACACACAACTGGCCCCTAAATCTTCCATTCAAAAAAGTACTGTCTACTGCAAGATATGGCCTACAACCTCGTAGAAAACCATCAACACAAGCTTTCAAAGCACAAAACAGCCTATTAAACCTTCTTTTGTTGTTGACGGTATGGTGATCAATTACAACAAAGGATCCGGGACTAGTATCCTCTATCTGAGCCTAAAAACTGTATAGGTTGTCAAAACTTGTGCCCCAAGGTCTATAAAGTTTGTCCATAGCAAGTTGCTTACCTAGATAAACTTTCCTGTAGGTCACATCAATTTTGTGTGTCTCCTTCAACCTCCTTCTCAGCTCTTTGGCAGACAATGTTTCATCTTCCTTCAACCAATCAATCACTTGTTCACAAACCCAAAACTGTGTCACTCCTACACAAGTGCCTGCCCTCCTAGTGCTGTGACAATTCTCATGCAAGTATGGGTTCCTTGTGATCTGCCAATTTAGACATCAATGGTTATTTACTTCCAAAAAAGAAGACATCAATGCATATAAAGTGTTACAAAAAATTTACCTGCACTGTGACCTCATCACTCAAAGTAGTGGTATGAATTCTCCACCTACATCCCACATTTTTGCCACTGCAATAAACCCTGTACCGAGTTTTATCAGCCTTTTCAATGTTATGTTGAAACTCATATTTCGTAGCATGTGTAGCTAAAGCCAACTTAAAAGCATTCATGTCTGAATACATAGTGCCTACTGCCATAGGCGGATCATTCTTGTCATAGTCCGCATCAGGTTTCCGTGGAGGCTCTCTATCTGTAACAATTTCATCTTCCTCTATTTCATCATCAGACAAAGATTCATCTTCCTCTACTTCATCATCTAACAATGTGTCTGGTTCAAATTGACTAGTGGGAATGAGAGGTGCTGGATGTTCAGGACCAATGTCAACGTACAAGCACTCATCATCAACACCCACATGCTCATTGGATGGGTTTGGATTGGCAAGGTATTCACTGTCTGCAGATTTAGTAAGGCTAGATTCTCCTATGCTTGCTTCTACTGAATACCCAATACCAATTTCCCACTGTGAAACGTCAGGAGGCTCACTACCCAAGCCGGCGTCCATCCTACAGATGAACAACAGCAATTGCTCAGCACATATGCATACATCACATATATGCGAGCAAGGGAAGAAGAGAGACTTTTACCTGGAGGCGAGACGACGAACTGGTACTACTCACAAACTGGACGAGCTCACGGACTGCACCGCGCCGGGTTGAAGCTGGTCTCGGCGGTTGGCAACTCACAGCCTGGGACGCTCACGAACTCACGGCCTGGAACTCACAGCCTCCGAAAATTCCACACTGCCGAAAGTCAGAGCCCATTCGGAAACCGGCCAAGATTCGTATAAATCGTGTATGAACAATCCCCAATTAGAGGCGAATGAGAGAGTACCTGAAACTTCCACACAGGAACAGTTGGATAGATTCACGATTGGGGATTTGGGAACGAATCTTGGTTGGAGACGGCAGCAACACTTGGTGGACGAGAGATGGAAGTAGGGGAATTAACAAATTAACCGATCGTAGCTTCCTCTGCCGGCGGCCATGTTCAACCGACGACGATCCGCCGCCAAAGCCTCTCACCGCCCGCACTTCGTGACTGCACCGCGTCGGGGCCTGGGCACCGCGCCGGCCTGGGCGCGCGCCGGGCCTGGGCGACTGGGCGGCGGCAGCGGCCTGCTGGCCTCGGCGGCGACCGGCGGCGGCAGCTGACGGAGATCTGGGCGACGACCGGCGGCGGCGGCTAGGGTTCGACCATTCGGGAGGAGTTGTGGGGAGAGAAGAGAATCGGGAGGGAGAAGAGAGGAAGCCAGAGAAGAGAGATGCAATTGAACAAGGGGCAAAATAGTCATTTGCATACGTGGGTCCCACATGGCAGAGCTACGAAACCGACGGACGGTGGACGGAATGGCACACAGGTAAACTAAAGTTTGGCTCATGGCACACAGGTGTCTCCAAACTTTTTTGTGGCACACACGTAACCGTCAACTTTTTAATGGCACACAGGTAAAAGACTCGAGCCGAGCTCGAGCGAGCCTGGCTCCTCAAGCTCGGGCTCGATTGAACCTCGAGCCGAGCTCGAGCCGAGCCTGAGATCCCATCGAGCCTGTCTTTGGGCTCGAACTCGGCTCGACAGAAGCTCGCGAGGGCTCGAGCTCAATTCGGGTAGGCTTGTTTATCTGCTTCGTAAAGCAGCGCAGCTGAGTTCTTCGCAAGGGAGGAAGAGGGAGGGGTAACCGACTCTTCCTGGCCACTGGCGAGTGAAGGTAGGGGTGGAAAGTGGATACGGATAATCCGTAATATCCGGTATCCGTATCCGATAAAATGTAAATGTGGTATGAAATTTGCTATTCGATTAATATTTTTACACTATTCGAATTCGTATTCGAATTCGATCAGAAAATATGGATGTGGATATGGTTTGAGGTTTTGCCGTCAAATATCCGACATATCCGTATTTGTATTCGTATCCGCCACTATATCATAAAGATATCCTTATATTGTATCAAAAATATTATAAAATTAATTCTGTTTTAATGTGAACAAGTGTAGACTATATGAAATAACGTTGTGAAAGCTAATATAGAGAGGAAAAGGTGTAATAATTGTCTTACGACATAGAAAGTTAGATGTATCCGTCTCCATCCGAATTATAGAGATATTCGTTTTTGTATTCGCATTCGTTTAATATCCGATCCGTATTCGTATTCGAAAACATTCATATTCGTATTCGTATCCGTTTACAAATATGGATATGGATATGAGAAAGGCGCTATCCGATCCGTATTCGATCCGTTTCCACCCCTAAGTGAAGGTGGCGGAGGGCTGGGTGCTTGTGCCTTTAGCGATGGCGGTATGCGTCTTGAATTCGAATCCCCGATACCATGCGGCTTCGACTTCCAAGCACAGCAGCAGCGGATGCTAGCTGACCACCAAGCGTCCAAGCGGCGGCCATGGCGAGCTCCAGGAAGCCATTTCTGCTGGTACGGTGGTGGGCTGCTTGAGAGATTGGTGTGGGGAGAACTGGATGAGGAGGATGAAGGCTTCGAGGTGGAGATGGGGAATTCGGGATGCGAACTGCAGACTTTTATTTCTTCTTTTTTTTCGCTCGTGGGAGCTTGGGCATTACGCTGGTGGTGGACAGCAGTTGGGTTAGGACAGAGGTCTCTTGGTCCACCGTTTTGATTTTTAGTTGAGGGAATCGAGTGGAACTAGTGCTGTATGCTGACTAAAAAAGCAACGAGCTTTATCGAGTAGCTCGAGCTCGGCTCGATGGAGCTCGCGAGCTTCAGCAGCAGCTCGAGCTCGGCTTGATATTCACACGAATCGAGCTCGAATCGAGCTTTTGACGAGCCGAGCTCGATTACCTTGTCGAGCCCGAGCTTTGTTTACAGTCTTAGATGGAACCGGTGCACCGGCTATGGTTTAGACTCGTATCCGAATACAAATTGATTAAGGTCGGGTGCGAATTCAATTGAATTTTTACGTGGTACAGAAAATAAATTTGATTGATGGCTTGTATAGTACATGGGATGCCATACATGCGTATCTATCACCAGGTACGTGAAGGTGAACCGTGAGACAACCAGCGACAGAGCTTGAGTCAGGATTAAGGAGTAGCCGGCTTCACTATTTAAGCAAAAATAAAAAAATAAAAAAATCGATGAACAGTAGTTGAATTACCGTTTGTTCAGTGCAACTTTGTCCTAGGCAGAGGGAGGCCATGGCCTACCTTGGCCTGCACTAAGCTCCGTCTCTGCTCTTAGAATATGCGTCACTAAATTATTAGTGAGCTGATACGTACACGCAAACCGAGCGTGCAGTTGACGACGGTCTCATGTCGTCATCCTTTAATTGTATCATATGTATCTAAACGATCGATGGATCAACGTACTGACTCGCTTTGTGCATAGGATTCCATATATATTGCACCAAGCAATTTCATTAGCAAGAGAAAACAATTGATGCGCCACTTGTTGTAAAGAAAGAGAGAACTCACCAGTTATTGTGAAGGATTATGTACTCTTTTTTGTCTATGTTTTGATAAAATCGTGCAATCTATAAATGATTCATCACTTTGTCATTGTTTTATCCAGCTTACAAGAATTTTGACCAGAATATGTAGACTCCCCTCTAGGAAAAAACAAACCTATGTAGTGGTTGGGTAGAATTGAAAAGAGAAAATGAGAACGCAAATAGAAGTTTGCATGGATAAAGGTTGTGTGTCCTGCAAATATAATTGTGAATGGAAAAATCATTTTAATAGTTCCATACTAAACCTAAGAAATATTCAAATCAGTAATTTGAGATATTTGTGGAAGACATAATTTACATGTCTTGGAGTAAAACTGTTTAACGATAAGATTATGAGAATGACAAGTGTCATAATTGTATACATAATGAGCTGTCAAAATATTTAACGAACATGAATCCTATATTATTAAATGACACAACATATTATCTAATGGATATGAAGACAATGCATTACTACTCCAAATCTACTCTAAATTAAATAGCAAGCTTTATGCGCACAACCCTATATATCATCCGAACTCATGCATATGGATGTCGAGACTAAGCATACACAAACTGCCACATTAAGAAGGTGGATTCGTGTAAGGCACCATGAGTTCATGTCCTCGAAAAAAATACGAGTTTTGTTACGTAAGAAAACATTTTTATTATTGTTTTGATACCTATGTTTGTGTAAACCCCAATTCTAACTGAAAAAATAGAAGTGCATCATGATCCCAACAACAATGTGGAACCGGCATCGGCTATGGGCAGGAAACCAACTCGACACTAGCTGCTCAGAGTTCGCAAATGAACTACAAAGTTTTTAAACCTGGTTAAGACTCATATTCGAATACAAATTGGATGCAAATTTGATTGAATTTCTACATGGTATAGTAAATAAGTTTGGAAAAAGCCACAAACATTTACTCGGAAAATAAGCCATAAACATTTCTATCGTATGATTCCCCCACAATTCAGTTTAATACCATTGTTATGTTTTATATTCAAAAATGGAACCTGTCAAACGCCAGCCACTAGGCTGAGTTGCTTCTGCCACGATCACTGGAGATGTTCAACATTTTCAGGACTACTTGTTTGGTCTTACCGCTTACTGACAAACTATTTATTCTCTCCCTACTGTGCCTTGAACTTCTGTAATGTTCTATTCGTTCATGTTAATAGATTTATTGAGGTTAGCAGCACCAATAAGCCACTGCCTCACTGCATGTGTTTCCTTTGATAGGCTCACATGAACGTTTATGATTGACGGCACCAAAATATAATTTGTTTTTATTTTTTCCGCCAAAAGACAACATTTTGACCAGAATATGTAGACTCACCTCTAGGGAAAAACAAGTAGTGGTTGGGTAGAATTAAAGAGAGAAAATGAGAACAAAAAAAGAAGTCGGCATGGATAAAGGTTGTGTGTCCTGCGGATATAATTGTGAATGGAAAAATCATTTCAATAGTTCCATACTAAACCTAAGAAAAATTAAAATAAGTAATTTGAGATATTTTGTTGAAGACATAGTTTACATATGTCTTTAGAGTAAAAATGTTTGACGATAAGATTATGAGGATGACAAGTGTCAGAATTGTATACATAATGAGCGTCGTCAACATTTTTTAGGAACATGAATTTATATTGTTAAGTGACACAACATATTATATAATGGTACATAAGACACAATATTTTTACTCTAAATTAAATAGCAAGCTTTATGCGCCATATAATGATGTTTGGCAACTGCAGAATCCTATATACCATCCAAACTCATGCATGCATGTCGAGCCAAAGCATACACAAACGGCCACATTGAGGAGGCGGATTCATGTAAGGCACCATGAGTTCATATCCTCTAACAAAGAAAATGAGTTTTGTTACGTAAGAAAAAAAAATTCCATTATTGTTTTGATACCTATGTTTGTGTAAACCCCAATTCTAAAAGCAAAAAGTAGAAGTGTATCATGACCCCAACAACAATTTTCCAATAAAGACACTAGTAATCAATGCAATGTAATGTGGTGGCTATGGACTTAATAGAGGTGCTTGCTCCCGTGGTGGGTGGAACCTATTGCAAATCCTGTTATTAGAGCGAACATCTTTAAGCAAACTATCGCCAGTAGAACTTCACTACAACACGCACGAGAGAACACATAGACTGGATGGTCACTTCTTAGACTTGAAGATCAGTCTGCTCAAAGAAAACGAAGCCCAAATGCCATCAATGATTTTCTTCATGACATGCTTAATAAAGAGAGCAATATCCTGCAGGCTGATGTCCCCAAAGTACTTCACCATCTCATCAGCAATGACACTAAGCACATATGGCACTCTCACATTGATTGCAACATATCCAACGCTAATGAGCGCAACATATACTCCAACAAGATGCAAGCATCCACCTTACGTGCGATGCGGAGTGTAATCTTCTTGATCTCCAGGATCCGAAGCCCAGAAAAGCTTGGCTTCCTTCCTCTTGTCGACTTCCTTATCTCCGACGGTTATAGGGCTAATTCAGAGACCCTGAAGTGTGTTCCACCTATAATGTGGAACCGTGTACCCCTTTCATTAATGAGAATCAGGGGCGAAGCAACATTGTTGCCTTTCTGTGCAGATGCACCAAAAAAAACTGAAAATAGTGAATGTTGACAGATTTTGACCATATATGCACCCCAAAACACATACGTATGCACCCACAAGCAACAAAATTATGTATTTGCTCTGTATGTTGTGTGTTAGTGTAACCCCCCCCCCCCCCCCCCCCCCCCCCCCCCGCCCCCAAAAAAAAAGCCATTTCTCTAGCTTTGCCACGGATGAGAATTGAGTTCCACCTACATCAACTTGTCTCGTGTCTCTTCTTCCTGGTGTGCTCGCAGGAACGGAAAGGGAAACGACACTACTGTAAGCTTCATGACCATTGGAGTATGGAAACCCCAAAGGTATGAATTTTTTTATAATTGAGTGACCTTTCATATGTGGCTAACATTTTCATGTAGGACATTGATCATGGCCACATTGGAAGGAAGCGTCGTTTGATGGAGTGCGCCAAAGCCTATCTCTATTGATGTCTCAATGATTGGTCTCCTCAACAATTCGGATCAAGAACTGTTTGATGGAGTCAAGAGTGAGAAGATGGATCAAGGCTAAGGACATGCTAGATCCAAGCAAGTGTTGGCTTGGTTTAGATGTAGGCTTGAGTCCATAGGAAAAACCAGATTGTATGATTCGCCTGCAATTTAGTTTACTTCTTAGATTGTTATGTTTTATGTTAGAAAATGGAATAAGTCAAATGCCAGCCACCAGCCAGACTTCTAGCACGATCACTGGAGATGTTCTCGTCGTAAGCCATTTCCATCTTTTAGGAGGACTGCTTATTTGGTCTTACCGCTGACTGACAAAAACTGTTATTTTTCCTCCCTACCATGCCTTGAAACTTCTTTATGTAATGTTCTGTTCTTTCAAGTTAATAGATTTATTGAGGTTAGCAGCACCAATAAGCCACTGCTTCACTATCTGTTTCCTTTGAGAGGCTTCTGCACTCGTTTGTAATATGCATAACAAACTCAAGGTGAAGTCAGAGAATCAACGAGTAGGAAAATTCCAGTGGATGAGTAGATAATGGAGAGATCTTTACATGACAGAGAAACCATAGGTGGATAGATCATAGATGTATGCATGATCACTCTCGGGTCATACTCTTATGGCACGCATGGCATTGTGCTCGCTGCTCGCTTCAGCGCGCAACATGTGAAGTGGGAGTGGGTACCGCTCAGGATTTGAAGCTTAATTTTGTGGACAATCAAAGCCCGTCTCGTTGAAGGCTCTCATTGTACTAATGCTTGTAGTTAATCCTGAGCAGCAAAAATGAGAGCTGGGCGAGACAACAGCGAGCGGCCTCTCTCGTCGGAACACCGAGAAATGCCCAGTGCGCGTGTTATGGTCGATGATTGACTCCGGTGAAGGGCGGCGGCGCTGATTGCAGGATTGCAGGCAGAGCAATCTATCGCAAGCTGCTGAGCTCCTTGTCTCACAAGATTACTCTCCGGGCCATCTCCGGCTGCTTCGGCCGATGGCGACGTCTCCCGTGTCCCGTGCAGATGGACATGACGAGCCGGTCGTCGATGCTGGCAGCGTTGGGGAACTCGCGGCGGTCGTTGAGCACGTGCGTGAACGCAGCCGCCGTGGGGTTGCCCAGCACGACGCCGCTGCTGACCGCCGAGATCCGGGTGGCGCCGTCGTCCACCGACAGCAGTGCTGTCACAGCATCTCCACCACCGTGGCGGCGCCCGCCCCGCCGGCGCCGGCGCACGTCGCGGCGCAGACGTCACGTCCCGGAGCCGGAAGTCGTGCGCCGGCGACTACAAGGCGTCGGCGCGCGAGAAAAGGAACGGCGCCCGCGTCGCGAGGTCGTAGCACGGCATCAGCACGCGGCGCACCATGAGGCCGCCCAGGCGGAGGAGGAGACCGAGCGCGTCCTCCGCCTATTACATCGGCCGCCCGCGCGGGCCGCGCGCGAACAGCATAGCGGCGAGGACGCCGCCGGCGCCGAAGCCCGCGGCCACGTCGAAGGAGTCGGCGAGCCGCGCGTCATGCTTGCCGCCACCAGCGCTGCCTCGAGGAGCCCGTCTACCGGGCGCGCGCCGCCGTCGATGGAGAGGGAGCACACGTACCTTGCCCGCGGGCGCCGATGGAGAGGGAGCACACGTACCTTGCCCGCGGACGCCGGCGCCCGCGGGAACCCGGCACCGGAGGCGACGCGGCAGACGAAGAGGAACTAGCTCTCGAGGATGGAGAAGATCTCGTAGGTGAGCTTGTCCACCGCGTCCTTGCCCTGCACACCCGCCTCCGCGCGATCAACCTCCATGGCTAAGCTCACTCGCCGTGGCGCGCGCATTTCTTGGGCGGGAGAGAACTCGCAGGTAAGCTAGCGGACACGTCTCTCCGGCCGGCACGATGCAGCGTATGGCCGTTCCGATACGTGCAGACATGCGACCGGTGTACAGAGATTGCGTTCTACGTATAGCACTGTTGCTTCAGTGTACGGAGTTGTGCGTACACTCTGTAAATGTGTAATCGTATATAGATAACTACACATGTATGGCATATTGATGGCGTGTACATGGGACGCCATACATGTGTAGTTATCTATATATCACCAGGTACGTACGTGCAGGTGAACCGTAAATCATTTGAGGAGCTGACACGACATACACACAACACAACTAGCCGACGACCAAGCGTGGCCAATTGGATTCTAATCTTGGTGTGAGTGACACTATGGATCGTCAGCAAACTTTCATGATCTCCGGCAGATTTGCAGTAATAGATCGATCAAAACAGTTCGTCAATTCGTCCGTGGCAAGTTTAGCCCGTGCATGCGCGCGCGTCAAGGAGAAGGGAAGCCGTGGCATGGATGATGCGCGTGTTCAATTCATGGCTGCGTGTCCATGGCATGTCTGTCGGCCGAGTGCGAGGTTGAAGACGGTCCCACTTGATTCGTCATCCCTTGACTGGTATCTTATGAATCTAAGGGCTTCTTTGGTAGGGCTTTTTCAATGATTTCTCCAACGGCTTCACGTAATTCCTAATCAAAGAAGGTGCTTCCTCAGGTGCATCTCTTAAAAAAAAGGAGAGAAGCCCTTTCCAAATAAAGAGTGAAGCAAGAAGCCATGAAATGGTAGCTTCACCGATTTCTTTCTCCCACCACGTCCTACTCTTTACATATTTGTCCTTAAAAATAAGGAGAAGATGCTGGAAAAGCAATTTTGCTAAACATTTTGGGCACAACCACAGATACAGCCAGTACAACCGTTTTTCAAAGAAGCCACATCCACAGCCTTACTTAAGGGGCCCTAAAGATCGACGGATCAATGTCTTTGCACGCTTTCAGCATAGGATTACATATGCACTGCAGCATGCAATTTCAATAGCAAGAGAAACAATTGACATGCCACTTGTCATAAAGAAATAGAGAACTCACTATGAAACAGATAACTCACTATCAAGGATTGTATACTCCTTTTGTCTATGTTTTGACAAATTCGTGCAATCTATAAAGGGCTTTTTGTCTACAGGACACTACAAAATTATCATATCTGTCCACAGAACACTAACAGGAAAGTTGAATATTTCAACTTTTTTCATCTCAATGCACAAATGCATTACAGTTTGAAACTAAGCATGAAGATACAACATTATATTCCCTACCCATGTGATTTTTATGGATTTCATTTTGATTGATTTCATTACTTTTTACCAAAAATAAATATTTATTTTTTAAATCCAAACTACGCAAATAATCAGATAAAAATTAGAAAAAAATCATGTGCATAGGAAATACAACATTGTATTGCCGTGCCAAATTTCAAGTTGTGTCGCATTTTCTGTATTGAGATAAAAACAACTTCAAAATAGTGCATTTTTTGCTATAGTGTCTTGTGAACAATTGTGACAATTTCGTAGTCTCCATGAGACAAAAATCGAGTTTTTTGCGGTGTCTGCGAGACAAAACCATGTTTTTCGGATGTCCTATAGATAGAAAACCTATCTATAAATGGTTCCCCACTGTGTCACAAGTTTATCCAACTTACTGGCCTCTTGATCTAAGTCAAATTATTCTATGTTTGACCAATATTATCAAAAAAAAGTTCTATTAGAAAGCTACATTTTTTGTCCGGCCACTCATGTCAGCCTCACAAGTCATAACTTTTCAAGAGAAATTGAGATTGTTTGGTGGGATCAAAGAAAAAAGTTGCATCTTTCCGAAGCATTGCGTCAAATTTGTTTTAGTTTTATGAAATTAATAAAAAAAGTTGTAGCTTCCTCAACGACACAAATAGGTGTTGTATTATGAAATTTACGACAAGTTATTCTAAGTTTCACCTATAAAATAGAACAATATTTATGACACCAAACTACTACCTCTATTTCAAAATAATTTCCACTACATATATCTAGACATGTGATTGTCTAGGCGCATAGCCAGAATTACAATTATTTTAAACATTGGTAGTAATGTCCTTAGATCGATCGACAAATATATTTTCACGGCATACTTATCTTATAAAGTAAGAAAAAGTTAATTCCACTTTGCTACAAGATAGAAAGAATCCAAATGTTGTTTCTATAACAATACGCACTCATGTGCAATGTACACTAGAATTTTTACTCTATATATTATATTGTTCCCTCAAATTTGATAGAAATGTTTGTAAAATTCTGCATGTGCCCTGAATATGGCCGAACTTTGGTAAAAGGGAAGATAAGAGAAAGAATCTATATAGAGGTTGGGTAGAATTGAAGAGGGAAAATGAGAACAAAAACATGTGGCGATGGATAAAAGTTGTGTGTCCTGCAAGTAAAATTGTGAACGGAAAAACTATTTCAAATAGTTCCATACTAAACCTAAGCAACAGTCAATTGAGTAATTTGAGATACTTTGTAGAAGAAATAATTTACACATGTCTTTCAGGCTTTAGAGTAAAAAAGTTTGACAATAAGATTAGGAGGGTGACAAGTGTCAGTCCTGTACACATAATGAGCCTCATTAAAATATTTTTCGAACGTGAATTCTATATTCTAAAAATGACATAACCTATTATATAGTGGATATGAAGACACTACAATTACTACTCAAATTAAACAACAAGCTTTATGCACAATACAATAATGTTCGGCGACTGTACAACCCTATCATTCAATAACTCATGCATGCATTTGGACAGTAATCCTCTTTAAACAAACTACCACATTGAGGAGGCAGATTCCAGCAAGGCGCCATTAGTTCATGCCCTTCAACAATAGAAAATTCCAATATTATTTCGAATTTTATGTTTGTATAAACCTCAATCTTAACAGCAAAAATACCACATGATAGAAGAAATAATTTACACATGTCTTTCAGGCTTTAGAGTTAAAAAAGTTTGACAATAAGATTAGGAGGGTGACAAGTGTCAGTCCTGTACACATAATGAGCCTCATTAAAATATTTTTCGAACGTGAATTCTATATTCTAAAAATGACATAACCTATTATATAGTGGATATGAAGACACTACAATTACTACTCAAAATTAAACAACAAGCTTTATGCACAATACAATAATGTTCGGCAACTGTACAACCCTATCATTCAATAACTCATGCATGCATTTGGACAGTAATCATCTTTAAACAAACTACCACATTGAGGAGGCAGATTCAGGCAAGGCGCCATTAGTTCATGTCCTTCAACAATAGAAAAATTCCAATATTATTTCGAATTTTATTTTTGTATAAACCTCAATCTTAACAGCAAAAATACCACATGATAGAAGTGTATCACGACTCCAACAATAATTTTTCGATAAAGACACTAGCAATCACGTAGATAGGCAGTGGCGGAGCCTCGCCATTGCTTCATCTTCTCCTCATATACTTCATTAGTAGCTTCAACCATGTTTCGTATAAGCTTCCAAAACTCATGGTACACAAATATGAAGCTGAATCATTTCTATGAAAACATAGGTCACTCCTATAGCAAATGTGAGAAATAACTTGAGTGACAAATAGCCAAATTGTCTTTGGAGCACATTGAGGATCAATTCCTCCCTATAAAGTATCGACATAAAAAACATCTATCGCAAGAGCTTCAGTGCTTCGGCTGACACCAAAGCAAGCACATATGGAACAGCAAATGTCACCACAGAAACCATGACGTACACAATGAGACCACACAGTGCAACGGGAAGAAGCTACGCTAATCCCATTAGGATCGCCCTTCGTATATTCCTGCAAAATGCATCCAAACCCACACGGTTATAAGAAATATTTACACGGATATAAAACTGGTTAGAGCCAAACAAGAGTATTTACATAATAAATCTTTTAAGAAGATCCTGCAAATGGCCTTATGGTTCCTCACTGTCAGTTTATGAATCAGCATAATCTCAGTTGCAAGGAGTATAAGGGGTTTGGTTTCAGTTTACCGATCATATCACATTGAACCCCTTGTGTTTTCAATAGAGAGATATTCAAAAAAAAGTTACTGCTCCCTTTGTCCTAAAATAAGCTAATTTTCACTATTGGTCTAAGTCAAATTATTCTATGTTTGACCAATATTATAGAGATGAATATGACAATATTTATGGAGTAAATTTTGCAAAAGAACAACTATTTATGTTGTATTAGGAAACTACAACATTTAGTCCGACCCCTCATGGTAGCCTCAGAAGTCATATATTATTCAAAAAAATTTGAGATTGTTTGCTCAGACTGAAGACATTAGTTGTATCCTTACAAAGCAAATGAAAATTTGCTGCACTTTTCTGAAATTGACATTAGCTGGGTCTGGCCGCCCGTAGCTGCGTGCTGCGCAGGCCTGCACGGCTCACGGGAGAGGCAGGAGGAGGCAGCCAGGCTCGTTTTCAGCTGCCCGGCCGGCCAAACCGCTCTCTCTCTCTCTGCTGTCTCTGTGTGTTTGTAGAAAGCCTGACAAACGGCGGCCAGCTTGCAGACCCCGCTGGACTGGTTCCGGCCGCTTTCAGCAGGCATCCCCCGGCTCTCCGCATCTGATTGTCTCGTGCACACACCGGAAAATGAGACGACAGAAAGTTGCCCAAGAAGAAGGAGGAGGAGGAGGAAAGAGAAAGGAAGCTAAGGTTGTGCAGTAGTTATCTGCTGCTATAGTTAACACTCCTCAAATCCACCAGCAAGATTAGACGACGGCCCAGCAGCGCCCTGTTGGCGCGCTTATCCAGCAACGTACGCGATCATCGTCTCGTCGTCGATCGCCCCTGGGATCGAATTAACGCACCATGCATGCACCAAGCGTGGTAGGGTGTCAATCGCTAGCTAGCAGGATGCATCATCATGCTGCTTCGTCAGTACTGGTAACAACAAACAATAAAGAGAATAAAATATATGCCGTCGCACGATCAGTTTAGCAGCCTGCTGCTTGAGAAGTTGAGATCGACGTTGCAGACACCATGGAGCTCGAAATGATTAACCGAGGCACGTCTACTAGAGGGAAGAGGCATCTCGATGGATCAATCGATCGATCGGAGGCGGCAATGTCTCGATCGTCCTCTTGCTGGAGAAACGAGTCGTGATATTGATCACCAAGTCGTACCCGGGCAGATTGAAAATGAGCGAGCAGAGCACAGGCGTTCTACCAGCAGCAGCATCACAAGGGAGACTACCTGCATGGGCAGCCCCGCGCTGCGCTGGGACACAAACACACACGGTGCCTAGCTAAGTGCTAACCTACAGTACGTTGGAATGCAGCTGTGCAAGCCACCACCAGCACAAGACACGCACGCATCAGACTCGCCAGGGAACGGGAACGCCCTGGTCGTCTCACGCTCCAAGCTTAACTTGTGCCGGCTCAAGTGCCGCGCCAGCGATCCGGTCTTCCCTCATCCGTAGCATGCGTCTGTGACGCGTCCATCACAATCACCTCACGTTACTACGCATGCGTGTGCGTGTCTGATCCCATTGCTTGGTTACTCCTCCTACAGTCCTAGTAGTAGTACGTACTACTGGCTCAAAGGGCCTGGTACTGCGCTGGTGAGCGATTCGTGGTGACGCTGTGCGATGTAATGTGGAGTGGAATGGATGAATTACTGGAGCCGAGCACGCCTGATCGGCCGTCGTCAAGTTGACAAACGCACGCAGAGACGAAATTTTTGCCCGGATCATCATCAACACCACACGGAAAATGAACGACTTTCATTATGGAGTACTCCAGCTAGCATCAAATTTCACTAGTACTACTGGCTGCGGTGTTTATCAGCTTAATTTGCTGCTCCAGGGGGAACAAATCTATAATATCTATATAGGTCATACCCACTACCATTTCTAAAGCTCAATCCTCATTGCGCCACATCACCAAAATAATCTGGTCCATCCAATTTTTCTATTTGGTCATCACCACCGTCTATTCCTGATGGTCCGCCAATGGTCATCACCATCGTATATTAATTTCATAACGGTCCACACAAATTTATCACTGATCCTATTCCTAATGGTCCACCAATGCGATTAATGACACTAAAATAATCATCCAGCAACCGTTAACAATTAATCCCAAAAAAATTCAAAGCGTCCTCCACTATTTCCTCCTATCCTTTCATGTTGCAATGCTATCCCTTAACTCTTGCATTACAAATATATTCATGTACATTTGCTACTTGCCGTTACCTTCTCATCTGCTGCTTTTGATTTCACCCTCCACTCCAAGTACAAGCAGATGCTAAATGCCTCTTCCTTATTGTTGCATTCTACAGTTTTGATGACAGAATAACTGCAACATTATCGCACCTAACAGTTACTACACATTGAATTTCTCCTTCAATTTCATTATTCTCCCTCACAGACACAGCTATATATTTGTAGTACTTATTTGCCTCCATCCCGTATTGCTCATATCACTTTCTGCCTCAATCCTGTGCACTACCTCCATCCTAGCTGCTCTCATCGTGAAAAGGGCACAAACAAGCCTTGCACAAGGTTTTCTCCTTCATTGGAAATTACCATGTTCTACTTTCTTCTTACCTGCATGCCCTTAAATCCTTACAATGATTTACCTTTCCCATTATGAGATCATCTTTGTTTCGTTGAGTTTTGTTACATAATTTGTTCTCTAGTAACAGTGAAAATACTACTTTCCGTCAGGCTCGCACCAAAAGCCTCATATGATCATCTTCATTGCTCTTCCATTTTTTCTCTCAAGAAGATATACAGTGCATCATGGACGCGATCAGTTCTCTCAAGGATTCTACAAAACTAAAAGTTTGTCTAGCTCTATCACAAGCAAATCCCAAGCTGAAGACACAACAAAGCAACTGCATGCTATCTCACAATCAGATGATCGGGTGGCTATATAAAGAAGGGAGAACCATTTATCCATGCCATTTTCACATAAGATTTGCTTACTTATTATAATTCTATTTTATTTTGTCAGCAAATTCCACTCGATAGATATCTTCATCATATCTTTCAAATTAAATAATATACGCACCTTGGTTCCAAAAGAACATTTCTCTTCACTATTTGCTGCATAATATCAAGTGTTGATATAAAATTGCATTGCAAATCCCGCAGCAACGCGCGGGGAATTCACCTAGTTACTAGTAATAGCATCAAATTTCATCTGTGCCATTTTGCCTCGCGCTCCTTTTGCCATAATGAACGTCGTTCATTCCCATGCATTTTGTCTCGTGCCCTCTATTACCAGAACAGGAGCACAAAAGAAGGAAATAAAAGGGAGCTCTAAATCCACCTCCCTTGCAGCTTTCCCTCCGGCATTTTTCCTTTTAATAGAGTCTCTCTTTGGGCCTACGGCCTAGTAAACTTGTACATATATACCCTTTAAAATTTATAAAAAAATAGGTAGGGAGCGTCCTTGCCGTTCGCCTCTAAAAATGGAACACAAATCAGTTCAGCGGCCTTCTCTTGTAGCGGAAACTTCATTCAGAGGCAAGATCAAAGTTACAGAAATCAGAAATCAGAAAACCGTAATCCAGAGTTCACGTTGATCGAGTAAAGCATTTGCACATTCACGGAAGAGGATGGGCGAGGCCCAACTAGTCCCTGACTCGGGTTTGACTGAGCCCACCCTCTGTCAGAAAAACAAAAAGAACTGAGGAGCATTTGCATTTTGGATGGCGAGGGTTACTACGTACAAACCCCCGGGTGCCACCCGTCCGACACACTCCACTCGGCGCTACACCTCCCGACCCGACCGGCTTCTTCAACACCGAGTGCCGCCCTTGCACTGCCGCTTCGCCTTCCGCCGTCCCGTGACTCTGGCACAGTCCCGCCTCCAGCCCCGCCTGCCGCTCTCCAGCCGCCCGCGGCTCCGGCGGCGGCGGCACCGCCTCGCCGCACCGCTGCGCCGCCACCCGCCGTCGTACTGGCCGCCACCCTCCCCCAAACCTTCTATGGCCGACGACCCCACAGCAGCCCCCGACAACCCGAACTCACGAAGCAGCCCGCATTAAACCGCCGACCGGGCGCCGCCGCGTCGCACCGCCCGCACTCCACCCGCGCTCCGCCGTCGCCTCCCCAACCCGCACGGCTGCAGTGCGCGATTCTTGTCCCCCGGCCCTATTGCGCTCCTCTTCTACGCCGCCGCCCACTACCCTGTCGCATCGGGTAGCTCTTACCTTATCCAAAAGCTACTAGAGCAGGCCACGCACACGGGCCGAGCCGGGACCGGACACGGAATCACGCTCGCGCGTGACCGCTCGCGCGGTAGACTTATCGATTTTGGAACAGCACGGGATCAATCAACACATCTGGGCCGAGCGACACTGCATGCGGATGGGCCCACAACTGCGGACCCACCGTAGTGACAGGAAAAGCCCTGGCTCCTAGACACGTGTCGGGGGGAGCTAAAAAAAAGGCACGTGTTGGGCACGAAAGACCCAACCCTCTTTCTTTTTTGAGATTACACAGTACAACTCGGACACTCAAAACGCACGCACACTCACCCCTATGAACACACGTACGCGAACCCTACCCCTGTGAGCATCTTCGAATACTGAGCCGGCAAATCCAGAGATACGAAGTCACCACTGGCGCCTCGCTGTCGACAGGAGTGTCGCCTACCACTGAAAGCACAAATGCCGTTAAATCCTTGAAAATTCGCTCCCACCTGAGAGGTGTTACTCGGATGCCTTAACCACTAGGCCAAGACCCCTTTCACAAGACCCAACCCTCTTTTATACTAGTCTTTAGCACACAGCCAGCTCCCGTACGTTCGACTGTCAATCTGGTGTTTGCTTTAGGAATGTGGCTGAAACGGAAAGACATGGTAACCCAACACGGCTACACCTTCAGTTCGTCCGGACTTACAACCGGCGATCCTGCTTCGCGATCAGCCAAAGCTCGACGCCTCTGCTCTCCGGCGTGGCGGGCATCCCCTGTGTCGCCGGCGGCAGGCTCTCAACATCTCAGGTGAGCCCGTGCGCCGTTCCCCTTTCAGCTGTGGTTCAATCCAATCAATTGCTGCAATCCGATAACGTCGTGTTCAAAACAAGGACACGACTAGTCTGCTCCCAGCGATTTGCGAATCAGAGCTCTCGCATTTAACTTGTTCGTTCATTCCTTGTTGAATTCCAGGGCAAAGGACAAACCCATGCGTTTGAGGATTTTGAAGATCTGCTTAAGCGAGTGAAATATAGAGGTGAAAAGAATGGCAGGCTGCTGATGATGTTAGTGAAACATCGGAACGCAGAATAATTGCTTATAGAAGAGTCGGATAGCTTCGAAAAAATTCAGAGTCTAAACTGCAACTCAAATATTTTGTTGAACTCTGTCAAATTGTGCTACACATCTCACAAAATAAATAATTAAAAAAAAGAATTGTGCTACAACGAAGACTGTCAACATTTAGGTTCATTTGTGACATCTGACGTGGACTGATGATGAGTCATTAGTGACCAGCAATAGTTGACGGGCCGAAAGCACGTCACCAATGACAGTCTATGCCCGTCACCAATCAGCTTTCTCACGTAGTGAAAACTGCATGAGTTGCTTGAATTGGAGTGGGCAAGAGGATAACGTATGTTTTTGAGAGTAGCATAACGTATGTCAGTTGAACACTTGAACTGCCCGAGTAATTGCTTAACAAAGAGAATTATCAATAAAAACTTTGCAACAGCTAACAGTGGCAAATAAGGACGACTGAAAGTGTGACGGGCTTGCGTTCTTCGTGGACTTCTCTCTTTTACTTCCCCAGAATCGATGGCAGGGTGCTCTACTGTTTCATTAGAATAATAGAAGTAGTATTTACAGGAGGAAATTCCCTGTCTGGCCTCAAAAGAAATGAGGCTTCCTTCCATAGCCCTCCTAGAACTGAAGTTCCCTATAAGGCCTAAAACAAAATTTGGTTTCCTTCTGTGGCCTTCCGTCACTTGTACCGTCAGAAATCACACTAGAGCCATGCAAAACGACCAAACTGCCCTCGTCCCTTTCTCTGTCTCGTCTCCTATCTGTAACGCACGCACACACGACTGGAAATCGAAAAAAAAAGAAAAAAGCAGAAGCCGCGGCGAATGGAGCCCGGCGGCGGCGGCGGCGGCGGCGCCATCGCGCCTGCCCTGTGTGAGCCCCCCACGGCAGATGGCTGCCCCGGCCGCGCCAGCATGGATCCCATCGCTGGCGGCCCGTCCCCGCCAACGCGCTCGCACCACCATGGATCCCATCGGGGGGCTGGATGGCCCGCCGACACGCTCACGGCTGGACGGCGCCGCCATCGGCCCTGCAGGCGCTGAGGCAGGCTCGCCTGCGGCACCAGCACGGGGTTCGCCGCGGCAGCCCCCAATGGCAGGGTCGCCGGCGCCCCATCGACGAATATCGCCGCGGATGGCGCTGTCGCCCAAATCGGCGCGACATTCAGATGCGTCGGCCCCTGCTGCGGCCTGCTCTCCTCGACGTGCTGCTGCGGCAGGCTTGCCCACGTCGAAGAAGGTCCGGGGTGCCAAAATCTGCGCCGGGTTCACCACCAGGCTGCGCCGGCGAGCCTGCCGCAGCCCGCCTCCGCGGTGACGTGGGGTCGGGGGCGCCAAGAGCCGCGCCGGGTTCACCTCCAGGCTGCGCCGGCGAGCCTGCCGCAGCCCGCCTCCGCGGAGACGTGGGCGACGGCCGCAGCCGCGGCGACCCCCGTCGACGACGCGCCGGCGACGCCGCATCTGGCGGGCGCGACGACGAGTCGGGAGCGGGCCGCATCCCGGGCGAGCCAGGCCGAGCTGTCGAAGATGGCCGCGGGCGTGGCGAGCTTGGAGATGGCCGCGCCCGCGGCGACCGCCGTCGAGGCGGCGCGGGCGAGCCCCGGCCTGCGCCTGCCTGCCGGATGCCGCCGCCGCCCTGCGCCATTCGTCCGACGCCTCTTTTTCTTTTTTTTTTCGAATAGTTTTCTCTGGTCTGGGCGACAGGCATCTGTTTGCGATGGAGAGAAAGGATGAAGGGTAGAATCGGCAGTTCGAGTTGCTGGAAAGGGTTTTTTGACGGTATGAGTAACAGAAGGCCATGGAGGGAAGGGAAATTTGGTTTTGGGCCTCAGGAGGAAGTTCAATCTCAAGAAGGCCATACAAGGAAGCTTCATTTGTTTCGAGGCCATACAGGGAATTTCCTCTATTTACAGAGTGCATGACCAGGTAATTTCAGACACAAGGTAACAGTAGCACGTATTGAAAACAAAAATATGAGGCCCCTTGTTTTGTGCATAGGAAATTGGATGCTTGCAAGATCGTGGATCATGTTTCAATATTTCAGCACACAAGGCGTCAGAAACCAGCCACCAAATGCACGGAGAGGTGGCATGTTGGCTAATCCAAGCGCACTGTGTACATAGCTTAGTTCAGTTTCTTTGCTTGCAGTTTCAGTTAGCAGGTAGTGTAGGAGCCGAGCTCCAACTCTGTTCGAGGAGCCGCTCCAGTTAGCTACTTTGTAGGCTGTTGACCAGGGCATGCATGGTGGTGCTCGTCGCGAGAAGTGCGGCCACTAAGGCCTGGAACCCCGGCCACTACTACCATCACCGGGGAATTAGCATGTACTTAGGCTATTTATATTCAGCAAGTAAACCAGAAAAAGCTGCCGCTCCCGCAGCACAAAAATCCACCTGTGTTCAGGGCCGGCCCTGAGAATTTAGAGGCCCGGTGCGAGATGAAAAATGGAGGCCCTCATTGACCGTAAATACAAAATACGACAATATATATATCAATTGCAACTATTTTACATTAATCATCATGAAGATTCATTAGCACTTGAATAAGTATAAATATGACTCGTAAACTAGTAAACTACTACAAACGTCCCAATATATAGATCACTTGAAGCAATTTCTTCTAACACTTCTCGATGCAAAGTCACTGATGATAGTGTCAATATGAAAAACGTCTCATGATGTCATCCAAAGCGAATATAAGGTCCCTTTTCAACTTTTTTCAACTTATACATCCCTTGCTTTGTTATCGAGATTATCCCAATTTCTAGGATCATAAATATGAGAAAAATTTATGAATATCACCTTACTGTGATTCACTGAACTCCTCCATACGTTTCTTTTTTCTCCTTTTCTCACTGCCGGATGCATGCTTTGTCATCCTACAAATTGAAAAGAAACCATCAAGGATCTAAAAACTTGTTTAATCCAATCAAATAGATCAAGCAAGAACATTACAATCGAATTTAGGGATTAGAATTTCTAACCTTGAGAGAGGAAGGATGAGAAGTGAGATCGGTGGCGGCAGCAGGAGCGGTAGGCGAGACGTCGTCAGGCGATAATCAGGAGGTGAGCAGTCGTTAGAAGATCAAGAGACGAATCGTCTTCTGTAGTCTGTATACATGTATACATGTATGTAAGTGCAAAGTCTAAACCAAATAACGCCACAGCGGGCTTCGGCATTTTTTATTTTAGCTTGGCTGGAGCTGAATAGAACAATCGAGGCCCAGGTCTTGACAAAGATATCTAGAACAGATATGTTCAGATCGGGGCCTCCTGGTTCTTGGTGGCCCGGTGCGGCTGCACCGTTTGCACCGGCTCAGGGCCGGGCCTGCCTGTGTTCTTGTGTGAGTGAGTTCCAACAGGCCATACCATTTGGTGAAATCAAATAGGAACCAAAGATACTGTTCACTTACCTACTACGTTTTTGCAGTTTATTCAAATTCTTCGGCTGTACCATTCATTGCTCTCTTGGCACCTCCACTCTGAATTGTATCAAGATCAGTATGAACCAATACATTGCTGACGACCTAACATAATTAAATTTTGATTAATTGGGCATTATATTTTTATCTTCAAATGTTGATTGAATTTGTTTCTAAAATTTTGATGTGCACTGAATATGACTTGTATGGGACGAGCCTTGGTAAAAAGAGAAGAGAAGAGCAAGAATCCATACAGACTGAGTAGAATCGAAGAGAGACAATGAGAAAATTGTGAACGGAAACATGATTTTGAATAGTTCCTTACTAACCCTATGGAACATTCAAATGAGTCATTTGAGATATTTTAGAAGATAAGTAGTTTGCATGTCTTTTCAAGTTATAATATTTGACGAAAGATTACAATGGTGACATGTGTCAGGCATACATAATGAGCTCTGTCAAAACATTTTACGCATAAGAATTTCCTATTCTAAAAATGGCATTACACATTATAAAGAAACTACATTACTATGCTAAATATATAACGACAATAGCTTCACGCACCAGAATAATAATGTTATGCAGTTGCAAAACCCTATCATCCAAACTCATGGACCCATGTGGTGACTAAGCTTCTTTATCTTTATACAAACTCCACCACAGAGGAAGCAGACTCTTGTTGGAGTAGGCACCACAAGTTCACGTCCTGCAGCAAAAAAATGAGTTCTCCTTGTTATGTGACAAAAGCGTTTCATTGTTGTTCTGATTTCTGTTCGTATAAATCCCAAACTTTCTAGCAAAAAAACCACATAATATAAGTGTATCATAAGTCATGACACTGTCCTCCGAATTAAACTCATTAGCAACACTGACTTGCATGGTACATAGATTCTCACTTTACCCAAATCCAAACTCAAACCATCGAGTGACCTCCTTTCGCACAATGTGCAACTGGAGTATGTCATCACTGCTTCATACAACTTTATCCATCTCAAATGCCATGTGCTTCATTTTCTCCCCCATCAATTTCATTATAGAAATGTCCCTCTCCCATGCAAGTTTATCATTCATATGTATATCAATTTTAACTATCAAAGGCGACTTATCTAAGAGATATTAGCTGTGAACTTGGTGTCATTGTATGTTTGAATGGGAAAGGATCTTTATGTGTGTTATTGTGCTCTGAATTAGGCTCTAGCTACTTGTGTATATACTAATATGTATCTTTTAAAACTTGAGTGCAAGCGTATGGATATTGGTTTATTTGGATCTTAGTCGTTGTGAATGGTGATCTTATTGTTTAATCTTTTCACTTAAAAATATGTTCAGAAAGATGATCATCTAAACTTCATGAGTAACTTTGTAAAATTAGGAATGAATAAATTGCATTGATAGTACTACAACTTGTAAGTAGGATGCAGTTTAGTCATACAACTATAAAATAGCTCGACCGGGTCAAACCTTGTGTTTTATGTTGCATAGGAAGTCACAAAATCATTGAACAACATTGGATAGCTGATTTGAGTGCTACACAAGCAAAGTCTCGCCACATAGGCATGGAGGTCAAGAGCAACACACTTCGCATCATCCGCAAGGTGGATTGTTTCATTCTACTCATCAACCAAAAGATGTCTGAGAGCACTTATTACCTGCATCGTCGGGGGATGCTCGTCTCTTTGTTTGTATTTGTGTGTGTGTGTGTGTGTGTGTATGTTGGTTTGATCGGCGTCGGATACATCACGATCTAACTTGGGAGTGCCTCACCTGCTCCATTTTGTTGAGAACAAGATGCCAAATACTTCGGGAAGGACATCACTCTGATGAAAGGAACCTTTGTAGGGGAATCATAACAGCACTGCTGGAGTACATCGAGTAAATCACTACTTGGACTTGGATATGAGCCTCCTCCACGAGGATGAAGCCCACATGCCATCTGTGATCTTGTTCACTATGTAATAGGTGAAGCACAAAACCACTGTGACCTTCTTGCCAAGAAAGAAGATGTTGGTGACCTCGCCCAAAAGTTTTTATTGATAGTGGAAAATAATAATGATGAGATGGGCTTGCTTTTTTCGTGAAAAGAATTTGTAACATGTGTCTAGTATGTTGATTCATGACTTCACAGACTTGATTTTTGTTTTGAAAGTTTGGGGTCTTGGTTAAGGAGCAGTATCAACTTACCAAGACTCACTTTTGTAGGGAGAGGAAGAAGCAAATAAGATGAAGAAAGGTGCGGCAAGGTTGCCGAGAGTGGCGATGGACTTCAGCAGGATGCAGAAAAGCTGGGTACCAGTAAGAAGAAGGATTGGTGGCTGGCTACATGAGGTCACCCTGACACCCCCCAATAGAACTTTCTGCCATACCTACGTTGCACCGATACGTCACGGAACAGCTGTATCCGTGTCTGAAACGCCAGGGGACACAGATACGCCTCAGATACGTCGGCGATACGTATCTTGGACGTATCCAGAAAAATGAGGGAAAAAAGATTTCGAATATTCCTCCGATGCGTATTGGGCCAAAATCTGATACGGCCCATGTGGTTCCTAAGCCTAGAACGTCATACACCTAGCGCAGGAGTCACAACCGATTGACAGTTCCTTTCACGCCGTCGCCCAAAGCAGCGACAAATCGACGAGGGCAACGCCGGCATCGCCGTTCGCCGTCGCCTGCCTGTTGAAGGCGTCGCTGAATTGCCGTTGTTCGGTGACTCCCGCCTGAGGGCGGCCGCCCGCCTGACGACGCCTGCCTGCGGCCTGCCTTTTCTGCCGCCGCAGCGCGACGAGCCGACGGCACCCGACCTGAGGACATCTGCCTGCCTGACGAGTCTGCCACTAGCCTTTTCTCAAGTAATTTGATGAACCTGTAGCACGGCAGCAGCCGATCCTTTGATTCTTTTATGCTTATGCTTATGATTCGAGTGAGGTCCATAGATGGAGCCGCTGCCCTACGTGCGCCGCAGCAGATGGAGCCGCTGCCCTACGTGCGCCGCAGCCAGGCAGAGAGCACAAAACAGTTTTGAGCAACAATGACCAGCCAAACTATTAGTCTGCTAGAATCAAGTAGCATGTTATTCTATTGCAATAGAACTTTAAGCAGAGCCTGAATTTGAATTAATTTTGCAAATTTTGGAAACGTATCCGTATCGGGATTTTTGGGAAAATGACGTATCGACGTATCCGTATCGGCCTGATACTGATACACGTATCTGTATCTGTGCTGCATAGTGCCATACTGATCTTGACTCAGAAGTAGAAAAGAAGATGGCAGTAACAAATTGTGTTTTTTGGTCTGCAATGTGTGCTTAGCTAGGTGCAAAATTCTTGCTCAAAGAATATGCCAAAAAAGGTCGCCCCTCTTTTCCCCTTCCCCTTGCTACAGGAGAGAGGAGGCGAAAAGAAGGCGACCGCTCTCCGGCGGTGGCTCCCGTCCGCTCTCCCCTTCCTCCGGCGGCCTCAGGCCTCTGGAGGGTCGGGAGATCGGCGGAGCTGCCGTCCGGCCAGTTTCTAGCTACTTTTTTAGCAGTAGTCTAGTTTTAGCCCTTAGGGTTAGGGTTTGCCGTCGTCGTCCTCGGTGATGGCGGCCGGCTCTTTTCTCTCCCTCGGCGGATCTGGCGACGACGTCGTCGTCGGCGACGGTAAGCTCTCTGGTGAGGCCGTGTGGAGTTTTTTTGCCTTCCGTTCTTTTGCGAAAGAGGGGATGGGCTTTTGGTTCCCCTCGCCGGCAGTGTCGGTGATGGTGGAGGTCGTCTCCGGGCTGTCGGCGTCAAGCTTTGGCGTCGACTTCTTCGGTCTTTTGATCCTTGCTGCTGGTTCTCCGATGGTGGTGTTCCGGTTCTTCTTCCTTTTTCCGATGTCGCTGCGATGGCCGGCTTGGTACCTTCCTCGTACAAATCTAATCGGCTTTATCAACAACGCGTTGTGGTCGCCGACTTGGATGGAGGAGGAGCCTGGAGGTCGCCGTCGGTGGTCTCCGGTGGCGAGGACCTGGTGTTTCGGGAGGATTCGAGAGGAAGAGGGACTTCGTTGTAATTTCCTTTTCTTTGAGGTCCTTTCTGTAAATGTGCCCAGGGGGCTGCCTGTAAAAGGATGTGGGATGTACTGTTTGCAAGTTTAATATAATTCCCACCCCCTTTCACAAAAAAAAAAATGTGTGCTTAGCTAGTAGTTCATGGCGGCTGTCAGTAGTTTGGCACCGTATGTCACTTTCGTTGTGAGCCGAGATAGGGTGGGAGGGGCTCATACCTCTGGCGCGGTCGTTGATTTTCCTATTTTGACAGAAGACTGGTTGTTGTAATGATCATGGTTTTTTTATTGAATTGAAAACCAAGGGCAAGCCCTCTTATCTAAAAAAAAGTGACTTGCCAAGACATAAGAACTCATGTCAGTCCAATTATAAGCCACTAGCCTTTCAACCCGTGCGATGCACGGGCTAGAAATTAGAGAAACACATAAATATTTAGAGTTTTTAAATTACTATTGCAAGCATAATGATCGAGTAAAATGAATATTTAATTATTTTAAGTATTAGATCTTAAATTTAAACTACGAAATTTCATATCACATCTCAGTTATGTGTTAGACTTCAATAATGGCATTGTGGGTAATTTAGAAATAGAAATTTTGGATACTTTTTAGCTATTTTTTTATAATTCCGAATTTAATTATTTTTTACTCATAATGGCACGATGGGTAATTCAGAAATAGGAATTAAGGGTATTTTGGCTATTTTAATTCCAAATTTATTTATTTATACTCCTAATGGCATGGTGGGTAATTTGTAATTCAGCATATGGGTCCTTTTGACTAAGTTTTTTGTAATGGCATGGTGGGTTAGATCACATTAGATCTAAAGGCTATCGTTTATCTTACTTTAATTTGTACGGCCGGATGTTTTGCTTTTTTGTGAGAATTTCTAGTATTTCTTCCGATTAACGTGGAGGCATCAAAAGGAGCCTCTAATTAATAAATATAAGATAGTTTGCGGTTTTTTCATACTGAATCTTAACATAAACTTTAACAAGCAGGCAGGAAGTCATAAATTAGTTGCAGTTCCATTCATCCAACGTACAAACATAACGTGGCATCAACTAACCACTAAGACAAAGTTTTTTTTTATCTCCATTTACATAACCAAGCTCTCAATTAGAGTTCACTTAATGACACAACACACAGGGTTTCTACATAACACATGCCATAAATAGAAAGCAACTCTAGATTAATTAAGCTGGGTATTCTTATCGAAAACACCACATAGGTATGCCCAAGCGCACGTCAGAGCTAGGGTACCACCAACACAAGTCAGGGCAATATTCCTTGGTAAGTTGTCGATAGCTACTGATAGCTTCTTGAATCTCTGCTTGTCCTTCTCCCTTTCCAACCTTCCAAAACAAATACAGAAAGCACACATATGTTAACCATCTGGTGAAATCAAATTAGGAACCCAAAGATATATGCAGTTCACTTACATATTACGTCTCTCCAGTTTACTCAAATTCTTCGGCCCCCGTCGACCATTTCTTATACGATTCATTGCTCTCCTGGCACCTCCACTCTGAAACTCAATAAAGATCAGTATGAACCAATACGTTGCTGACGACCCAACATAATTACTTAAAATCCATGCAGATCAGAAAACGGGGAACGCACCTGAGAGGAGCGGGAGGCGAGAGAGCCAGTCGCCGATGCCGGCTGGAGACCGGCGGTGGCAGGGATCCTCAACTTGCGGGCCAGAAAGCGCAGCGCCATCGCTCCGATCGGAGCTGGAGGAGGCTCTGGGGTTTCTTCAATTCCGGCTTGGCTGCTTTCTTTCCTGCGAAAGGTTAGAACATAGTATGCCTCCTTGGCTTAGCTACAGCCCATATTTAAACGACTTGACCCATTGAATCAGTGGCACCTTCGGATTGTTATGTCTGAAAACTGTCTGAAACACCTGATATCGTTGTCCCAAGTTGACTTCAAATATCCAACACAGTTGTCAGACAGTCACCAGCGATGTTCCGTATCCTAAACATAACGAACCAGTTCGGTCAAGACTCGAGAGGTATACTTGTACCCAACGCAGAAGCAGCAGCAAAACAACAATTTCTCACTTCCGCGTACGGGTCAAAGAAAAGCAGAGCCTGCTTACGCCGCCATGGCGCTGCGTCAACTGGCAGGGAAGCTCAACGCCTCCGCCCTCCGACGGGTTTCCCTCGTGTCGCCGGCGGTGTGTTCTCGACACCTCGCCTACCGGGCCTCTCATGTGCGTGCGTGCGTGCGTCACTCTTCCAATTGGGGATCGGTCGAATCGAATCAAATTGCTTCAATAATCCGACACGAGTTGGACGAAACAAGAACACCGGTAGTCTGCTACGTAGCAGCGATATGCGAACAGGATAGCTCAGGCTTTTATTAATTTGTTCAACCGTTCATTGTTGAATTCCAGGGCCAGGGACGAACCCATGCGTTTGAGGATTTTGAAGATCTTCTTAAGCGAGCGAAATATATAGGTGAAGAGCATCTTAGGGTGTTCAAGATGTTAGAGGAACATCGGGACAGAGAGGTAAAATTGTTCATGGAAGAGTGGGACAACTTCGAAAAAGTTCTGAGGTACATATATACTCCAGTACATATATACTCCACTAAACTGTAACTCAAATATTTTGTTGCACTCTGTTGAATTGTGCTAACTGACACAGCCAACTTCTTATATATTTTTTCCGTTTTGTTATTTGGAAGGCAGGTTACGCAGGACCTAGCAAGATTCAGAAAGAAGATGGATAAGATTGGAGATGCGGCTACTGTTGTTGGTTTGGGATTGTCTGCTTTGGCTGTTGCGGCTTTTTATTGTAATCAATAGTATGTCCTTCAGTCGGCAAACAGGTCTCGTTCTGTAAATGGAAATTGTCTTCAAAACAGAAGCCTGATGATCCTAGTTTGTACTACACAGCTTATACATAAAAGTTTTGCGATACTCCCTCCGTTTTTAATTATATGACGCCGTTGACTTTTTTGTTGAACTTTGACCAACAATATATGTGAAAATAATTAATTACTTAACTAAAATGTATATTGTTAGATCTATCATTAAAAACACTTTAAAATTAACTTATACATTTAGCTATTTGCATAAATATTTATGAATAAGACGAAGGGTCAAAGTAACGAAAAAAGTCAACGGTGTCATATAATTAAAAACGGAGGGAGTATGATGTTGAAGTGCATGTTGTAGTATTTGCAACCTTTTTTAGTTCCCATCGAGTCAAAATAATTGGTCAATAGTTGTTAAATATCATCTTTTGTTAGCTAGAGAGGAAGAACAGCTAGGATTAGCTTAGTCAGAATTTGTGCTTTTGCAGACAAAGATTTCGCTCATCCAGTAATTTTGCTGAAACAACTGGCAAGAGGAGCACGTTATGAGATTTTGTGTTAGTGCTGATTAGTTAAGCGATATGCTACACGGCTACCACTAAGCGTAAAGAAATGCGGTTTAAGGACTGCTCCTAATTGAAACAGCTGACAACTTACCTGATAGTTTCAGGTGCGAGGCATGAGTCCAGACACCAAGGGGTATAAATAATAATAGGTGAACCAGCAATTTATCCCTTTCTCTGATCTAACAAACATATAAACAGGAGCACGCCAGCTTCACCATGGTTGTGTACAAATAGCAAGATGGGATGAAACGCTTCTGATTGACAAACATCAATCAGTTACACGCCATCAAGAGATATATGCACACTTAAAGGCAACGAATATGAGGGTAGGGATTCTTTTCAATCAACAAAGAAATGAAACATAAATCGTTCAGCAGGGTTCTAGCCCACAGACAAAATAGATAGTGTCCTCTTGTAGAGTAAACATTTTATTCAAAGGCCAGGCCAGATCGAAGTTACAGAAATCAGGAAAGGGTCAGCAAAGAAACTGCTGTTCTTGATCCAAAAGGAAGTTAAAAATCGAGGGGTTGCCTCAAGAAATTCTCCATTTGCTTCGCCCTGGTCTTGATCGACATATCAAACACCTTCTGTCCAAATTCAATCACCAGTCCTCCCATGATGCTGTAGTCAATCTGAGAGAATGCACAACTGAGTAATCCTCCTTCAAATATTACTTCCAAGGATATATATATGAGGCTCGTGTATCAAGTAGTTACCTTCTGTTCAACCAAAATAGTTTTGTTTTTCCCCAGGATATCTTGCAAGGTCTCCTTGAGTTCTTTCTCCTCCTTTTCAGGAATTGGCTAACAGGAGGGAGCAAAAATATATCAGCTAGCAAATTCAAGGAACTATGAAAAAAATGCTCTTAGCAAGCATCCACCTATTCCTATTGACAAACTGACATATAAAATGATCCATTCCAGATGTTTATTTCTCCACATCTCATGGACATCAAGCACATAAATAATAAAATCAATGTAGTCAATAGTAGTAGTAGAATCTGCATCAGGATTTCAAGATATGCCTCTCAAGCTACCATTAAAGAATATGTTTCTAAAAAGGCATGCACTGCTCAGTGCAGTATAGCCCTCCAGACCATTCAATAGCTTTATGCAGAACATTTTATCGATGCAGCCATAACTCTCAGATACTTTGTCAATATACAAGTTCAAAGCACATAAATTGGAGACTGTCTGGTAAATGCCCATATACAATCTGCAGGCACCTATTTGTAGCTAGGAAACTACAATGTTGCAAAAAAAGATTAACAATACAAAAAAGATAAACCACAGCACAGAATAAAACTGAACACTCAAAACCACAAAAAACATCAAGAATTTCACAGAGTTAAAGTATCTAGGAAAGTAAATGCATCATCACACATTATTTTGACATGTTAAGGCAATTAAGCTACTCAACGAGACAGTAAATTCATAATAGCAAAAGCATAGAGAGCACAAAACAACTTACAATAACTGTCCTGACAACAACTTTCACCTCCCCCTTATGAGCCCTGGTCAAATCAACAAACCTCTCCGCAATGCGTTCGATAAATTTCAGCCTACCATTGTCCGCCAGGACAGCTTGATATAACAACAAAAATATTTAGACACTGAGAAAATAACTAAAATGTACGGAATAATACTCAATGTTACAGAGCACAGGAAAAAGAGATACAACATTCAAATAGGAATCCTTCAACTGACAGATTTTGTTAACAAGCACATAATTGACTATATAATTTTTTTTCTGACCACGCAAAAGAGCTTCGTATCTTTGTATTTACAGGGAAATAATTGACTATATAATATAACAGCCTTTCTAAGATCACAACTGTTATCATAGTATTGAAACCATTGGTATGGAAGATAATATTGGAACCAAAATCACTGGAAATTGCAAAACACATTTGAGGTGGTTCATCAGTAGCACCAAAGGCATAACAGTTACTCCCAAAGATACCAAGTGATAATATGTACTATAATAATTTCTGGCATATGAGGATGAGCGGGCAAAAGACATACCCAAGAAGTTCTTTGTGACATCAGAAAAGCCAGCTTCGGCGAAGATTTCTGTTATAGCCTTCACCCTGGTCTCCTTTGGAACTGACAGGTCTTTGATGAACTGAGAAAACATCGGGCTCTGCTTGGATGCCTCTACAATAGCGTTAATCTCAGATTCAACTTTGTCCAACACGTTTGCTTTGGCAGCTGTAAGGAACAGCGCGCTAGCATAGTTGCCTGTTCCACCATACAGAGCTTCTGGAACCTATTGACACAATGAAAATATATGATAAGACTAATAGTGTCATGTAAGAACTAAGGGCACAAGAAGCAGGCTAAAGCTTCCAATAATGGATACCTCAGTTCATATAAGCTACACATAAAGTATGGAACAAGCAAATATAGTCATACAAGAAACAACGACATGCATTGTGCAGCCCTGCAAAGTACCTACTAAGCATAAAGTTAAGTACATTGGGAACAAACTCTCATGCACTGAGCAGACTGTAGATTGTGATGAGTTGTAGAGTCCCTACTAAGCAATAAGCTGTAGATTGTAATCCATTGATCCACCCAATGTGTATGACTAGAATAATCGATAGGAGTGTGCACAATAACATTCAATAGAAAGGTCCAATTGCATCCACATACAAGCTAAATGAGGCACTAAGGATTTTTTTTTTTTTTTTTTTTTGAATCGAGGCACTAAGGATTCCCAATGAGCAGGATAACAATGGAGAAACATTCGTAAGATTTCGATGTTCCCAACAATCACATCCATCAGTAATAAATCACTGAGCTGATAGTAGATTGTAATAAATTGTAGACCACGAACCCCCCAACTAAGCAATATATTGTAGATTGTAATCCACTGATCTACACAATGTGTGTGACTACTGACTAGAATAAGTGATGGAAGTAGGTGCAATAGCATCTAATAGAAATGTCACATTGTATCCACATATAACCCAAATACAGCACTACGATTTCCCAATGGGCGTGATAACATTTGAGAAACAATTGCAACATTTCAGTGTTCCCAATAATTACATCGATCAGAATAGTCAATCACCACTGGACGGTCACTGAAAACATAGTGCACTCATATCCCACTCAGCGACTACAATCGCACCAAATCAAGGGGAAATGACGTACCTTGATCTGCTTCCCGGCGGGCTTGGCCGCCTGCGACGCGAAGCCTCTCGAGCCCTGCATCAGAACGAGAACTCAGTGCCCCTCACAGGAAAAATCGCAAAAGCACATAGGAACGACGCCAGAATCCCACATGAAATGCATCAGAAACGCAGAACACGCCTAGATCGAACACGTGACTCGAAAGGCGAATCGAAATCGACGGAAATGGACGCGGAAAGGGGGCGGGGAGACCGCGGACCTGGGCGACGGCGGCCGCGGGCTCGGAACCCGCGAGGCGGGCGCGGAGGTGGGGGAGGACGGATCTGAGGTGCCGCGCCGCCGCCATCACGGTTCGCTGGCTCGTTGTTCCGCGGAACCCTTGTTGCGAATGCGAGTGGGTGGGAGGAGGAGGAGAGAAGGCTGGCTGCCGGTCGCGTCGAAGCAGCCGAGGAAAAAGAAGGATGCGCGAGCGAGGCGCAGTAGTGGGCCGAGAAGCCAGCCACAAGCAACGCTATTGGGCCGAGACGCGGCCCGGAACGCTCGTCAGGTCGTTTCGGGCTTTCGGGTCCACGACTTCAGGCCATCTTGGGGCCAAGGGGCCTCTTTCTTCTCTGCAAGCAACTTCTGCGAGGAGTGGATCCATCCATCCGTGCCCGTGGTGGGCGGCGAGAAGTGGAGAGCTTGCCGCCGGCGGAGAGCGGTGATGCCGTGGTGGCAGGGAGGGATCTTCCCAGGCGCGCAGCGCCATAGGCCGGAGCGGATCTTGCAGACGATGATCCGATCAATTCCCCATCAACATGGAGCTATTTGAACATGTCTTTTCCATTCGAAGTTTCTGCAATCTGAAGTGAGTTCATGTAGTTTTTGCCCAATTTAAATGTAAACTATTCTTTTTGTATGGGCAAAATTTTTTTAGAAAAAAACAATCTAGAGCTTTACTGATTTCTTATGTTATTTAAACGAAAGAAACCGAAAATCCAGTTTTGTATGTTCAAATGCTCTTCAAACAGAAGATTGGTCCATTTTTGTTGTAATTTATCAATAAAATCCTTTGGTATTTATGATAATTTGAATCATCTGATGTGCTTTTTTGTTCGCCAAGAGGAACTGTCAGTTATGATCAGCTTAGAAACGGGGCGAACAGAAAAATAATAATAATGATAGAAGCAGGGGTGGCTGCAATATGTGCAGAGCTCAGGATATTTAAAAGCATTATTTACCCTAAACCCTTTAGACTCTAGAGTGCAGATTTGACTGGAGATACAAGAGAAAAGGGCAAATGCAGATATGATGAAACAAAATAACTCTTCAGCAACCAGTGAAGACATTCCATTTGAACTTGCAGGCATCAAGGTGAGGCCAAATACACCTGAATTTACTACCGCAGTACCAGAGTTTCAGACTACTCACTCACACACATTCTAACACAAAGAGTGTTAATCTAAAGCTAAACAATGAGGATTGCTAGCTAAATTGATGAAAGATCCTCATACACAGATTTGATCCCAGGCCTCTCAGAGACTGGCCGTATGCACCTCAGTGCAATGCCCAGGGCCTCCTTCATGCCCTTCACAGCCTGTGGGTTCTCAGAATCCGAGGCCATGGCCGGGTCGAAGCAGTCTGAGCCTCGTCCTTCAGCCACACGAAGCCGGACCCAGTCAGTGAGATCGACACTACCCTCAGACCCTGAGACAACGTCCCCAGCGCACCTACCGGTCAGGAGCTCCAGCAGCACAACACCAAAGGCGTACACATCAGACTTGAACGAAGGGGATGGTTTCTTAGAGGCGGCCAGCTCCGGGGCACGGTAGCCCAGCACGCCCAGGTCCAGAATCTGCTCCACCACGCCAGCTTGAGTCATCAGTCGGTGCAGGCAGTAGTCCGCGACCCGGGCATTTAGGTCGAGGCCGTCCAACAGGATGTTGGTGGCCTTCAGGTTCCCGTGGGGCATCGCTCGGTCAAAGTGGAGGTAGTTCAGACCACGAGCAACATCGACTGCAATCTTCAGGCGCTGTGCCCAGGTCAGTGGGGGACCTCTCCTTCCTGGTCGATCTGCATATTTAAAGACAAAACAAATCTGTTTGAGTAGGAGGTCACTGAATTTGCAGTTTAGTATGCAAGATCACATTAAGCGTATTCAGAAAATGGAAACAGTCAAATGGGGCATTATTACCGTATAGAAAGCTAGCAAGACTTCCTGGGGCAACATAATCCGATAAGATCAGTTTCTCATGTGGCGTTGGACCCCAGTAGTACCCACGCAAACCAACAACATTTGGATGTCGGATGTTTGCAAATTTCTTGGCCTCCTTCGCAAACTCTTTCTTGGGCCTAGCAACACCTTCCCTCAGCCATTTCACAGTCAGGAACACACCGTTCTCTAGTGTCGCCCTGTATGAGGTGCCATGGCTGCTCCTCCCTAGAACTTCAGCTGGCGCCCTTGAAAGCTCCTCTGGTGTCAGTGTGATTGTTTCATCAAGGAAATGCAACTCTCCTGCAAGCCTGTCTGGTGATCTGACGTCCAAACGTGATAAGCCCTCCTGGCCATAGGCCTCTCCAGAATCCGGTGACCAAGAGAAGCGGCTGCCCTTTGATGGCGAAAAGCCCCCAGCTGCTGACTTCTCTTCTTGGCTTAGCGCTTCAGATGTAGAGCCCTTTCGAGGAGTAACAAGCTCATCTGCTGAGACCAAACCACCTTTGTTGTCCTTCCCTTTCATACTGGCAATGTCCTTAGGAGGCCTGTGGAGGTTCTTGTCTGAAACCTTCTCCGAGCTAGGAAACTGCCGTGAGATCTTCTTGTAGTGGCATACAATAGCAATAAGGATAAGGATGACAAGAACAACAATGCTTGCTGCTATAATTGCTATTTTAGCAGCTGTACCGAGTGATTTGCCACCTGAACCAGATGGAGAATTGCCAGATCCAGATGAGCTCGCAGGATAATCTAATTTTGAGTTCCCAGGATGGAAAGAAGATTCTGGAAACTTCCTCAAGTTGACTGGCACAACACCAGATAGGTCATTGTATGATGCATTGAACGATAGGAGGTCATCTGGAAGTTCCTCAGGTAATGGCCCAGTGAACTGATTTGTTGATATGTCAAGATCAGTAAGGGACCCAAGCTTAGTGACAGCAGCAGGTAATGGACCAGAGAAATTGTTTGTGGATATGTCAAGAACTCGGAGGCCAGATAAGGAAGCAATATCATCAGGGATGCTTCCATTGAAGTGATTTCCAGAAATATCAAGCACTTGAAGACTCAAATTTTTGGATGAGGATCCCGGAAATGATAAGCCACCAGAAAGCATGTTATCTTGCATGTAGAGCTCTTGCAGCATGGATGAAGTGAGTAAATCAGCAGGAATAGGACCACGGAACTGATTGGAGCTAAGGTCAAGTACAGTAAGTTTGGGGTACTGAACAACAGCTTCAGGAATAGCCTCAGACAGAGAATTATGGGAAAGATTTAGGTAGTTTAGGCGAAGGAACTGAGAGCTCACATCAGGAATTGTCCCGGTTAGGTTGTTCCGACTAAGGTCAACATATTCCAAATCGCTGCTCCATTTAGCAATGACTGATAAATTCCCTCTGAACTTGTTATTTGACAGATCTAACACTGTGCAGCTCCCGGCAAGCAATGGAAGATCCCCGAAAAGAGCATTGGAGGACAAATTAAGAATTTGCAAGGTAGTTGACGTTATCATGTTGATATGCCCTGCAAGGTATAGAAAATAGAATTAGTACAAGAACAAGAAAAAAATGGGCTCATATTGCATCATAGAGAATGCCATGCTAGGAAAGGAAACATGCGATCACATATGTAATATCCATGTTCTTTGCATATAAGTAGAGGTAGTTGCTATTGCCTTGAGTTCTACTGGTAATGAATTTACTTTACAATCTGTCATAGATCTACAAGGCATCAAGTACCAAAACCAAAGTGAAGAAATGCAACAGTACAATGTAATCATAGCATATACAGCTGGAGCTGGTAATCGTGTGTCTCCTATCAATACTTCCAGAAAGTAGTCCACAACATTTAAAGCCAACCACATGGCAAGATGTTCTTCCTTTATCTTGTAGGCCATGGAGGGTACCAACATTGTGAGGCTTTGATATATGGTACACTGGTACTGTAACTACAATAGTGGATATACATGATACTGCAACTCCATAGAACTAGTACATAAGAGGGTAACTGGAACAACTACAAATGAGACTCATAGGTTACTTCCATGCATTATGTTTTAGTAATAGATTCATACCGCACTTTAACTGAACATGAAAAAAAATGTAATACGCTCGTTGCCCTATGTACTACCATCAGAGAGAAATCTTGCAATCAGGATAAGTTCCTTCCCAACCTGCTCCTCTGTGCACAAAATTACCCAACTAAAATAAAGAATATATTTACTTGTCGTAACTGGACACGTTAAATGAAGTTTTTTACACGATACCAGAGTTGGCAACAAAGATTCTTACATGCTATATGAAAACACAAACATAACTTACCCAAAGCAACAGCGGAATAAACTAACTAGAGCGAACTCAAGCACATTAGTCAATTCATTTGTCTAGGACAATCAGCACTCGCAACAAAATAAGATGATTTAGAGGACACAACACACAAAACGCTAGATGAGGATTTAATTCAGCATTTTTTTCACAATCAGTATTGACTAAAACTGTTTGCACTTGATATTGTAAACAAGAAAGAAAACGAACATCACAGTCTGTAATCTTCATAATCAGAATTGACATATCATTCAGGAAAAGAAATAGGTTGCTTGAAAAGAGCAATACCTGTCAGATTATTAGCACTTAGGTCCAGCTCACTTAGTACCAGAGAATCTCCCTTCAGAAGCCCACTAGGTACAAATCCAGTGAAAGCATTGTTTGCAAGTCGCAACACCTCAAGATCATAAACATAATTGAACCCAGGCAGGTCACCAGACAACTGATTATTACTAAGATCGAGAACCTTCAACCTCCCAAAAGTCGAGAGCTCAACCCCATCGATCAACGAACCAGTTAACTTGTTGTTGCTCAGGTTCAGATATAGAACTGTCTCTGAAATATCAGCTAAAAACTTGAGCTCTTTGGGGGTAGTGCTGGTGAGCAAGTTCCCACTGAAATCAACATGAGCAACAGTTGACTCAATCAAGAATTTCCAATCAACACCACCATCCATTTGGTTCCAGCTCAGATCCACAGACTGGAGGTTCACAAGGAGTCCAAGCCCAGCAGGAATACCCTTTGTGAAGGCATTGCGTGACAGATTAAGTGCAACCAAGCTGCGCAGCCCTTTCAAACCTGCAGGCAACGGACCAGACAAAGAGTTGCTGCTTGCATCCAACGACTGAAGCGACATAAGCCCGTCGATTGAGTCGGGCAGTGGCCCTGAAAAGTTGTTCCCAGCAAGTGACAGGTTCTGAAGGCTTCGAAGATTGCCAATGTCTTCAGGGATTGGCCCCGAGAACCGGTTGTTAGAGATGTCCATGAACTTCAAGCTCTTCATACTGCCCACATTGCTGGGGAGGCTCCCAGAGAGATTGTTATTGGCCATGGAGAGCTTCACAAGCATGGTGAGGTTGGCAAACACAGAGAGGTCAGCAGTACCCGAGATCCCATGGCCGTCGAGCACAACTCCCGCCACGCTCGCCCCATTGCACACAACGCCGTTCCAGGAAGCCGGGCAGCCATTGAAGTCGATGGACTCATCGTTCCACGAGTCGGTGATGAAGCCAGCAGGATCATGTGTGATCCCCTTCTTGAAGGCGAGGAGCGCGAGGATGTCCTGAGAAGGCAGCTGGCCAAGTGCAGGGGAAGCAAGCAGGAGCAGGACCAAGAAACTCCCTAGAAGCCCCATCGCACAGCCTCCTCCACAAACAGACACGAAGCTACCAGCTCAAGAACACGGCTCCTGATGCATTTGGAGCGAGCGTGCGACGGGTACCTATCACACAGCTGCTAGTGCACACTGCTACTAATAGCCACAGCACTTGTCCCTTTCACCTAATCTCCACAGCAGCCCACACTGGCATAAAATCCTTCAAACCTGAAACGGGAACAAGATTGTCAGCTTAAGCACGGATTCCTCCTTCAAAACCAACCACAAAGACCAAATCTTTGAACTCCCAATCAGCTGAAAATCTTAGCATTCATAAACCAAAAAAAAATGCATCTCTTCCTGACCAAAAAAAAATCATAAAGGATCCCAACAGTCAACCCCACAGCTTTAATCACTCAACCACGCGTGTAAAAGCGCTTGCCTTGCTCACTAAAACAGCCCACCCACCAGCACAAATTGGACCATGAACACCACTCAAAAAGGCATTCGCCCTTTCAGCCTCATTTCCCCTCCAAACATCCAAGAAAACACACAGATGCAAACTGCAAAGCAATGTGATGCGAAAAAACACGAATAGAGAAGAGTGCATGAATCTCCTTACTGAGCAAAGGAACAACTGGATGGCTGTATCTCTCTCAGGGCATTTAGACCGGCACCAACCAGCCTTGGAGAAAGAAAGAATGAATGACTGCGGCGAGCTTGGTCGTTGCAGGGGAGGAAGGGAAGGCAATGGGGGCTAGGCTGGAGGGTTGCGCCCTGGGGAAGACGGCAAATGCGGAACCCTAACCCTAGGCAGTGATGGGTTCTCGCCGCAGCCGCTGGGGTGGCGGAGAAGGGGGAGGTCAGCTGGGGAATGGAGTGGAGTGGAGAGTGCGGGGTGGTGGCGGCAGCAGTAGTGGGGGATGGGAGTGTCTTTTCTCTGTCCTCGCTCCGGCGCTTTTGGTTTCCCTCGCGCGGTATTTTATTTTTCTTCTATTTTTGCATGTAGGTCCTTGAGATAGTGTCATAATTTGAAATTCTTTCGTGCACCGGCAGGTTGGTTTGGAGCCCAGCGTTGACGAAAACGATTTCATCATAATGTGAAGCACACGTATGAATTTGTACGAATCAGTGATGATTAAACATGTTTCAATACTCAAACTAGTTATGTCTCAAAAACATTGTTATCAGTGTTTTCTTTTCTTTCTTTTTTGCGAGGATTAGTGTTTTCTTTTCCCAATTATGTCTCAAAAAACATTCTTTATTGATGGACATACTGTTTAGAGGTTAGGGCGTTTGGTTGGAGCTGGATTTTTTGGGCATGAAGCGTTGTTTATGGAAATTAGAGGCACTACAGCTCTTCGAATTTGCTACGCGAGATAATTATTTCACCTTTTTTCTAATGAAATAGAAGCATGTGTAGAAGTGGAAAATGATCCATCTGTTTCGTTGACCTTCTCGCTTGCTTTTGTATCTAGTGATGCAAGTTTTTAAACTTGTAGGCAAATTTTCTAGGTGGAAAAGAAGTTGAAATACCATCAGACCTACGTATATTCTTTAGTTATGGTCATGCCTTCGCCTGCATAATTTTTTATACTCTATTTTACAATGATAATAATGGAATACCTCGAATTAGCAGGATTCATGCCGGTCGGATGATTGACATACAACTAGTAGAAATGGACTAGTATTGACATGCAAAACTATTCGTTGGGCGGGTCATCCTGATTTTTAGTGAACGGTCAATTTTAGTACAGTAAACACGAACGAAACACATGTTGGTCGTACGTACTACGTGCATCTGTACACCCTCGAAACTGGAATGGGAATACGGAGCTTGTAGGGGGCGGGCACGCAAAGTGGCGACCCGGGCCCGGTCCTCCCTACCTCCTCTGCTGTGGTATGCCTTTTTTATTTGTTGGCGTTTCCCGCGATTTCGTCGTGCACCCGCCAAAACGGGGCGGGGCCGCGCCAACACGGGACGGGGGAGGGAGCAGCAGCGGGAAGAGCCCTTCCCTCGCGGACCCCAAACCCGCGCCTCAAATGCGGCTGTATCAATCCACACCCCCGCCACGCGCGCGCGCTCGACGCCTGGGCCCCACGCCTCAGCGACAGGGACGTGGTCCCTCCCTCCCCCGGTGAGGCGTGTGCGTAGCCGAGCCCAGCCGAGGCGCCAACCCGGCCGGTCTCCGCGGTCGCTCGGCTTGTTTAATGGCCTCGTCCGTAGAGCCGAACCAAAAAAAAAAAAAGGGAAAATGCGCTTCCCTCCGCCGTGGCGGCGGGCGGGGCGCTCAACGCCACGGACGGATATCCTCAAAAAAAAAAAAAAAAACGCCACGGACGGACGGAGTGGCTGCGCGGGAGGAACAGAAGCTGTGCGCGCGGGGGATTTTTGCTTTCGCTGGTTTCCGTGGCCTCCGTGCCGTTTCTCCGCATGCGGCGGCCTCGCCATCGGCGTCCGTGACGATACGCAGCGTTCATCGGCTTCGCACGAGTATGCGTCATCATCGGTGCCCTGGCCGTAGTAGCCTGCACGTACGTTCACCGCAGGTGTCGCTTGCCGATGCTCATCATCGATCGCGTTGGCGCGCCCTAACGAAACACACCCACCACCTTCGTCATAAACCCGTTGCAACAGGAGGCAGCAGCCTCGCTCCATGTCGTCGTCGTGTTGCACGGCACGCGGACGGAGAGGTGGGGCCGAGTCGGTCAACCCTGGAAAACAAACAGTTGACAAACTGAACATGGACCCGGCTGTGGGCCCCTGTGGAACCTTTCTGTCACATGGACCCGGCTGACCCCATGGGTCCCGGCTGCAGTCACGACTGCCGCTCTCCCCGCCGGTACGAACAGACCAAGGCGCGCGCGATTCCGTCCAACGCGGACCGTGCCCAGGATCCGTAACCGTGCAATGCACATGGCGTGGTCAATTGGGGGCAGGAGTACAGTTTCTAACCCTGCCGTGCGCAACCGGACGACGGCCGGTAAAAAGACTGACGACTTCGCTTGACCGCGTTGGATCGTGTCACGCTACTCCTCGACTGTATCATCGGTGTCCACCGCCTGCAGAGCTGCTTATTGTGGCAAAGCTACATACAGGGCGTGGCAAAGCTACATACAGGGCTGGCTGCTGAGCTGGCTCTGGCTCGCTTCGGCTCGTTAGGGTATCAATTTATTAATGCAAATGCACAAAAAATTTAACGCTCTCTATGCTCACGAGTTATTAAGAAAAAAAGCAGTGCATGTGCACTCATGCGTGTTGATCGATCCGAGGTTACTCACAAAATGGTGTTAAGAGGTGAACTACCATTTCGGGTCTTTCTTCACCACATTTGTCCGTGATACGAAATGTCAGTTAATCAATACATACTTCAAGTCTAAAACTTCCAAATGAAAGACTAGCTAGTATTATGGACTTTAAAAGTCCTCATACCTTTAAACTATGTCCTGCTCGCGCGTCATTTTGGTTATTATCAATGCTTATCTTGTCTACCAAAACATACACCGTTAAGTTGATGCATCATGTGAATATTGGCAGTAACAACTGGGGCGGAATGACAAAAAGTTTCTTTTTCCTAAAGTTTTGTCTTACAAGTATACAACGTGAAAGAGATACCTTTTTTTTTACCTTTTGAGATAATATCTTCACTCTTGCTTTAGGTACATATGTTGTCCTCCTTTTCCCTTCATTTTCAAGTATAAACAGGTACACTCATCTTTCTGTCACGAGTAAAGCTGCCCATGTGTATTTTGACCCCAGCACTTGTATACTTTATTCTCAGCTCTTGCCTGGCCTCCTGCTACACAGATTCCTGCTGCTATCTCCAGGAAGGATACTACTCCTACATCTGCTGGTCTACCGCTGCATCAATTGAGATCAGATGAAGTGAGATGGGGACAAAATTTAATCGGTGAAATGGACCAGCCTCCTTTTACAACAACCCAGTGGACGCCACATCGTTAGGGCTGCAACCTAATTGCAGCCACCTGAGAGACTGGTTAGGCATAGAGTATTAATAAAGGGTCAAAGGCTCAGCGGCATCCAAAGCTTAGAGCACAGAAAGGTGCAGTCTCCAACAGCGAGGAAGCCTTTCTCTCACTCTCCCTTGCCAAGGGACATGAAGCTATATCATGATTGTTCGCTGCTGGCATGCAGTGCAGGGGCTGGCCCCAAAGTTGTTGAGTTGCTGCTTTAGAGGAAATGCAATGTCTGTCTGCCACTTCTCCAAACTTTCGAGGTTAATTCTGCAGTAACTACCAAGCTTTTAACCTTTTATAATCACTTTGTTACTACAGCTTAAGTGAGCCCTACTTTTGCTTCCTGCAGATGCGAAGGCTCAGACTTTATGCATAGCTTGTGATCAAGCACAAACTCATCCAGTCCATGAGGATCTATGTTGAGGTGAAACACTGATGATGACTGATGAGGTCGTTTTTCACCGTCAAACTTGTGACAGCAGACACATTATTGGATAAATTGTGGAAGATAAACACGTGCAGCTTGAATGGATTAAGTGGGGACTACACAGTTATGCACCAAACTTGTACGCAGGCATTCAGTTCATTCTTGGCTCAGACGAATCTCTTGGTTGCCCACCTCCCAGTGGTCAAAAAAAGGCAGTGAAAAACTGAAACTGAACTACTCCTAGAAAGTGTTATCGGTCGTGTCTCGGTTGAAATTAGTAGCCAACTCTACTCGCAGAATGATTCGGTTCCAAGTGTTAGTTGGTCAATCGAGTGCCCATTAAACAGGTCGTACGTCTCCTGATAAAACAGATGAGGAAGTGAGAAACAACTGCAGAGTACTAGTACAGAGCATGCTGTGTTTATCCTAATGGACCCACTCAGCTGGTGACAACACTGTAATTTAGAGCTGGCTGATTAGGACAAGGCAGAGGTGTTTACTTTAAATCGGCACATGTTGCGGTTGTCTTTACAGCGAAGAGGGGGTGCCAAAAAATGTTCAGGCTTTGGTGAATGGAACACTTCGCACGCCCAAGTGAGAAAAAGGCTCTTAGAAAGAGAGTAGAGGAAATTTGACTCCCTTTTGCCTTTTCAGTAATCGTAAATATACATATGTTTTAGCTAACTGCATAGCAACAAGGGATTGACTACTTATTAAACACGGGGGAAAAGCAGCAGAAAATTATATGTATATAACAGTAATGTTCAGAAGAAGAAAATTGTACAAGGGGTCCAGGAATGCTCGTTGAAGGACATATTGGTTGGTCAAGAACTAAAGATGATTCAATTTTTAGCGTCCTTTTCCGTTATACTAATTGTACTTTTTCACCTAAATTCACTTCATTTCCAAAGTTGTAAGTTGATCGCCTCCTAGTAGCACATCCAATCCAACCACATTTTTTTGTGGATGCTCAACAAACAAAGAAAAAGTGCATGCACGCTATTGCTTAACAATTCCAACAGAAGATGCATTCTGATCCATGCAATGCACGGGACAGGATCAAGCGGAACAATGATGGCCAACACAACAACAACCTCCAATAACATTACTAGCCATGTTACCTGCAGATAGATACTCTCTTTTAGCAGAGTACACCAACCGTAATCTTTCCACAACATAAAAAAGGGTATCAAGTTGCCAGAATGCCAGATAGATTATTTAATTAGTCGTGAGGAGTTTGATTTCTCAGATTTGATCCCTAACCTAGATAGAGGCCATGACTCATGCATGAGACTTAAGTTGGCAACTATAATCATCAACATCATCATACGAGTCTAGAGCTAGTAATTAAGTATGAGTTAGACAAGTTAATCTTATGAGCCTCAGTGCACTGGGGGGGACAACATCAGTAACTAGCTTTGGCACATAGTGTTTCATGATTGGCTTGCCCCATCCACATCTACGCAAACTCTACACACACCCGTGCCTCCACGTACAGTTCACGCAACTCCCAAACCCGGACAATCTTCGCCATGGGTTTTGCGGATGCTTCTATAGCCTTCAAGTGAGAATCCATCATATCAAATGAAGACTTGCATCGTGGTTGAGCTCATGATGCTAAAATTACCTTTTTTCTCTTCCCAAAAACTTGCCACCTGTGTGTGGATTCGGGTTGTAAAATATATACAGCTACTACTGGTCATCCGTGTTTGCCTGCCGCCCCTGCAACTAACCATAAGAATATCAGCAGAGAGATGTTTTAGTAAATTCAGAAAAGTGAACCAGCATTCTCTCGTGAATCCATTTCTTTCAGGTGTTTTAACATCCAATTGAAAGGTTTTTCTACTGCTTTGCATCTCAATATACCATAAGAATATCATAATTACTTTTTTTTTCCCTTGTCTCTACTTGATAAATAATCAGAACTTGCACTTAGCAAAACTAGCATACAAAGGAACAGTCAAAATTCTCAATCGGAATGGAAAGCAAGAAGATTCTCAGCATTATCCGTTCACCAGCTAGATGTTTCCTTCAAATTCCACCAACTTCAGTTAGTCACATGAACGACAAAGACCGATGACATGGCAGAGTCTACGCCACCACATAGCAACTGACACTTGTCAAACAAAGCTTAATCACTTGCTTCTACTTCTAACCTGCCTTCTAGTATATAAGGCAGATAATGCACACAAGTTTTAGCCAAGAAAATAAAAGAAAAAGACTGACAGCAAAAGAGTGAGTTTCAGGCTTACTAATGGCATCCGCCTCTGCCATGGGCCTCATGGCTTCTTCGGGTCTGAAACCATGTCCATCTCCATTCCTGGAACGGCCGTGGCTCCGATGTGTCCAGCCATCAGCAAGGTCATCATCGTTCATAGTTATGGCCAAGAAAGCAAAGAAGATCCAGACTTCACAGCCTTTCGGTCAGTACATCTTGCACTGAAATAAATTAAGGAGTATGGATGTTTTGACACAGTAAAATGTGTTGTTCCGATACTTGCCTCAAGCATAAATATTCGTAACATTTTACAACTGAATCTCTGCATAAACTTAAAGAACAAAGCAAGAAGTAGTACTAGTGTAACGAATGGCATTCATATAGCATTGTCCTCGGTTTAAATACTTGCACACACTTTTATGTTACCGTACAGGGCCTGCTGGAGGATTGAACTTGAAGGATGGAGTAGATGCATCCGGAAGACCAGCTAAGGTCAGAGTTCAGGCTGCAGAAAGAAGAGAAAAAAATAAAGAGCACAATTCATTTCCTGTTAGCTAATACTGTTGTTCCATTTTGATCAGGGAAAGGGTGTCTACCAGTTTGCCAGCAAATACGGAGCAAATGTTGACGGGTACAGGTAAAAGTTTGATCCAAACCAACAGCTATACATCAGCTATATTTCTTACCTACAGCCAAATTTCAGCCTTCATACCACCTGGGATTAGTGCTAGAAGATAACAAAAAATATTACACAGGTATGGTAATAAAAAAAGGCCAAGCTACTGTTCACCAAGGAAAATAAAATGAAATGGATTATATTTAGGATACTTATACTGTCTTCAATTTTCATGAGAATAATATGTTCCGTCTTCCTTGTTTGTTATAGCCCCATATATAATCCAGAGGAATGGTCTCCAAGTGGTGACGTTTATGTTGGAGGTATGGGCAGAAAACCGCCCAAATACAATGATCTTAAATTGCTCACTCCTACTTCAAAATTTGAGATATTTCAGTTCTCGAGGCACATATATAAGATGTAACTTCCCCCATTGATTTATGCAGGAAAAACAGGACTGTTGCTTTGGGCAATCACTCTTGCTGGAATTTTGCTGGGAGGTGCTCTTCTTATCTACAATACCAGTGCCATCGCTTCTTGAGGCATGACTGCAGCAAAACAAACTATGAACTACCTCTGTTTTATTTTTATTGACGTTAAGACAGCTCAATTGGTGCAATTTTGCATTGACTAATCTGTCCTAACGTCAACAAAATAAAAATGGAGGGAGTACCATACAGTGTTACATAATCTAGATTCTAGAATTGAGCTGTATTCAGCTGTGTCCCTTGATTTAGTTATTTGAGACAAATAAAAGTTTCCATACAGCTCAATTGGTGTTATTTGTGAAATTGTGAGATTCTGACAAAAGAATATTGCTGTTTCAACTAACAAGTCCCGCATGAAAACCACCTGAACCATAATAACTGAACCTGAGACCAACAGAAATGGCTCATATCTACGGGGTTCAACGAACTTGGAGTTTTCAATGACGAAAGGATTGAACAAATAATTCTCTATAACACATCTATAACTAGTTCTCACTTGATCAGTATCACAGATGGTTCCAGGATGTTACAAAAAAATTAATCAAATGGACATAAATTGTCACATTCTACACCAGAAGCACAAACCAGAAAAAAAGAAGAAGAAACGCCACCACTACTGAACTAAAAGAATTTCAGTATGTTGTGGGGGCAATCATGTTTGGTCTTAAAGGATTGCAGATAGCAATGAATATAAGCATTTTGTCAGCTATTCACCTCATTCATTTGTGTATGGTCCCTAATCCAAACAGCTCTTCCTCAGCATGGTACCTCAATTTTGACATTAACTGCTTCCCCATCTGAACCCTCGGGCTCGGCATGATCTGATTCCTCTACTTCTTCGATGCATCCTATATTAGTAGATGCAACAAAGAGCTCCAGTTCAGGTCTTGATAGATCATCGGCACATAAACTTTGCAGGTGCAACTGCAAAGCATTCTCTAGGTGCCATAGGACTTCACCCATTGAAGGCCGGCTCCTGCCCTCATCTGCAAGGCATTTTTCTGCTATCCCACTGAATTGCTTGATGGATTCTGGCGTGTAATTTCCATTTAATCGAGGGTCAATTATAGTCTCAAGTAAGTTCTGCCTTTGCCACTTGAGAGCCCACTCAGCAAGATTTATCTGATCCCTTGGCAAGGTGGGGTTGATGACTGGTCGAGCGCATAACACTTCAAACAGCACAACACCGAACGAGTACACATCTGAACTCTGAGTTAACTGTTGTCTTCTAAAGTATTCTGGATCAAGGTAGCCAAAGCTCCCTTTAACAGCAGTACTAACATGAGTATGATCCAATGGTGGACCATCTTTTGAGATACCGAAATCTGCCATCTTTGCAACGAAATTGTCGTCAAGCAAAATGTTGGTAGTCTTGACATCCCTGTGAATTATACCCCTCTCAAGCCCAGTGTGAAGGTAGTGAAGCCCCCTTGCTGCACCAATGCATATTTCAAGCCTTTGCTTCCATGTCAGCGCAGGAAGTTCACTTCCATAAAGATGGCTCCTCAAGGTGCCACTTGCCATGTGCTCATAAACTAAGATCATCTCATTCTGTTCATCACAATAGCCAATCAAGGACACCAGGTGCCGGTGTCGCAGCCTTGAGAGCATCTCAATCTCCGTTTCGAATTCCTTCACACCCTGCTGAGATTGAGCATGTCCCCTTTTAATTGCCACAAGGGTGCCATTTTCCATCTCACCCTTGTACACCTTACCAAAGCCACCAACACCAATCACCAAGGACTCATCAAAGTTCATGGTGGCTGCCCTGATTTCTGCAATACTGAACTGCCTGCCCATCCTGCAGCTCCCAAATGTTCCAGCGGCGCGAAGAGTAGGGGAGGAACGGGAATTTTTAACCATTGCTGAAGCACCATGGAGGGCAAGTGGCTTAAAACCTGGGGGGTTATCCTTTGTTTCTTCAGCTGAAGTATTTTTCTTCCGTCGCATATAGAAACAGATATAAACAGCACCAGCAACTGAGATAAAAATTACCAAACCAGCAGCTACACCGATCAGTACCCATTTGGGGCTCCGTTTCGGTTTCGCTGTTCCACCACTGATACCACCAATTTTCATAGTTGGATGACCAAGGACTCCGTTCCGACTGACCTTAAAGATCTCCATGCCATTCAACAGCGCATCATCAGCCGCGGTACCTGTCGACGAGGACTCGGAACCCAACTGAACCCAAAGGGTGTCCGCCTGCGACGAGTCAGCATCAAGGAAATCCTCATGAAAAGCCTTGTTCTTTCCCCCAGCCCTGGCAAGCACATCATAGTTCTCTGCAGCAGTCTTGTAGTTTATGTAGATCTTGAACTTGCGCTGCTCGGCCTTCTCATACTCCAGCTCACAGAAATGCAGCCGGACAAGGTACTCAAACCCAGGGTCTACATTGAAGCTCCACGACACATTGAACTTCTTGTCGAGAACGAAAGTCTCCGTCGTCACCCTGGCGGTCTCGTAGAGCCTCAGAGGCGCCGACGTCGAATCATCACTCTTCACATAACTTATGTTGGAAGAATTCATCACGGTGTGAGCAGCATTCATTAACTTATGTTGGAAGAATTCATCACGGTGTGAGCAGCATTCAGAGAGAAGATGTAGCGCTCATCTGAATCCCACTTCCTCCACAACCGAGGGTCCTCCTTCCTCTCAATCTTGCCACCTCCCACACACACCCGGTACATGGTCTCCACACCGCTATCCCCAAGGCTGAAAGGACTCTTCACCCCAACACCACCCACCTTGTTTACAGAATCAAAAATCGAGTTGCCAAGCACAGGCACAACCTCCATGGCATTGATGAAAGCAAACGAACCAGCATCATCAGGAGCAAACTCAACCTCCAGCTTCCCAGAGGTGACATTCAGAAGGCACTCCTTCACAACGACGTCGCTGGTGGAGTTGATCTTGGAGTTCCTCCATTCAATTTCCCCAGGGACATTGAACTTGGTGAGCAGCTTCAGGCCATTGGCCGTGACATCGAAGACCGACTCCTTGGCGCTGAGATTGCTGAACAGCTGGCTGAAATGGAGCCGGAGGAAGTAGCTCCCGGGAGAAACGCTGAACCTGTAGCTGGACGACGCGTTGAAGACGCGGGCCGTCTTGTACAGATCCCCGTACGCCGCCTCTTCGCCGCCGGCCGCTTCCGGAGCCGGGGCAACGGCTCCGGGCAAGGTGAGGGTGAAGTTGGCGGAGCCGTCAGGGTGGGAGTCCCCCACCCACCTCCGGCCGCCGGCGTCGGTGATGGAATCCGAGCCGCAGTTGATGAGGAGCGGCTTGGATTGCGCTTGCACGTTCAGCAGGAACAAGAATGCCACCACCAGAATCAGAAGCCAATGTGCAGAAGATTTCATCTTTCTCCTGGCCCCGCAATTTTGGGCGATTGAGCCGTCACAGGATGATGAAGAAACAGCCAGCACCCTGCGAGCATTACGGAAAGCAGCATTACCATATAGTAGGAGAGAGAGAGCAAGAGCAGGAACAGGAAACAAAAGAGAAGAGCAGGGAGGAGGAGATTTGAGACTCTTGGTTCCACTCACCTGAGCGATACTGGAGACGATGACGAACTCCCTGTCAAGTTGTTGCACGATGGGAGCGCTCCCTTCCAAGGAGGAGCGGAGCCCAAGACGAAATGAATCCAAGGGCGCCGCCGCAAGAAGCGCGACGAAACCACCAAACAAACCAGCACAAGAGCCCAGCGGAGAAACTTAGGAGTAGGCGGAGACTCGCAGAAGGTGGCCCGAGCGAGCTGAACAAATGGCGAGCCCCTGGCCAGCAGCTTCAGAGCCCGCCGCGCCCAGTCTTGAGTCTTGAGAAGTTGAGATACTACTCTACAGCTGAAGAGGAAGGAATGCTACAGTTGTTATGCCACTGCTAATAACACTAGCGGCAATAATTCCGGAGACAACAGCGTGCTGCAAGCTCGCCGCTGATTGATTGGGGTTGGGGCTGACAGCGAGAGATATCTGCAGGGGGGCGGGATTGCGATTTGAGAATGTGGAGACTGCGATTCTGCTGGATGTGATTTCGTCGCTCGCGTTCCTTCCTTCCCACATATGAGCTCGCTAGCTAGCTAGCTGTGGGCAGGGCCTGTTGTGGGGCTGGCTGTCTGTCACCGTGTGAAACGAAACGAAAATGAGCTAGCTGCCTGTGATAGCTGGATGATGACGATGATGATGCGAGCGCATTACTACTGGACTGGGATTTTCCATTTGATTTCGCAACGTCCCGCTGATTGATCACGACTTTGCGACTGGGTACTAGGGAGTACTCTATTTGCAGGTGGATCGAGCTTTTAAAAATGCGGGGACTGGAAAGCGAGGGCCTGGGACGCACATGGCGCTGTCTCAGGGGGATTATGCCGTCACCGACTGACTCGCCGGCGCCGAACGGGAACAGTCCTTATTCCGCAACAGTGGAAATCGGTCGCGTCGCTGTCGCGCCATGGGTATGATTTCTCGTAAGGGAGACGCACCTGCACCCCGGATGGTGCCATGACACGAGAGTCGCGATAATTAAAATTGTCACTTGTCAGTCAGTCACTGCTGCATCTGAACATCTGAAGAGAACATTTGTTAAGGGAAGGCAAAGGAGCATGGCCGGTTTGGCCGATTCCTCCTAGTCGATTTGTAGCAGCTAAGCGTATTGTATGAAGGGTTAACACGACAGCCAGCGATCTGGAGAGTAAAGAAAGGGGATCAGGTCAGGAGCTCGACGCGCAAGTGCCGCCCGGCGATGGTGTCGAGGCCATTTCCACATGTTACTTGCGGTAATGCTCCGGGCGGGCGCAACAGACAAGCGCGGATTCTGTTCCACGCGACCCGGCGGCATTTGTTGGAGCAAGGTTTCCTCAAACTCGCAAGATTCTACCGGCACTGGCGGACACGAAGCACCATGACCAACAGCCCATCTCGTTAAGCAAAAACGACGAGAGCATCTAGCTAGTGCGTGTGCATGTGCGCGAGATGCGGCGGGGCGGGCCCCAGGACGCGGCGCCGCGCGCGAACGCGGAAACCGCGGGCAGCTGGACGAGATGATTGACCCGGACAGAGCCAGTGAAGGGTGCGTTCGTTGCACCCCCTCTAAAATTTTAGACTTGTCACATTAAAGAGAATCTTACTATTTAAGAATATTTTTATTTATTTAATGACAAAACCTATGTCACGACTCCCCTCTAAATCGTGAGACGAATCTAATGAGCCTAATTAATCTAAATTTCGCTACAGTGATGCTCAGTAACTATCTTCTAATAACGCCTTACTTACCCTCATTAGATTCGTCCCGCGAATTCGAGCGGAGTCCTGAAATTAGTTTCGTAATTAAATTTTATTTGTAATCATAATATTCGTTGAAAAAATCCTCTAAAATTTAGACTCCATGCAACGAACGCACCCGAAGAAGCCTTTTCTTTGTGTGACTCTTTTTGCGGCGGTGCCCTGTTCATGCATGGATGAACATCTGGGCCATGGGCATGGACCATGTACGTACACGCCCGCACGGACGGACGCAGTGGACCTGAGCTGTGACGCAGCGACCAGTGAACTGGTTCGTCAAAAGGCAGTAGTGAGGCGTTCCATAGCTGTGCGCTGCGTTGGACGAAATCAAAAGGCACGATCAATCTACCTAGAGTCACCAAAATTGGGGCTAATGACTTGGCTAGCGGCAGGGTTTTGCTTCCATAGTTCTCTGCCCACTTCGGATGTTACGTACGTGTTGCTGGCGCCTTCAAATTTGGATGATGATGAATCAATCTACCTAAAGTCACCAACGCCCCCCACCCCCAGCAAAAAAAAAAAAAAGGTTCAGATCCAAATTCTCGTTAGGTCCAAGATTCTAAACTATTTGCTATTCTCGTATAAGTCCATAAACTCTCGAACGAAGATTTAGATATTGTTAAATTATTACTGTCTACTTATCTAGACCCATAAACACTCAAATAGAAGATATATATATATATATATATATCTTTAAACTATTTCAAAGTTCTCATCTGAGTCCATAAAATATCAAAATGAAAATTTTAAACTGGTGCTGATGGCCACGTCATCGCCGCCACCTCCGGCCACTATAGGCTCACCACCATCGCCAAGATGCTTCTTCACCCATCGTCTTCAGATCTATCGTTGTTACAGTTGTAGCTTTATATAGTAATTTTGAACACCGTCTCACCCGGAAACAGAGTTATGCCATGTCACCAGGACATTGCTCGCTCCCTTCTGTTTGTCTTATACCTCTGCCTCACTGGAAAGCCACATGGCATGATAAAGAGGTCTTGGGGAGACCATGGCCCCGTTTGGATGCCCCTCTATTTCCCCCTCTAAACTTCTACCCTCTAAAGTAAAAAAGAATCTTACTATTTAGGGGTACTAAATAAAATTTAATTGCAAAACCTTTCTGCAGACGGGCGTTATTTTTCGAGACGAATCTAACGAGCCTAATTAATCAATGTTTTGACACAGTGATGCTACAGTAACCATCGTCTAATCGCGGCTTAATTACCCTCATTACGTTCGTCTCGCGAAATAGAGGGGGGTCCTGGACTTAGTTTTGTAATTTGACTTTGTTTAGTACACATAAATCGTGCCGGAAGTATTGATGTGACAAGCTACAGTGCATAATAGGCCTCTAAACTTTCATCCGAACGCCACCCATATATGTCTTTTCTGAGGTGGACCATGTCAAACAAACAAAAAAGGGTGAAAAGGACTGGAGCTTTGAATCGTACGGTTATGTTTACGTCACACGTAATTTTTAGAGCGTCTGAGTGACTGATGGTGTAACAAGTGTAACTGTGTAAAACTAGATTGAATTCAAACTTGGCTAATGTTGATGCCGACCGTACTTACCACGAAATCTACGGCACCTCCTTAATTCATAGCTTCACCAGAGTAGCACTAGGCAATGGCATTTTTGCACAAACACAAGGGGGGAAAAAAAAGGAAGGCAATTAGAGATCGATGAAGGGCTTATTACAAGTTCTGGTAGCACTGGTCAACTGTGAAAATAAACAGGCAAGAACCACACAGTTCACTAACAGCAAAGACGTATGACGCGAGCAAAACAACTCCATTAATTACAATTTATCTTTTGAAAAAGTGAAGACATTGGCGTGCTTACAGTGCCTTCACGCCATAGCTAGAACAGTAGACCACCCATCTTGTCAGTTCACATTGTCATCAGTTGTTTTGCTACAGCCACAAGCTCTGTGATAGGTTCCTTGTGCTCCATGTGGCCTGCATTTCCCATGAATATCCTATACCTTTCAACCCTTGAGGGTGTCTCTTCTACCATCAGTAATGTTTCCATCATGCTGTGTTGGTTGAACAGAGTTGCATAGTATGAACTATACTTCATCAAATATATAGCTTGCTCAATTATCACCCTCCTGATTCCAGGGGAATGAATGGCCGGGTTCATGTTTGCTTTCAGTACATCCACAAGCCTCTTCACAAATATTTCCTTACCATGACCATTCTTCTCTAGTCCTCTAGCAAAGTCTTCAGGGATGACTCTACATATTTGTGAACTGAGGCCAATGAGGATCTCTAGTTCTGCCTTATTTGACTTTGGATCCATTATGGTCTCCAAAACCTATTGTTAGCGGTAATAGCAACATTTAGGTATGAACTCAAAATATAATTGATAAATTATAGTTACTCCGATTTAGGTAGGACAAAATTTGAATTATATGATCTAAATGCACGCTACTATCAGTACTATGAGCATCAACACACATGTCAAAGCAATAGTCAATGCATAAATAATTGCTACAACTATGCAACTGTGAATCCCAATATAATGTCTGCCTCTAAATGAAATTTATTTATTGATTATACAAGAATGGCTCACCTTGCCCAATGTTTCACATAATTTTCTCAAGTCTGAGTTGTTAAGCTCAATTTGGATGTGTAGGAAAAGATTTTGCAGTAGTTTGGCTGCCACGTATTTGTGCTTGTTTACAGAGATCATAGTCGTTAATTCCTCAATGAAACCCTTGGTTCCATCAGAATAGCTGCACAGTTATCAACACTCTCCATCGTCAACATTGCAAGTGCTTGCCCAGCAACCTTTTGCAGAAACTGATTTGAATTCGTACTTGAGGATGCACCTTGGCTCACAAATGCATCTACCAGCCTGGTAATGATCATTTTGATACGCCCAATCTCATGGCTTGTGTTCCCATCAATGGCAAGGTTTCTGATAATTTCTACAGCTAGCTTCCTTAGTTCTAGGTTGGCAACTATGTCATCTAAGATATCTGCAAGATTTCTCAGTAGGCCCGGATGTTCCGATATCCTGTGCCTTAGTGTTATGCCAACGTCTCCACTGGTGTGTGAGAACCTACGCAACAATTTGAGTGACGACCCCATTAATAATTTCTGCTGCACTTCATTAATATTCTCTATGTAATCGTAGTATGTGAATTGGATGATCTTCGGAATGAGGTCTGCTGCTCTGCTGATTTCCACACAATTGTCATAATCATAAGCAGCAAGACTGTCCAGAATTGACATGCCCAATGCAGGTAGGTTATCGTGGTCCATCGGTGGTTCCTCATGGGGACTTGACGCAAGTCTTGAAATCCATTTCCAGCATCTGAAGAAGCAGAAATTCATGCCAACTTTTTTGTTTGGACAGGCCTGTGTTTTGTCCTGCGTACTTTGATCTTGTCTTTGCCTTCGATTGTAATGTGCGCCCATAATAAAATCATCCTTTCCCTCTTGTATATTAGTTGAACCTGTAACTATAACTTGTTCACCCTCTTGCTCATCATCAGCTGTGTCCAGAACTGCACTCTCTCTTTTCGATTTTCTATCAGTGTCCAGAAGTGCAGATACAAGCTGTATCATTCCAGGGACAGTGACAACCCGAAGGCTCTTTGCAAGCTCAGCTATCACCTTTGCGGCGAACAATCTGATTGTTGCATCCTCTGGGCTTGTCCAGTCCAACATTCGGACTAGTCTGTCCATCGTCACCATAGAAGCATTCAGTTTTGAAAGGAGTCGTGTCCTGGACGGTTCCATCTGGAGAAGGCTATGTATCAACTGGACCCCAAGGAGCTGCCTTGTTGGTGAGTCTGAGTTTATGAAATCAATGGCAAAGCTGCTTAGGCTGATTTTTTTTTTCGGACTAGAGCATCACTTTCCATTCATTTATCCCAGGCGTATGCATAGTACAAATTGACAATTTCCACTCCCTTCTGCCCTTCGAATCCACCGCGACGAGCAAGGGATCTCCGAGGGATAAATGAGAATGTTCCCCAGCACACATGCCACACTGTATAGTATTCGTTGGCCAAGCACCATCACATAGAAGATATTTAGAGACGGTGTGAGGTTTATCTTTGCAGGATTGTCTGTCATCGCCGTGATAATCTTGTGGTATTAGGCGCAAGAGTGAGAGCATGACACGTAGGACTGCTGCTGGAATCTGTAAGTTGCCAAATGATACAAGGACTATTGCGCATGCCTCGTATGTGAACATCACTGACTGAATGTGTAGATTGCCAGGCATGAACACCAGCATCACAAGCTCAACAAACATGCACATGTTCAGGATTAGACGAGGCAAGAATGTTCGTTGATTGATCTGAGCATGTTCTGCTTCTAATTTGATGTTTCTTTCGAAACGAAGCTTGTTAAAGTAGAAGCACCACTAGAAACAATAGTGTGAAGAGTGCAATCCACATGGCTATTGTGTTTCTGGGAGTTAACTTGACCATTAAGGGAACCGGCATTAGGGTTGCAACCAAGGGACTGAAACGTGATATTGCATCGCGTAGCGGTTTGGAGAGTAATTCTGGAGCTCTTGAAGACTGAAAAATGCCAAGTATGGGTGGAACAAGCAGTATCAGCATTACTGTGAACACACGAAAGATCTGCGGATAGTAGTCTCTGAAGCTGGCAAACATGAACATCATGTAGATCAGAATATTGGAGAAGTATACGATGCCAATCAACCCATTCCAGCCAAGAGGTCTAACAGCAGTTTTGGTATGGAAGAACAATTGGTAATCCATTTTGTTGTTGCGGCTGAACATCCTGAAGTGTATACGTACGTACAATAGTGTAAACGAAAAATGGCAGAATGAAAATACACAGAACAAAATGTGAAGATGATAAGTAGTATGTACTCAAATAAAAAAGTTGAGGAGGATAATTATGTAGAACGATAAAAAAACAACATATTTAGTATACCTTGTATCTCAAAGATAGAGGTTTAAGTACTTGAGTCCTTTGCAAAAAAAAAGTACTTGAGTCGCAAAACTACATATATATATTTTGTGACCACTGTATCGTAAACTACAAGTATAATATCTTAATTTATTATACTTGTAGTTTACGATCATTGAAACTGACTCGCTCATGGTGAAACAGGCGGTTGAATCGGGAGGCTACATATTGTCAAGCTTTGGTGGTTTGATCAGGGAGCTGAGAGACGCTCTCCGTTTCAATTTTAATAATTTTGTGTTTCGTTTTGCCTATAGAAACTGTAACAAAGTCGCTCATGCTTTAGCAGCGATTGGTTGTGTAGCGTCACTGGAGGACAATCCGATTGTGGATGTCCTTCCGCATTGTATTCATGTTCTGGTAGCCAGCGATATTGCGGCACCTGAGTAATGGAAGTTCCTTTCCAGTTCAAAAAAAAACTACAAGTATAATATCTTAATTTATTTTAAAAGTTACAAAACATGTAGTTTTGTGATGTACATATTAAATATAAAGTCTTGGCTCGCAATATACATAGGTTTACGAGATATGCAGTTTGTGATATAATTCTTTGTATATATAGTTTTCTGATAGTTTCTTCAACCTATATGTAGTTTCGTGAAATTTACTCTCAAAATGTTAGCACTGCACGCACATGGTCAAGAATATAATGAGCTCGGAACAGCCAAAAAAGCGGACTTGTAACTATATATTCAGCCAAAAAAGCGGACTTGTAACTATATATATATTTTTTGGTAGTTCCTGCATTCTAAGGTTTTGAGAGGGGAGAGTGCATGTACAAACCTTGCCGCTTCCAGGAAAACTATAATGGTCGTGACTCGCGAACCAAAAGTCGCTGTCTTGGCGAAGCACCGTGGGGTAGCCGCCGAGCAGGATGACGGTCGCCCATGTGAAGGCCAGCGTGCCGAGGGCGTTGCCCAGCCTCTCGACGAGCGCCACAACGCGAACGAAGCAGTTCAGCTGCTTCTCCGGCTTCGCAGCTGATCCCTTGTTGCCTTGATCACGGGCCAGGATCTGCACGCGGTACTCGCCGGCGCTCTTCGCCATCGATCTCGCCTGAGATACACCACCACCGTACGCCGTTGCAGGCCGGCGGCCGGCCGGCTCGCGTCCACTACCGCCTAGCTATAGTTGGCCAAACGGACGGGCCAAAATGGGCAGGCACGAAGCACGGCTATTTTGGCCCGGCCCCCCAACCCCAGTGGACAGCACGGCCCGGCACGTATAAGAGGCGGCACGATGCACGAATTTTTTTTATTTTTAATCGAATTTTTTATTATATTTTTATTAATAACCGCTCGTTTTCGAAATTTGCAAAACTAGTCGCCTACTCGCCCAATTGACGGGCGATAACCTCTTGTCGCCCGCGTACAGGGCGACAAGGCCGCAAATATCCTATTCGACGGGCGACAAGGGGCGAGGCGCACGCGGTGGGGCCCAGTCGCCCCTGTACCGGGCGACAAGGCCCCAATCTCCCATTCCAAGGGCGACAAGGCGCGGCGCGTCCGCGGTGGGGCCCAGTCGCCCATCGGCCGGGCGACAAGGCGTGAATCGCCCTTTCGACGGGCGACAAGGTCCAGTCGCCCGACACCCGGGCGACAAGGTCCCACCGTCACATCGCTTCTGCGCTCCCATCGTCCACGCCAAAGTGAGAGGGAGCTTCTCGTTCTTCTTCCATCTATTTCAAGGGTCCAACCAACAGACACACACAAAGAGGTAAACACTTTGCCATGGCCAACAGAGGAGGACGGCGAGGAGGAAGGAGAGGAGGGAGACCGGGGGCTGCATTCCAACCTCTTGAAGACTGGGTTTGGCATGGAGAGAGAGGTCCGTCAACATATGATCCACCTATTCCAGAGTTCCCTCTTGAGTCCAAAGATGAGTTCGACCCTGTTACTAATCCACTCAGAGAGTATGACAACCAAAAATTTGTTTGGCCAAAGTGCGCCCATAGGGAAGATTGCCTCGTTCAAATGTTCGACGGCCAATGTGAGGGTGGACGCCGCTTCTTCAGGTGCCCATATGGAGAAGTAAGATTTCGTGCATACTTATTAAATCTTTCTAACCGTATGCATACAAAGTACCTCACTTCTTTTTTTTGCAGAGTCATGAGAATGAAGAGAACTGTGGCTTCACGAGGTGGGTGGATCCGAAGCCTATTGGTGTGACCGCGGAGTATATTAGCCACCTTCAAAATCGCATACAAGACCTAGAGCGTGAGCTTGAGACCGCAACTCAATCCAGGGCCGGCGAAAGCCAAGAGTTGGTCATTAGGATTGCTGGGCCCGAAACCATGTGTCTTGATCCATTCTGCAGGTGCCCGCACCACAAGCCAGGGCCGGCGAACCCACCACCACAGCCGCCACCACCACCAGCACCGCCATCTTACTATGGTGCCTACGAAAACGACGGCTACTCGCAGTCAGGGGGACAGTCCAACTACATTCCATGGGACTAGATTTCGCATCAAAACCTGGCTAATGTTCCATTCTCATTGTTCAATGTTGCATTTTCAATTCCCTAAGGCATGTTTTAAGCATGTTTTAAGTGTCACTGTTCAATCATGTCACTGTGTCACTGTGCAATCATGTCACTGTGTTATCAGGTCACTGTTCAATCATGTCACTGTGTAATCAGGTCACTGTTCAATCATGTCACTGTGTAATCAGGTCACTGTTCAATCATGTCACTGTGTAATCATGTCACTGTTCAATCATGTCACTGTGTAATCATGTCACTGTTCAATCATGTCACCGCGAAAGAAAAGCACTGAAATATAAGTACATAGGGAAATAAATTACACTGGCATGTTCGGTACACATAACTACTAACCTAATTGTGCACCGTACTAATCCTGACATGCCTTAGGAAATTGGCTTGCACATTAATATTTAGAATGAAACATACATAGATGTGAACAATGACGTGTTCTATGCACATAATGACTAACCTGACTGTGCGTGGATCTAATCCTAACACGCCATTCATACATCACACAACATACATAGATTGGATGGGAACAATGGCATGTTCCATGCACGTGATGAGTAACCTATGCATGGATATAAACACGCCTTAGGGAATTAAAATTGGTTGACAGTGAACATAGTAGAACGGAATATCCGGGTTATGCATGACACAATCCACTAATCATCGTCCAGGTAAAACGACTCGTAGCCGTCATCCTCCGCCTTGGAAGATGAGCCTGTTTTGCCCTTGGCCTTGTCGCGAAGCTCGTCCAACTCCCACTTCTTCTTCAAGTTCACCCATTCCTTATCTTTAGGCGAGATAACGTGATCGATCCACTTAACAAAGTCACATCCCTTCGGCAAGTCGTTGTATTTGCTTTCCCTTTGGTAAGGATATTTTTTTGCCCTCTCCCTTGTCTGCGTAATCAATATATATAGTTAAAGTACATCAAACACACGGAACTTTCATCGACAGCAATTAGATATCATACCGTGGAAGGAAATGTCTCCAGATCGTTCTCATCTTCCTGGGGGCACTTCCAGTAGCGCCTTCCCCAACTGTCCATCTCGAAAGATACACTAGATACGCACATTTTTCCGCAGTGGCACTGAGGCGTCTCTTCGAATCTTGTTGGTGGTGCTTGGGGATTCAGAAAAGTGTCTCTGTTAGGGTCATTTGCAGGAGGTCCATTGCGCCACTTTGCAAGCGCCGCATCGAGCTCTCTTCTCGCCCTGATACGTGGTGGTGAGTCGTCCTCATCCATTGTGAGGCACTGAGGCTTGTGACATGCACCTTGCACATAGGGTCAGTTTATATAGCAGTCGAATGCCTAAGAAAATGGGCCCCGCTTAATAAATATCTGCGCATAGCACTTGCTTGATAAAATCGAAGGAATAAAAAAAATTGAGCTTGTCGCGCTACAGTTGGGCGACTCTTGTCTTGTCGCCCTTGGCAGAGGCGATTGGTCCTTGTCGCCCGTTAGCAGGGCGACTGGATCTTGTCGCCCGACACAAGGGCGACTGGGCCCACCACTCCGTCCCTCGCGGCGCTCCCGCCTCTCGTCGCCCGTCCACAAGGCGACTAGGAGCTTGTCGCCTCTTGGCTGGGCGACAAGTCCTAATCGCCTGATCCATGGGCGATTGGGCGACTAGTATTGCAAATTTCGAAAACGTGCGGCTATTAATAAAAATATAATAAAAAATTCGATTAAAAATAAAAATTTCGAAAACGTCCAGCTAACAGCCCATTAACATGCGGCCCATTTAACAGCCCAACAGCCCACCTAACCACTAACCCAACCCCATATATATATTCCCTTTTTCATCTCGCGCCGCTCCCTGAAGCCGACCCCCAAACCTCAGCCGCCCCACCCCTTCCGCTCCTCCCCTCGTCGTCTCCCCTCCCCTCGCCGCCAGCCGCCGCTCCTCCCCTGGCCGTCGTCGGCCGCCGCTCCTCCCATCCCCGCCTTCCCTGGTCCCCTCCCCTGGACGTCGGCCGCCGCTCCTCCCCTCCTCTCCTTCCTTCCCTGCCTCCCCTCTGCTCCCTAGAGCTCGCCGCCACCACCAGGACGGCGAGGCCACGCGCCGCTCCAAGGTCAAGGGAGCCGCCCGCCGTCGTCGAGGCCGCGCGACGTCATGCTCGAAGCAGCCGCCCAACGCGGTTGGCTGAAGCTCAAGCACGGGCGGAGCCTCCTTCTTCGGCGGTGCCGCGATCTGATGGGCCTCTCGGGCTTTCGGGCATCTGATGGGCCGTTCGTGCTTTCGAGCCTGATGGGCTGGCACGGCCCCTATAAAAGCCTTAGTGACATGCCATGGGCTGACCCCCCCGCTCATGGGCTAGCACGGCACGGCCCATCTAACCATCAGGCCGACTAGCCCATTTAATTTTGGGCCGTGCCAAGGCGGGCCCGTGCTGTGCTGCGTCGGGCCGCCCATTTGGCCATGTATACGCCTAGCGCAGCGCACAAACGTACCATAAATAAAAGTACACAACTGTCAATCAGCCATCGATAAATCCGCATTGAACCAACGTGGGAGCGCGAGCTCGACCACGCACAACTTAATTAATTTGAAGGCAGCTCATCCCTCCAGCCCAATGTAAACAAAAATAATGTCTTTTGGTTGTTTGAGTGACAAAAGAAAACTGAAAAATATTGGCCATGGCCAAAGTTTATGTATTACAAGAGCTCGATGTGTATAACCATACCAAATACCCTGCAAGTTTTTAGAGTATCACTTGCGCCTTACTGCAATTATTAGTTATAGACTTCACACATTTAGCATTTTCTCAAAACCAAAATGGCATAAAGGAGATAATCATTTAACCTTAAAAAGTTGCCCCCAAAAAAATGCAGTTGACAAAATTGGTAGCAATCATTCTCAATTTCGAAAAAGGAGAACTTTTGCTTGGCGGTGGCATCTAAAAACGTTGTTTCATCCCTCGCAAAGAAATAAAATAAAAATGTTGTTTCATAACACTTTATTTTTTGAAAACTACAACACCCAATGGCTAAATGATAATCCAAAAGACCTTCTTTCATGCACACAAAAAATATATATAATTTGTAGAAAAAATAAATTACTTCTTATGACTTATCTTGTATGATCTAACTCTCTGCGAGTTTTTTTTTTTTTTTTGATTTTCTTTTGCTTAGCCCCACATGCCAGTTCAAAGCAAGGAAATGGACAGTTTTCAGTCCACTCTGTGTAGGTGCATTAATAAATATGGCTAGGTAGAGAAATATGGTATTGTGAAAATTTAAAATGCCTATCAAAATTGGCTAGAAAACATAAACTTGGTTGTACGTTTGCACTACGCTAGGCTTTATGGTTAAGTGGAAATGACATGATACTTGATAATGCTCCTAGTAAATATACTACACAGAGGGACACTCCGCATCTGGGCTCAGTTGCAACAGTGTGAGCAGGGCAAGAAGATGATACAATTTACATGCCGAACATTAGATTTTATGATCACGACTATATATATAGAGATTTAGCAATAGGAATTGTCAATAATATCTCATCATATGAACTGTGAATTGGCGTTTTATTTGTTGTGATATCGTAGACGGAAAGCATTATGACTCTGCTCACAGCAGTATATGATGAGTGCCCTCAAAAAAAAAAAAAAACAGTATATGATGAGGCAAACTTAACAAGCTCGGCTCAAAGCAGAGTGGTGATTTTCTTTTCTTTTTTTTGAGAAGAAGAGTGGTGATTTTCTAGGAGCCCTGTCGTGGTAATGGGCTTTTGTCGGCCCAATTTGGATCTTTTAATCAGTGTGGCGAGGCCCAATCCATCCGTATTAGTTTCAGAACCAGCTAATTGAGCGTCGAAGAATCGGAGCATTGCAGCCTGTGCTGCAGTAGCGCGCAACGAGAGTGGTGATTTTCTAGGAGCCTCTGTGATCGTCATGGAGGGGATAGCAGAAGCTGAAGTTGCAGAAGTGCTTGCATGCCGGGAGGGTACGGCGCTAGCAAGCGATCTTGCCCTTCGTAAAATTTTGTTTGGCTAGCGATTGCTTGACGGTCATCCGAAACTTACCAGGAGCAGGGATGGGCCGGTATGGCCAAATTACCGGGAAATCAAGACCAGAACATGTGGTTTCACAAAGGTGGAATTTGTACATGAAGGCCAGAGATCAAACCTGGATGCTCATGTCTTAGCTCGCAGTTTGATCCTTAATTCTGTTGGTAGACATGTGTGGTTTGTGTCGCCACCGCAGGGTTTTTGTAACTCTTATACTGATATTGAATAATAAAAGGTGGTGTTCCTCAAAAAAAAAAAAAGCTAATTGAGCACCTGATCTAAAAAAAAGGGCTAATTTGAGCACCTTTATCTAAAAAAAAGCTAGTTGAACCACAACTCTCTCTTAAAAAAAACCATAACTGGGGCATGTCAGGATCAAGGTTTTAGTTACCGATCGAGCTGGCGAAACCAGACGCCACCAGTTTTACCCCTTTTTGATAAAAAAAAGGGTCAAATTTCGTTAAATTTTTAAATTCGTTTCAAATTTGAATCCGAAAACGAGTATACTGTTGGAACCAGACATGCCCGGTTTTTTCAGTAACCGTGAAACCGGTCCGGTTTTGACCCGTTTGGCAAACCCTGGTCAGGATGCCCTCACAAGGAGAGAGTCAACACTTAACAGCGGCCTTGCAAGTTTTGCAACCTCACTGACAATCCGGTCGTTCAGGAAAAGATGCTGTAGGTAGTACCAAATGACCAGCTGCTGAATCTTGAGTTGGTATTTTGACGACGTAGCCATTTGGACGATGAGCATGCATAAAGTCATCAACGCCTATCCGAAAAGTTAAAAAACTTCCCCTGTTGTTTACGTGATTTTGGAGATGCGGGGCAGATTATCTCGTGTCATCAGCTCACTGTCCTCTTCTGAACATCTCGTAGCTCCGCCTCACCAGAAACCAGACATGTGGCAGCAGCAGAGGACTTCCAGTGATCAAGTCCAACAAAAGGAAAGGTGACAGCGACCAACGATTACTTTAGTGTGTATTAAGTATCCTCAGCAGATAATTTTGTAGAAAAAGGCGATGTTGAGCAAGGCAGGACGGAGATTTTGTCCGGCGCTTATGGCAGCGTGTGGAGGACCAATGGCGTAACAAGAGTAAACGAGCGTTGAATCGACATGCACACGCATGACATTTGGAGCACAAAAGGTTTATCTATGATAACTGAACGCGGATTATCAGAGGCTGATTAAACTGCACTTGTACAGTTTCTATTTGTCATTTGCATGAACCTGACCTGCTAGCCAGAACTTCGTCAAGCTTCAGAAAGGAGCCTCATGCATTATTCCATATGTAAATGAACACCAACAGGAAGTGACTTTATTTTTTATTTAAAAAAAGGAGCAGGAAATGGACTTGATCTCAAGGCATGTGAAAGCTAAGAACACGCCAGATTGGTTTTAACCTTGATGACCGTTTGTACCTGAGGAATCTACTGCACAGAATTGTAGCATCTCCACACGTGTAACCAAGAGCGTATCTGGCAACACAAAGGTACAAAAACTTGCAGTAAGTATACACAGAAGTTTCATTCAGCATTCCAAACCAAACATTGCGGTTTCTTACCAGTGCTGTCAGTAACATGTGTCTCTTCCGAGTACGCTAGTAACAACCTTTCGTTAACCAGAATCTTTTATTTCCTGCAGCAAGTGACAAATAAACGCAAGCAGACCAGAATTACGTAGGCCGGATCATATAAACAACTCGGCCGTCTCGCCATTGGACGCGCGTGCGGACAGCCGCCCTTCGGTTTCACCCGCGTTCCCTATGCCATCTTCCTCCCCGTCCCTTTCACCCGGACTAAACATCCGCACAAGAACATACGCACCTAATACTACATATATATGGAGCTGCACTCACCTCAGCTGCTGACTTGCAGTTGGTGGCGGGAGAAGATTCTTCAAGGGTCCTTCTCTTTCTAGTGCGCAGGAGGAGAGTGAGGTGTAGTAGGCAGAGAGGAGGAAGATGCAGAGGCATACGGGGAGGGATCTGTGGGACGTGGACGAGTGCCCGAGCCCGCGCATGGGCAGTGTCATCCTCGGCGTCGACGGCGGCGCCAGCAACACCGTCTGCGTCTGCATCCCGGCGGCCATGCCCTTCGCCGACCCGCTCCCGGTCCTCTCCCGCACCGTCGCCGGCTGCTCCAACCACAACTCTGTCGGAGGTAACCTCTTCGAGCATCACCTGCTACTTCAATTCCGGACAAGTATCCTGCAGTGATGATTGATGGTCAATGTCGATGATCGCAATAGATGATGTAAGAATTAGGCAGAGTGTTAAACGGTTTGTTTTTTCTTTCTTGTTCTGATTATTCAGAAGAGAGGGCAAGGGAAACACTGGACAGAGTGATGACACAGGCGCTGCTCAAGGCGCGCCGGAGACGATCAAACGTCTGCGCTGTCTGCTTGGCTGTAGCAGGTGTCAACCATCCAATCGATCAACAGAGGATGCTGGATTGGCTCAGGTCTGTCCTGCGTGTCTAACAATACCAATACTGCAACTGTAATAATGGAGTCCAATGTCACATGAAACTCTGTTTTAGTATATCTGAACTAGTAAGATGGCCCGCGCATATTGCGCGGCGCTAGACGTGTTACTTTATTTAATGGTTTTTGAAAACTTCATTGGTTTAATTGATTTTGTCAGACATTTAACATTTTTTATGTTATTTACATTTGAGTTGTTTTTGGAGTTGTTTATTCCACATCTTTCCACAGACCCCTCAATTGATAAATTAAACTATTATTTATTCCACATTCTTTTGTAGGGGGCTACATCAATATATGCCTCATAAATTATATTTAGGGTATCAGGCTGTCTTTTAAATATTTCTGGTCTTTTATGAGGTTTATATAGCATAGCAATATAATATTAATTTTTGTTATAAATGATACTATGCTCGATATATGACAACATTTTTTTTCTCATTGGAGAGGTATTATTGATATAAGACTTCATACTTACGACAATAGTTAGTTGGATACTGCCGTGATGAAAATTTATAAATGGCATATGTGTTTTATGGCATCTTATTTGACTTTTGGGTCAACACCTCTGCCCAGGAGTGATATAAAAGGATATGTCATAGTAATCTTATCTTTAAGATTTTTTTTTGTTTTTGTGGTAAAAAAGAATTTCTTTTTGCTAAAAGAATCTAAAGTGCCCAGGAGTGAGTAGACATTTCATCTGTTGTAGAAGACTAAAGCACAATGCAATTGTTTACCAAGTTTCTTCTGCAAATGTTGAGCACCTCAAAATTTTCCTTAAAAACCAGTATGCTATATCATCGTAAGAAGTTATTTTTTCCAAGTCTATAGCAGCATAAGCCAATTGGTCATAACCACTACTGTATCTATGATATGGTAAACTCATCAACTCAAAGGACGATGAACATGTGATAACTTACTAAGTTTGTCTGATTTGTCATCATCACCAAGAGTGAAATTGGATGAGCATTGGTCGACACGCAAGCTAAGATCGTAGGTCATCACTTTCAGCTGGGAGTCTTTCAGATAATAGAACCTAGAAAAATACAACAATTAACGACTGATAGGGATTTTTTATTTTGAAATAAACAGCGGTGCTGCTTTTGTGCCGAGATCCTCATATATGGAAAATCTCTGGGAGGCATCCTTCTTGTCTGGCCGTGTTGCGTCCCACCACTCAATCTTAGATCACTCTTTATCCTAAATTCTGTATGCAACGCTTGCATATTCAACAAAATTCAGGCCGGCAACTTGCCCGTCGTAGTTCGCCTAAAAAAGGATAGCATCATGCCTTCATTTGAATCCATCATGCTCGCCCATGGATTCACATGCTTAATTAGTTATTTAACGTTTGGTATAGAGCTATATCAGCCACCTCTCATCCCTGTCTGCGTCGCTGATGCTGGATTGCATTGCCGCATGGCGCGTTGTCGTTCCACGTCCCATGAAGCAGTCGTACGTTGTACAGCCGTGAAAACAGGGAAATGCCTGCATGCAAGCAATCACAAAGATGTGTGTAGGCTGTGAGCATAATTCTTTCCATGGTCGCTGCAAGTCTCTTGAAGCAAGCGACGCGGCAATAGAGTATGCATCTGCCATGTAACGTCCAGCAATTCCAAGTGCAAGAAATCACCTACGGCTCCACCTAGATTCTCGCAACAGTCTTTCCTCTTGCGCTTGTTGACGTTTGCGCTCTGCACCGCTTCTTGAGGAGCAACAGCCTCCTTGTCGCGAATCTGAAATGCATCATGACAGTTTCTCTCCTTCTAGGATGGTAACTCTGACTTCTTTGGAGAACAAAGTTAGCGCAGATATGGTGCATCCATATGCTTGCCTGAAGATGCATGTCGCTGCCTGTCTGTTAAAATTATCCAGGGTTCCAAACCTCTAAAAGAGGACCAACATCAAGCGTGCATGGAGTTAAGCTTTTTATGCTTGCAACAGCCTGGTATATCTCGTGATCACCCTAGAGTATCCAAAGCTTTAGGCACGCATAATCGACGCACTACACGTGGCGAGATCACATCGCATATATGTAGAAGGAGAATCGAAAGGCTTGCGAGCAAACGTTTGATCAATTTCTTTGCTTCATCAAGAAATCGTTTCACCGCAGAAATCCTGGTCTCCTCCTCACCAAGCTGCTTGATTTGCTCTTCCGACGAATCGGCAACCCCATGGCTGACTTCTTGCCTATTGGCCCTCAGCTGAAGCATGGCTCGTCTGGTCATCTTGCTATTGCACTCTCCGGCTGCCTGGATGTTACCAGCAAACGGCAGGCCGTCGCTGGCTTGTGCGGCAGCGTTGCCGGCCAATCTTGCTTCACGCCAAAGCATCGATGCCATGCTTGTTCTATTAGATAATCGAGAGTAGATGAATTCGTAAATATAGGAGTCTTTAGTTGGAACGTGTACATGAACGTATCAATCAATCCTTAGCACATTAGATCACGGTCGTGGTTAACGCTGAAACAATCCATGTTAGCTCACGACGTATATTTTCTCTTTCTTGGGACACGGATTATGCAAATGCTTCCTTTTTTAATCTACAGGTCACGTAGAGCTCTCCGCCAATTTCTTAACAGCAAGTAGAAAACGTCTCGGGTGTATTTTTTCTTTCCTACAATTTATGGACTTCCAAAATAACCTGATATTAACAAATGTGGTGCTATCTATATGGACTTCTAATTTTCTTTATTATTTTTATTCCGAAATTATTATTCTCTTGGTGGTGGGCCGTATTTGAGATGGACTCTTTGGTTAATCTAGACCGTTCAATCTTCATAAAATCCAACGGTTCATATCTTTGTTTTTTCTCTGATTAACGTGGTAATTTCGTGGCCTTGAGAGCGAACGTGGTGGCTTCTTTTTCTCTTCAAATACTAAGATAATAGATAGATAGATTGAACTGAATGAAACAGACACTTGTTTTTTCAGGGAGATATTTCCAAGCCATGTCAAACTGTTCGTGGAGAACGACGCGGTGGCAGCATTAGCAAGCGGAACCATGGGCAAGCTCCACGGGTGTGTGCTCATTGCAGGGACTGGGACAATAGCCTATGGTTTCACCGGTGATGGCAGGGAAGCCCGAGCAGCAGGTGCAGGTCCGGTTCTGGGTGACTGGGGCAGGTTAGTTGACCATGTTTTCAAATGTATGACGGCAACACTAATACACGAGAATTAATTGGTGGAAGCTGACTCATGTCTATAGAGCTGCCATAACCGGATTTCTATTGACTGGTTTATGTCCCATTTCATATGCAGTGGGTATGGGATTGCTGCACAGGCATTGACCGCAGTGGTGAGGGCTTATGATGGCAGGGGTCCTGAAACAGTGCTTACAAACAACATCCTTGACTTCCTTGGGCTGGCATCACCAGATGAATTGATAGGGTAATCCCTTTTTCAGCTGACAGAATCTATCGGTTTTACTTTGCATAAAGGAGCACGCTTCAGTAGAATAATGAATTGTTTCAGAGATTGTTTTACTATGCATACGTAAAAACTTGCACTTACCTTTTCATTCTTCCCACGGCAGATGGACATATGAAGATCAATCATGGGCTCGTATTGCTGACCTTCTTCCGGTTGTGGTAGAATCTGCTGAAGGTGGTGATGAGGTAGCAAACAAGATCTTGCACAATTCAGTTGGTGAACTCGCTTCCAGTGTCAAGGCTGTAGTGCAAAGACTTGAACTATGTGGTGAAGGTGACACACCAATCCTATCTGACTGTCTTACTGATTACAAGTATAATAGCCATGAATCAGTTAGATATAAGTTATCTCAGAGAGAGAAAGAAATTAACTTCTGAGAAAGTAAACGATGCTCATATAGAAATAAGAGAAAAAGCTGCATTTATTAGTACCTCATGAAATAAGATCTCAAGATGTCACTCCTTTGCAGATGGCAAACATCCATTTCCACTTGTTATGGTTGGTAAAGTCCTTGAGGCAAACGAGAGGTGGGACATTGGAAAAGAAGTGATAGATTTTGTTACCAAGAATTATCCAGGTGCCTATCCAATACATCCACAGGTGAGCGAGTCCTCTAAGATATATTAGTATTCCTCAAACTATGCAATCTTCAACTGATTAGATGAACAGTGCAACAGCATAACAAGTTGAAACTTTGAGCTGTACATAGGCTTAAACAATAACGAACAAACATAGTTCACAAACTGACACACCTTCAGATCCTACAAAAGAATATTCATGAGCTGATATCTACTTATACCTGCAGGTGGAGACAGCTGTTGGTGCAGCGTTATTAGCATGGAATGCAATCGCAAGCGAATTAGATGGCGATCTTCAAACTGTTCAATAAAGAAATTACCTATACATCTTGTACATTATGTTAGTGTCCAAACGTCACCTAATGTTTTGCATCTTCTGTAACAGATTTTGTAATCTCGTTAAGAAAAAAAAGGTTTACTACACGAAGTTTAGTTGAACTGAAGGTTCTTTGAATTTAAAAAAAAAGAGCTGCAGGAAAAACTCTATTTGCTATAGGAGACATTGATCCATTAATTTTGAAACTGCTATCTAACTATGATGACAAGATGCATAAAAACATAGATATTCCAGAAGTTAGCAGTAAACAAATTAGTTGCACTTACCTAAGACAAGTTAATATGCTGTTTCAAGTAAACAGGCAAACAGTGACCATAAAAGCCACAGCAATCAAACATCTGCATATCACTTAGATGCTCAGTGACAATTGAATTCTCATCAATTTTTAAGAAACAAATGGAATTTCAATCATAAAAGTTGGACGAAAGACTTGAGCAAATTCTATATCAAAAATCAAATTTGTAATACTGAAAGGTTTGGTTCCTTCAAAAAATGAACAAATGTTGTACATAAGAGTATTCTTTACATGTATACTCTTAATACAAACCAGGACTACAAAACACTATAAGGACAAAAAGAACTAAAATCAAATAAAGGTACCTTGAAATAGTGAAAGCTTACAATATGACTATGGCTTGTCTAAGAGTGACTTACTTCTATGCTATCACTCAGAGCATGACAAACGTATTCTAACCTGTACACTTGAAGCCTATCTACGGTTCACTTCTGTACACCATACAAGGATGTGTTCTGTCCAATCCTCTGCGCTGAGAGCACTCAGAGGCTCAGAGCCCAACTGCATCCATTACCCCATGAGTTTGGATAATCACAGTCAATTTCAGTGTACTTGCCACGACATTCATATCCGATGTTTTGAAATTCAGTCAAGTGGACCATCTCAACTTCATAGATTTCGCCATGAATTGATTTCAGGTTCTCGTAATAGGATATTGTTCCTCCACCATGACATCGCCTTTCTAGCACCTCTTAAGCTACTCTCAACTAAATTTAGGAAACTAAATTTCTGAAAAAAAAAATGAATCAAAGTAAGCATCAATAATAACCAATCCATGAGCCTCATAAAAAACAATATTTTCTAGTGGCAACGGTACAAACCCACAAGAAAAAGCCAATGATTTGAAGTATATTATGGATTACACTATTTAGAAACACTCACAAGAAGTAGCATGCCACATCTTTTATTTTTATTTATTTTTTTCCTAGAAGACATGCCAAACATTTATCCCGGTAGAGATTACACATCATATAAAGTGGTTAATAACTACTCTAGTTTTTTATTTTTATTTTGAGGAATTATCTACTCTAGTAGTCCCCTAAGAAATCTTTTTTGAGATAAATAAGTATAAAGAAGTCTAGATGTGATATGAAAACATAGAACCTAACATCATGACAGTTATGTAATTGACATTTAACAAGATTAGAAATTCAACCAACTGGATCGGAAAATCAATTCTATGAAGTTTAGTCTAAAACTTGGATATATTTAGTGGTGGTCTGGTGGATAAAGAAGTGCAGTCTCACCAAGCTGCTTGAATTTAGGTTTTATCTTTCGAGCCCTCTTTTTGTCTACTTCTTATCCCTGCAACAAGCTTGCATGTCTTCAAGAAGGTATCCAGTAACTGCACACACAGCATTAAAAATGAAATATCAATTATACTCTGCCCCTTGACTTTCAATGATTCATCATAAGGTGCATGCATACAAAGAAGGTAATTTACACGTAAATTAACATCAAATGTTTACGGTGCAGCAAGTGGATTGATTATGAGCTAGAGAAGATTAACGTTGGCCACTTATGATACTTACCACAGGATGTTGCTGAAAAACAGGAGAGTAATGCTCAAGAGTTACATATATCTTTTGAACAAGACTTAGGAGTGCATTAACCTTGTTTCCCAAAATGTCAACCTGAAATAGGAAAAAAAGAAGAGGATGCAGAATGAATTTGGAGTGAGATTTGTTTTTGCAATCAAATACTCAAATAGAAGCTTACTCCACTCGCACAAAACACCCAAAAAAAATCTGCTGTAAACTAGTATGAAAGCTGAAAGGCTGTCGTGTCAGCAGCGACTCAATTGCTAGCTGACAGCAATGCATAATAATTACCATGTCTTAAACCATATTAGAGATTACAGAATTCCAATGATCATCCAAATATCTATGAATATTACTAGAGTGCCAAAAAGATAAAATAATAGAATTAAAAAAATGATCAGAGGGGATCAAATTAATTTTTAAAAAAGTAAACCAAGCTGATCATAGTCTAACTCGCTCAATGTTGACTCATTTGTAGTTCTCAATGCAATTATTTGATACATTATTGATGTGATTCTGCAGTTAAATCTTCTTGCATGTATATAGAATTGATTGAAATAAAGAATATTCACTTTGCAAAAAGTATCTAGTGCACATAAGTATCTTAATTGAGTAGATAACAAACAATTATAGGATCAATGAAATGGTTGATCACTAATTTTAAAACACATATACACAACAAGATAGATAAAACGAAATACCTCAGATTCAGCTTCCCGGAGCTCGGAACGTCTTGTGTCAAGCATTTGCTTATACCATAGGCCCTTCTTTGTGAGTGCAATGGTCTGTTGTACCATATGGTTGCATCGATTGTTCAGATTTTCAGTCCTGGATTCGGCAAATGAGTATATCAGTTTTTGCTGGTATAAAGAATTTCTATTATTCAACCAAGCAAAAGACTATAGATTATGTACTCATAATACAAAAAACACAGTCAAGCAACCCCGTCTTACAAATCGCAGTCATGAAAAGGATTTTATGGCCACTATTTCACTATCAGTCTCAACAAACAACAACCAATGCTGGTATTTTTTTAATAAAGATAAAAAAGGTTAAGAACACTACGCAATAAAAGATAAGCGTATGCATTACTGTTTTATTTTGTGTTCGTAAAACAATGAGAGAGAGAAGATAGATGCACATACCTTTTCACATTTCCTTCTTCCGATATTTTATGCTCAATTTCCACAAATTCTTTTGATAAATCCATAATAGATGCTAGGATGCAATCTAGCTGACTTTCTTGCTCTCTGTTACCTAGGATATTACTGTAATCTATTTTTTTCGCTTCAACTTCTTTTAAGGTTGCTGAAGCAATCTCTAAAGTCTGATTCAGTTTGATAAGCTCCTCATACTGCATATCCTGATCAGAAACCTCCCATGATCTTTGTGGTGGCACATTAGGCTCCATCTCGATATCTCGGAGTATCATTTCCTCACTATCTTGCTTCATTAGCTCTGGATCTTGCTGATTATTCCTGATGAAATACTCCTTTTCTAGTATCGACAACTTTTCCTTTAACTTCTGATTTTCATCATTAGCTAAACACAATGCCTTGTCCTTTTCTAGGAGTGTAGCTTCAAATGAAGTAACTTTTGCATGAAAATTATGCACTATATCCTCCAAGATGTTCCGATGGTTATCAAGCAGCTGACTTGTAACAGTTTGGTATATTTCATCTCTAATAGTGCTTTCCACATAAAAATCCTCATATTCCCCTTCATTGTTCATGACTTGTCTCAAAAGTTGTTTCTCTAGTGAATATTGAAGTGAAATTTTCCTGTTGGCATCAGATATCTGGCACGATAATTCCTGAACCTCCCTCGTCTTCTTGGCAAGCAAACCCCGAAGATGTTGGTTTTCAGAATATAGTGAATCAATTCTACACTTCAATAGGCTACTTTCATCAATTGCATCACTACTACTGCATTTTGTAGGTGCTGCAGTTACATTCGACATGATTTGGTCAAATCTTGAAATAACCTCAGGAAATTTCTTCCTCAAAGGCTCAAATTCTACATCATACTTAAGAGCCAGTGACCACTTCTCTCGTTTGAATTTGAACAGCTCTTCTGTTCTCTCTTGCAAATCCAATTCATGCAGCCTTTTTAACTTGCTAATTTCAGATCTGAAATAGTTAAGCATTTCTTGTCTAGCCATACCCTTCAGATGTCGGAAGTCAGACTTTTCTGAAATAACTTCACTGGGACTTACAGATTTCTGTGTTGCAGAATTCATGTTTACCTCGCCAGAAGATGGAGAGTGATCATCACATGTTTTCTTTCCAAAAAAGCTGAACTTCCATTTATCGCTCCTGTTACCTATACTTTCATGTGTACCATGAGACATATGTGGTTCATCTTCCGGAGGTAATAGCATATTAGAAATAGCTAGCAGATCTTCACGAATGGAAGCACACTGAGACACAGTTTCCCGCCAGTTCTTTCTTAGACTACTTAATATGGAACTTTGCTCATACAACTTTCTCTCTAGCTCATCCTGAAGACCTCTAATGCAGTCTCCAATAATGATGCCAGTAACCTCTAATTGCAACTCACGCTCCCACTGAAGATCATGAATTGAAGTATTAACCAATCTGAGCATCTCCCTGATATGTTGGAACACCACAGTCAGCAGTAACTTGAAGCTGTTGAAGCCCTCTCCTATCTCAATCAACTTCCCACAATGACATACCGTGGAGAATGAATCATCTGCATGAACATCACGGGCCAAGTTATAGCTTTTGAAAGCTCCTATATCTTCATTTAGCTTATTAAAACGTTGATCCACTTCTGCTTTCATCAAATCAAGGCATTCTGTGTAACTGATCTCCACATTTGCATCTACGAGGTGCTGATGCAATCTTGACAGAACTGTTGTAAATGCTTCGCAATTGTTGTCAATGTCACAGCTGCTGCTGCAGGACAACAACTGTGGTGGTGGCATTGTTTCATCCATGAACTTCATTAAGCCGTTGTTAGGCTTTCCTGGAGAAGTCATTGTGTTGCAAAAAGGGCCAATGAACAAGGACAGATCACTCTGACATCGTGATTGGCCAACTGTAGCTGGTGTAGTCAATCTACTGAATGGGTCCATTCTTTCATCCAACACCTGCAGCTCATTTGAGATTCAAAAATTGCTACCTTAGAAAGGTAATTTACTTACACCAAAACGAGTGCCAAAACGGAGGTAAATGAGGATGTAGTATTGTTTCCCTCAAAATATTTAAATAAAAATAAAAGTCATGTACCCTTCAAGTCATCAAAAAGAAAAATCACACAATTTTAATGCTACTACATCCTGATCTAGTGATCTTAACAACATGAAAGGGTTTATTATGTAAAGGACATCTTGTTTTTTTTATGCCACGTGATTTAACATGGCACTTTATTAACCCGACAGGACGCTGAATGTAGAAAGGAGTAGATACTAGTTCACGAGACCACTTGCATCTGATGTAACACTAGAGCGGCATGATGCTTGTAATGCTTGCTTGGAGTTAGCTCAGGCTTAGGATTCTATAGGAACTGGCAATTGAAATGTACCTGTGTTCCCAAAAGTAGTGGCAACTGCATTTGCATCAGTCCCAGAGTTATGAGAGATACGGTCCCTGTCCGAGATAGTTGGCGAAAAATATCAAGTGATCTGGGTATAGGATTCTAGAAACTGGCAATTGAAATGCACCTGTATTCCTATAAGTACTGGCAACTGCACTTGCATCAGTGCCAGAGTTATGTCAGATACAAATTGGTCACGGTCTGAGAAAGTTGGCGAACCGCTCCAGAGTCCAGGCATGGATGAGAAGTAACAAACTCCAGACGATGAGAAACGAGGGGAGTGAACTCAGGACAGGTCCTACACTAGAATTTACTACGAGTATATATCACTCTGTTCGTATCCGAATTGTAACAGTAGTTCAAGCTCAACTGTCAGATAAGAGGAGTTCAGAGTTCACCCCTGCTCTTGAGCGCTCGTGCCCGTCCCAAACTTCACACCGACCAACCAGTCACACATGACACACCAAAGCAGAGCACGCACTGGAACCTCGCTGGATTCGCTCTGCGAGCTCACTCCAAACGGCCGCACCGAGCAGCACCACGCGGCCACCAACCAGTCAATCCGAACAAACCATACCCCAGCGATCACAACGAAATCAGAACACACATGCGAAGAGGCGCTGGAGGCACTTACGGGCTGGATCCGCGCCATGGGCGCGGAGCTTCAGTCGGCGCTTCAAGCTCCCTTCTGCCGCCAGCAGCTGAGTTCCACCACCTTGTGGCGGTTCCGGCCTCCTCTCTCTCGAGCCCCTGGGACAGAAGGCGGGGGGCGGCCGTAGAAGAGGAGGAGGGAAGGCGGCGGTGGTGCTGATGAATGGACGGCTGGCCGCGGTGAATTGGATTTTGGTTTTGAGCGGCGATCGCGAGGAAGCAAGACGACGAACGCGGCCGCTCGCTCTCCTCACTCGCGGCCAAAGGGGGAGAAAGAACAAGTCCGCGCCTCGCCGCGCGCTTGCCGGGTGGAGGAGGGTGAGAGTGACAAAAAAAAAAAGAACAATAAATGAACCGGCCCCCCGCGCGCGGAGTAACGGCGGGATGGGCGTGTTACGGCACGTCGGCGGCACGGGAGCCCCGGCGGCGAGGCGGAGTTCGAGTCGCTGTTAGACTGACTCCAACAAGGAGACTCAAATTTCAGATGCAAATCATCCATTGCATGCTGTCTACAGTGGTTTGCGATTCCTCCCAATCTCCTCATCTCCAACAGAGCTTGCATCCTCGCGTGCCATCCCACCGGCTCCGCCTCACCCCGGCCCCGCGCCGCCGCGCGCCGCTTCACCCCGGCACCAGGCCGCCGCGCCCCGCCCCGCGCACGCTCGGCCCCCGTCGCCGCGCCCCGGCCCTACTCCGCTCACCCGTGCCGCCCACCCCACGCCGGCGTGCTCACCCGAGCCGCCCACCTCTGCCGCACACGCGACGCCCGAGCCGCCCGCGCCCTCCACCGCGCCAGCACCGCGGCGTCGGCGTCGGCGCGCCGTGCCTCCGCGGCCGCCTGCTCGCGCTCGCCGCCGCCACCGCGGAGTCCACCCAGGACTCACGTCCATGGCCTCCGCGCCCAGGCCCCGCGCCGCCTCAGAGCGCGCCCGCCTCTGCGCGGCGCTTGAGCGGCCGCGGCGGTGTATGTGGCGACCGAGGACACGGTCACGGCCGGCGGGTCCACGATGTCGGCCACGTCCTGTCCCCTGCCTTCTTCCTTCTCCACTTTCATCTTCTCGAACATCACCTGCAAGCATGCGAACGCAATTTGATCTTGCCAAGGCCTCCTCACCGCGCCGCGCCCTCGCCTCCGCCGCGCCCAGGCCGCGCTGCGCTCCTCCACCCACAAAAAACACGAGCAGGAGGCGAGAAGGCCGGCCTCATCCTCTTAATCCCGCTGATTTGCCAGGTTAATCTTGCCAAGGCCGAGCTTTGACGCCGAATTCGTGCTTGACAGCCTCGATTGCCCAGCTCCCGCGGCTCGTCGCCGTGCGCGACCGCGGCGACCCCATCGCCGAGCAGCTCGTCCTCGGGCTCCACCTCCTCCCGACGCGCGACGTCGGCGACGATGCCCGTGGCACCGGAGACGGCGAGGAGCGGGAGCGGCAGGGACAGGACGCCTCCTCCTCGATGGTGAGCCCGCCATCGCCGCGCGTGCCCGCCGCGCCGCGCCCCAGCATCCGCTCCCGCCTCCGCCGTGCCCCGGCCGTCGGACCCCTCCTCCGCCGCGCCCCTCCTCCCCCGCCCCCGCACGCGCCACCACCGCCGCGACCCGCCTCTCCCGCGCGCCACCGCCTCCGGGGCCCACCTCCGCGCGCGATGCATCGGAGGAGAGAGGTGAGCCAAGTTTACATCTCCTCTCTCCTCCGATGCTTTTTTCCTCTTCCTTCTGCCTTCTCTGTTGGAGGAAGATTTATCGATGCACAGTGCAGGTGGAGAGTCAAATATGAGTTTGCCTCCCTGGTTGCATCGTCTGTTGGAGTCAGTCTTACTTCCTCCGTTTTTTTAACATGTCACTGTTTTTTACTGAAATAATTTTGACCGTCTGTTTTTCGACAAAATATGTGTATACATTTGAATCTTTTATATCATTAGATGTATCATACAACATACTTTATTAGCGGTTACATGATTTTACACATCTCTGTAATTTTTTCAGAAAAAAGCGCGCGGTCAAAATTGTTACAGTAAAATTCAGTAACAAGTAAAAAAACGGAGGTAGTACGTGGGTCCGGATGCAGGACGGGCCCGCCTGCCGGTCGGGTAGTTGGGAGGGTGGGACGTGCGAGTGCAGTGTACGGGCCGCGGGATGGGAGAGGTGGGGCCCGGGCGTCGGCGGCAGTGGGAGCGCGTGGGACGCTGAGCTGGATGATGATGGGTCAGCGGGGCTTCCGAAGTGTGGGAGATGCGGATGCTGTACGCTCCGTGCGTGGTTTGAGGGTGGCCGTCGGATCGGTCGGGGCCGGGCCACCAGGTCAGGCTGCCTATGCCGCGCTGGTTTTGTACTTTTGTTGCCCATATCCTTTGGCATTTTGCGGCTGCTTCCTCTCCACAAAAGCTGAATACGCTCTAAAATGATCTAAATTTCGTTTAAACCCTTTACTTTGTTTTCATTGCATCGTAATACTAAAATGTTTTTTTTGGTCAATGGAGCTGCGGCGCATGTGTCAAGCAGCTACTACTTGGCAACCAAACGGAAATAATGCAGAATGGGAGCACATTTATTAATTTGAGAATGAGAGATCATGTGTTTCTGATATAAGATACGTAATGGACTGGACTGGATCCGATCCGTTAGCTGATCGTAGATCTAGACTTTGGCACTTGCTAGTACCAGTCTACGTCTAGCATGTTCATACTGACGTTGCAACGGAACAGATGTGACAGGAACCATGTGACCTTTTTGTTTTCGGCGAAAAACTTTGGCACTTGCTAGTAATATCTGAGAGGTCACACAAGTTTGTTTCTTGCTACATCTACCATGGTTTAAGTAACAGATGTAAAATCAACTAGCCATAGGTGAAATAAACAGGAAAACACCAAAAGTATCCTATCAATCCAATGGAGGTCACGTTCTGAAGAAGCGGTGAGACATCACAGCATGTGCATGAAAACGCCATACTAAAAGGCAGCATGTCACCTGTATTTGCTACCAGAAGGTCCAGAACAGCTGAACAGAGACTTTACAGATCATGGACACCAACTTGACTTGTATCAGGTGAAAGAAGCTTTTCTTTTTGTCATTTCCCCAATGGTCGCATTCAACGTTCAGTTGCATGTCCAGAAACCGAACAGCAGCGGAAAAGGCATGGAAAAAAGCAGGAAGTCCGCTGAACGTCTCCTAATTTTCCGTCTTTTTTACCTGAAACTGCTGCAGATGATCTGCGAGAGACCAGATAAGCAAGCATACATTAAAGCGGCAATCATGCAGGATAATTTTATTTCCGGCAGAATAAAGCAAAGCCTGGGGAGATGGTAGCCGGCAGAATAAAGCAAAGCCTGGGGAGATGGTATAGCCTTAGCTATATGAGAAAACAATTATGTCACTTCAAAAAAAAAAACAATTATGTCCACTGATCCTGAAAGTTGACCAGACTAGTATAATTAATTAAGTTACGATGGATAGTACAATTCATTAGCTTATCACAGATTTGAGTTAAATTATGCATCTAGCAAGAAGAGATACCCTTAAAAACAGCTTGAACCTCGTCTGAAATGAGCAAGGAAAGCTGGTTGTGCTCCACTTAATAATAAATCCAGTTCATAAACACTTGCTTCGCTTTATTTGCCATTTGAAGCAGAAGCTTATGAATAAATATCCACAAATTACATCGCAACAAGAATCATTCAGTTATCTGTCCAGTTTTCATATCGTCACGGAACAATCACAATCCTTGCATTTGGTAACCTAGTACACCTCCACGTGCCATTGCTTGTTCTTTTTTAGCTGTGATAGCTTCTGGTCCCAACTCTCACCCCTTTGCTCAGCCACCCTCTTCAGCGTATCCTGGATACCCGGCATCATCCCCTTCAAACCGCAAAAGTAGATGTGTGCACCGCCATCCAAGAGCTTAAAAATTTCATCACTGTATTCCTCAATCTTGTCCTGCACGTACATTTTGCGACCATTCTTGTTCTTCTGCTCTCTGCTTAGTGCCTTGTCGTACCTGCAATGTCACCGAATTTGGGTCGATTCAACAAGAACCATTCAACACTGCTTCACCCACACATTGCATTGTGGAAGTAAGCAGTCACCATTGTACATGCAGCATAGCACTAGACTATTGCTTTCTCGATTATAGCATTAGGATAGAATGAAACAAGACGATAAACCATGATGAACTATCAAAACCTGAAATTGTCCGGATATTGCTGAAGGTAGTTAGTAAATTCTTCATCGTAGAGAAGGCTGTCAGAATTAGCAACACCAAGGAAGAGCCAGGCCAGACCACCAAATTTGAATGTTGGGACATCTTCCATGAACATACGACGTAGGTAGCCACGGTAAGGAGCAACACCCGTGCCGGTGGCAATCATGATATGAGTTGCATTTGGATCATCCTCTGGAAGAAGCATTATTTTTCCTGAGGGGCCTGAAATAATGAGAAACCACTATGAGATACTTAAGGCAGGAATGTCCAGCATACACCATGAATTACATTGGAAAATATAATAATTATAGCAAAACAGGGGAAGCAAAATCATGCTAACATATACTCTATATGTTTATACAAAGTAACTATTGTAAAGCAAATGCAGACTCCAGCCTATTTTACAATCAGAGACACAGAGGCTACCCTTTATGGTGGGTAAGAAAATAATAATTCTTTTATATGCCATTCGAGATAAATCCATACCTGTGATCTGAACTTTGTCCCCTGGTTTTGAATCGCACAAGAAGTTACTGCAGATACCTTTCTTTGAGGGGTCTTCCTTTCCAGTTTCCGGATCATAATAAACAGCACGGCGAACACACAGGCTGGCTGTCCTTCCGTCAAAAGAATCACCAAATCTAGTAGAGGCAATAGAATAGAGTCTGACAGTATTTGGGGATCCAGGTTTCTTCGGATTCTCTCCCTAGCAACGAAATACACAATAGGCTATGTTAGCAACAAATGTACTTGATGTAGGAAATGCAGAATAAATGATAGCATATGAAGGATAGAAAATTAAATTAAATTTGGGGTGTTCTTTAACTCATGGTTTTACCCAGAATGATGTGCATTTTCATTTGCCATGTTAAAAGCTACTGAGCTAGGATCTTACAAGCTATCTTTTACATGGGATTTACAATCCATTTTCACCATCCTTTGCCACATAATCGGCACACAATAAATGAATGTCATACTGCTATTTTTCTGACAAGAGTGGACACTGTATATTCGAAGAATGTAGTATGTATAGATGGGACCTATGGCCACTAAACAATCAACATTTGATAACAAAAAAAATAATAAGGGATCAAATCCAGAGTTACAGATGACGGAGTGATCAATATTCGCGTGCAGTCAAGTGAGCAGAGAAAAGGTGCTAAAATCCATACAGGAGAAATATATACGAGTGTTTCAGCATGCTGAGTAAGAATAGGGAAGAAATACTCACCGGAGGAATAACACCATAACTCTGCCCTTCCCAGTATGGAACATTGCCACCATGGTCAATGACAATGTGGCAAGTTTCACCAGGAGCTTTAGGGCCTACAAGCCTCTCAACCGAAACAATTGTGGCTGTGTAAGGCTCCTTTGGTTTGTACAAGTTGAGTGGTGGCTCATTTGCGTTTTCTAATTCAACAGGTTTAATGGCAACTTTGCTTTTGCTTGCTTGTTGAACTGACATGCAAAGGACCTTGTTCAAATGCCTTGGTTGCCGGGTCTTGCTTTCCCATGCTAATGTCTTTCCCATCCATAGTCTGTTCTGGAAGTTTAGATTACTGCTACCCTGAACATAATAAGCGAATTTTGTAAGGCCAAACTGCTAACACCATGTAGCTAGTATCAAAGTATAAGGAACACGAAAATGCAGGAACCCAGCATCAAGTACAGCAAGAATATTGCTAACAATACGTTTGTGCCTAACTGCCTATGACATCCATCCCCCATGCATTCCTAAAGGTTAAAACTCACAGGGTCCTAGACCCTTGTTTCAGTCCTGACTCCTGAGCTATGCTCAATACCCATCTCTTCCCAAACAATATCAACAAACATTGTGCTTGTGTGAGAGAATGAGGTAAACTCAGTAGGAATCAGCAATCTGTCACTTGTCCGTAAATCGGCACTCAGCAGCAGCAGAACAGAAAACATCCAATTTTCCCAACTTTAAACTCCATGACATGGAAATAAGCTGGATAGAGATACCAGACTGGTAGGAGCTAATTGCAAAATCAAAGTAACAGTACTGTGGAAAATTCTACCCAACTCAGGCAAACTTCGTATGTTCCTACCCATTGGCAACAAAAACCAATGCCTGATTATTTTTTTTTTTTAAAAAAAACAAGGCCGTCTGTTACATGCATTTCACTTCAACTTGTATAGTATTAACTCTAAAATTTCACTTCAACTTCAACTTGTAACATAGTATCTACTGTCCCCACAAACGCAGGAGCAAAACTGAAGACCGTTGCCCCTCTGAATTACTGCTCTACAGTACCAGCGCAGACCCAGACATGAGATTCATCAACGAAACCGAATATACAAGCATTATCCACAGAAACCAGTACAAGTGGACTCCAGACCACGCACCTTGAGCGAAGAACCCCTGAGGAGACCGTCCGAACCGACCGGCACCGAGGCTGTAGCCACCTGCAGGGCACCGAAGCGGACAAAGCTCAATCAATCATCGCTGCGGGAGGTATTGAGAAACCGGCATCACGCGAGGCGAGGTGTGTCGGTACCTGAGCTCCGAGGGCGGAGGAAGCCATGGCCGATCGGGCGCGAGCGAGGGGTTAGCTAGGGTTTTGATCTGCCGCTGCCGGAGGCGCGAGCGACGGGGAGGAGAACGACGGGTTTGGCAGTTTTGGACAGAAGGCTGAGCCGGAGAGAAGGGGAATCCTCGTCTTCAGTCCTGACGTGGCTGCAGAGTTTGTTGCCTTTGTGTTTCACTGCTGCTGACTAGTCGCAATCATTCTATAGCCGATTCACGAAACAAAAATTCTTTTAAGCTTGGTAACCCTTTTGGGTTGGTTCAACGAAAAAAATATTCCAGTTATCCTGCTGCATTTGCTACACAAAAACAACACAGAAACATGGGTCATGTGCACACAAGAAATGCAGACACCATTTTCCATGGTCTTCACATGTGCTACGGTGCTTTCCAAGCAAGCAAAACATGTGCATGAGAATGGCAACAACCACCAGTTCATGTGCTGGAAGAATGTCTAAGATTCATTGTCACGGGGCACGACCAGCAAGCTTGCTTACCAGTACAGCGTCAATCATCGACGCTCCATTCTCCTCTGCCTGCATACAGCTACTGATAAAATCTCGATCCAAGCAAAGCCAACAAGGTAGCTAGCACAAGTGCGCAGCCTGGTCAGCAGCAGATCATTTTTTTTCGAAAGGCGTCAGCAGCAGATCATCAACGATTTATTTATCAGGCCATGCTTAATTCCATATTTCATACCACAGCTCAAAACCACCCTGCAAACAGATTAAACTCCGACATGCCCTCATGTAGAATAAAAAGACAATTAAAAAAAAACTGGCACCGAATACATCAGACGAGAGGGTTCATATATAAGGGTCCACTCCCAATTTATTTTATTTATTTAAGGTGTTCAAAATACCAAATGCAGAGGGTAGTACTGGTCCAGTGCCCTGCAAACGTTTGCAGAGCTTATTATTACTCCAATACACTGGTTCTGTTTCTTTATTTAGATAGTAAACTGTGGCATAACGCTTTTATTTATTCTAGCAGCACTGGGGCTTGCACTGGCTGCAATTCACAGATCGTGTTGTAGTGAATTGCGGCAATCAGACCTGCCTATTCAGGTCTGGCAGAAAGCCTCCTCCGCCGGCGGTACCTGGGCCTGGAGGAGGTGCTCCCCCTTGCCACGCGCTTCCACCTACAGCAGGGTTTGGGCCTGGATGAGGTGCTCCTCCCGGGCCATCAGCCTTCAGCCTATGCAGCAGTTGTTGGAGGCACTGTGCTGCTTCAGTGTCATCCTGTGTTTGCAGTAAGAAAATTAGTGTGAGTATATGACTGGAACTTCTAATCTAGTGTGACTAGCGGAGCGACAAACAGTTGAGAGAGAGACTCACCCTAAGACAGTTCTCAAATGTCCCATCTTTCAGAGCCTCAGGAATGTTGTTTCGAAGCGCAACATGGGCCCTGCAGTAGAGAAGAAAATAAGCAAGCGTCATCCATGGGAAGAAATATAGGTGTAAAATAAGTTTCTAATACACAAATGACAGCGCATACTTGTTATTTAGCAGCGGATAACAAGCTTTAGAACCTTGGTACAAGGCTTCTCAACCAGTGTGTGTACCATGGTTGCTAAAACAATGGCTACATTAAAGAAACTGTCCGCTGTGGCACAGACGCGCGTCAACCCAGCATCATTTAGCAGAATCTTTTGGATAATGTAAGTGGCTACCTGCATATACATTTGCCTGATTAGTGAATCAATGCAGTTGTTACCAAATTAGCCGAATAAGGCCCATTGGCCAAGATTTTGCTCATGGGACTTCTGAGTTGCTTCAACTCCATCTGCAAAAGAGAGACCTAAGGCTACTGCTACTCAACTTCTTGTGCTTTGTAGAGAGGAGATATTACAAAGAGGTTAGCAAAATTTATCTACGAACCAATTTAGGAGGAGTCCTGTCCTACTGTCCTCCAGAAAAGAAACTATATGTACAACTTAGTTGGTGAATATATTTGCCATTGAAATTAGCAGTATAAGGTTGCTAAAACAATATATTTGCCACTGAAATTACCAAACAGTTCTGAAGCATCTGTTATAAGCCTCACTTTATGCTTATAAGTTGCAAGGTACTTTATGACTGTCTGTAAGATGCCTTAGTCCACAAAAAAAGATCCTGAAGATGATTATGACATGCTTATCTATGTTCTCCAACATATGCGGCTATTCGCCTACTGTACCATGCAAAAATAAGCTTAGATCTATCTGCGCAATACTTGGCTACTAACAAGGAAAAAAACAGTCTACATGCTGTGCGGTGTTCTCTTTTGCTCATTTCTTGTAGTATGTGCTGTATGCAAAAAATCTACATGGCTCATGGAGACTGAACTTGCAAAATAGTGTTCCGACAAACTTTTCAAGAAGACAACAACACGATACTGGGCTGGCAAAAGATGATAAAATTTCACGCAAAAGACGATATGACATACCATTTTTGAAGTCTCACTCCCCATCTCCATGATATGCAAGCATGGAGGAATGACTTCAGTTTCCAGCAAAAGATTGATAACTTCCGCATCATCAACCTTCAGGAAGGCAAAATTTGTAACAAATGGATTGCATTTGCAGAATTTGTATCTGGTAAAAGCAACAAATTGATCTTATGTATCACTGTTAAGGGGTAACTGCTTCCATTATACCAGAAGCAAGTTTGAATATGAGAAATGTTCCTCCTCAAAGAAATAAACAATCTTCACATGCGGGCATGTTGTGATGTGAACGTTCTAAATACCACAATTTGTTCTCGAACACACCTGAATATCACAATTCACAGGGCAATGGATGCGACTAGTGCAGAGACAGAGATCCAGGGCATATAATCCCTTCACACATTTCGCATATATGCAATTTTTTATGTCAGATATACAACCATAACTCACAACAAATTTGCAATGACCATAATCCGACATTTGCATTTTTTTTCTGGAGTTTCGGGAATTTCACATGTCCAAAACTAGATGGAATCATGGAAGCATTCACTATTAGGAATGGAATTGCTTCCCATGGGAGCTTTAATGTAGGCAAAAGTGGACTCTAATGCATTGTAAAAGGGTGGCATTAGCTGAAGCATGATAAAAAATTGACAATTTGTTGATGGACCCGATAAAAGTGGAGCCAATTGTTAGAGCAATGAATAAAACGTCTCATTTTTCCTTAGTTGACAGTTGGAAAAGGTATGGATTCCCGAACCGAAGCCAACAACCAACATCACCAACAATGGTTCTAATCCAAGGTCAACCTTATTGGTTTTTCTTCCCCTTTCTCTCCTCAATATTTAATGGGTGTGGTGTGTTCTGGTAAATTACCACAGTTTTGTATTTCCACCAGAAAATTTCATGGCCAGCTACAGAAGTTGGGGAATACGAACATGAATCTTAATTGACGATTGCATTGCATGTTTAGTGAAGCGCATCCAGTCTTTACCTTAGTGTTGGAGGCAATGTGACGAGTTTTTCGAGTTGTGGAAAGGTCGAGAGATTAATTACCTTAACCAGCACACCCAAAACACCAAGGCTGGTGAGATGCAGGGACTCGAAAGCTGTGCCCTGGTAGGCACAGCGCACAGTTGAGGAATTCGTACAAATACTCCGGAAATTGAGCTGCAAAAAGCGAACGATAGAATGAGAAGTGAAGTACATAATGGTAACATAAAGTCGCTAGTACTCCTGTGCAAGTAAAAAAAAATCTGGGTACTTCAGAATTTTCAGTATAGCAGCTAGACATAAAACAAGCTTGTAAGTATTTCCACAGCTATATAATAATGTGAGAACATAGGGCAACAGACAAAGCACACCTTCAATGCATTTGATCTTTGACAAACAACAAATTATGCTTATTAATTATTACCTCGTACAAAGTGAATCCTCGTTCCCGGATGTGATGCAATGGTCTGCAGCAATTTAAGAAGTCAACCATATAAGCTTAGAATGATTAAGAATGAACACGGAAATAAGTCATGGGATGGTTCCAACTTCCAACCAGCAGCCAAACTACCCCCCCCCCCCCCCCCCCCCCAAATTATCCCAATCTTTTTCCTAAAATCGTACCTGAAGAAGCGCAAGTACATCGCAGGCTCGGTTTGATGCGCTTGATGATAATTCTCCTGCCGATACAGCAGGATAGACTGCCACAAGTTCCTGTTTGTGTTTTCAAGGAGGCAAACATACCAAGTGAGACAAAAAGACTGGCTAAAATTAGAATCGAAGAGCGGTTTAAACTTCGAGGCACATATTAACACAGCTATCAATGCCATTATTGAAACATAAGAATAACATTCTTAACAGATTGATCATGGAATCAAAACAGGGAGAGTATGCTCAAAGCTCCTATTTAGACTTATTTAAGGGCACAGGGGGTTGCTGCATACCTGGATCAGTACAGCCATTGTGCCAAATGAGTACCATAGCAGTAGAGCCAAATCCTTGAACATCTCCCTTTTCTGAAATAATTGCAAGAGACAGCATTATGTGCCAAATTATTATGCCTTCATCAATTCTGTAGCATGTTAACGACTGAATCTGCATTTGATTCAGATAAGCAACATAACTGAATATATCAAGTACAGAACGACCAATAGTCTGCTTTGGAATGATTCATACTTTTAGCAATTTAGAATGTAACAGTAACAATATGTAACTCAGGCATTTCATGCTAAAATGAGTAAATAGAGAATTAATAACTTATTAACGAATTCAAAGCAGCTCTACAGAACCACATCAAATGTTACTAAGCAGTAAAAGGACAATAGCCGCATACAATAAGTTACTAAAGGCATTTCATGAGCACATCCATTCAGAGAGGGGGGGGGGGGGGGGGCTCCTTCGGCACACTTTTTCAACAATACATAATGTACTGTACACCAAAGATAGTTAACAAAGATCAAATGGGCACTGTTCTTGAATCAAAATGTTTAAATCATGAAGGATATGAAAATCGGAGAATCGGACTGTGTACTGCAATCCAACTCTAACAAACTACAAAATAGACCAAACCATATAACCTGATAAACCTATACATGGCTACAAAATGGAGCAAGCAGAATAAATAGGAATGGAACTAAATAGGCTTGACTTTCACCACTTATCCTCAGATAAATCCACAAGAGGTCAAACGCACACATTTTATACATCATGTACCGATTAGAAAGGAATGATGTTCAATTGCCATGCTTTGTAAACCAACTCCTGCACCCCCGTCCTATGTTTTTAAGGCGGTAAGATGAGGCGCGGCGTGCTGCACCCTTCTTGACGCCTAGGTGTTCTTAAGGCGAGGCAAGGCGACACCATACCATCTAGAAAAAGTGGAAAACAGAGGAAGGCTGGAGGGGAGAAAAGGAAAAAGGAAAAAAGAAAAGGAGAAAAGGGAAAGGAGAAAGAAAGGCACTTGGCCCAGCCCACTAGTGGCCCAGATATAGGTTTTAGGTGTCGATCCAATCGTTTGCTCTTCTGCCGCCGCCGCTCCTCCCCTGCTCCTCTTCTGGCGCCGCCTCGCTCCTCCCTGTTCCTCTTACGGCCGGTCCCCCGCTCCTCCTTGCTCCTCTTCTGATGCGGCTTCTCTTCCGGCGACGCCTCTCCTTCCAAATTGACGGCCACCGGCCGCCAGAGCTCTGCCAGGCAGCAGCGCCGAATCAAATGGGGATTGCAGCGGCAGCCTTGCTTGTTGGTTACCTTTCTGTTCTTCCATTCTGCTCCCTCTCTCCCCCGCCTTGGCTAAATCCTAGTAAGGCGACGAGGACGCCCACAAATTTTCTACACCGTGACGCCAAAGCGACGCCTTAAAAACATAACCCTCATCATTAAAGATGAACCATCCTATCCCAGAAAACAGCAAGGCATCACAAAGCGCAAGTTTTTCCTATCTTGCAAGAAATCCCACTAGGGATCAAAAAGGTTATTCACTCGAAAGTGAAAATATTTAGATACGGAGGAGAACAAAGAAGAGGGACCTTAGAGAGCTCAAAGAGGGCGTTTCCACGCAACTCAGGATCGCAGAGATTGAGCACAAGCCGTCCCTCCGGAGTCATCTCCTTCGCTGCCTGCACTACTGCGTTCCAACTTCCGCTTCCTTCAGCCACAGAGGGAGACGGAAGCGAATCTTTGGGGGAGGAACGTGGTGTGCTCAAGGAAGATTGCAGATTTTCCATTTCAAAGAGGCGCAACAAATAGGAATACTATGGCTGATGATTCAATATTCTACCTCAAGGCTCTTCTACCCGTTTTCCCCTTGGGTCTTATAGGGCAAAAAATTAATATATGCTTAAAATTGGGTTGTCTCTAGTACGACGAAATAGGGGGATTTGTTGTGACGGGTGGGGTAAAGTTGTACTGCTGCAATTGCAGTTATGGCCGTATTTGATTTTTTTTGGCATGTCGTTTACTCCAGAGAGTACAGCATTTATGTTGAAGTTTATGTAAATCTTTACTTTCTAAGTTTATCTTCTACGTAGAATCTCTGAATGTATTGAGAAGAGAGCATGTCCCTAGAACAAGTGGCTTCCCTAAAAGCTACTAAATACAAAATCTAACATTACATGATAATCTGAAAAAGAATTATATTGACTTTAAGATCCAGAAGCCAATCCAGATTAAAATGTGGAGAAAAAAAGGTCATATGATGCAAATAGAGGTTAATGGTATTAGTAATAATTTTCGTAGGATTTCCTAACTGCTAAGGTAACAGCAGTAAACAGATGCTTGGGGTTAATAAAATAGTACTTAATAGCAGAACTGAAGATTTTCTTTTTTTTCTCGAACACGCAGGATAGTTGTGTATCTTTGGACGATTTGTTTCCCTTCATAAACAATAATTAATTAAAACCTATGTGTTTTCCAACCATTCAGTAAGCATGTCTACTTCGTCATTTCCACATTTATGTTATGGTCAAGCACCGACATTCTCAAATAAGTTACCAGCATACTACTTAACAAAAAATGGATGATAAGTTCTATCTAAATTTGTTATAAGATAATTGCTGACTTCATCAAAGCTATCATCCATTTAAGCCAACTCAGAGAGCCAATTACATTGAAATATTATGTCAACTGAGAAGATGAAATAGACAGACTAGAGGAGAAACAACATTACCTTATGCAACTCCGAAAGGGCGAACGCTCTAAGTCCTGGATTTAACAGATCAGAAACGAGACTCTCAAAGAGTTCCAGATCATTCGGACTTGGAACTTCGTTGTTCGACATCGCCAGGAGTGATAAAGCAATTCAACAATCCCAAATTGCTTCTACAAGAATGGAATGCAGCACCATTCGGGTGATGGGGATTAAATAGCCCCAGAAATACAGATGACATGCACGAAATAACATTAGAAAACTACACGGCATCCAAAGTAACTGATGGACACTAACAACGCAGACAAGTGTTGTGGAGTCCTTCTTTCGCAACATGTATCAGCGTCGGCAGAAAGCAACAAGTAACATGATGAGGTGCAAAGAGCTACCAAGGAGAAGAATGAGTGTTTCAAACGCCTACACCTTGACACGAGTGCAGCCAACATCTAGGACTATAAAATAGCGAAGAGGGTTGCAAAGCGAGTTGTGAGTGAAGCAAAGGGCAAAGCGTATGATGACCTGTCAGCGGTTAAGCACGAAGAAAGGGGAGAAGGACATTTACGGGGTGACTTGGAAACAAGGGACATCAACCAAATCAAATTTATCAAGGATGGGCCAAATCGACTTATGGTGAAGGATGAGGAGATCAAGGACAGCTAGCGAGAGTACCTCAATAAGTTGTTTAATGGGGAGAATGAGAGTCCTACTCTTGAGTTGGATGACTCATTTGACGATACCAACACAAAGAGGCAGAGATCATAGAGGCTTTGAAGAGGATGAAGGGAGGTAAAGGGGCCCTGATGGTATCACCATCGAGGTGGGGAGATGCCTTGGTGCCAGAGCGATAGTATGGTTAACTAAGCTTTTTAATCTTATTTTTCGCTCAAACAAGATGTCTGAAGAATGGAGAAGTATTTTAGTGCCGATCTTCAAGAACAAAGGGGATGTTCAAAGTTGTACTAACAACAGTGGGATTAAGCTGATGAGCCATACGATGAAGCTCTGGGAGATGGTTATCGAGCATCGCCTAAGAAAAGTGACAAGTGTGACCCAAAACCAGTTTGGGTTCATGCCTGGAAGGTCGACTATGGAGACGATTTTCTTAATACGACAATTGATGGTGAGAAATAAGAAGCAGAAGAAGGACTTGTACATGGTCTTTATTGACCTCGAGAAGGCGTGTGACAAAAAGTAAAGGGAAGTGTCATGTGGTGAGCCTTAGAGAAGCACAAGTCCCAACTAAGTAACCTTCATCAAGGATATGTACAAGAATGCGATGACGTGCATTCGAACATGTGATGGTGACACCAGTGACTTTCCAATTACAATAGGACTACATCAAGGGTTGGCAACTTAGCATTGAGCCCTTATTTATTTGCTCTGGTGATGGAGAGGTCACAAAGGACATACAAAGTGATATCCGTTGGTGTATGCTCTTTGCTAACGATGTGCTGATAATTGAGAGTAGGGCAGGGGTTCATAGGAAGTTAGAGCTATGGAGGCATAGGTCAAAGTCGAAGGGCTTCAGACTTAGTAGGACCAAGACCGGGTACATGAGATGCAAGTTCAGCGCGACTAGGTCCATGGGCATGTGCAATTCTACAAAAGGACGACGACATCGATGACGATGTTAGTCATAGAATTTAAGCCCGGTTGGTTGGAATGGTGTCAAGCTTCTGACGTCCTCTTTGAAAAGAGTGTGCCAAAAAAGCTAAAAGGCAAGTCCTACAGGACAGGAGATTCATGTTGTATGGTGTTGAATGTTGGCCTACAAAAAGGCGACATGTCCAGCGGTTGAGTGTAGCAGAGATGTGTATGTTACATTGAATCTGCGAGCATACAAGAAGGGATCAAGTCCGGAATGAAGATATTCAGGACAGGGTAGGGGTGGTACCAGTTGAGGAGAAATTGGTGCAATATCAGTTGAGATTGTTTGGGCATGTCCAATGGAGGCCTCACGAGGCGTCGGTGCGCCGGGGGGGGGGGGGGGGGGGGGGGGGTTCTAAAGCGAGTTGAGTTGAATATTTCCAAGGAAATAGCTAGGGATATGAGCGCTTGGAGACTAACAATCAACATGCCTGAACCGTGATCTTTTTTTTTCTATTTACCTCTAAATCTATCTTTTGCCTTTTGTCCTTTTTGTGTTTCTCATCCTTGAGCCTTGTGGGTTTCCTCTCTACCATACCCCAACTTGCTTGGGACAAAAGGCTATGTTGTTGTTTTGTTGTTGGTTCTTAGGAGGTCTCTATATATGAGAGGCTCTCAGATTAGATAAGATTAAGGAGAGATTAACCAATAACTTAGAGCCTCCGGTGGGAGGGCGAGTCAGTGTATCCCCTTGCTGTAATCCTTCAGTTCATGGCTATAAACTAGCCATATTATCTTGGTATCAAACTAGTGATCCTGCGCACATTGCTTCCACAACCCATTCAGCCTTCGTTGCCGCTAGACCCATCGCTCCACCTCCACCTGGGTGACGATTACATCACCGTCAAGGACTTCGACAAGGTCATGGAGAAGATCGTCTCCAAGATGAACGAGTTGGGCGCCAAGATCAACTTGGAGTCCACCACCACCAAGTAGGAGACGGCTCGTCTCTCGGCATCCATCAACAACGTTCAGACCCACGTTCTCGAGAAGGTCAAGTTTGACTCCTCGTTGAGCGACTCCCATGCGACTTCGCCGCCGCCGTCCGTCATCCAGAAGCTTCGCTTCCCCAAGAACGACGGCGCCGACGATCTTCTCGGATGGCAGTAGTTCCGGTCGCAGGGCACACCGGCAGTGGCAAAGCTAGCCATCCATAAAGCCGAGCGCCACTTTTAGCATACACATGACACTTTATCGCACATGTATGGTATATGGCGGAAATTTGATCCATAATATTGAAATTTACTTTCAACCTAGGTGTCATGGCACTCGAGTGAGCACATGTAGCTTCGCCCCTGCACGCTGGAGAACCAGAAGGTGTGGACGCCCTCCTTCTACCTCGACATTGTGGCCAGACAATGGTACTACCGCCTCAAAAAGAACCGCGGGTGTCGTGCCATCTTGACCGCAGTTTGTGAAGAGCATCGACAAACGCTTCGGTCCGCCGGTGTGCAGCAACTCGCTGGGTGAGCTCACCCATCTCCCGTGCATGGGAACCGTGGAGGGGTATCAGGATCAAAGTTGTTGCCACGCTGTGATGGCGTCACCGAGTGCCGGCAGATCGATATCTTGAGTGCCGGCCTCCGCAACCCAATGAGCAAAGGATGTATTCATTGCGTCGTCGACTTCCACTTTGGCGAGCTGTATACACATCATATTAGCTGTAAAGGAAACGAGAACTCGCAAATCTCGCAAAAGTGTGTTCTTGCCCGTCATATCCGACGATTAGTCATCCAGAGGATAAGTGTTGAGCTTAGATGTACTTTACATGTCAGAACTATGTCATTACATGTGAGCCACGAAATATGCATCCCTTTGTGTATCGTCCATAACTCTATATCGCAATACTATGTGCGACTAGTAGGCAGATAGCACCCTAAATTAATGAATAAATATCAATTTCTCCTGCTATTTCCCACAAAAATTGTAAAGGATAAGCATAACATCCTAAATTGTTGACAATGACACAATGTTCATGCTCAAATTTCTAGCCAGATCTCAATGATATCATGGTAAATCAAGAATATTTTACCCCATTACAATAAAACAAGTTTGTCCTTTATATCGCAAATGCTAAACCCAACTTACTAATGAGTCACAATCAATGTGTGCGGTTTTTCTTTTTTCTGATGAAGGAAGTTAGCCCTATATTGTAACATCCGGGATGTTAATTCAAGCCCAAAAATAGAATCGGCCAGAGGGCCGGGCCCATTGGGCCGCGGTACTATAGCGATGGGGCACTGTAGCGAGGTTACGGTAGCGCCCGGGCACTGTAGACGCGGAACACTGTATCTGCGCGGTACTGTAGCACTGCGGGTTAGTCCCATACTGGAAATCGACCAGGAGCTAGACCAGCTTAAATACTCAGTCCAGGGTGCAGTAGTAACCGGGTTAACCCTTTTACGCGAAGCGAGGACGAAAGCGTAAGAGTTGCTACTGTGAGGTGGGGCCCGCACTGCAGGCGTACGGGCCTGGAGCCGTACTCTGGGCTGGGGTGTTACAGAATGGTAATCAGAGCCGACCTTCGCTGTGTCACGGGCGCAGTCACGGTGTGCATGGCGCGTGGGCATGGCGCGTGGGTCCGCTAGGCGGGACACGGCATGACACGGCATGGCACGTGCTGGACGTGGCCAGGAAGGGACGATCCTGTGTCTACTGTCCCCTGGATGACTCGTGGAGTCAGGGGGTAAGCTAGTCGCTCGACGGGACGTCGAGCTCTAAAGGGGGGGAGAATATAACATCCGGGATGTTAATTCAAGCCCAAAAGTAGAATCGGCCAGTTGTTCGGCCCGTGGGCCAGGCCCATTGGGCCGCGGTACTGTAGCGATGGGGCACTGTAGCGAGGCTACTGTAGCGGCCGGGCACTGTAGCCGCGGAACACTGTAGCACTGCGGGTTAGTCCATACTTGAAATCGACCAGGAGCTAGACCAGCTTAAATACTCAGTCCAGGGTGCAGTAGTAACCGGGTTAACCTTTTTACGCGAAGCGAGGACGAAAACGTAAGAGTTGCTACTGTGAGGTGGGGCCCGCACTGCAGGCGTACGGGCCTGGAGCCGTACTCTGAGCTGGGGTGTTACATATATTGTGCAGTAAAAATTTCAGTTTCTCCATAATCCTTGCTAGAAAGCGAGAAACCTCGCAGCCGAGTAAGGTAAAGTAGTGAGGCTTCATGAACAATCCATCGGTGTAAAGATGAATATGCAAGCTGGAAATGTTAACGTATTGGTTGAGTTGAATTCAGCAAATAATTCGATAATATCGAGCCAGTATCAGCACCTGTGGAAGCGGCCAAGCCCAGGCGCTCGAGGGAAGGGGATCGGTGCGACGCGGTTCCTCCTACCCGCCCACTTCTGGCTGAGTCGCCCGGCGCCGCCGCATCACTCGACCGACCCTCCGTATCGCGTCACTTGTGCTCGCCGAAGCAGACGAAGCCGCAGCAGAAGCAAAACGGGACAGAGGATCGATCCCCTCGTCCACCGAATTGTGTGGCCCGCCGGATCATCTGCTGCGGCGAGGCGCGGCACCCGTAGCCGCACAGGAGCGCCGCCCACTGACCGCATTGGCGCGCCGCCGTCGTTCCAGTTCCGTTTCGACGGAGGGAAGAATGGTTGTGCAGCGCCGACACGAACCGTTGGGCTAACTTCCGTATTGCGCAGTGGGCACGCGATTGGTGGGCCTTGCCAGACGATCGGGCCTCCATTTTAGAGTGTTCGGTACATCAACCGCCAAAGCAGAAGGCTCCTCTCGTCTCTGGCTAAAAAAAAAAAAAATCTCATCTTAGGCTTCTTACGCATGCGACGTTTGCCGTCGACGACAGGTTGTTTCCTTCCGTAATCTCTCCATGCAGGAGAAGCCAGTCGAATGCAGCATAACGCCGAATTGGATCACAGTATTGTCTTTTGTTTTATGCTTTGGTCATTTCTTCTTCTTGCAATGGTAGTGCTAGTGCCGCTCTCTTCTCGGGCGTGCGACAGTTGGTGAGACACATCTTCCATACAAAAAGACGAACTCTATCTCCTCGTTCATTTTCTTAGGAAAAGAAAAAGAAAGAAGAAACCATCAATATTGGATCGGTATAGGTTGCAGCATGCTTTCACAGTCACGGTCTCGCTACACTGCATGACACGGAATGTGTAACCATGCATGTCGGGACCTCCTGTACGCATAGCGTCCTATGGTTAACATACGATAGATTGGCCTAATAGCCCACTAAATCTGAACAGCCCAGTCTAAGTCAGAGCGTCAACATTTTAAAACAGAAGAGTCAATATTTTTGTAGTTCTATTTCAACATTTTTAAAATAAAATCAATATTTTTATAAAAAATGTTGACCAAAAAAAAATGTTGACATAGTAGAAACAAAATGTTGACATAGTATATTTAAAATGTTGACGAAAATTTTAAATTTTAAAAATTTAAAAAATATTCATATTGGATCTCATTTTGTAGAATTAATTATAACAAACACGTAGGTTCAAACGAATTCGAAAACGGACTTACGGTTTAGGAGAAAAATACGTTTAAAGTTTGAAATTCGTTTCTTTTTCTCCCACCTCCCACCCGCCCCAATCAGAGAGCGACCTATGGCAGCTTCTCAGCCATCCCCTTCTCCACCTTCGCGAATCTGAACTGTTGCACGAATCTCAAACACTGTTGTATCAAAACTTAACCATAGCCCGCCCTACATATAGGATCCACCATGCATGTCACCATAACTCACGAGCTGGATTGGCCGCTTGAGCTAGTTGATGGTTTCATCACTCGGTTGCTGCAACGTCTACCTCACATCAAGTCCCGTCCGGAAACAATATCTTGGTTCCCTCTTTATGCCTTAAGAAGCGACTAATTGATGTGTTGTGCTGATGGTTACCAGCGTCCTACCGCCTCTGCGCTCCATCCTCTCGACTTAGGGGGTGTTCGTTGAATTGGGTCTAAACTTTAGAGGGTTTTTCCAATGAATATTGTGATTACAAATAAAGTTTAATTACAAAACTAATTTCAGGACTCCGCTCGAATTCGCGAGACGAATCTAATGAGGGTAATTAAGGCGTGATTAGACGATGGTTACTGTAGCATCACTGTAGCAAAACATAGATTAATTAGGCTCATTAGATTCGTCTCGTGATTTAGAGGGGGGATCGTGACATAGGTTTTGTCATTAAATTAATAAAAATATACTTAAATAGTAAGATTCTCTTTGATGTGACGGGTGTTAAAGTTTAGAGGGGGGTAAACGAACACCCCCTTGGTCCACTTTGGTAATCGAAAGAGTAATCGATCGATTAATCAATCAATCGTACTTTCCATCTTCTCTTCACCTTTGTCTCAATCTGCTTCTGGGGTTCTGATGAGGCTGTCCCCACTCCCTTCTCTCTCTTTCTTAAAGGGAGATCTTATGAGTAGATTTATTTGACTTCACTTCTTTTCCTCCTATGTTCTGGGCCCTCCACTTTACCTTTTGTGCCTGTAGATCGATCTGCAAGCTGCATTTGTTCCCGTGTGTGATCTTTCTTGGTTGTTGATCAGTGGATCCTTGCACTTGGAGTGACTGCTTTAGCCTTTTTGTCATCATGAGACATTGTCTAGTTCGATGTATCAAGTGAATATATTTCACCTAACATTGCACGGGAAACCACGGTCTCTACTTACCAAAGGCACACACACACATGCTGCCTGACTCCTAGTGTGGTCTCCAGTTCTGTACTCTGGAGTGATAGATAAGCTAGCAGGAGTGCTTTAACAAGGCGCCCCGGGATTGTTGGACCCTCTCCATCGTGACAGCGACGGTGCTCGCAAGATTGATATCGCGAGCTGCCAAAATGCAACACAGTACTGGTGGCACTGTAAGCTGTGGCGCAGAGCGAAATGCGCGCACCTGCATAGTGGCGAATAGTACAGTTTTTGATACGTCTCCAGGGAAATTTATATAGTATTTTTTTAAAAAAAATATGTTTTTTTATAATTGGCAATGGAACGGGACGCTGGAAATAATTCTAGCACCGTTTTGCGCCAGCCATGATGTCCTAACAACATCGAAAGAAATACAGAGGGCTTCGCAAACTATCATTGTTTGGTAGTGCCGCTATCATTCTCTCTCCAGCTCGAATCGCCTGGATTTCTGCATGCACGCGAAGATGACAAAGCATGGCTGGTATTAGCTATAGTAGTGTACGTGAGACAGCTGCGAAAACTGATGTACTGCAAATTGGTCCATCCATGATTAGATTAGGGCCCGCCAGTCCCCTGATTAATCTGGGACTAGCTAGCACACTCATGCTGCAACAACAAGGTTCTGAAGATTGATTGATGCTCTATCCTAATCCGGCAGCGCCGGGACCCGGGGGTGTCGGCGGCGTTTCCCATTAATTTGCGTTTCCGGGTCGCGGCCACCCGCTCGTCCAGCCGATGACACGCGGGCCCGGGGCCCACTGGTCAGTGGTGGAGCCCCTGCGAGTGGGGCCGTGCAGGTAAACTGGTCCGTTGCCGCGGGAGGGTGGCGGTCGCGGCCGCCGGCACGTCGCTGGCGCAACGCCGCCGTCTCACCAACCAACCAACGCCTCCTTCCTCTTGTTTATTAACCTCTGATTAGCCAGCCAACTGATTAACGGGCAATACGATTCCATTCCTGCTGGCATATTTGCAGAACGCACCCTACGAAGACAATGCTCCATTTGGTTCGCATGGCCTCGCGATCGTGGCAACCTATGAGGATAATAAATGGACAATGGCAGAATGGTCAAGCAAGGAAGGTTAAGTCAATTCAACCGGTTGGTGAGATCAACCTTGCACCTAAAAATTCACTCGCACCTCGCGTAACAAGAAGGTAAAACACGATTGCTGCCGTGCCGAGCATGACGACGTCACTGCGTGGAGGATCCAAGCGCAGGCAGTTCTCAACAGCGCGGAGCAAGCGAGGCGGAAGGTGGAGGAAAAAGCCAAAAGCAGTTAGTACAGTAATTGCTTGGCTGGTCTGTCTTACTAGTAAACGTTCTTACGTCAGTGCCAGGTGGGCTGGCATAACTCGCCCGGAAAACCAGGGAGTCAAGTGAAGTTTTTTTTTTTGAAGTGACTGTGCAAGGTTAGGTCGGGTTTGTTTTGTCTGGATCAGTGGGGTTTCCTCGTGGCCCTGGGGTTAAGCTTAACCCGGAGATGGCCTACTCACACGAAAGACATTGCTGAAAGCGCCTGGCTGACCCCACTGCAGCGCCGGCAATGTGATTATTAGCGAGCACCCCCACCTCCTCGCAAGTTTTCAGAGAAATGAACCCCACTCAAAGAAACAAAATTCACACAACGCATGGGCTAATCTGCGAAAAAAGCCAGATGGTTAAACAGACCGTTCCCACAGTTTAGCAGGGGAAACAACTCGCGAGTCCACTGGAGGAGATGCGCAGAAGTGTACTTTGCACAGTTTGCACAGTTTGCAGTGCTGGCAATCTCGCGCGCAGTCGCGCACCTCGCGCGTCTCGCCCCGGGCCCAAATCAAACCGAGAAAGCGGGCGGGACATCACGGTTCACGCGCGGCCTTTCACGATTTTGCGCTCAGACCCCTCAAGCATCTAGTTATTACACACAGGCCCTTGCCCCTTGGATACTCCTCCGGTCCTCCCCCCTTGCGCTTCCCTTTTCCTCCGCTCTGTACTCTGTTCCACTGCTGGCTCCCGCTCTGCTTCGCTCACGCCTCACGCTGCTCGCGCTCTCGCGTGGTGGCTTCCGCATTGCCGGTCGCGGAGGCGGAGGCGGGGGAGCCGGCCGCGGCTCGGTACCGGACGACGGCTGTAGGAGAGGTGAGTCCCTGAGATCCCGGCTGGTCGCAGTGCCGTTTCGTCGGGGGCAGTTTCTCGTTCGAATTTCTCGGTGTGTTTTTGTTGCTCTGGCTGGCTTCCTGCCGCATTTCCTGAGTAGCCGTTTTTCCGAGAAATTTCTTGCGGGTTCATCGGAAGCTCGTCGGATTGGGTGGGTCTCGTGACGGTTGTTCCGTCGGGGATTTCGGTTCGGTTTCTCGCGGAATGCCGGAGGTTTATGCGCTCGGTGTTAGGGTTTACAGGCATCGAATCCGCTGTTGTGGTGGTGATTCGAGCTGGATTTTGTTGCCTCTCGACCCGCGCTGGGATTTCGATCCGTCGCGGCGAACTTTTGTTTGTTTTCGTTTTCAATTCCAGCTGAAACCTACGGTTACTGCTCTGTTTTATTTTTTGTTTTTACAATAAAACATTTTCACGGTAAGCTTAAATGTTTGACATATTTCTATTTGAGCCGAACCTACCGACATCGTGCTTGCACGGTTGCATCATTCGGTACCACGTGCTGCAGTACTCATAATTACGGTCCAAGGCGTTGACAAATTTTACAGGCTAATTTCAAAATTCTAAACAAGTGTTCGGTTGGTGTATCAAATTATCGAGTGGTCACCCAACACTTCATCTTCCACTAATTCGGGTATGTTTGTCGGCAATCAGGTTGCTCATGAGCCAATCATCAGGGCATTCCAGGCTTGACTCCTAGAAGGGCAGTTTGGTGGGTGAATTGCTCGAGGTTTCCATTGCTGCTGGAGGGGAATGGAAACTCCGTCAGAGGGCTCGAAGCCTGCAGATTCTAAGTCAGTGAAGCCAAGGCCATCGGCGGCACCCACCGGTAGGTTCGCCTTGGGGACTGCTTCGTCGAACAAAAAGCGGGTTGACGTTGGTGCTTCGGCAGAGTTGGGTGTGGCCCGGTCTTCACTGACGAAGTCTACCACGTCGGTGAATGCCGGTTCTGTACAGAGAAGAAGCAGCACTGGAAGTGCTGGGAAACAACAAGATAATGGGGGCTTAGATGTTGCTAATGTTAAGAAGGCCAGTCCTACACTGTCAGATGGGTTGAAGAAGAGTAAGCCGGTGTCGGCATCCACTGCAAGTTCAAGGCCGTCAGTAGAAAAGAGAACATCCTTAACGTCAGAGAGAACCAAGGCGGATTTGACGAAGAAACCTGCTGTTAAGGCAGCCCCAGCTTCTACGCTGAAGAAGGTCCAATCCAAGACAGAGATCTCCAATGGCAGCAGTGGCAGCACTAGGAGAGTGGCCTCAACCACTTCTTTGCAATCACCGCGTTCAACTTCGGTTTCGAGCAGTGTCACAAAGAAGTTGGGTTCTCAGGCATCATCAGCAGACAAAGGTTCTGTGTCTAGTAGGAGGAGGAGCTCAACTGCTGATAGTCGTGATTCCAGGTTCATGATGCTGCCACAGGTGGATTTGAAAGCTAGTGATGAACTGGTTAGTGTGGTTCTGCACTTTTACGAACAATCCAGATACTCGAATGATTCACTATTTTCTTATTTTGACATCTTATCACCTTTTCTGCCATTGCAGAGGCTGGATTCAAGAGGTCATAGGGTTCGTAGTCTGAAGCAATTGAGATTAACAAATGTTCTTGAGGTAAGCTTATTGAGCCTATTGTTTTCTCTTCACATCCTCTCTGCTTGCCCTGCTTTGGTGATAACTAAACAGCACAGGTTGCTGATTGCAAGATTGCAAGTTACATGGTCTAGAAAGTATACAGTAGATGCCTCTAAAAAAAGGAAGCATGCAGTACTGTAGACAACGAGCTTAAGTTACGAGTATGAAATAAGGAGAATGACTGAATTAACTTTGTTGTTTGTAGTTTGTCTATCTCAGGGACAACCTTTTATCAAGTTTGGAGGGCATTGAGATTCTCAAGGGGGTAAAGGTATTCCTTGTTTCATTTCTTTGATTTATTGGGAGCTTATCCTTTTTCTTGTTTTCCAGTATGTACCATATACATGCTACTTCCTTGTTAATTTTGGATTTGCTAGCTTAAATATGTTGTAATCTTTGCAGGTTCTTGACCTGAGCTTTAATGATTTTAAGCTCCCTGGGTTTGAGGCTCTCGGGAATTGCAAAGTTCTCCAGGTTTGTGCATTTCCGCATCCTATTCAGGTTGCAGTAGGCTTACATGCACTAATTTTTTGTACCATACTTGTAGCAACTTTATCTTGCTGGAAATCAAATAACTTCACTGGCTAGCCTTCCTGAACTTCCTAATTTGGAGGTATTTGGCTACTTCCAACTTGCTCTTAGCAGTTGATCTTTATTTGCTTCGACATGGATTAATATATTCAGCTTCTCTCTCTTGCTGCAACAGTTCCTTTCTGTTGCTCAAAACAGGCTAAAGTCACTCTGTATGGCCTGTCAGCCTCGACTCCAAGTGAGTTATTCTGTTTTTTTGTTGTCGTTTTTTTAAACATATTTGAATCTTCCATGAAGATCTTTACGTGTCTTCCTCTTTGTACAGGTTCTGGCGGCCAGCAGAAATAAAATATCAACTTTGAAGGGATTTCCACATTTGCCTTCTCTTGAGGTCCGTCTTCCTTTTGCTGTCATGAATAACATTAAGGGAAATTCACTGGTGGCCAGGGGTTCTGGCGTCCCGTAAGAGGAAATGTGAGAATCCAACACATTGAAATGTTTGAAAAACTGCATAAACAGTAATGTATGAATAGACCTGCAAAAACTTGCTTCCAAATTCATCTTTTACATTGAGAATAAAAAAAGATAAGTGGCACTGTTGTCACATGATGAATAGTACCACATTGTTCCTTTTTTATTTTGTTTCTAGACATCTAAGATGAATTTGATACTGAATTTTCACTTGTTTGCTTAACTTAAAGAGTACTACATACATGATATTTTTGACGAACTTTTCAAACATTGCTACTTGGCGAATTCGCTAACGGGGATGCCGGAACCCCTGGACGTAAAATCTGCACTCATTGAACCCTCTGTTATGTAGCAAGGCAAACTCATGCAGACCACACCTTACTATCACTGCTTAATTGCTTAAATAGAGCATGCGATACTAGAATAGACTGGGTTTAACTGCGGTGTTCTTGAACATTGATGCTATGGATAACTTTTTGTATAAAAGAAACAATTCACGATCAGATGTTACGAGTCTATCATGGGGCAGAAACAATTAAAATCTGGATTTTTCTTTGTACACATTATATGAATTGACCAATACTATCGATATTCCTAGATGCTATCCTGGCACAATTTACCGACCTTTAAACATCGGATTAAATGCAGCACTTACGTATCGAGGAGAACCCATTGCTTGAGATGCCGCACTTGGAAGCTGCTTCTATTCTGCTTATAGGTCCTACATTGAAAAAGTTCAATGACCGAGGTATGATCAAACATGTTTCCACTATTTCTTCACTTTATTTGATTGACTGAATTTGAGAAATGTTCATGTTGTACTAGTGGGGATAACAAGGTTGATAATTGAGATAAATCCTGTTAGCCCCAGCTCAATGTTTCCATAAAAAGAGAGAGACATTTTTATTTTGATTTTCAAATTCTGAGAAGAGAGGAAGCTCAATTTTAGTCTGGCATTAGGTCTGTCTACTCTAGCTCTCACTACCTGCAAAGTTGCTAATATACTACCTGTTGAAATGTACATATATTACACTGATTTGTTTGATGCAACCAAAATGGCATATGTAATCACCTTGATAACATTCCATATTAAACGGGCATGATGCAGACTTGAACCCCAATGAGGCTGAGGTAGCGAAGCAATATCCTGCTCACACAGCTATTTGCATCCGTGATGGCTGGGAATTTTGCTCCCCTGAACTTGCTGCTGGTATGTTTTACTGGAGAGGAATTATTGGTTGTTGATATATGTTCTTTTATCATCATCAAGACAGATTCTGCTACTGTATTATTTTCAAAAACATGTTTTGGTTAGAGCTTTCTTCATTTCGTCATGATGGTTTGAAACAGGTAGGAGTTGACTGATTAATTCTTCGCTAGTCATAAAATAATAATTGTGTCGTACTGATAAGAATTTCATATCCATGTACTAGAAGTTAGCATGCACACATGTTGTTTGTTCTGTTCGAAAATACTTCCTTTTTATATTACTTTAGTTTTTCTTCTCTGGGATAAAAATAGAAATGCCGTGCATCAAGTGTTCAAGTCAATGCATGGACTAAAGTGAAGCTGTAGATCTATTTTCCTGGTTCGTAATTATCCATGTGAATTCTAAGTGCACAGTATGTTGCTGGACAGATTCAACATTTTCCTTCCTACTTGAGCAATGGAAGAAAAAGTTACCTCAAGATTACACAGTGAAGAAAGCTTATGTTGACCACCCATTTGAAGAAGATCCGTGCCATTGCCATTTTAGCTTCACAAATCTTGGTAGTGAGAGTGAGCTAGTAGTCAAATACCAATGGTTTCTAGGTGGCCAAACACCAACTGATTTTGTCCCTATTCCTGGAGCATCGAGCGAGGTACAATACTCATTTAAACAACTAGTAAAAATGCACGTGCGCCACGCACGTGATTCTAAACAAATGCATCACTTGGCAAGACCTTATAACATAATTAAAATTCGAATTTTATTCAGGAGTTAAGCTGAAATTCCATCTTTGTGCATAAACGTAATGAAAGGTGCACATGCATAAATTACGGAGACACATCAGTGATTCAAGGTGCATGTGCATAAATTATGGCCACACATCATTGTGAAAATTAGCAAGACAATGAGAAGCTAGATTTAGAAGACTCCAGATTTTCCCAAACATTGTCATGATCAGAAGCACAAATCAAAACACGTCTTAGTATTCAAAGATGATAAACATATATGAGTGGTTTACATATATTCTACATTGACAAGAATTGTATTACATTACACTAGTAAAAATGCACGTGCGCCACGCACGTGATTCTAAACAAATGCATCACTTGGCAAGACCTTATAACATAATTAAAATTCGAATTTTATTCAGGAGTTAAGCTGAAATTCCATCTTTGTGCATAAACGTAATGAAAGGTGCACATGCATAAATTACGGAGACACATCAGTGATTCAAGGTGCATGTGCATAAATTATGGCCACACATCATTGTGAAAATTAGCAAGACAATGAGAAGCTAGATTTAGAAGACTCCAGATTTTCCCAAACATTGTCATGATCAGAAGCACAAATCAAAACACGTCTTAGTATTCAAAGATGATAAACATATATGAGTGGTTTACATATATTCTACATTGACAAGAATTGTATTACATTACATTCAGCATGAGAGAAAAATTACTGGTCTCGTACATCCATCCTCCCTCCAAAAACCCAGTGGCCCATTTAGCAAATGATCCTATCACGGTGCCTCAAATTGCTGCAAGATCCAGTATTAATTTCTATGCTTTGGTTGCACAAGAAAAATAAACCAGGTCATTGAATTCATTCAACAAGGAAACAAATTTAATGATTAATTACATGATGTAGACCACTGCCCCATCTCAATTAGCAACAAAGGATTTCATATCACGTGGTAATCTGCTAATCAGATTTACTTGTGAAATCTGCCTCTAAAGACTATCGCTAGGTCAGCACACCAAAAACTTGAACATCTCACTTTAACTTTCATATTCATATAGAAAGAAAATATGTCCACGAAACATTGATAATATAAGAAACAGTACTGTAGTCCATCAGCCTCCAGGGCATCTTCATCCTCACCACAATATTTCCATTTACCAGAGACATCTTAATTCTTGCGCCCTCAGACATGCATCATCCTTGATAACTTTTCATGAATCCCACAAGCTCTCTCTAAATCGAAGATACCAAAGGATTTCTGAAATTCATTACTCTAAAATCACAAATTATCAATCAAATTAAAGAATTTAATAAGTTAAAAATAGCATCTCCCTTGACATGAACCTTTTAACTACCTCTTGCTTCCTCCCAACCGTACAATAGTGCAGAAGGGACGTTATAAAAATCAACCCCAGGAGGCCAGTGCCCAGTTGTGAACAATCTTTAATAAGTGCAGTGTAACATTACTTCAAAAACGATGTTTCTGATGAACTGTAAGTTGTACCATCAGCCAGCCACATTACTGGACATACGGTCGACTTTCATTGTATAACAATACCAAGAGGAACATGATTAAGCCTGCCATACAAGGAATATGATTACCCTAGAGGCTCATGCATTATTTTGCAAGGATTCTTGTTGGTATTGGAGCATTGGCGTTCCTGTGTTGCCAAATCCATTTCTTGTTGGTATAAGCTCCAAAGCTTCACAGATAGAAATGAACTCCTGCTCCTGTAGTAACCCAGCAGGCATGTAAAGTTGGTACAAAAATCTTGCAAACAGAAGAACATTTGAATTGGTGTATTGATACCGCCCCTAATTGTAAAGCCTAAACATAAAGAAATATTTTACATGTTCACATCACCAAAGATAAAGACAACATTTGATCTAGGCCGCATAGCTTCAAGCTAAAAATGATCTTACTTCATCTCAAGAATTCAGTAGTTGAAGGGCAAAAGCTTATCAATTTGCTGGGGTTCATTGTGATCTAGTCACATCAAGTTCAGTGGGTTAATAGAACAAGGCAGTATTCAGCTTAAAACAAGCCCAATTGTCAACCAGAAACGACTCCTAGGAGAATAAAAAGGATTGCCTAAAATGCATGCCAGGAGGCATCTCCACTTTGAACGAAGCCATCATGTGGGATTAAACTGTTGTACGGGGAGGAAATACTGTCAAAGTTCAGTGTGCAGACCTCTCGTTGGCACCCTCATGCTAGCAACAAACTTTTAAATCTCATTCCAACAAAAAAAGTATAGTTGAAGCTCTTCAAGAATTTGTTATATGGCAAGATAAACTCTGATGCAACAATCCTGTAATTATATAGCTCCAGTTATGTCTATATTCTCGGCAAACATTTTTTTAAAAATTACGTGACATACAAATATGAATCGTATAGGTAGTGAAAAAAATGTGCAATTGACAGTAAATGTTAGCATGTCAGACATCACAACGATACCTTGGACAATTATGGACCACTTAACCAATTATGGTCCACAAAGGAAACCAGTGGTGTTGCCTTCATCTCCTTCAGCACAGAGGGTGACCTTTGCTTCCCTGCTTCCACCATCAGCCCCATCTTCTTTCCCTTCCTGCACTAAAAAAGCAACCATTCACAATCTTACGCACAAACAGCTATAGTTTTCGATGATTTGACTGCATGCATTGTAAAAACTCTTTGGAATTTACATTGGGCTTGGAATCTTTTTCACGATTTCTTGTCTTGCCAGATCCTTCACTGCCGGTAAGGAACCCGACCACCGGCAAGCATATAAAGTGTGTGTTCAAACACTTCGGTATACAAAATAAGTGTCCTTGGTCACGTGGCAGCAGGACACTTCCTGACTAAAAAACAAAGCTGCCTGCAATTGACCATATCCATTAGAGACTAAATTGGTGAACTGGACTATCATATAACCCATATTTGGCATCACAGCCAGTTACTTAGGTCTAGAATTCCTCAAATTTCAGGCTAACAAAAATGATTCTATAATCCACAAAATCTTGGATCGCTTGAAGATCTATAATTAATAAATTCATCAGAAAACAAAGTGGGGGGAAATACAACTGATCTCACAAAGCGCATGCCAACTGCAGTCACATACCCTGTCCAAATCAACGAAGGCTAAAAAGAGGACCAAATAATAAACGGAATGGCTTACATAAATAGTCTTAAGCTAACAATTTTATTGAACCCAAAAATTTCAAGACATAAAAATTGCATGACCAAATAGGTAAAACTTTAACTGTACACAGTACATGATAAGATGGCATTAATCTATCAGCTGGGACAAGCAAGAATTACTCTTGCTTCTGCAACGTGGAGGAGAGAGATGGGGAGGAAGAGGGGAAGTACCAGCCGTTCGTGAAGAGACACTGGAGCTGCACCGACAAGGAGGAGAGCCGATGGGTCGCCCGCAGGGAGATCTAGCACGGAGAGTAGCAAGATTCAACTCGTTTTCCACGGGATTCACTCAAACCCTACGGGAGGAGCAAGGGGAGAGGGAGGCGAACGATGGGGAGAAGGGGAAGGTCGTGGAAGAAAATCGATGAGGAAGGTCCGCACCTGTGTGAAGTCGTCGTCGGGAGAAGAGCATCCGCCGCCGCCATCGCGTGAAAAGTAGCCGCGGAGAAGAGAAAGCGGCGGCGGGCGGCTCGATGTGGAGGCGGACGCTCGGTGGAGATGAACCAGGAACGGCGGCGGCGGCGAATCCCGATTTCGAGCGGCGAGCAGGATCGTCGGTGCGAGGCGGCGGCTACGAGCGGCGCGCAGGATCGTCGGCAGGCAGGCAGGAGATCGTAGGCTCGGCGCCGCCCCCGGCAGACGGCGCCGCAACCCTAGCTCCTCTCCCTCCCTCTCTCTCTCTCTCTCTCTCTCTTGCTGCTGCTCGCCCGCCCGGGATCGCGAGAGATTTGGAAAGGGAAGGAAGAAGGGAAGGAAAGGGGAGAGGAAATCGGGGAGGTGGGAGATCGCCGGGTGAGAAACAAAGCTCGGTGAGAAAAGATTTCGCGATGTCAGGAATTTTGAACTAAAAATGACGCATGTAACGCTGAGAATGTCCCATCGTCCGGCGTGGGGCCGATTTCGATAGGATTGGACGGTAGATCGAGAAGGAGAGGGTGTGGATCAACGGTTGATCTATTGGTGGGATAGAATCTGACAGGTGAAAAATATTTTCCTCGCAACTGGTTCTTTATTGGTTTAGATTTCCATCAGACAACCATGTTTTTTGAATTTTGTACAGTCATTCACGTTAAGCTTTAAGGAATACTTGTTTAATATGGTTGTGCCCATCACAATTCCAGTAGGATTTGTATATCTCGAACAACATCTATTGTAGAGATGAAAAACAACCTTGGCATTAAGTAATAAGGCAGTTAAACATAATTGATCCCAGTAGTAAGGCCATTTCTGTCTTTTGGCTACTCATTCACCAAAAGTACCTAACATTAGTCATGATTGATTACTATTAACTTTGGTTCTGGACAAGAGATTCAAACCTTTCTTGTATACATCTTATCTTGTGTAATTGGCATTTTTTTTATCAAACATAGGCATTGTATCTCATGTTCCCTTTTTTGGGTGGCAAATTTTTAGCTCCTGCTGTAACTATTGTACTATTTGATGCTGTTATGCAACCCTTTTGCAAGCTCTAAACCCCTGCCGTTTCGAAACATAAGGTATACTGGCCAAAGCGTGAGGATGTCGGAAGATGTTTGAAAGTTGAATGCACTCCGACACTGAATGATGCTGAATTTTCACCTATTTTCGCTGTATCTTTACCTGTTTCTCCAGGTACATTAAAGACTCATTTATATTAACAGTATTTAGTTGGCCAGATTTTCTTAGCTTGTTTGATAGAGATCAATTTCATTAAAAGCCCCACTATATATCTGGTTCTTTTTAGGGAGGTGATTTGCACTCTTCTGGGTGCTAACTGGTTCACTGTCCTGCTGCTAATGAAACCGCTAATTCCAATTGATGCAATCTACTCACTCAATCAAAACTATGTAAAGTGGGGCTATGTGTTTCTTTCCTCAATCAGTTTTTTTGTTCCCAGGAACTGGATGTCCAAAGGTCATCAATCTGGCAGTCAATGGTGAACTAGTGGAAGGAAATGTTCTCACTGGAGTTCCTGAAATTGCCTGGTGTGGTGCGACTCCAGGGAATGGGGTTTCAAGGTTTGTTTACAATACCTTTGTGGGCCCAGTGAAAGTTCTCACTTCTCAGTGCATTCAGTTCTACTAGCAAAACACTTCGCACTTAAGGAATGTCTCTGATTTTGGCAAACCTACTTTTGAATTTAGTTGGTTTAGGCGGAGATGGAATGACAATGCTGTAGTTATCGATGGAGCTGATGGAATGGAATACCAGCTAACTGTCGATGATATCAATTCAAGTTTGGTATTTATGTACATCCCTGTTACAAATGAAGGTGTCAAGGGAGAGCCACAGTGTACAATGACGGATTTTGTGAAGGCTGGTAAAATGCTTTATCCCTATAATTATCTTAGAAGTTAGAACTCTTACTCTCTTTTTTGTTAGCCTATGTTACTCTTTACTTTTTCTGAAGTTTTCTTCCATCCTGTTGAAGCTAATAATCATATCACATGTTCCTTTGGGTAAATAATTGAAAGCTTCATTTGCCCATTGGTTGTGGAAGGGAGCCAATGCATTTTAATTTTAGGCTAAAGCTAAGGTTGTATATTTGAATTAGTTCTTTCACGTGACATATATACTCAAATCCTCGAATTCCTGTGGAGGGAAAGCAGCCCTTCAAGATTGTATTTGTAATTGCATATTCAGCCTTTGTAGGCAAAAAACAACTGATGATGATTCATCTCGTTGCTGTGGTGAAATCTTGATAGAATTGTATGCTTGTTTAAAAGGATTCCAGCAGTCATGTCAATTTCCATTTAGAAGTTCAAGAAAGCTATTCGTACAATGTATTTGTAGTTGAGCTGATTGTCAGCACTTTTTCCTTTCTAATGTTTATAGCTTGCCTATGCTATTGTTTGATTGTTTCAGCAACGCCATCAGTCAGTGATGTACATGTTCTGGGAGATGTTGTCGAAGATAACATTATTAAAGGGAAGGGAAAGTACTTTGGTGGTAAAGAAGGGCTAAGCAAACTCCAGTGGTTTAGAGAGCAGGAAAATAGGTACGAGCCATTAGATTATCGTTCTCTGTGTCAAATAAAGGAAAAAATTGCGAGGTGCAGGCTAGATTTTTTTATCACCAGCAAGCATCACAGGTCTTGAATTCATTGCGAAAATGTGATACAAAAGATAATCTTGTGCATGCCATCGAAAGTACACATTCATGCTTCTTTAGCCATTGATCCTGATTACAGTCTAGCCTTTTCGATACATTTCTGCAGTTTTTGTCTATTGTCAAATAATAACGACCAGGAACAATTGATTATGATCACATGTTATTTGTTAGACCGCCGAACAAAATATTGGAGCTTGTATTTTTAAGAAATGCCCCTCTCAGACTTTTGTGCTGCCAAAGTCAAATTTCAAGTGGCATTGCTTCTACATCTTCAGGATCAAGGGAATCATTCTTATGGTTTCGCTGGAAAGTATTACTTGCATTACTCGTAATGTTAAAATGACTTCATTGTCCTAGTAGATGGATAGACTCATCGAGCAGTGTTTATTGACTAAACTATGGTTAAGCAACTTTTGACAATTGAAGGCAACTTCTTGTCTGCTGAATATTGATTTGTGGACCAAATAGGTAATGGAGAACACTATGAAGTAGAACGATTAACCTATACTGCAAGAGAACTATATGAACGATTAAACATAACAGATCTATAATTTCTTGTTGAATGATAATCTACACCGACACATATTATTATGGTAATGGAAACTCATTTATTGTATATGCAGTGAATTTCTTCTAGTACTGTCGAATAGCATGGAGTACACGTTAACCAAGGACGATGTGGGGAGGCACATCAAATTTGCATATACCCCCATCAATCTTGAAGGTTTGTTCAATCGTCAGTTGTCAGCCTGTAACATGTCCGCTGCTTGTTTTACATAATATATTGCTTCCCTAACATACATTGATGACTTCCCTAGGTGAGGAGGGTGAACCTGCTTGCGCCATAACAGATGTAGTTAAGAAAGGTAGTAATGTTTGACCTGTGCCAATTGTGTCATGAAGTCATACTTTGGATAAAACTGCAAACATATATGTGATCACTTTGCTTTCCTCTCCTTGTTTGGTCAGCCCCTCCTAAAGTCTTCAATTTGAAGATTGTTGGGGAAATACGGGAAGGAAGCAAGGTATCTGCTAGTGCCACTGTTACAGGTGGAACTGAAGGGTCCAGCAGGGTTCAATGGTACAAGGCATCTTCCTGTGAATTTAAGAGTGAACATGAGCTTGAAGCCCTTAGCACATCAAAAGTTTCAAAGGTTAGATTGAAATTGTTCTACTACGATTGCTGTTGAAGCACTGTTCATCAGTCATAACTCTTTCCATTGTTTATTTATTAAGATTATCTAACTAGATTTCATTCTTTTTTTGATTGTGCATTAGACATTTCGCATCCCTCTTGATGCTGTTGGACACTATATTGTTGTAAAGTTTACTCCTGTGGCACCTGATGGCGAAATCGGTGAACCAGCCTATGCTATATCTGATAATTTTGTGGAAAGTAAGTGCCATGTCAGTCAACCTTATTATTCTTTCTTTTTTGCTCCAAACCCTCTTTTCAATGTCCATTCTGGGCCATTATGAATGTATTGTTCATAGTTTGCCCAATGGACACGCATAGTTCTGCTCACCAATCCATTAGCCCACACTCCACCAAACAGTGGCAACTTTCCTGATTATTTTATTTTCATGACCTCCTAGAACTAGAAGTGGCGAACCGATGGTGCTTGTTCTTCTGTCGAACTATTTCCATAGTTTTCTGAGCCAGTGTTTACAGTGGAAATTGGATTATGTCAAGAAATTTGTCTCTGTTTTTAAGATTTGGATAAATGAACTCTAAATGTAATGGGCGATCCTTTTCCTTTAGCTTCTTACTTAGGGAACCACAGGACTGTGTTTGACCTCTCTGTTTATAGTTCTCGTGCCATTTCTTTGTTTAAATAGCGTGCTTACCCTTCTCTGTTGCAGCACTGCCACCCAGCCTGAACTTCTTAACAGTCACTGGAGAATTCTGTGAGGGTCAGATACTGACAGCATCATATGGGTACGTTGGGGGCCATGAAGGAAATAGTTTATATAGTTGGTATCTTCATGAGGTATGTGTTGTATTTTCTTCTTTGTAACTATTGTTTCCTGCTCATTCTCAATATATATTACTGATAGTATATTTTGTACCTAAATAATAACTAACAAATACTGGTTGCCACTGTTATGAGCAGCATTGCATGTTCTTTAGCCACTTTTGCTTTCACTAATATAAGGTCTGACAGAATGTAGATGATGAAGGCACTCCAGTTTCAGAGGCATCCAGTTTGCTACAGTACCGTGTTACAAAAGAAGCTATTGGAAAGTTTGTCTCTTTCAAATGCACACCTATCAGGGATGATGGTTTGGTTGGTGAACCGAGAGTTTTCATAGGAAAGGACAAGGTTACTCCAGGTACTTCTGTTTTGTTTTTTCCCTTAAACTATATTATATAATAGAAGATGTTTTTTTGGTTTTCTTCATTGGCTGGAAGACATGAGATGATTGTAAATAAACTGCTCGGTGAACATGGAGTTTGTAGAAATAAGTAGAACTAGTAGGGAGAGCGAACATGGTGCCTTTTGTTTTTCTCTTGACCAAATATTAATATAATAGATACATGCTTTTACAATGATCCATGGTATTATAAAGATGTAATTTTTTTTCCAAAATATTAAGAACTTCATTACACTGCTGGATGTTATTGCCTTCTTTAGCTGCTTCGTTATATGTATGAAATCTATATATCCTTCCTTCTATATGCATATGATTAAAAATATTCGTTTATAACAACTTTATTTCATTTTATTTGTATTGTAACAGGAATACCGATGCTACTTTCTCTAGAACTGATGGGTGAGGCCATTGAAGGGACAACTCTGGTTGCCAATAGAAGGTACTGGGGAGGAGAAGAAGGGGAAACAATATTCCGCTGGATACTGGTAGGTTGCTTAAGTACTATTTTACTTTATTCTCTTTACATGGTAATGACTAGTGAGCACTAATAGCCTGGCTATACCTTGATCAATTATATGCTCTGATAAGTTGTTGTTTATGTAGGTGAGTTCTGATGGAACTCAGGAAGAAATTGAAGGCGCAAGAAGTTCATCATATACCTTGAAATGTGATGATATTGGCTTTTACATATCAGTCTTGTGCAAGCCTGTTAGAAGTGACGGAGTTCAGGGTTCTTCGGTGTCGACAGAAATGATTGGCCCTATTATACCTGGTAGAGAATCAACAATTGTTCTCTTAACCAATTTTCATAACCGCGTGTAGTTCTGTGCACACTTGTTTGTGTGTGGGCTTTTGCTTTAATAATAATACTGACTACTGAGTACACGAACCATCATTTTTCTCTAATTTATTTGTTTGCAGGGCCACCAACATGTCTATCCCTTGAACTAGCTGGCTCTATGGTTGAAGGTGGCTGTTTGACCTTTCATGCTGAGTATACTGGAGGGTGAGAGATACCCTGCTTCCATTCCAAGTAGTTTCTGAAGTTATATAAGACTTGTTAATTATATCTTTTTTGTTTGTTTTTCTTCTCATTCTAGTGTGAGGGGAAATTGCATCCAAGAATGGTTCAGATTACATGGTGATGGTCACAAGGACAAGTTGACTGCAGATGGTTAGTATATATCGTTTTTTTTTAATACTGATGCTATACTATACATGAAGTTCCTTTTTTTTTTTTTGAGGAATAAGCTCCATTTGATTGTTGTTATCCTTTTGTGAGAACTAACTGTCATTGTTTCTCATAATAGAATGTCTAGATCTCAATCTAGCTGATGTTGATTGCCGGATTGAACTCATGTATACACCTGTACGAGAAGATGGAGTGCAGGGGCCACCTAGACGTGTTATTTCTGATACCATCATCCCTGGTTAGTGTGTCCTCACATAATTTCCTTTGATTCATTCCATTGGCTGGAGAAACTGTAATCTAGTTATCTGATACATGGCTAGTAACTTGTGTTGTTCATTGCAAAAGCCCTGACAACTAGTATTTTCTTATGTTTTTCATTGCTTGGAGAAGGACCACTGTAGATTTAAAATATGAGTGGCCATTTTATAAACAGAAATACCAATCTGTATAGTTTGCAAACCTGATAAGAATATAAGATAATTATAGCTTGGAGCACAGCATGTCCATAAGTGTATTGTGCAATATCATTTTTTCAACATAAGTACGGATTATATATACTAATTCATCGTTTCACACAGGGGAGCCCAAGGGTCTCAATCTTATGCTACCTGAATGTTTTGAGGACAATGAAATTTCTCCCATCAGAACCTACTTTGGTGGCAAGGAAGGCACCAGCAAATATACATGGTTTCGAAAGAAAGAGAAGATTGATAATTTGGAATATGATCTGGTAGCTGCATCTTCAGAAATTGTTGCCGAAACCTTGTGAGTTCTTTTACTGGTTATATGAATGTTTTAGTGTTGAGTGATTTATACAAGGCATTGACACCTTGAAATTATGGAATGTGACAGAAAGTACAAGCCTTCATTGGATGATGTTGGTTCATACCTGATTCTTTCTTGGGTTCCTACGCGATGTGATGGAAAGACTGGCATTCCGTTGATGGCTATCACTGATGACCCTGTCATGGCAGGTTGCCCTTGATATGTTCCTACTTGGTGTTTTGTATTTTCAGTTTACTGCCTCTAGATTCTTATTCTTGTCCTGATTCTTTCAGCATTTCCGTCTGTTTCGGATGTTCACTTGGAGCAAAAAAGTTCAGATGTATATTATGGACTAGGCACCTATTATGGTGGATATGAGGGATCAAGCTTGTGTAGATGGTACAGGGAATCTAGTGATGGAACCAGGCTTCTTATAGATGGTGCTGATTCAGTTACATATGAAGTGACCGATGCAGATTACAGCTGCCGTCTATTGTTTGGGTAAATTACTTCAATATTTTATTTTGATATAGTATGTGGCTATTTGCACAAATTGGATACGAACAGTTGAATTCCTTTATTTCGTAGTATTCAGAAAAAAATATCCCACTCTAGACATTGGGGCTGCTTGTAAGTTTTTCTTAAGTACTTTGTTTTCTAAGCTATTGTGTAAATTTATCTTATAATAATGGCTTTTTTCTGAAGGATTTGTCTGCATAACATTACTGCTGTTCTAAGTCTCACTTGTCAAATGCCATGCATGACAGACACTCTGCAGCAGTTTCTTTAGGAGCTACTCATATTGGGTTCTAGAATAAATAGGGTGTAGATATGTTTGAATTTTTTCATCACACATGAAAATTTGGTTTCTTATTACATTCTTACTGGATGCTTAATACACAATTGCCTTTGGCAGTTATACTCCTGTTCGTTCAGACGGCATCGTAGGTGAAGAAAAGCTGTCTGAACCATCTGGTGTAATTTTACCAGGTAAGTTGTAGCCTTTGAACCATTAGATGTTGCTTTGAGTTTGCAATTTGTGCACATGTACTCATTTTCACTTTCCTTCCAGAATTACTCAAAATCGAGACACTTGTTTTCAAGGGAAATCATGTTGAGAGGGAAACACTGACTGCTGTTGAGAAAATTCCAAACGATGAGATTCAACAACATATATGGAACAACTATAAGAAAGAGATGAAATACCAATGGTATGAAAAAGAGCGCTCTATGAAAAAAGAATCTGTTTTGTTACTTCGGTTGGTATGTATGTATTTCTGACTGGATATCCGGATGTAGGTTTGTCTCCACTGGATCAGGAGTGGATCAGACATTTGAACCATTGGCTACCCAGTGTTCTCGCTCGTACAAAGTACGCTTTGAGGATATCGGTCGTTGCGTGAAATGTGAATGTTTTGTCATTGATGTGTTTGGACGATCCAGTGAAGTGGTATCAGCTGTCACTGCTCCTATTTTACCAGGTTATTTATATTGTGCTTACCTTTGTATTCTGTTTATGCCCCTTTATAAAGATTGTACCAAATTAGATTGCGTAATGTGACTATGGAAGGTGTTGCTATTTCAGTAATCAGCAAACCACAGTACCTTTGTATTCCGACAAAAGGGCTTCACTTTCTGAGGTCAATGTAATTCAAACTCACAGAGAAGTATGACTGATTCCAAACAGTATCTGTTTGATAGGCTCATACCACTCATCCTTGATTACCTCTTAGGGTTTTCGATTCATTGTTTTTTTAAAAAATTAGTTCAAAAGTTTCATATTCATTCAGCTTCTTGGCAATCCTTTTTTTTTTCTGTCTCTGTCTGCATGAGCGCCAGACGGGGTTTGATGTTGGCGTTGTTGATTTGCCTTTTGATTTTGTTACTTAATCATATGTAACATTGAACTCTGACCTGAAGGTCAAATCGCAGCTCTTGATGATCACATCAATATCTTTCGCGCAGAATGGTGAAATATGCAACATCTGTTAACAGTTTGTATTACTTCTAACAGGAGTACCAAAAATTTCAAAACTGGAAATTGAAGGAAGAGGTTTCCATACTAACCTATATGCTGTTCGGGGTACCTACAGTGGAGGCAAAGAAGGCAAGAGTAAAATCCAGTGGCTCAGATCGATGGTTGGAAGCCCTGATCTTATCTCCATACCTGGTATGATTTTTTTTCATAGTTCTGTAATTACTTGTAGTCACATTATAATGGTTAAATTACGATTATTTACTAATATATATTGCTGCTATACATTTTAGATCATTTTTGAACTGTATCAACTTCTTGTGCAGGGGAAATTGGAAGGATGTACGAAGCCAATGTTGACGATGTAGGGTATAGACTTGTTGCAATTTATACACCTGTGAGAGAGGATGGAGTTGAGGGACAGCCAATTTCTGTTTCAACAGAGTCTATTGCAGTTGGTACTGTCAAATCATCTACCATATTGTTTCCTATTTGTGCGCTCTTATTGTTCATTCCTGCAACTTTATTTCCTGTAGTCATTGATGATGCTGTGCTGGTTATTATTGTCATCATTATTTTATACTGGTCGTCATGTTGTACTAACAGCTGCTTTCATCTTATACAGAGCCTGAAATTTACAGGGAAGTTAAACAAAAGCTTGATGATGGTTTAGTCAAATTTGAGGTGATGCTTATTTCATTTACAATGGTTTAGATTCTGATAAGATCATTAATGGTTTATTTGCATGCATTTGCTAATGAAGCTTGATTACTATTTCTTTCACAAAAAGTATCAAGCTAAATGACGCCAGTTTTGCGATTCTTTTGTTAGGGAAATATTTTGTTTTATTTTCACATTAATTTTGTGCATTTTATTATCTTAAATACAATTTATTCTTTCTTTGCTTTGAACAGGTTCTGTGTGACAAGGATCGAACACCCAAAAAGGTATCCTATGCCCGCAGTGTAGCCTGCTGGCCCTAGAATTCACAGTTCATCGGCATAAGAACTAATCAGTACTTTTTCACTGCAATGACAGGCACAAGTAATGGGACATTTGGAACGGAGGATTTTGGAAGTCAACAGAAAGAGAATTAAAGTAGTAAAGCCTGGATCTAAGACATCTTTCCCAACTACTGAAGTACGAGGAACATATGCTCCACCCTTCCATGTGAGTTCTTCCCTTGGATTCAACAGATAGAAATTTGCTGCTAACTATATGGAGCTCTGTCATGCGGATGCGGATATAATGCTAACAGGGAATAAAACCTTGCAGGTTGAGCTGTATCGCAACGATCAGCATCGCTTCAAGATTGTCGTCGACGGAGATAATGAAGTTGACTTAATGGTGCAAACACGGCACATGCGAGATGTCATCATTCTCGTGATCAGAGGTCTCGCCCAGAAGTTCAACAGCACCTCCCTCAACACGCTTCTCAAGATCGAGGCATGAAAGATTGAGATGCCAACCTGATATACCTGACAATGTAAAACCAGTTAGGGTGTGATTAGAATGCGCATATTTAGCAGGGTTTGTTGTGTGGTAGCTTGTATGTATTGGTGTGGGATGGTGGAGAGCGCGCGCGTGCTGATAATTTAAAGTTTCAGTTTCTTTTCTCAAATCTGGAGCATGTCGCTCCTTGGCTCGAGTTTTTTTACAGAGTCGTGAAATGTACATAGGGTGTCAGTGAGAGAGTGCCAAAGTGGTGTTGGTGCTGTATTTATTTACAGGCTGTGCAATTCTCATATTAAGCCATACTGATTGATGAAGCAGATTTGCAGTTCTCTACTCGTTGCATCTGTTTCTTGCTTGTACGCGGGGCACAGCTTGACGTAATGGCGTTGGATTTCGACGAACACCCGTTGGATCGCCTGCTCACCTGGTCACTAGCGAGTTCATCTATTATGTTGCATATGAACTCATCTTTTAGTAGGGCAGCGAGAAGCGAATGCGTCTTGCATTGATTACATGGCCTGGTTTATTGATTCAGACTCCCAAGTTGGAGGTAAGTTCCGTTGACACAACAACATCTGGTGTGTGTACGATCTACCAACACCATAAACGCTGAGCATTCAGCAAATACACAATTAAAACCCACCCAGCAAGTAAGCTAATGTTTATTGTATTCTTACTTGTCCGTTTAACTGCAGTTTTGGTATTCACTTTCACGGACCCTGTTCGCCATGCTTTACACAGAACATCGCCAAGACTTGCATCCGTATCTCTCAAGTACACTATCAAAAACACGAGAGCTGTATCTTATCCCTTCCTACGTGGCACGCTGTCTACTCTAACCAGGTGACGCCACATCAGCTGCAAGGATCCGGAACCTATCCATGACTGGCCGCTGCAGGCCACAAGCTCGCCATGTGGCTCCCATCCCACACCTCCCATGTCCAGGCTTTAAGGCGCGCGCTCCGTGGCCACCGTCACGCTTGAACGACCATAACATCACTCCGCATTCGGCAGACAGGCAGCGAAGACGACAGGCGCCATGGCTTCCCAGCTCTCCGCCGCCGCGGCCATGTCCACCGTGCCGCAGTTCCACGGCCTCCGCGGCTACGCCTCGCCGAGGTCCGTCGTGGCGGTGCCGTCGATGAGGGTGGGCAGGAAGAGGTCGCAGGGCATCCGGTGCGACTACATCGGCTCAGCCACCAACCAGGTACTTTTTAGTTCGAGAGCTTTTTCTTATCATACAATTGAATTTCACTTGCGGTAGTAATTAATGCGTGTCTGTAAAATAATGAACTTGTTCGATGGTGTACATCGTAGATCATGGTTGCGACGACGACGCTGATGCTGGTGGCGGGGCGGTTCGGGCTGGCGCCGTCGGCGAACCGGAAGGCGACGGCGGGGCTGAAGCTGGAGGCGCGCGACTCCGGCCTGCAGACCGGCGACCCCGCCGGGTTCACGCTCGCCGACACGCTGGCCTGCGGCGCCGTCGGCCACATCCTCGGCGTCGGCATCGTGCTCGGCCTCAAGAACACCGGCGCGCTCGACCAGATCATCGGCTAGATGAACCTGTTTCTCTACTGGAACCATCGGTGCCAGATATTTAACATGTACATTGTGCGTGCATCACCTTGTTCGAATGGACCATAACTTTGCTGTTTCTCTTTGTTTCCTACCTGGCGGTAACAAACGGCACTACGCTGCATCATTTGGGTACAGTCCACTGATCTGTGGATTATCATCAGGTTTTGTCTGGATGGAAATCACTCACAGATTTTATCGGGGAACAGCTTAATTCATTCCCGTGCAGTCCAGGAAAACTCGCCCCATGACGAAGCAATGCAATTAGTGGTACAACTGTTCATTCCAAAAAAAAAAAGTAGTGGTGGAACTAACAACAGAAACAAAGTATCATATGAGGAATTGATGCAGCCAACCAAACGAAAGGATCAACAAAGAAAAAAAATTGAACCAAGATATATTAAACTTGTGGCACACAAGTACAAGTTCGAGAACGTGAGGAGTCAGAATTGGAATGACAGTCACCAGGGGATCCGCACGCAAAAACGGACCGTATGACTGGGCGTCAGTTCAGTCATCGTCATCCTCCTCTTGTGCATCGATTTCAAGCTAAATTAAAAGGGTTGAGAACAAAACGAAAACCAGTTGGCGATAAGCAGAGCAGAAGTAACAACAGCCCAAAAACAATGAAGCAGAGAATAGAACCAGGACATTTCAGTCTAAAAGAAAAATAGAACCAGGACAGGGCGTGACAGAGTCAGATCTGGATAATAGCAATCAGCAGAGCATGTGTCATATGGTCATGATAAATCTTCACCATCATCATGTATCTTCACCAGGCCCTCGGCTTACGGCAGTGACGGACGCAGCAATTGAAACTTGGGTATTCCCGTCGGAGCTCGTCGCTGCCCTGTGGCCGGGCCGTGCGAGCAGTGGGTGGGAGCTGGGAGGCGGAGGGTGGCGGCGACGTGGGGAGCGGACGGAGGAGGCGCTGCGTCGGGTTCGAACGGGAGTGCGTGCACTCGTCGTCGTTCTGTTTCGACTTGCAGTCGCGCGAGCAGAAACACAACGCAAGCACTAGCAGGCGCAGCCAGGCAGGTTGGGCCGCAACGCAAACATGCTTTCTTTGGTTGTTTTGCACTCAGGCCCAGCGGTGTTCTCAAATCTGTTTTACAATTTTTCCTATTATACAACTACACAACATACCTAGTAAACATTTTGCAAAATAGTTGGGTATTCTTGGGAATACCCAAGCAACCAGCTGGGTCCGTCCCTGGCTTACGGCAACACGAAATTGCAAACAAACCAACGAGAACGAAACATAAAGCGGAAAAATCCAAGAGCAAATCTGACAGATATAGAGTTCGTTTCCCTGAAAAAGCATGAAGCTTAACGAGAAGGCACACACAACTGAGGATCTTGAGCGAAAAACTGGCACTTACGTATCTGCAAAGTGTTGGTGCCTGCGAGGCGCAGGAGTTGAAGGCGTGATTTTTATGAGCACTGCGCATGCTTTCCGGGGCAGACAAGGTCGTTGTCGCGCGTTCTAGTAGGAGAATGCATGAAGTGGAGCGCATCATGGCATGCTCGAGCGTGCCGTGCCACCGGATCCTGCAACCAACGGCCGAGATTGATCTGCTTTTGCCGTGACAGAGCACTCTCGAAGCCTGGAAAGGTTTCCGGGCTAAGCACCAATGACGCGCAGACGTGAAGCATCGAAATGACGCTAGATTCAAGTGTAATAGTAAACAAAAGATAATATCGAGAATGCATCGGTGTTTGATGCACGAAACTGAGCTTGTAAGGCCTTAGTTGGCACCATAACGAAAACCGAAGAAAAAATTGACTCGGTGATTGACTGATTTGGTGCACCAAGAACATGAGATTTTAGTACAGACGTGCAGCCGAGATTTGGATGAAACAAAATCGAACTGATTTGGTGCACAAAGATGGCGCTCATCTAGCAAAAATCCCTTGTAAATTCAAGCAAGATCTTCTCGATGGGCCAAAGGGGAGTACTAAGACAAACGAGCATGAGCGATGGAACTGGAAGACCAGAGATATATTGCTGCTAAATAGTTGAGAAAAAAAATGTTTGAAAGAAGAATGAAGAGTATAAACTGTGAGGAAAATCATCCCCAAGGGTGATTGTGAGGATGCTTTGAGGCTTGACCGCTTGAGGGGTGAGACTGCGAATAAACTGTAGCGTGCTAGGTGCCAGGACAGAGGCGAACTGGTAAGGGAAATCGGGAAGTGCCAGGACAGGGGCGTATTTGTAAGATAATCAGGGGCGAGACTGCGAGGAAATGTGGCGCGCAGGGGTCAAAAAGATAGGCTCGAGGGCATATATGCGAGAGAAATCAGAAGCGCCAGGGACCGGTGCACAAAATCTTTAAAAAATTTGGACCATTTCTCGATTTGTGCGTGTCATCCTTGCGCAGGGGCCATGCTAATCTTCTCTGTATCGTTCCAATTTTATCAGATGTCCCCGAAGGGACGAAGCTGGCTGGAGTGAGTGCTTTGGTTTACAACCTGTGGTTTAGCTCGTTAACCGGCCGAGGCGGTGCTAATTACGGCTTCAACCGCCGCTGTGCCTTCCCTGTTGCGCCACGGGCTAGCTCTTTAACAACGGCCTTTGTTTCGACACTTTTGGCCCACACGCGGTCCTGCAAATGCGTTTGCTCCGGTGCTCGTTTCGTCCCAGCACCGGCCTGGCTGGCCAACCCCAACGCGGTGCTAGCTTGATTTTCCAACTGAATTCTCCACCGAAATTACAGGCAGGCGGCGGCGGCGGCGGCGGCGGCGAACACGATCGTCGCGGGCCGTGGTGCCAACTGATCCCAGTAGTTAGTAACTGCATGCCTAAAACAGTATATGAGAGGCCGCGATTGATGACGACGCGGTTCATCGCTCGCTCATCTCCAGCAGCGCTCCGAAATAATAACTACTCTCCTGGGCTGGGATCGAGGTGGCAACAAATTAAGGAGAGGAGACGACGTTCCGTGTTAAATTTCTCTTTGACTGCTCCTCGATCGATCTCCTACTACTTCTCCTACTAGTCGACTCAACCGCGAGCGCAATGGAAGTCGAGGTGGTCACGGCCATGGCGACCGGCCCCGCGGCGGCGACGTCGTCGTTGGAGACGGCAGCTGGCAGGGACATGAAGGGCGGCGCCGCGGAGGAGACGGCCGCCGTAGCGGGCACAGCGGAGTGGATGGTGGCAGCGACGATGGTGCTGGTCCAAGCGTTCATCGCGGGGATGGTGCTCCTGTCCAAGGTTTCCATCGACGGCGGCATGTTCATCTTCGCGCTGCTCTCCTACCGCAGCCTCTTCGGCGCCGCCTTCATCCTCCCCTTGGCCCTCCTACTCGAGAGGTGAGTACGTACGTAATAAGAATCGCATGCACTGCACGTATGCAATGCCAACACTTCTCGATCAAGACATTATTAGGATTCATACGTATTATGCACGATCTCATTTTATTTGTGGTGAAAACAGAACACATTGCTGCTTTGATCTCGTTTAGACCTCAGTGAAGATATGGCAAATTTGGTGTGTGTTTTTTTTTTCATTCGAAGGACTCAATTGGGCTTGCAAATCTTCATGCCACCTGCACGAAGCATCTATAGCTTTCTTTAAGTTGCTAATAAAAAGACGAAGATAGTAGAATAGACACCAGAGGTTTGCACCATAGAAAGAACATGTCCTTCGATATTTTACTCTTGTGGATTTGCAATTGACAGGGAGAAGATACTGGTTATATTATTGCACCCAATTTTGACAAAGCAAGTTGTTGGGCTCTGATAGGTTTGCAAGATTACTCCCTTCATTCATGTACAGTAGGATTTAAATTAAGAAACAATATGTACCACATGCATGTTCCTATCACATCACTACAAACATAAAGGAATTTTCGGCACTTCAACCTACATTCATTTTGCTTGTTTGTTTGATTAAATTGATGATTGTTTGTCTTTTGCGTAGGGGAAAATGGAAAGAGATGGATTGGCACACCGCCGGATGGATCTTCATCAACGGTTTCATCGGGTATGTGTGTGTTGACCATTATCTAATTAAGATTCTCATCATGCATTCTTGTTTCTAGAAAAGCCATAAATCTGCAGGGAAAATGATATTAGTATAGCTAACTATATATATCAAAGTCACAGTAATATGTTAATTTGCTCCACACTCAAAATGTCATGCAGGTATGCCGTGCCGATGAGCCTATACTACTACGGCCTGCAAGACACAACGGCATCCTATGCCTCCATATTTCTGAACATAATCCCTCTCACTAGCTTCATCCTCTCCCTCATGTTCGGGTACAACTTCTCAAACCTTGATCTTCATACTAGCAACGCACTTCAGATTTGGCCACAGGCCACCAACCTTTAACTTAATGTGTGTTCTTTTCTTTTCTTCTCTAAATAATGTAATAGGTGCGTGTAAGTGAACTATATATGCTGCATCTATTCATATTATATAGACTAACTAATGTATAGCTTATAAACCAGAATGGAGGCATTGCAAATAAGGAGCATGGTCGGATCATTGAAAATTCTGGGTGTTCTGCTCTCTGTCGGAGGTACGATGCTAATCAGCCTCTACAAGGGCAAGACGGTGCATCTGTGGAACCCTGTTCTCCACCAACACAATGGAGAGCAGATGGAGGTTGCAAGCCATCAGCTTCGGGGAACAATATTGTTGCTAGGAAGTTGTGTCGCCTTTGCTTGTTGGTACCTTATTCAGGTGATCGTATTTAATTATACTGACATTCTGGTCCCACCATGGATAACTCGCCAATGATCTCATGTCATTTTATAGCCATTTTCAATGTTTGTATCTAGTGCAAATCGGAGAAAATGTGTCACACTCATGATATTTTCTAACATGTTGTCACAGTCAAAGGTTCTAAAAGTATACCCATACAAATATTGGTCTTCCATGGCGACTTGCTTGGTTGGAGGGTTTCAAACAGCATTTATGGGAGTAATTTTCAGGAGAGACAGGAATGCTTGGAAGATAGGATGGGATATAAACCTTGTTACCATCTTGTACTCGGTAAATAATCTGATCTTGCATATTTATCTCTGGGATTTAAATTTATTTTTTATTTTTTGCAAGTGATATCACATTTACTTTTTGGTGTTCACTTAAAGATTCAACTGAAATATAATGTAGACTTTTTCCATTAACATACCACCATTTTGGTACAGGGAGCACTGGCAACGGCTGGGAAATATAGCATGAACTCATGGGCTGTTGCTAAGCGAGGCCCAGCCTATCCACCCATGTTCAGTCCATTATCAGTCGTCTTCACTATTGTTTTCGGCTCTATCTTTATTGGAGATGAGATTACGGTAGGAAGGTCAGTCGATTGAGTTTCATCTCCATAAACTGTATAGCTAATAAAACATAGTACTTGTTTGATATAAAAACCGCTTTAATTGTGAACGAGTTAACATAACGTGTAATTAGTTGAGGCGTTATGCAACAATTGATCGTGCTGACCTCCTTCCTTCTGAATGTGCAGCCTCCTAGGCACTTCCGTGGTGATTGCAGGGCTCTACGTCTTCCTCTGGGCTAAAGCTAAGGAACCCAAGGAACTACCCAAAAACTAAAGATATTGATGCTCATGAAAACAGTTTCTGTTCAGACCCATAAGTTATTATGTTTACATACTCAAGCCTGCAATATTTGCAATTTATTAATACTGGTGCTAGAACCGGGGCACAGTTTTGTGCTTCTGCGTTGTCCTACCTCCGGGCTTAAAATGATGTCGTCTGTATAGTAATACTTGAACTGAGATAAGTAAGCTCTGTTGTACTGTCTCCGAATAATGTATATATGTACAACTCATGAGTCCATGCTATGTATAGGCATGAACTCAGGCTGACTTCAACAGACGAAAGGCAAATGCATATATGCACTTCGGAGTGTACTGTTCACCAGCCATACCTCCTCCAACAGACGAGCCATACATTCATGCATTTTGGCTTCGGAGGAGAGAGGGAAGGTAAAAATGGATTCCCTCTCTCCTCCTATGCAAACGGAGGTGGGCCAGGCACGGCGCGGTGCGGCGGAGGAGCGCGGCGTGCGGACGGGGCCGCGGGGCCGCGGGAGTGAGCCGAGACGCGGTGGCGCAGACGGGGCAGCAGGGTCGTCGTCGTCCAACACGAGGCGCAGCGGACCGCAGCGAGCCGCGTCCTCCCTGCGGGAGCGCGGCGATGGCAGACTCCGTGGAGGCGCAGCGGGGTCGTCGTCGTCCAACGCCTCGCCCGCGCGCCAGTGTGGGTGATCCGAGTGTGCGCGCGCGGACCGCAGCGAGCCGTGTCGTGGAGGACTCCGTGGAGGCGCCGCTGTAGGACGCCGGCACGGCCGCGTTCCCGGCGAACGGCGGCGATCTAGGCGGCAGCGTGGGGAGCACCATGAAGAGTACGACGAGGCGACAATATCCCCCTATCATGTGCACGTGGGCGGTGGTCGGAGCACGCCGGTGGCATGAGATGGTGGCGGCGGCAATGGTGCGGCGGTGTTCCCATCGATGGGGTGGACGTCTGGCGGAACCGGCGCGAGCACGAGCTTCAGGAGGTCAAGATGGTCCTCACCGTGGGACATGTTGTCGCGGAAGAGCATTGCGATAGGGAGTTCATCGACGAGGCGGCGTGGTCCAGCGGAGGGCGGCGGGGAAATCCTTTATTCCGGCAAGTTTGGTTAGGGAAGGAGAAGACAAAACGATCAGGGGTGTGCGTTGGAAAGTTTTGTGGCCTCTGGCGAGAGTAATTGAAAAACGTCTCACCGTGCGATGCTAATTCGTCGGCGAGGTCGACGCCGGTCACGCACCGGCCATTGTTGAATTCTTCGCGTCGATCTCGGGCTACGAGTGGAGATGGTCAAGTAGGAGGCTTGGAGGAGGTAGAGGAAGGTTTGACGAGTTTCTTGGTGGGGGACGTCGACCTCGGGATGGTTGGACGGCGTGCTCGCCACGGCCGCGGCGGCCTCGTTCCCCGTGGAGTCGTTCCTTCGCGTGGTCTCCATGGCGCCAAGAGGACGTGGCGGGACGAGCGGGGGCGGGGCGCCGAGCGCGCGGCGATGGGGCTAGCGCGCGTGGGCGCGGGGCGGCGGCGAGCGCGCGTCGGTGCGCGGGGCGGCGGCGGGGCGCGCGGGCGAGCTGCGCGCGGCGCACGGCGCGGCGCAAGTGGCGATTTGCCTCTGCCTCTGCCTCTGCTGTTGGAGATACGAAGAAAAATTGCACTGTACACATCAGGCAAACGGAGCTTTGCCTCTTCAAAGTGCCTGTCCATTGTTGGAGTCAGTCTCATGGGCTGTTGCAGCATAATGTAGTTCACGTGAGCGGTTTAGGGCAGAGAGGAAACGAACACATTTTGGAGGATGGCATTGCCATCCGTAAAAGGAGATAGACTTGAGTAGACCAGCATCTCCAAAGGTTAGGCCAATCTTAGTGGGAGTTTCATTCCATTAAATGACATGTCATGTAGGAAAAAACGATAACATGGCGGAGTATATATTATAAAATGGGTTAGATGGGTTTCATATTCATGAAACTCCTTTGACACTATTTCACATGTATGAAACTTTAATGAAACATGCGTTGAGAGTCTAAAATTTCATCTCAACTTATTTTGACCAATCACAAGACAACAAGTTAATATGATGGCTTATCTATGAAATCGTGAGATAAAATTGTGCACTGAGAGAGCTCATTTCATATCTCAAACTAGAATTTTTAAGATGATGTGGCACTCTTAGAAAAAATGAAATGAAACTATGCATTGAGGTTGGCCTTAGAGTCAACTCTTGAACAAGAGCTAGTAGCACTCTCTTTATTTTTCTCTATAAAATACAATATTAATATTTGCTGACTCTCATAATGTCTTCAAAGGAAGCCAGGTCTAAGAGCCAGCATAAATAATATTATATTGTCAAAAGAAAGAAGAAAGAGTGAGCAACTAGCTCTTTCCTCTCTAAAGACAATTAGAGACTTAATATGGACCTCACCTGTCATCAATTTTATAAGAACTAGCTACTGACTCTTAACTAACTCTACCATTAAAAACACTAGAGCGTGCCCAATGATGACTTTGGCTGCTGACTATTGCTGGCCCTTGAAGTCAGCCTAAGCAAACGGTCACTCCAGGCTGCACTAGAGCCTAGAGCCGCCACGCCCCGGGCCTACCTGCAGCGACCCGCGACGACCGAATCCGCTCAGATCCGCGATTTGTCGACGCCTCCTCCTTCCCCTCCTTCCCCGCGTCGCTCGTCCCCGACCATTCCCCCAAATCCTCCACCTCCAGCTCCCCGTCCTCCTCCACCCGCGCCGCCCCCGACCCGCCGCCGGCAGCCGCTCACCGTCCTCCCGGAGTCTCCAATTCGCCGCCCCGGCCCCACGCTCCGGCTTTTCATCGCCTCGGATTGTGCACATGCTCTGATCGCAGCTGGGCGGTCGTCGCGTGCTGCCCCCGCGTGGGCGAAGGTACAGTGCTGATAACTTGCCTGATACGTGCTGCCAGCGCTGGTACAGTGCTTTTTGTGCTTAATTCGGCACCGGTTTAGGTTGGAATTGTTGGAAGATAGATCCTTTCTTGTTACTGCAGTCAGCAGTGCTGTTAGGAAGAAAGTTTGTTCTTTTTTATGTTCTTTTCACCTGTGACGTCACGCATGCTGCTCACCTGTGTGTTTGCTGCATCCAGCCTCGCTGCGCGGGATGACTGAGAGTGCCTGAGGCTTGAGCCTTGGCCCGCTGTGAAGATGAATGTGGGGCAGGCTGCCCATCTGTGACATGTCCGGGCAGATGTCGGGGCAGGCGGTGCAGATGAATCAGGTTGGGGGCAGCAGCGTTGGTGTTGGCGGCGCTGACGGGCTGCTGCAGCATCAGCCGATGCAGGATGCCGGTGGCATCGATGCCCAGTTTGTGATGCTGCGCAACAGTATGCGCGAGAGGATGTAAGTGTTCATTACTGTTAACTTTCACTCAGTAGATTATTTTGTAGTGAGGTTGTTAATTGTACCGAGCTCGTTAGGCACTGCTGGCCATTATCCAGAAACTACGAGAAATCCAAATTGTAAGATTCTAAGGCCAATAACTAGTACCCATATCAACTGTTACACTTTTAAAGTTACACCCTTTCCATTGTTACAAAGACAACTGCAGATTTACTACTTGTGTTATTTCACTTTAAAATTATGAGGGGTTGAACATAAATTCTGAAACTAGTTGGGTTCCCTTCCCAGGCCAACAATTTAGGTCGGGCTAATTCTTTCAGTCCAGTAATAGAAGGTATACGACTGCAATTTTGACTCGTTATTCTCAAACCGGCAGATTCGAGTATATAGGAAGGAAAAAATCGTCGGCTGAGTGGCGGCGGCGGTTGCCTGAACTAGCGAGGCGACTTGAGGAGGTCTTATTTAGAAAATTCCCGAACGTGGTATTTATCTATCTTCCGCGTTTTCTTTTGCATATCTTTTATTCTTCTAGCGATTAAATATTTTTCTTGGGAAAATGGTTTCATCTTTTTTGCCATTTAATATTTGTATTGCTCGAACAGAATGACTACTACAATATGACAACGGGACCAATTGAGCCACACTTGCAATTTGCTATTAAGGCCTTGACCGCTCAGAACCAACAAAATCAGCAAACGCCAAGACAGACGCCTGGTATGACACAATGATCCAGTGGAAATACTAGGATTCCCTATGTTACAGATAACAATGCGCTTTCATCATCTGGTGCAGGCATGGTTCCTCAGAATGCCAACATGGGTACCTCGATGCAAGGTGCATATAATTTTACTCAGCTCCTTGTGTTTGTTTTCTGTTACCTGAAGTTCTTCTCTAGCTGTGATGTTGGGTTTATATGCTGAAAATATCAACATATCTGTGAGTCTTGCTTGTATGCCTTATCTGATGGTTACAGGTGGGAATCTCTCTTGTATGCCTTATCTGAGAGTCTCGCCTGAACCAATGTTTGTTTCCAGTTCAGTTGTTCAATTCCTAATTGCTTCAGCATACATGCATTTTCTCTTCAGCCACTCCTGTGTGAAATCATCTGTTAAATGATATTTTGAGTGTGTCTGCAGCGAGTATTCCTTGTAACAGTGATAGGTAGCACAGAGTCAGTTAATCCGCCCCCAGTGAAAATGTTGATGATCATTGTCTTGTTTGAATTTTGACATCCTTGCTTTTTATGCAGCATCTTCTAGTCGTACTGTTTATGCAGGTGCAGGTGATTTGAAACAGGAGCTGTATCAAATGGTAAGCCATACTACAATCAATATTGCACTCCCATGCTTTCATCTCACGTGCATTTGTTTTTCTAAAGTTAATGGAAACACCTCCAGAGTTGACTTCATAACAAACCATGGTCCATTCAGTGTTTTCCGTTTATATACTAAGGTTCATTTAGCGTCTTTTATGAATTTATTTGTTCGTTTTGTCCATAGAACAAGACCTTGAAGGAACAGTACCTGGAAGGGCTCACTGATTTGTACGACATATCTAAGAAGCTAAATGTTGACAACCACATTGCTTCTCAAAAGCCAACAAACCAGCATGAAGAGGTGACAAGCTTTAAATCAATGTTGGAGCGCTCATTGCACTCCCTTCAAGTTAACAAGAGTTTTAGTCAGTCTTGTCCCGAAGAAAATGTACCCACGTACAAGAGGCAAATCATCAGTATCCTAAATTCAGAAGAATGGACGCCAGAGAAGAGATTTCAGCAATCAGCTGGGCAAGCTCCCAGCACTAGCTCCAGTTGAACCCGGCTTGCCCTTGGCATGCTATCAACAGAAGAGAGCGACATGAAAAAGCCTTAATTCGTCTATGAAAGATGATATTCACAGCTAATTCAGTTAATCATTTAGTACATTTTACTGAAATTCTGTTTGTTCATAAGTCTAATTTGCATGTAAGAAGCCTAATATAGTTCAGATGGGCAATGATTGCAATATGAATAACGATAACGTGTATATCAGTTTGGTATAGCAAGAAATGTGAGCAGTAGTTAATGGTATGAAATGGTGCACAGCTTGAGAAGTTTTCATCCTGCATTCCTTAATGTAACAATGGTTCATTAGGCTGCTCACTTGCCTGATGAGGCGATTCTAAGTGGCTACTGGCTAGTCTAATACGGGTATTAGGAAATTTTTAATGAAAACAGATAAAACGAGAGATGTTGGATCTCGAATCAATGCTGCTGCTTCTTCAGATGCCCTGCCCACTTTTGCTCTAAACCCGACGTGAAACCAATACTGCTGCTTGTTCAGAATCAGATGCCCTGCCTACTTTTGCGCCAACCCCGACGTGCTCGCCCACATATAGCCTGACCAAAGAAATGAAAACATGAGAAAAAAAAAAGGGTGCAATTTTGTTGTAATGTTGACGGAACACATTGTTATTAGGAGAAGGCTGAATCGTAGATACAACTGAAAAAAAAAGAAGCATCTGCTGACGTATGTGAAAAAAAAACAGCACTTTATCCGATCGGCCCATATGACCTGATCGCTACAAAACATTGTTCGAGAAAGGGATTAAAAGATGGAATGAATGGCACAAGTTTAGGGTCACAAAAACAAAGGCTCTCAATTGCAAGCAGCAACGGATTATTGTAGTTGGAAGCATTCCAAGATGAGGTCGTATTATCTAGAGAATGGAAATGAGGTACCACCGTACCAAAGGGCGTATTTGTGATAAGCGAAAGGGGGTTAAAAGAAAGGACGGGTTTAATTGTAAGAGAAAAAGTCACACTCAAGGACCCAAGTACAAGCAACGATCTTTCAATGTTATGCCCGCAAGAAACCATCTGAGGACGAGGACGCGAATAAAACTAGAGCGGAAGGGCCTGAAAGATAGGCCCAAGGGCAGATCTGCGAGACAAATCAGAAGGGCCAGGGACCAGCGCGCAAAATCTCAAAAAAATTTGGACCATTTCTCGATTTGTGCGTGTCATCCTTGCGCAGGGGCCATGCTAATCTTCTCTGTATCGTTCCAATTTTATCGGATGTCCCCGAAGGGACGGAGCTGGTTGGAGTGCTTCGGATTATAACCTTTGGTTTAGCTTGTTAACTGCTCGAGGTGGTACTAATTACGGCTTCAACCCCCGCGCGTCGCTTCACAGACAGCCCGCCCACCGATGGATAACGGGGTGGGCTTCAGCGCGGACGCGGTGCTCCTATTGGGCCGTGGGCTGTTCCTCACGGCCTTTCTTTGCAAAACTTGGTAAAAAGATGCACGGCTAAATAATAAATGATGATTCTCAAAAAGAAAAAATAAAATCCTGATGAACTCTTGCTAACTAGTAGTATCATTACATTTCTTTCTGAGGACACTCTTACAAAGAAAACGTAGGCACTGCTCCTTACAGAAGTACTCCCCCAAAAAAGGAAAACCACCGTAACACCGATTTTTCATTACATCAGATGCACAGGCAGCATTCACCCATCCGCTGGTCGATCCGACGAAACATCCGGCCCGCCTCGCTCAGTTCATGTCTTGGACAACTGTCAGCCAAATCGCGATCAACCATGCCATTTTTACCAAGACTACCACCTGCATCCGTCCCAAATTCAGTGATGAAGCAGCAGAAGTCCTGCACAATCACAACAGAATTTACCACGTCAAACGTTTCGCTTATTACAAGGCAGTGAAAGAAAAGAAAAACATTTGCAGTGGACTAAACTTACTCGGATACCAAGAACTTGCATGAACCGAAACCTGCCAAGAACACAAAGAACATGCTGTCAGAAGATCATTGAAAACTGAGAAAACCAGAACGAGGCGAGCACCGATCGACAGAACAGAAGGTTTGATAGATACGTACTTGGGTCGCGCTTGACGATGGCTCCGGCGCCGCCGAAGTTGCAGGCGATGTCGGAGTTGCCGTTCTGCTGGTAGAAGATGTTGAAGGCGTAGGAGGCGTGGGTCAGGAGCGTGTCCGGCTGGTAGCACCGGCCGCCCGGCTGCAGCGGGGAGCAGTCGGCGTCGCCGGGGCCGCACGCCCAGTCCAGCGCGTTCTGGAGGTCCTCCTGTGTGGCGCCCGGCCGCGCCACGCACCACGTCATGCCGTCGATGAACGTCATGTTGCCTTCCGGTGGCGATAGTGTCGGGATGGGCGTCAACGACTCCGCCTTCAACTGCGGTCTGGCGCCTGCTGCAGAGCCTGTGTACACAGAAAACAGCAGAGTTATGGTGAATTCTGAGGCATGACTGATCACTCTTACGAGATCACATAAAAAATTTGCAGTATACATGTCGCCTTATCATGAAAGAAGAGATCTCCAACAAAGACACCAGTAGTATACTAATGAAAAATATATGCAGATCATAAGGTCAGTTGTCAATAGAATACTGACAGATCAACACGCACACACCCAAACACTGAGCACATAAGCAGTATGGTTGGAAAGATGCAAGTAAAGAACAAGATCTGAATACGAGATTATTACCAACCTATGAACCATCCAAGAAGCAAAAGGCCATGCATGATCAGCTCCTTTCTTTTCATGGCTGAGGCAGAAGTACAGAACCACAAGACAGCCCCTTCTTTCGAATCAGCTATCCTCGTGCGAGTGTCTGGGGAATATAACAGAGTATGCGTGAAGAGCAGGTGTGCTGACAGGAAAGCAGCCACTGTTAATGGGGAAAGGGGTGGATTTCACTTGGATCACTAAGCAAGACGTAAACCCAAAAAGCCCCCCAGGGTGCTTACCATGGTGTATGTTTATGTCCAAGGCAGGGAGCCAGGGAGGTGGCATGGAAAGTGGCACAAAGGTCCTGTGTTCAAAGAGGACCACTCTATTGGATCCTCTGGTCATATAGTCTCAATTTGACAAGCTAGGCTCTAATTAGACTATTAGATCAATTTACAACTGACATTTGAAGCTCATGCCACTGAATCAAGAATTTAGTGAACTTTATCATGTTAAGAATAATGCATCCAGATCGTTTACTAAGTTGGCATTGCAGTTACTGCAACATGCCTGAAGGAAACATGTTATAAGCCATCATACAAGCATCTGCTAAGCTCCATGATTGTAAAACGTAATACACACCTTTATGAATATGATAGAATACTGAAGAGAATGACTTGACGCCCAGGAAACCGTGGGATCCTTTTTGCCTTCTGCCTGTTGATATGCATGCATGGGCATGATTTCTAAAGGGACAAAAGCAGACTTCGGCAGTAGATTCCATGACATTTGAAGTGGCCAAGTGTATGCTCTAGTGCCTTTTCCCTGCTGCATATGTTGGAGCTTAATGAGGAACATCTTTCCTTGTGTATTAAGGGAAGAACCTTCGCTTTTCAAATACTGAAGCCTAATGAAGGAGTTTCCCTGGACAAAAGAGAGCTTAGAATTCTTGCCTAGCTAGAAACAGAACTGCTGTTACTCAAATTGAAGGATGAAGAAAATAACATGTCGGTGGTCCTTGGAAACTTCCAAAAATAAAAAAGAAATAAATAAATAAAAGGAATGTAGTGTAGTAAAATCCTTCACTTTACAAGAACTGAAGTGGCAAAGCCCAACAAAGGTGGTTCCGTGAACATGATTATTCAGAAAAGGATAATTTGCTGTGGGACACTCTTCAATCGTGAAATTGGCTATGGGACACTGAAATGAAAATCTTTTGTTGTAGGACACAGGGAATGAACTAGACACAGCGTCCTGCAGTGCAGCAAACAAAATTCGTTTCAGTGTCCCGTAGCCAATTCCACGTTGAATAGTGTTCCCCAGCAAAATCGCCCAAAAGAAAAAGCTAGAATTTTTGTTTCACTGCACAGGGCCAAAAAAAAAAAAAAACTGGCATTCTGAAATACAATGATGAAAGTAAAGACATTTTTTGATGGTGCTGAAATGAAAACTTTTGAAATAATGAAATAAATGGAAGTACAAAGTGGTGCAGAAACATCAGTAGTAATCCCAATGAGATGAATCAATCAGAGCAAAGCAATATCAATTAGAAGCGATACAAAATGTACAATATTAAGCTAACCTTTGGTGGTATCATGAAGAAAGCAGTTATATTTCAACCTTGCTCTCTACTACTTTAAAAGGTTGTAAGGGCCTCGCACTGATTTGTAAAAGGAAGTCGCAAAAGCATGGCCTAATCATTTCAGGCAGACCTACTAGCAGGATTCAGATCCATATCAAACAGGTGCATGTAAGTCCCTAACATTTATTCATTTCCACTAGCAAGTACCTCTTCAGAATCAGACTTAACAGGAATGGAACAGCCAGATTTCACATTTGTTTGTTCAATGAAAGGTGTAAAATACATTAGAATTACCATAATACAAGGTAGGGAAGTATTGTATTGTAAGATGTGAAGCCTTTCTAATCCAGTTCTGAAGTTCTGAACCTTTTTTCCTGCAATCATTGGAAATCTGTCCTTATTCACTTCCATTTGAAAAACTTTACAGTGGGGACATGAATAATAGATGAGATTGCCACAGTGTTTCCCATGGACTGCGACAGAAATTGGATATGGTGGCTGAATCAAAATATGATTTGTGACAGCTGAACTTCAACAGAGCTTGTTGCACAATCAGAATTCAGCACAACTTTTGGATCATAGGACTTTGTCAATTCAAACACTAATCAACTACCAATAATCTTTGCATGAACATGATCCACTTTTGAAATGGTGGAACCTGCTACGATCCCTCACAATGATCTCCCGATCATAGATCTTAGATATTAGCTTAATTGACGTATGACAGTCCCCACACACCCTCAAGTTTTTCACTATCCTGATAGGAGTACCAGGAAGAGACTTCAGCAAGGCAAATGCAATAGCCAGCCTTTCACTATGGTAGTTTAAGGCGGTCACTTTCTCTTCCTCCTCGATATCTGCCAATACATTACTTGTATGGGGGATGTAACCTTCACGTCTCAATCTCTCAGCCATCTCAGCAAGCATTTGGTATATCTGCTCGCTCTCAGGATGTGACCTATCACCCATAACAAACTCATACACAGAGTTTCGGAGCTCCACAAGGCTACGCCCAGGGTTCTTCCTCACACCATCCTTGATCATTGTTTTTCGAAGCACATGAACATCCGCCCACCTCCCAACAGCAGCGTAAAGGTTTGACAGGAGAACATAGTCGCCGCTGTGCCCAGGGTCAAGCTCTACCAGTTTTTCCCAAGCAATCTCCCCTAGTTCCAACTTCTTGTGCATCGTGCAAGCACCCAGCAAGGTCCGCCACACAACAGCATTGGGCTCCAGAGGCATGGTATTGATATAATCATAAGCTTCCTTTACTTTACCAGCTCTCCCCAACAGATCCACCATACATCCCAAATGCTCAATCCTTGGTGTAATGCAATATTCCTTCTTCATCCTATCAAAATACATAAACCCATCGTCAACCAGACCGCAGTGGCTGCAAGCATACAGCACTCCTACCATCGTGATTTCAGTAGGCACAAGCTTCTCCCTCTCCATCGCACTGAACAATTCTAGTGCCTCCATCCCAAAGCCATTGACCGCCAATCCCACGATCAGTGATGTCCAAGAGACAACAGTGCGCTTAGTTCCCATCTCCTCAAACACCCTTCTTGCATCCTCGACACCGCCACACTTGGCATACAAATCGATCAGGGCATTGCCAACATGAGAGTTCCCCACCAACCCAACCTTTGACAGATACACGTGCACCCTTCGCCCAAGAGCAAGGGCGCCCATCTCCGCGCACGCAGTCAAAACACTCACCATGGTGAACCCATCAGGCGCAAAGTCCACATCCATCATCTCCCTGAAGACTGTGAGCACCTCGTTGGGGCGTCCATTGGCCGCGAACCCGTTGAGCACCGAGTTCCAGGAGACGAGGTTGCGGTCGGGCACCGGTATTTCGTCGAACACCCTGTGCGCGCTCTCGAAGAGGCCGCACGCGCCGTAGAGGTGGACGAGCGAGTTCTTGACGTACACGAGCTCGGCGAGCCCGTTCTTGGTGGCCTCGGCGTGGACGCGCTCCCCGTCGCGGAGGGAGAGGAGGCGCGCGCACGCCTGGAGCAGCGGCGGGTAGGTGTGCGTGTCGGGCGGCGCGAGGCGGCGGGCGTGCAGCGCGAGCGCGAGGCGCGGGCGGTGCGAGGACGCGGCGATGCGGAGGACCGTGTTGAGGGAGAAGGGGTCCGGGCCGGGGAGGAGGCTGGAGAGGACGGCGACGGCGTAGCGCAGCGGCGGCGGGGAGGAGGTGGAGGAGCGGAGGGAGGCGAGGTGGAAGAGGAGGTGCTTGGCAAGGAGCGGGTTGGCGGGCGGCACGCCCGCTCGGAGCGCGCGTGCGTGGAGCTGCTTGGCGGCGGAGAGGGACGGCGACGCGAGGTGGAGGCGGAGGAGCGCGACGCAGTGGCGCAGCGCCGGGTGCGTGGACGGCGTCCTCCCGCCGGCCACGTCCAGCATGGGACGGTGAGGGACGCGGCTCAGCTCAGCTCCGTGAAAACGTTTGAACTGTCAAGTTGGTTGATCAAGCTTCGATTAAATTTGGCTTAAACAACGCCAAGAGAGCCAATCTTACGATACATTAGAGCACAATTCAGCTGACACTACAGGCCTTTCTGTAATGCAAGTTCAAACTCTCGTGTACTACCCAGTACAAACCTTTTTTTCTTGGAAAATAAACACACCAGAAACTGAATGAATAGCGGAAATTTCATACTGGAAATCTGAAGCAAGGAGTGAACCAATATAGGAGTCAATAGAATAAACTTTTAGGAACAAATAACAATGACACGAGTAATTCTGTTAGACGGAGCCACAGAGCATCAGGCAAACCAACACACAGATTTGCTACACAGCAACAACGCAGATAATCTACATCAACACACACACATGGGTAACAAAGAAGAGAAACTTAAGAGCCCAATATCCACAGAAACTAGCTACAACTAAGTTACAGAACCACACATGTTCAGAGGGCAAGCATGTATGTACATTTCACATCAGTTCCATATCCTGACGCACAGCAACTTTGAGGGGTCCACGTGGGAATTCAACAGAAATCCTGCACAAATTTGACAATGGATGTCCAGATCTTCAACGGTGCTTTGTCATGCATAGAAATCTGCAGCTAAATGGATGGGGCTCTAGATGTGGCGTGAGACTGAGCATCTTCAAAGACATCCAAATCCTCGAGCTTATCAGGCTTCAAGCAGGGCGGTATGTATGCGCTGTAGATAGCCTCCATGTTTGGTGTTTCCTTCAGCTGATGCTGCGCCACCTCCAGAGGAGTCTTGGTAAACGACGGGTAAAAGCGCATCTGGGTAATGTAGGCAAAGATAAAACTGATTGGGATGAGGGGCGCAAGGACAGGCGCGTAGACGAATTGCTTCAGAGAGATCACGCCGATCATGGTGGTCTGATAAACCAGCAGGGCTGCAATGATCCTCGTATGCATGTGTGGCCACATTCGCCCATTGCTCTCAAAGCTAGGAACATAAACTCTCAGAACCTGCATTGAGTGAAAAGTAGGATGAATCAATCATCAACTTCACCAGACATCCAGTTAACAGTAAAAAATGCACAGAAAGTCATAGCAGTTCAATTGTTTCGAATGATAGACAAAAAAGGATAGGGCTATATTATTCATTAGATTAGCCGAATAGCCCAAACTCTTTGTTGTAAAAAATCGGCTTTCATCAGCACTCAGGATTATAGAGATTTGCATAAACTAGAAGATAATACATCATAATTTTTGCAGAATCCGCTATGCTGAACTTCTGTTAAAAAGACATATCGCTCACCTGGTTTTTCGCGATAAGCCATCCAAGAGCAAAGTAAGCAACACCAAATGGAATAATCAAAGGTGCCATGACCGAGTAGCACAGCACAACTGTTGCGATAAGCATGTCATTTGGAACCCTGGTGTTATATCCCAGGTCTCCTGGAGCCCATGCTGCTCTCACTTCATACTCAGTCTTGCATAGGTACTTCCTTTTCAGGTGGAAAATGATAAGAGGAACCAGGCGAGAGAGCTCAAGCCCATAACCAACAAAGAATCTGTCAAGATCAACAATTAAAGAGTTATGTTCTATAGTTGCAGTGAAACTCACAAATGGGCAGATTGAAAATTTGGACAACGGTCAATTGCAAAAGTGAGAGACAAAGAAATTACTTCAATGCGACGAATGTGAGGAAGAATGTTGCACCGCTAGGAAGGTTGTTACCAAGCATTTGCACGATCTGAGGAGGGTTATTGATGATTGTTGTCAATGACTTGAACAATGTGCTTCCAATTGTATAGCCGATGAAAACATTGAAAACAATGAAATAGAAATATTTTCCAGATGCCGCCCTGATCACATGGCTTCGCGAAGGAATTCCCTCTGTTTTTGAGAGAAACAATAGAAGCCTAGGCAGCAAGGCTAGGAACACTATAAGTGCAAGCTGCGGCAGGTAAGCTTGCAAGACAGTCTTAATTATTTTTTGGTCCACCACCACCTTCAGAAAGGGTAGCTTCTGCCTCAGATTTTCCAGTGTTGTAACGGCAGAGATAGCAGTAAGAGGAATTGTGTAGAACACCACCGTGAGAAAGACAATGACATAGACCACAATCTGCCTGATTTGCCTCTCGTATATATTTTTTGAAAGATTGGGCCAAATTATATCACGTGCTTCAGGAGCTTCCATAACAGTCCATTTATCAAAAACTTGCGCATGCAGAGTCTGAGATGCAGAAGCTGCAGCAGACCTGCTATTGAAGAAAACAAGAGCAGCCCGCTGCTGTTTCTCACGGAGTGTAATCTTCTGTTCAGCCTCCAGTTTGGGCAATAATTCCTTAATCTGCTCACTACAGTATTCAATTGTGTCAACCTTTTTCCCAATAAGACCAAGGAAGCCAGTCTTGTGAGTAGGCTTAGTACCCTCAGGTCTACTTTCGGTTTTTGAGTTTGCATAGACAACTTCAGCGCGAGCAAGTTTCTTTTTGTGACCTTCAATCTCTTGGTATATTTTATCAGCCTGCAATATAATGGAATGCAATGTGATCAGAACAGGAGAGCTCTCCTTCATTTATTGTAGTTTGAGACACGTCTCACATGTACACGCAAATGGAAAACATAGCGAAGGAACAAAGGGGAAACAATAATAATGCCAAGGAACGTAGCGAAGGACCACAAAGATAAACATCCAAGAGTAGAAGTACCTTCGTGTGGTCTGTCACAACCAATGATCTGTAGAAGGTGTTAGGGTGAAGTGCTCGGAAATATGAGTCTACAGAGTCCTTTATAGTTTCATCTGGAGGCGGTCTAGGAACCTCTCTAACCAAGACTGCAAACTCCTCTGGTTTGATATCTGGTGTTGACCTTGCAGCAGCTCTCAAATCCGAGACATGCCTGTAGGATTTCCATAATACAAAATAGGTGACAAAGGAAACCCAATAGACTGACAATAGAAATGCCCACAGCCTCTTGCTTTTATCCTGCAGAGCGTAGAGGAATTGTAAGTTGTCAGTGTGAATACATGGTGTTCAGTACACCTAATACCAGTGTTAATCAGAGCAATGGACGCCTGCAGTTTTTTAAACCCTTTTTTTATTATGTATAAAAGACAGCAGTACTGCAGGCACCAGCGGTCAGTGGCAATCTCAACCAAAAATCTACCTTTTTTTCCCTTCAAGTTTCTTGATATCAGTTCTCCATAATGTCAGTTTGAGAAAAAGTTAATGGCAACCAAACGGTAACATCTTTATTTTGCTTTGTGTGTGTGTGCGTGTGCCGCGGGGGGTGAAAGCATCCATATCAGACACGTGCTAGCTAGAAACAATTTTGACAACAATTACTAGTGTGTACCATTATACATGTTTACGAACCTAATGAGGCCGAGCTTTACATTTGAAACAATCTGCTTTCAGAGATTTCACAGAAGGGCCCAGGATACTGATTCTGTGTGATGGGAACATTTCTACACTAATTCGTGGCAACAAAAACAATCAGTAGTAAATGATTACTTACTTCAACATTTCCCAGTGCCAGTCTTTCAATCTGAGAGAAGTTCTGAGGTGTTTTCCCATTGTCGAAGCCAGCGGATTTTTCCAGGGCATTATCAGTTCCAGCAACTGGGAGGAGCACCGGAAGCAGTACAATCCCAGAGAGCACCAAGATGGACAGCACTGGAACAAGAGGAGAAAAGGGGTCAGATGAAAAATCATCTGAAACCTATGTTTGACCAAAACAGCAACCACCAGATACGCATCATAGTTTGTTTTCTTAACCACCTTTGTCTTTGGGCATAATAATTTTTCAAGGACGATCTGCAGTAAACCTCGTAACGTGCAAACAACTATATAGTCCAACAAACCTTCATGCATCAACGGGCAAACAGAAAATTATATAATTTTTGAAAGAACTTTTTGTATATATGCAGGAAAACAACACCATCTTTGAAGATTAACTATAGGGCCACTAATAATACAGACAAATTACACAAGAATAAATATCCTGAAAATCAAAATCTTGCCAAAAAGTGTTTCTTTGTTTTTTTTTTTTTGAGCAAAAACACCACATAGTCGACAAATTAACTAGTACTTCCTTCATGCGATGGGAAATAAAAAACATAACAAATTGACTGTCTGGGGAACTAAAGATTGAAAAACAACAGCCCCAAACTCAATGAATGAAAAAGGAGGAGGTAACTGAGCAGCGTAGTTGGGGCCAGGCCCGTACCGGTGGAGAGGAAGACGAGGTAGACGGCGGCGTCGACCCCTCCGGCGGCGACGACGTCCGACTCGGAGGCAGCGACCGCTTCGCGGATCCAGCCCACGGGGCTGCGCGTCCCGCGGCGGCGGCCTTCCCAGGGGTCGAGCCCCCGCAGCAGCAGGCTCGGGTAGTACACCGGCGCGTTCCCGGGGCGGCGCGAGAGCCAGGTGAACACCAGCACCAGCACCACAAAGATGACGAACGACGTCAGCAGCGACGTTATGAACGACGAGAGGTCCATCCCGCCGCCCCCGGCTACCGCCGCTTCCGCTTCCTCAAGATGCTAGCTTTGGGCTCCGAACCCCTTGTCTTGTGGTGCTTAGCTGTGGAGGGAGTGATTAGAGAGGGGCATTAGGGAGGGGTTAAGCAGAGAAGGAAAGCATTGGATGCTGCGGCGGCGTGGTGGGGTGGCGGTGAGTCGTGGAGGTTGCCAAATGAAGGAACAGGAGATGGGGCAGCAGCGAAGGGGAGAAGAAGAGGATGGGACAGGGGAGATGCGTAAATGACTGGATTGCCCCTGTATCTCTGTTTTGGGTGCTAAGCGTGCTGCTCTTTTTTTCTTTTAAAAAAAAAGTTCAAATCAAAAGCGTTGCTGCTGGCTCGTTGCTTGTGGTAGACTTTTGCTTTTGCAAAAGGAACTGGGATCATCTTTTGACTTGTTAATCAAGTGACCATTTTACCCCTGGAAGGCTCGAATCCATGATGCCAGCTAGGGCAGAGCATTTTGCAAGCTCACGTGGTTGCTACCTGACGCATCAAGCAAATGCTTTTCTACACAATGCGTTGAGAAGCAAGGTAGGTACGCGGAACTTTAGCGGGAAAATAAAGAGATCTAAGAGGATCATGTTCCTGATTCTAAATTATGCTCCGCATCACGAAAAGCTCGCATATGTGTTTCCAATGATCGACATTGAAAATGTGATGTAGCCTAGAGACGTACAACCAGCGTTTAAAAATTCTGTTCATAACTGTCATGTCGATCTAACTAGAAAACGAGAAGTAACAAATGGTAGGCTACCCTTGGAGCTCGTTTGTTCCATCTAAATAAACAATTCTTCTTCCGCGTTGTCATTCTTCTCGCTACTATAGCTCGGTAGCTAACAGATACTACATTTATATTCAGTTTTGAGTGGTTAAAAAAAAAAAAAAAGCTCGGTAGCTCGTCGCCGCGTGCACGCCGTGCTCGTAGAGCAAAAAATACTGGTGCCATCCACGGTCCAGACACTTGTTTTAAAAAGCTAAAGATCTGTCGCGTTTCACGTCAGCCAAACTTGGCACGAGAAGAGAACGAGGTGGACTCTCGGCCGCCGGGCACCGGCCCACGTGGCGTCGCACCGGACGGCACGCGTGGTCGTCGCGCAGATTGCTGCGGACGGACCCTCCCCCAAAAAGCCCCCAGCGGAAACAGCAGGGGCATTTCTGTCAACTAAGGGTGCGTTCGGTTTGTCCTCTAAAAACCCTCTAAACTTTATACCCTTCTAAAGTAAAAAGAATCTTACTATTTAGGAGTATTAAATAAAATTTAATTACAAAACCTTTCTGCAGATGAGCGCTATTTTCGAGACGAATCTAATGAACCTAATTAATCAATGTTTCGACACAGTGATGCTACAGTAACTATCGTCTAATCATTGCTTAATTACCCTCATTACGTTCGTCTCACGAAATAGATAAGGGTTCCTAAACTTAGTTTTATAATTTGACTTTGTTTACTACACATAAATGCTACTAGCATCTTTGATGTGACCCTTTTATACCCCTTTAAAGTGATCCGAACGCAGGCTAAAACTTTCCACGGGAAAAGACTGATGGATAAGGCGCTGGCGTGTGGGCCCGCGAGCTCCCCGTTCCCCGGGCACAGGGATCGCTTTCAGGCCACGTGGCGGGCCGCTCGCCTCCCCCTGCGCGTTGCCGACAGCCCATGTGTCTCGCTAACCGTCTCCGCACTTCCGCAGGGGCGCGGCCTTGCCGACGGTGACGACGACGAGGACGAAGCGTTTGGACGCGGCCGGAGACAGAACGCACACCACGCCGGAGGCGCCGCGGCAGGTGCACGCCATCGCCATCGCGCCACGCGGATTTCGTGACTCCCCGCTTCGATCGATCCCCGGCCTCTTCGTCAGCTTGTGCAGTTGAGCTGGTGCATCGTTTTCATTTGGTCACAGTCGACGTGGTTTCTTTCAGGAGATCATCAGTCATTTTTTTAAAAAAAAAAATTCTCAACAAATTAAAGAGACGTTAAAATGGTTGTATTTTGCGGCTACACACACACACTAGAGTTTGCTGGCCGGGGTTGTTCACACGTGCATGACGGTCGCGTGCTACTCGCGCCGTTCTTCAAGGTCTTGCGGCAGGTTGTCGTGGATAAAAGCGTTTTGAAAGCACAAATCTAATAAGTGCAGATAGAATAATGATACAACAGCTAAATATACTTCAAAGGTAATCGCAAAAAAAAATAATTCAAAGGTAATTGTGTTTTATTAATTGTGGATGGTTTGCAAAAGAGAAGACAGACAGAGAATGCTTTGAACTTCTCAACAAAAGAGTTAATTATTTCGTCAAAAAACAAAAGAGTTAATTAAGCAGATATTTGAGCAAATGTTTATTCCTACACAAGTCCTGTTCAGCGGCTTGTATTCTGACACGTTTCCTGAGCCTATGGTTGCCACGTGGCGTGCCACTTGCACGCGAAATAATGTTGCATTCTTGGCAGTTGGAGGCTGGCTGGCCTTCAAGTTGCCGGATTCGCAATCAGCATTTCGTCAGCCGTATAGCTGCACGAATGGCAGCAGCTTAATTTGGCGAACGATCGAGGTCGATGCTTTTAATTCGTCCATGTCGGATCATTTGAGGATCACGCGCACGTCGAATCGGTTGATGGATTATATAATAACACATATGTACTGTGTGCAGCCAACTAAAACAAAGCATAACTAAGGCGATTCAAGGGAAAAAAAACAAATAACCAGCATAAAGAAACGCTTGGGTGCAACACGAGGCAACTAGAGAATGTTAACAGGGTTCACACGAATTTACAATAACCTTTGCGACGCGTATGAAGGCAATTCAGGGAGCGCTCGTTTGGTTCAATACGGCCGGTCATCAGCGAATAAAATGGTTTGCTTGTTCATACAACGGCGAAACAGTTTTCATGTACGTATAAACGTTGCGCCGAACTAATTAATTTGTGTATCTTGTGTAAGATCATTATAATTTCAAAAGGCATATGTGTCGTGTCTGCGTAGCTAGAGTACTCAACTATGCCAGCTGAGAGATATTTTCCTTCCTTCCTTGAGAAAAAAGCAAAGTACAACTAACCATCCATCCTAGCTACTTTCATGCAAGTTGATACTAAAATTTTTATGTGGAGAATAAAGCAGGGCACCAGCTAGCTAATCTTCTTCCTTTCACAAGTAGGGAATCGCAATTATAGATGCGGCACGATCAGAACCTTTCACGTCTCAGGATCGTGCATGCTTTGCTTCATAATCCTTTTCTTCCACTGTATACTTAACTATACGTACTCAGAGGTCGACATCGTGTCGTCTTCTTCGTCAGTCCAAACGAAACGAAAATCGTTTTACATCCGTGCCTCGATCGCAAACTGCTAATTAAGGTACGTAAAACTAACCAACTGAGCTAATTAAGCAATTAAACTCACATAGAAGTACCTGCACGTAAAACTAACCAACTGAGCTAGCGAGGGAGGGTACGTTTTATCTCAAATTTGAAAAGTTATGGCTCTTATTAATTACTAGTAGCTAGGTTGACAAATTAGATGAAAATGACCGCTCATCACGAGTTGGTTAGGGACAAATGGATTATTAATTGGCCAGTGCCGAATGATGTGCCCGGAGTGGAGGGCCACTCGTGTCGTGGTGATGCGCAGAAATATCTTTGCAACAGGGCAGTTAAACAATGTCATTGTCGTCTTTCCTGTTTGGGAGGTTAACTTGTCCCTTCCCGTCCTTACATTAATCCAACACTTCCTGATCGAGCCCTGCACACGTGCCTACACGTACAAGGCCGGCTTAGAAAACAAAAAGTGCCGATTAGACAAACGACAGACCCGAAGCATGCACGGCGGGATCATCTAAATGTTGCAAAAAGTTGCAGCAGAGAAAATATAAGTATGGTGGTGCGGCGATATCAACCATAAGCACCACTCCATATATATGTTTCTCAAACTTTCTTCACCAAAAAAAAAAAAGAGTTCCTGATTAGCATAAAAAAAAATGGAAAATGGATGTTAGCTATACAACGGCTTTGGCTGAACTCACCGAAGTCACACTGTCAGATTGGCAAGAGAAATGATAGTGGGGTTAGCTTGTTGCCCTTCATTCATTCGTTGATGGATACTTTGCCGGGCGGTATGGCTCTAGCTTCTCAAAGCTATACTTTTTGTCGTGCTCAAGCAAAGGCAAACTTGGCGCGGAAAGAGAGAAAGGAGATGTACGGGCCTGCCCCGCACCGGCCCACGTGGCATTCGACCGGCCAGAACGCGCGGCGGGCGGGCGGGATTGCAGGGGCAGTTTCGCCAGAGCCCGCACGGGTATTTTCGTCCAACAATTTTTCGGAGAGAAAGGCCGAAACGGCTCATCAGTGGATAAGGCGCTGGCGTGTGGGCCCGATCTCTCCGCCAATTGTTTTCGTGCAGTACTTCGGCTTTCGCTGCAGCCCGTACGCCACGTAGCAGTAGGCCACGTACCGGGGGGGGGGGGGGGGGGGGGGGGCGCCATCACCGTGAATCCTAGTCGGGCGAGGGGATCGCCGATCGCTGCCTGCCGGCAACCACGTGTCGCCTCGCCAGAATTATCTCCGGGCGCTGCAGCCGACGACGAGGGCGAAACGGTTTCGAAGCGGCAGTGCGGGAAACCTGGCCACGGCCGAACGCGCCAGGTGCGGCCGCCGCGTCAACAGTGTTACACTCACCACGGCGCCGTCGCCATCGCTGGTGGGCTTGCACCTCCCTGATTTTATAACTTGCTCCAATAATCCTCTTTTTGCCAACTTGTGCAGGTGTCTTGATAAAAGGAAAATGATCATTGAGGGTGAGGCGCCCGCTAGCTAGCCCATGGGACGTACCTTGTGCAATGGGTGACTTACACGTAGCTGAAAGAAGACGACGGAGCTGAAATGATTGTCAAAGAGAGCACGTGAGAGAGAACAATGGCGGAGCTCTCGGTATTCCGCCAATACCCCCTACCCTTCATTCAATCTGCTGCCTGTGCCGCCATTGATGACATGCGAGGTCGATCGGAGAGGAACAGGCGAGAAGACGACGAAGAAAAGCAGCGAATCATTATCATACATGGGCTCTAGGCCATGGGCTAAGCGTATTGGTCGTGGCTGTCACCGTGGCCCAAAGTCCATTGAGGAAATAGGCCACAGTACTATGCGTGCTGCTTGTCCGGCAATCAAATCAAACTGACGGCATTTTGACCGTCCTCTAAGCAGCAACGTCGCCATACTTTTATTTTTTTTTCCGTCCTCTGGCACTGCGTAAGAAGAATGCTATTTGCATGGCTGATTTTATTGCTACAAATGAACGAGGACAAGTGCAACCAAGTCAATATTTTGTTGTGTGAAAAAACAAATGTTCAGGGATAACCAACTATCACTTGAAGTTTATCCAGTTTATCCCATTATAGACTTTCTATATATATACAAATCCTTTGTAATTAAGCGGATAGTTCAGATGATGGCCATGTGGCATGTCACTTGGCCACTTTTGCTGTCCCATTTTTTAGCAGTTTGGGACAAGGCTGTCGCTGTGGCTTTCAAGTCGCCGGATTCAAGCATCAGCATGCATTGTGACGCTGCTAGCTCGAGGAGGAAGTAGCTTAATTTGGCCAGTAGAATCCTGCAGGCTTCTTCGACGTCGAGTCGTGTTGGCTAACCGATCAGCCAAAGATCGATAGGTTAAACAGAAGCTTCCGAGTAGCAAGAGCTAACTACGTACAGTCTTTTTTTTTTTTTGCGAAAGTAACTACAAGATGTCATTATACATGTCAACTGTTTTGTGAATTCTTTTATCTATTATCTTAGTATTTGAAGGTCCAAAGGAGCCACCACGTTCGCTCTCTCAAGGCCACGAAATTACCACGTTAATCGGAAAAAAGAAAAGCTATGAGCCGTTGGATTTTATGAAGATTGAACGGTCTAGATTAACCAAAGAGTCCACCCCACATACGATTTGTAAGATGTAACATTGGAATAAATAATAAAAAATAAGTATATATGAATAGATAAGAAAAAAGTTACACGTCCTTGATCTACACGTTCCACAATAATAACCGGCCAACCAGCGTACATGCGGCAATTGCACGACACCGCACCTACTTGACCAGGCCACCAAAAAAAAAAAAGCTCCCAGGAAGCGTTGCACGTGAAGGTGCGCATCGCTCTGCGGATCCCTATTCAACTATAGGCAGCAGGCGCTGGTGATCCTGAACGCGGGCAGTGGAACCGCCCTACTGCTGCTTCGCAGTTGACAGCGTCGCGCATCGCTAGCAGAAGCAGCGCGCACGTTGAACAGCGTCCCGTGGCCTACACGCATCGACGCCGACGCCGCAAAGGATGCGTTGGCGAGCCCGCGCGCACATACTCTTGAGCATGCTGACGGTTTGGCATGTGTGGGTGTGACCATGACATATACTGCATGTTGGAGGGCAAACCTGACTCCATGCATGATATGTCGACCACCTCAATCATGCGTTCAGCAACCTCATCGATCGGTTGGCTCATAAACTGATTCGAGACAGACATCACCTTCGACACACCTGGTGCATGAACTTCGCCGATGGCTACTCTGTTGACGTCACCAAGAAATCGACAACACCGAGCTCAGCTTATCCGACGCTATAGTACGACGGCGATGGCACGCCGAACTATGATTAGAGCGTGCACCTGCAGAAGAGGCTGGGTGGACCGTCTCGAGGGCTCAGGCCCTGCCACGATATATGACTCCATCGAACCGAAGGCAAGGTGCCCGCCTAACACCATGACCTTCATCGAAAATCACGACACCAACTTGCTGGCGTGAAGACGCGACAACGTGATCAATCATGGATATAATAGTACTCCCCCCGTTTCATTGTATATATGCACTTCTAGGTTTGATCACGGTAACCAAGAAGAGGTGAAAAACATGATGGACACAGAAAATGATAAAGAATGAAGGAGGAGAGAGATAGATATAGATATAGAAAACTTTTGTAACGGAAAGTGAGAACGAGAAGAGAGAGATGCATTCGAAAGTGAGAATTACATGTATTTGGCAAAAAAAAATTAATGCCAAAATACATATATTTTGAAACGATGGAAGTATTCAACAACAAAAGGCAGCGTCATAACAATGACAGGATATAGTTTGGCTGGGTAATTCACTTATGGTTCAAAATAATTTTCTTTGAGCCTCAAAATAATATGTGATTATTATTCGTACAAAAACTAATATCACAAGAGCCATTATTATTTGTACAAAAATAAATAAATAATCACAAGGGTACAAAAAATTAGCACTCTTCGAGTATAATAGCACTAACAAGTGTCGTGGATAATTGTTGAAAATCATCTCAATAAAAAATATACAAAAATTATGTTGTGTGCTCTAATATTTGTCAGCAAAGAGCATAGTGACTAGAGACGACGAGTGTAAAAAAGGTCAGTGCCTAAGGATTTGGATGTTCCGAGTTAGGAGACGAGAAAGATAATAGAGCTTGATCATTTAGAAGGTATAGCAAACAAATAAGGTTCAGGAAAGAAAAGTGAAAGTCATCAATAAGCAAATATGGATAAACATATTTTCGTAAAGAAAAACTATTCGGAACAAAGCATCATCATACATTAGTTAATTAAATCATAATTTATAAAGTTCTGTAAGATGCAAATAGGTGGATAATTATAAAAAAATTGATTCGCATGAAGCGAATCACGTAGGCTAGCCGCGCAATATGCGCAGGCCACCTTACTATTAATGAGGTCTAGATTAACGCAAGAGTCCATGTTAGATACAACCCGCATTGGATTAGCATTATTTCAGAATAAAAAATATGTTGTAGCACGTGAGTAGATATCAGGTTAGCTATGAGCCATTGGATTTTATGAAGATTGAACGGTCTAAATTAACGCAAGAGTCCATGTTCGATACAACCCGCATTGGATTAGCATTATTTCAGAATAAAAAATATGCTGTAGCACGTGAGTAGATATCAGGTTATTCTTCAAGCCCACTGATTATCGGAAAGAAAACTTGTAGATCTTTTACAACTCAAATTAAGATGGAAACGTGATACACACTTGCTATTCTAACGATTATACAAAAGAAAAAGGAAAGAGAAGCATGCGCAACAGACGTGGACGGGGCTAAGGTCAGCAAACACTCAACGATGGTTGATGGCATCTCGGCAATGACAACCATGGGCATGAGGAAGATCATGTAGCAAGGCACGACCATCAGGTCCGATCCGACAATGGCATCGAGTGGCGGCAGGTAGCTCGGCGGCTGCGTCGAGGAGTACAACCAGGTGGCCAGTGACGAGCAGGACATGCTCCAACAGCTCTGCACGTCGCGGCCGGGGCTCGAGGTCGCCTACATCAACATGTGCCAGAACATGCTCGACCTCACCAACAACCTTGGTGAGTTCAATTCTTCTATGATTTTTTTTTTTGGCAAAACAGGGTAATTTACATGTGCGAATCAACACTGCATGCTCGTGGTTCTTCAAGTGCAAGGGAGCGACGACAAGGAGGACATGGCCCCGTTGGCAGATATGGGCGGTAGCTTGATAAGGAGGAAACACACACCCAGCCAGATTGTCAAAGCCAGTGGCAGCCGCAGCTCGGTGCTGAAAACTACTACTCTGATCTTGCGAGGCCGCCGTGAACGCAAAGAAGCTTAGCCATTGGCTCAATGTCAATGGAGTTAATCAATCATATTTAGGTGCTAATCCAGTCGGAGTTTCCCGGCGTAGACGGAACAACGGAGTAGCAGCAGAAAGTACATCCCAACCAAACAACGTCCCGTTGTAATGCTGCTGACCTGTTTACATATTGAGATGATAAATCGCAAGTCCAATCTTTGTTTGCACCGAATCGGTGACTATTGCTAGGCGGACATCGATCAAATGACAATAGGAACAACTTGATCGCATAGCAGCGGAAGACAGACTAACATCACCATGAGATGGATCAATTGCATACCGATGCGGCAGCAATGCAGCTTAGCACTACCATTAAATCAGGCTTTTGAATGGGCAGCCCAAGCGAATAGGCATCTAGAATATCGACCTGTAGGGAAACAGGAGAGCGTGACGCCAACTACTAGAAGTGTTGAAGTGGGCTTTTTTTTTTTTTTTTGCGGAAAGGGGAACTATATTTATAAGATGAACAGTACATCACTGGATATTACAACAAACACCCTGGACATACTGATATTTGCACAAAGCCCCCTAAACCGAGGCAAGCCTCGAAACTGAACGCCGGCGACGACAGCCACCGGAATCGATCCACCTTCCTCCTCTGACGGCGACTCCAAACATTGGATGAGCCGCAAGAGCCAGCGCCCGGAACACCACCAGCACGCATTTGCCATAGCTGAACGGAAATCGGCCATCGCCAGGCAGAGAGAGAAAGAGGAAAAGAAGCTCACAACCATCGATGTCACCGTCGACGACCGGAGCAAGAGGCATCCCACACCACCAGCGCCGCCGGCGGGGGGAACAAACAGCCCACCAAAAGGGGGCACCAAAATCTTCCGCCCTTCCGCAAAAGAGAAGAAGAAAACACAACTCCACAAAGCCTCACCGGTAAGCATGCCGCCGTCATCGACGTCGCCGCCTCCAGATCCGCCAAGGGAGGAGACAAATCCGGCGAGCTTCGCCATAGAAGTCGCCGGAAACCTAACCCTAACAAGAGGGAAACTAGCCTAAACTACTACTAGTAGCTAGGAAACAGAGCCGGACGACGATTCTCCTACTCCCCACCAACGCTCCGGAGCCGCGCGGCCGCCGGAGCGGAGGGAGAGCCGGCCGAATCGCCGCCGGAAAGCGAGCTCTCTCTTTTCGCCCTCTCTGAACTGTAGCGGGGGGAGGGGACGGTTCGAGAGGGGTAGTTAGGTGGAGCTTTAGCATGGAGCTTCTACCCAACTATCAAGATTCATGTTAAAACGATCTGATTTCAGTTAATACCATGTCGAGCCGTCCTTCTTTCTTTAATATGAGATTTCAAGGAGCTTCGTACGCTCTTTTTTTGTTTAAGATATGCTAATTAACTAATTTCATAATTTCCAGTAGTCACCATGAATTTTGTCTGTTTAGTCAAAACTTTTACATAATGCAATAGGTATTTCTGCATCAATTTCTTCATTTGGTTTTCACTATGTTACACGCATGTTGCAGTTTCCTATGTTGCAACGTAGGCAATGATTACCTGTACACAGAGGATACATTGCTCTGTTACCTTATAGATTCAAAGATGAACTCTTCACATTTTCATGTCTGCAGTTCATGTTTGGCACTTATTTTTGGAGGCCTGTTGCTAATGTGTTATCTTTTCAATGACTAACAAAACAAAGTTGATATATTAAATCATTAATTAATCTATGAATTTACATAATTGTCAGAGTGTACCATGTTTAAACGACAGAGGTCCAACTCTCACTTACCAATAAAAGAGAAACATACATGCCCCATATACCAAAAAGTGGATCAAGAATGCAAGAACACGGGATAGTACACACCGATTTTTTCCCATACAAAATAGGTGTAGTACCTTTGATGCCGTAGTTCACGAGAAATTGTGTTATCTAACAGATAGGTTGATTTTTTCGTACACAAGTTTTGCCGGCCCATTATAGGTCTTAACAAGTTGATGTCGTATTTGATTACCTAAATGCAAAACCTGATTTTCTAAAGATCTAAAATTATTCGAGTGTTGTCTGAAATGATCAGATAAGCTAACCTTGGCAGTCGTGTTTGGATATTTGACTTGCGCCACAAAAAAAGTTTGTATTCCTCTACAAGTATTAATAAAATAATACTCACAAAAAATATTAATAAAAATATAGAAGATGATCAATTAATCTTGACATTTAGCTGTTCAAATATGTGAGCATCTGAAATTTAATACTCTAGAATTAAATACAAAAGACTTTTAATCTTGGTATTTAGCTGTACAAAGATTTTAATAATCTGGATTCCACCTGAAGAATTAAATAAACAAAAGATATATTTATACTAATAACAGAGCTTTGTTGGTTGCTGTGTTGTACGTGCATGCAATACTATTACACTTCACAAAATTAGTAAACATTTTTGTTTCCAGTAACGAAAGATGAACAAATAATGTACGTGATAGCTAGCCGCGCTATTTAGCGCGGGTCATCTTACTAGTTTTTATGAAAGAAAAGGACGCTCCTGTTCCTGACTGCTCGATTGTATTGATATTGCAACATGTATAATTGAAACATCGTCATTTTGGATCTCCATGTTGACGAGGACATAGACAGGCGCATCAGGGACAACTACAGGGCTGCATGGCTGTATGCTGCTGCTAGTGTTGGCTGTGCGGCATTCTTTTGGTCATCTGCTGTTGAAGCTCTCGCTGATGATTCCAAGCCCACAGAGGTGGCGAAGGCAATGGATGTACAGGAATTGGATGCAAAGGAGGGCAAGGCGACGGATGCGGAGGACTAGGGGAGGAGATCACAACAGGCCTGTTGTTGCTGGTGTTAATGTGTCGAAGCGCTATTTGTGGTGTGTATTCCAAGCGTGTACTACTACATCAATTTCTTATTTCTGCATGGTCTGCGAGCCGTGTTGTGATCTGTTGTTGCACCCGGGCAGGAGTACTATCTAGCAGCCCATGTGTTACTAGTAGTGTTATGTCGAGCCATACCCATAATCCATCTATTTTTGATGCGGTTTCCAAGCATGTATACAGGCTTAAAATTTTCCTCGACCTACATGATACCCAAATCCAGAAGTATATATGATCTAATGCGTTCACATTCATAAACCAGGACAGTGTGCATTCGAAAAGAAACATCTTGTTGTCTATAGGATGCATCACCAACGCCTAATCCTACTCAAATGATATAATGCATTAAGAATATTTGTGGTCGTTGATCTATAGACTACAAGGAAGGAGACAATTACAATAGGAGGGCAGAGCACGGAAAACTACGTCATGTCGCCAGCAACAGAGGATTTAGGAGTTTAACTGAGCAGCTGAAATTGTCGGTTGTGGTTTGACCGGCCGGCACAAATTGACATAGTAGCTTGGAAAACACACAATAAACAGATGCTTCGACAAAACAACAGTAGTAACAGAAAGGCTGAATTCATAGAAGTATTTGCTAACGCAGTGATCCTCTCCCCTAGCCCGCCTTTGCCTTGCCCTCCTCTGCATCCATTGCCTTGCCCTCCTCTGCATTCGTTGCCTTACCCTCCTCTGCATCCGTCGCCTTGCCCCCCTCTGCAAACATCTTCATCTGCTTGGCCTCCATTGCATCCAATGCATCAGCAAAAGCTTCTGTTGCACGTGACCAAAAGAATGTGAAGAAGCCAGCACTAGTAACAACAAAGATCCCTGCATCCCTGTAGTTCTTCCTGATGCGCTTCTCAGACTCCTCATGATGAAGCCTTCAGAACAAAGGATAGGGCATTGGAAGCATGTTAATGTATATATCAGGTTATAAAATTCAGAATTTCAAATGCTAAGAAAGAATGTTAGGGCTTATACCGTTCGCGATCTCTGATGCTTTTCGTGACAGCTCGAAACTTTGCTTCAACAGAACTTTCAAGCTTTGCCGGTTCCAAAGCTTCCTACAAAATCAAATGGAGTATTAGATTCCATTCTAATCATGGACTCAAACACAAAGATGTTACCCGTCTTTACTCTCAATAAACTTGCACATGCAATTCTATCCATTATATTAATCAAGCACTAGCTGGCTTCATAAATTAGCATGTTTAAAATAAACTTTGTTGACACGTACAGGAGCTAGACAGATAATGACGTGGGCAAGATTCACATATAGTTATGCAAGGAAAAGACGACTGCTTCTGTCATGGAGCACTACTGCATGATTATCTAGGTTATAGAATTCTAGGTTATAGAATCATGATGACCAGTGTCCATGGGAAAGAGCATCGATAATAGCATCTTAAGCTTTTTAACCTCTCTCTGATGATAAAAATAGTTGGCACATATGCTATGTACCTTGCAGCATGATTCTTATGTCTCTTCAACCAAGTGACAGATTGTTTTATTTTGACAAAGATCATCCCTAAGCTAAACTACTACTCCCTCCGTCCCAAAATACTGAAAACAAACGGGAGCACTCAGGGGCTACCGAATTTCTTTAACCTATATAATCATGTACGTGGATCAGCTGAATGTGAGATTCATGCATGGAAAGTAGCTATGCACTCTGTGTGCTGAATCTATCTTTGAGGTATACATATGCTAGAGAGCAGCTCAGTTTGCTTGAAAACTGCATCCTTTAAGTGCGAGCAATTAATACCATGTAACATCTGGGGAAAGAATTAAGAGAAACTAGTATCGATATTAGTTTATGAATCATGTGTATGTATAAAATAGCAAAAAAGTATCGATCACGCACCAACAATAAGCAAGTTGAACAGACCATGTCCATATCAAATGATCAATTGCTCATGCAACATGCTTCGTCGGTTTGTGCTGGATGCATGGATATAGGGTTCAGTTTACGTATACGAAGGTTTGGATATGACTGGAAGATATTATGTTGGATAGCATCGACAGGAATTTTTGAAGAGAGAATTTCCTTCGCTTAATTTTCCTCCCAAACCCCCGAGGGACAGATCGAGAGCCTGCCCTAATGAAAAACTAACAGACATGTACATATGCGAGCTTGAGAGGGAGATCAGGGAGGAGAACGAACCAGATCGGAGGCGGCGGCGCGGGAGGCCGCAGCCCGCCCCGGGAGGAGGCCCCTCAGCTTTCCGGCTAGAGAGCGCAGCGCCATGGAACCGACCCGACCTGATCTGGAGCCTGGAGGTGGACGGCGCCGTGCAGGGGAGAACGAATTGAAGGCAGGGTTTTTTTTTTTTTTTTAAGAGGGAATACGCCCATAAAAGGCTAAAAACTTCATTGCAGGTAAGGAACATCAGCCAAATTACAAGGGAGTGCTTACAAGAGTTGGAAAATACAACTAGGGACATGCAAAAGGCTACGAGGACATAAAAAATACAAAGTAAAACCAGGTCTTCCACGGGAAAGTTTCGCCGTCGCAGAGGAAGACGACCACCGCTCTGCCAAGAGAAACCCATGCACAACGTGATCAGGAGTCGAACTACAAGCGCTGATGTAGCTGGAGAAGTCGTCTCCATCTTCTCTGGGACCAGTCGATGTGGACGGAAGAGAGGAGTCGTCCAGCCGTGGCAGTGAAGATGGGAAAAAGCCTCACCAAAGGCAGGGTTTTTTTTGAAGAAGACGTTCGCACGTCGCACCGTTATTTGGAACTATAATATATAGCGGCCCACGATTAGTACAGGCAGCGGCACCCACAGGACAGCGAAACAAAAGAAAAACAAATTAAAGCCCCAATCCGGAGCAGCGCACCCCCTCGATAAGAAAGAAATTCAGGCCGAGAGGCAAACCCTACGTACTTACGCCGCCAGCCCCTCCGTGCGATCCATCTGATCCATGGCGCTGCGCTCTCTTGCCGGAAAGCTGAGGGGCCTCCTCCCAGCGCGCGCCGCCGCCTCCGAGCTGGTTCGTTCACGTACTGTCTCCTCTCTCTCAAATGTAAAATGTGATCAGCACGCGCGCTGCATATATGTTTGTTATTCTGTCATGCTCGTTCAATGAGTTAATCTCCTGTTTCATTCTTCAACCCGCTAACTTTTTTTTTAGTTCTTCGTTCCGCTAATTACGGATCTGTGTTTCTTGGGCTTGTTTGGAACTCTGGATGCAGTTGAAGTATCCCATTCAATCCATATGTTTTTTCTTTTTGCTCATGGACGACATCGATCATTATGATTGTTTAACGTCTCACACGCATGCATGCATTTGTGTTCTGCAACAGCGCGCAGCAGTCATGTTTGCCTTGCTTCACGTTTTTGCATGGCCACACGTACTGAAATTTCAGTGGGCAAAATCAGCACGCCGGCTTTTCCTCTATTTGCCCTGTTCATATTAAGCAAGCGCGCATGGTGAATATATACAATGGCTAAAATTGCACGTGCCAAGTTTCTTTGAACTTTAGTTATGACAATTTTACGTCACAGTTCAAGTTTGTGACGAGGCCACCGTCTGATCTTCTAAGCTGGTATCAATTTGCAGGAAAAGCTTTCCAGCAAGCCATCGGCAACTACAGGTTCTGAGGAGGCTATGAAGCCATCATGAGAAGGATGAAAGAAGAAACGCGGTAGGAAGCTTAACATTCTTTCTTAGCATCTGATATATTTGATTGCGTCCAACTCGAGCATAAAACTAACACGCATCTATGCTTTCTACTTTCTTTTTTTCCTGAAGGCGTAGCATGGTGCAGTTTGAGAGGAATAGAAGGAAGCACATCATGATTAGAGTGGGCACTGTTGCTACCTCTCTTGGGTTTGTGTGGCTCTTAGTTTCAAGTGTTGCTGTTGCTCTTTCAGATGATGACATCTAGGGGAGAGAAGCACTGCAGCAGCAAAAATCAAGTTTCACTATGTAGCCTATCTATTTACTCGTTATGTTTATAAGCACTTTAGTGTGCATGCAGTCTAGTTATGGTGTGTCCTCCAAAAGCATATATACTCTGAATTTCTGTGCGAAAACTATATATCTATCACTATAGGAAAATCGAAGTTTGCCGAGTGCCTGAAACTTTGCCGAGTGTATTTTTTCGGGCACTCGGCAAACAACGCCTTTGCCGATTGCCAAAAAAAGAAAAACACTCGGCAAAATAACTTTGCCGAGTGAAAAAAAAAAACTCGGCGAAGAGCTCTTCGCCGAGTGTATTATTTTTGGCACTCAGGAAAGATAAATTCAAATCATATTTTGAAGCAGTAAATTTATTCAAATTAAAAAAATTTAACTACATCTGTATAGCTTCTCAAGATGTACAACTTTTATTTTGGTCATTTCTTCATTCGACAAACTAATAGGTAACATTGTGCATAAAAATTATATCTCGTATAGTTTCATGAAACTAGAAGAGATGTAAATTTGTGAACAATGTTACTACCATTATGTCGGATGAACAAATGACCAAAATAAAAGTTGTAGATCTTCAGAAGTTATACAATTTTGTTGTTGAACACTTTTTAATTCGAAATAATTTTGTCAACAAAAAAGTACGTTTGAATTTCTCAAATTTGAAAATTTGAATTTTTCAAACGACCTCGGATGGAGAAACAGTAAAAATAAAAGTTGTAGATCATAATAAGTTATGAAACTTTGTAGTTGAAAACTTTTTTATTTGAAATCATCTTGTCAACGAAAACTAAGTTTGAATTTCTCAAATTTGAAATTACATTTTTTAAACGACCTCGAAACTACTAAAATGAAAGTTGTAGATCTCAAAAAGTTATGAAACTTTGTAGCTGACAACTCTTTAATTTGAATTCGTTTAGGATCTCAAACAAGCAATTTGGACTCTGTTTAGTATAATATTTGGGGAATCAAAATGGGGATGGGCTGGCTGGCCGGTGGGGATCTCCCCTCATTTTTTAAAAAAATTCCTACTTTTTTCGCGCTTTTCTTTTTACACTTTGCCGAGTGCAAAATGACACACGGCAATGGCGTTGCCAAGTCTTTTTTTTTTTATCGAGTGTTGTTTGTCGAATGTTCCAGGGCTTTGCGAGTGCCCTAGACACTCGGCAAACTGAGGCTTTCCCGTAGTGTATGATGTCCTATATATGTCAGTTTGGTAAGACTAAGTCAAACTTTGGATGTGATAACAGCCTTATGGTGGTCTATTTAATTTCCTCTTGAGCATATGAAAGTGGTTGCATACGAGCAATGTCTTTTTTTTTTTTCTCGAACACACAGGAGAAATGTGTGTTATTATATTAAGACGAGTAATTTACAGCGTCATTCTGTGGCCGAGGTTAGTTTCAATGGTACATTCGCGCCATGGGTTACAAGACTACCGAGCTCGCTTAGATTTACACTAGTTGTCCTAACTTCTTATTTGGCTCCCGCAATCTTCCACAAGACAGCCTCTTCGGTTATATCTTGGAGGAGGATTCGCGTTCATGCCTGTTTTCTGCACGAAGTCTTTGCAGTAGTGATAATAAGGTACCTTTTTCTTGTATGGCAGCCAGAATCACCTAGCAAATATCGCACCAAAATGCATATATGTGATGTTGTTAGTAATCGACTCTATGCTATGGTCTGTGTAATCTATCCGTAAACATCATGAACTGGAGAAATGTGCATTCAAACAAGAGAGGATTTTGTGAAAACAGGGCCATGTGCCCACCCAGTTGCTGGTCGTTAGATTGATGTACGTCAGCGCATTGATCCGTGCTGGGATGTTGTAACGGCCTTTATGGACAACGAGTAGAGCACTGCTACATGATGTTCCTGTCTCACCTGACCACCACCAGTGAAGTGCGCATTACCTGAACAACGTGAAGTGCGCATTGCTTTCCAATCGACTTCTACTACTATCACCCAACAAACTGCGTACGCAGGAAGCTCACAAACTGCGTACGCAGGAAGCTCAACAAGGTCCCATGCTCCAGTCGTCTATTCATCTCTCATGACTGCGTGTGCTTGCCGGCCGTTGAGAAGATGCCGCGGTGTCCATGCGTGCAGCTCTAGTGTCGTTGGGGTTGTTTGCATTGGCGACTCTCAAGTTGGCCGCGTCTTCCTTGTTTTGGACAGGGATGAGGACAGCAGATGCAGCTTAGAGCTTTGAGGCGCACTTGAATGAATGATCAAAGTAGATGTAGATGATGAACCAGTGCATGCCGAGTTGGACGACGACCTGGTGTCGGAGACGATGGACAGGCCGTAGAACACTGGAGCAGCTGCCTTTCATTTGAATCGTTCATAATTAGTTTACGAATCCGTGCCCTGTTGATGAGATGGATCGGAAACTGTGAAGGAGCCGTCCAAATCATACATATAACGATCAAATATGCCAGCAAACCCCAATATAAACAATGACACGCGTCAACCACTTGACCCATCATGTGTCAAAGCTCATACCTTGCTGCCAACAAAATAATATTCGATCACCACATGTATGATTCCGGTATTCCCCAGCATGCATCTCAACACCCAAGATCAATATGCACACCGCTAATGTCACATTTGCAACTATCTTCATCACAAAAATTCAGAGAGAGAGCAAATATATTACATTACCTTACAAGCCTTTTATCTCCATATTTTACAAAAAAAAGGGAGTTTTCAGCTCAAATGCTAAGTATACGACAAACTTAGCATGAACCAAGGACATTGTTATAAAGGTTTGGTCCTTGTTTAAGAGTTTACGCAGCGGAGTTATAAACAAAAGATTGACAATGCTCCACCTAGGAGCACCATCCGAGTCACACAACCAACCACCGACTATTCGTGCCCATCACCCCCATCGGTAGCGGGAAAGAAATAGCCGAACACGTATTCATTCTCACCTGCAAAACTCATCGCATAACATCGTGAGTACAGAGGTACTCAGCAAAGAGTCGTAATGCTCTCAACAAATGGAGGATGCATTTGGCATTGGACAAGGATAAGGCAAATAGGTTGACAATTTGCATATAGCTAATAAATATTTCCATATATGAGTAAAAACAACCTAGTTAAGCTAAGTGAAGCTATTAGGCAACATCTACATAACTCGTACAAGTGAATAAAAGTTGCTCATATCTCCATACAACCAACCACATCCTAGGGAAAAATAATCATGATGAATGTTGACGCACCAAGGCGTGATCATAACCGAGATCGCTGCAATTCGAATTGATTTAACACCCTGCAGGGGTTGTACACCTTTGCCCACACACCACAAAGATCACCGTCCATACGACCCGTCAGTCATAAGGAGTAATTCATTGTGACAACCCCTCCCAAATACGCCCCGATCATTTGCCAGACGTTCGGTAAAGGTGAGCTGGTCGCACTAGGCCCTCGGGGGTCATCCCTAGCACCTACTACACCTCCGAACTCGCAAGTCAAATGGTCGTAGCTAAATGAGGAAGAAAGGCTTGCTTACCCATATCTCAGCATGTGGTATGTACGAAAGAGTGCCATGGATTATGGACAAACTATCAAGTATTTCCTGCTAGCCCTTTCATAACCTTCAATTCAATCTCAACATAACATGGTCAATTATCCGAGTAACCACCTACATGCGAATGTTGGTGACCTTCCACCATTCGACTTCTACCGTAATATGTTCAAGCATTACTAAGCAATACCGAATATCCTAACGACTTACCCAACTTATCAACAAGGAAAAGGTAATTCAATAAACAAGGAAGGTAAATGCAACAAATAGGATATATCATTTTGCTCGGTGCCCAACTAATGCAATAGATCAATTGACTCAAGCACATTCAATTAGACACATCCAAAACAGTTTGAGATATGCAACGATGCTTGCCTTGAGTAGCAGGATTCTCGCTCACGTTCCCAGGTTCAGCTTCAGCATCGAAAGTACTCGTGTCACCCTCCGGTTGCTCGGTTTCTAAACAAACCAAAATATGCTGAATGAATGACATGAACTGATGATGAAATGAAGTACATATGCCATGAAACTTAGCAAACATTAAGTGCAATGAGTTAGGATTACAACGCAAAAAGAATCATGGCCATTGGATTTGAATTGCTCCGGTTATAAATTTTTAAGTGCAGTCTGCCTGATTATGGACAGTGAGCAAAAGAAAATTAATAATTAAATTCCAGACAGCAGAACATGATTTTCATTATTTTTACTTGATAGACAACTTCCATACAAAGCTAATGCAACAAGTTTTGCTATTTTTGGAGTTCGGATGATTTATCTATGAATTTCGGAAGTTGACTGTGAAACCGGGTCTAGTACGGATTCGGACTTGTCCGGGTTTCGGGGCAATCCGGACTTGTCCGGGATTTTGACGGACCACAGAATGGGTATTTTGGACTTGTCCTGGGTTGGACGGACTTGTCCGGGTCTGTAGGCCTCAGACCAAGAAGAAAAAGTCGCTGGCGAGGAAATTTCCAATAAGGATCGAAATTTGCACGAAAATGAGAGGAAAAAGGTTGGGGAGCCTCACCTCGTTGCTAGGGAAGTCCAAGACGGCTTCAACGAGGTTGGGTACGACTTGAGGCGGCGCCGGATGGAGAGAAAGATTGGAACCGGAGTTCGCCGGAGTTGGGGAAGATGAATGGGGAACTTCAACCTCCGGTCATTGTAGAGGCTTGAGGAAGACGGGGGCGAGCTTGGGGCGGCCTTCTCCTTCGATTCCTGGTGGCGGAGACGACTAGACTCGCCTAGGGCGTGCTAGCTCGATGGGGAAAAGATTGCAATGAGGGAGAGAGAGAGAATGGAGAGAGAGGTGGCCGGTTTTAGAGCTTCTCCCAACGGAAAACTCGACGGAGTCGACGGTGGGGGCCTTGGGGCAGTGAAATGGAGCGGCTTGGAGGTCCTCACGACGTGATCGGCCGTTGGTTGCGCTGGCCATGCGGCAACCATTCTCTGCGAGCTGTCTGGAGTTGAAGGAGAGAAGACAGAGGATGACAGGTGGGGTCGCGGCCTTTTCTCTTTTTCCAGAATTTCCAACGCCTCACTTTTCCTCCTCTTTGACACTTGATTAAACCATCCAAAAAGCCTCCAAATTTAACGCCGATTTTTGTGGTGGAAGTCCAAGCATAGGAGAACTCATTTGAACAACAAGAACTCGAAAAAGTGTTGTAGAAATTAAAATAAAATTCCTCAAAGTTGACAGATTTCAAGCATTTAGAGCATCGATTTGACCTCCAAAAATTCTGCAAAAATCATGTAAATTCATGATTCCTCATGTAGTTGTTCCAGAATTTTAGTTTGGTGCCAAGTTGTATAGAAAATTTTCGAGTTTCATCACATTGCATGAATTTTGGTCAAATTTGAATTCAAATGATGCATTGCAAATGCTTAACCTGGGCACATGATGATGCATAAATGCTCACTAACATGTCATTACAAAATGGCATGTTACAGAAACAGGCTTCACCGCTGCATCGATCAGCAGGGCGGGCCGAAACAAAAGGGTTGAGTTCTGACTCTCTCTCGAACCCTCTCCTCTCTCTACTGTAGCTCCTTCTTCCTCATCCTGAATCCACCGAGTTCTTCCAACCAATCTTGATTGGCCCCCCTCCTTCTCACTTCCCGGTTCTTTGCCGGCAACGAGTTGGAGGGGGACCCGCCTATTGTAGTTCTAATAGTCTAGTTTTAATAGCAGCTTAGTTCTACTTCGTTTTTAGTTTCAATCCAATAATCAGAGCTTCTGGTCGTTGCTCGTCCGGTAAGGCTCTCCTTCACTTGTTTTCCCTTGTGGTCGTAGGCGTGATGCCTTTTGCCTTCCCTGTCGGACTCCTCCCCGGTGGGCGTTCCTTTTCCCCCCTGCTCTTTCTCCACTTCCCCAGATTCGGTACTCTGGTTCGGCGATGATGCTCGATTCCCTTTGCTTGAGCTTTGTTGCTGTGTTGCCGTCTGGTTGAGTGGGTGTGGTGGCTTCCTTGTCGCCTGGTTGTGTGGATGCCCTTCTGTGAATCAGCTGGTGGACAGGCACTGGGGATTCCTGGCTTGGGTTGATCGCAGGTTGCTGCTGACCCCCGTTAGTGGCCGGAGATTCCTCCCTTCAGTCGAGCCCGGTGTTGCTTATTCAAGATCTACGGCATCGACCTCTTATCCCCCTGCTACAGCGTTCGTGGAGGCCGTCGGACAGGCCGCCGGCGTGCCAAGTAGGCTGTTTGTAGTGGCCCTTTTCCCATCTTTGCAGCGAAGTTCTGGTAGCCTTGTGCTCATCCCTTCGCCGCGGCCTTGCCAGGATGGAGGTGTCGTCGTCTACTTTCAAGCTTCTACAGCCTCGGTGTGTCCGCCTTCTATGGTGATTTCGGTGGCGGCTGCAGTCTGCTCTCCGACGTCTACATTTGTCTTAGAGGACCTGATTGTAATCTTTTATTTGTTTAAAGTCCTCCTTTTGGTGCTCAAGGGCCTGAATGTTATTTATTATCTCTGTAAGGGCCTTTCTGCATATGTACCGAACCTTCTGGGTTAATGGAGAATATATAGCCCCTTGTGGGCGTTTTCCCTCAGAAAAAAAAAATCAGCAGGGCAACTTCAGGACGGCTGAGGCGGCGCGCCGCTCTAGCAGGATCATCGACGAGATCGTTGGGTATTTAATTTACACAGTCATGGAACACACGACCACAACAACGCTCACAGCTAGCCAGTACTGTACCAGGAGTAGCAAGCGGTTGGATCAGATGCATATGGGTATGGTAACGCGATGTGACGGATGCATGCTACGAATGTGATGGATGCGAGGCACACAGGCGGCCGGCCGGGCATATGCGTGGTGAGGCGCAAGCTCGAGACGATCGAGGCCCCGTTTGTATCATTTTAGAAGGTGCTGTTGCAGTCATATTAAAAATGTTAGCATGATTTATGTGTACTAAACAAAGTCAAATTACAAAACTAAGTTTCAGAATCCCCTATCTATTTCGCGAGACGAACGTAATGAGGGTAATTAAACGGCGATTAGATGATGGTTACTGTAGCATCACTGTGTCAAAACATTGCTTAATTAGGCTCGTTAGATTCGTCTCGAAAAATAACACCCGTCTGCAGAAAGGTTTTGTAATTAAATTTTATTTAGTACCCTAAATAGTAAGATTCTTTTTACTTTAAAGGAGTATAAACTTTAGAGAGTGTTTTATAGGGGAACCGAACGGGGCCCGAGTATTCGAGTAGCTCCCTGCCATGTTCTCGCCGATCGAGGCGCGCCACCACCCACCACCAGACGCTACGCCATCCGGCCACGGCAAAGTTCAGGCCAAGGAGTGGCTTCCAGTTTTTGGATTGTCTTCCGCTTGGAAAAGGGAGGAGAGACAGAGAGTTGGTTTTTGCTTTTGGCACCAGACCTGTTGCCATGCACAAGCCAAAGCGGATGGGATGGCCTCTCTGGGTTTGAATCCTTTTCAAAGAGAACAAGTGTTTGATTCACCTTTTGAGCGCATTGAGTATCGTAGGCACCTTCTCTCCCTGACGCACATGAACAGTAAACCAGGCTATGCAGTTTTAGCGGAGTCAAGGGATCCCCATGAGCTGTTTGTTTTCCCCAGTCGATGAACAAAGAGGAGGATTTATTTTATTTTCTACTGCTTGTACTGATGTACCTAAGTCTCACGCGATTGGGAAGCATTAGCACCGATGCATTCTATTAGTAGTAACTCTTTTTAAGTGTATATAATTCCTTTTTCTAAAAAAAACTCTTTTTAAGTGTATGTCCTCCTCATCAATTTGGTCAATTAAGTGTCGTAGTGGAGTTAGAAGTTGTGGCACAATCGATTACCGTATGTACATGTTGGAATAAATGGAACTGGCAAGCACCAGTTGCCGATGTGAAACAGAGACATCACTTCAAGTCTTAGAGAAGCTCATGACATCCAAATATCCAATCCTTGTTTTGCATGATACTCCTAAACATAGGCGGAGGTGCTCATGGCTTAGGTCTCATGACTAGAGCAAAATATGTCATCCTACTGGGTCTGAATATTAGACGTGTTATTAGTAGAATTTGAAATAAGTTATTTGCTCTCAAGTGAGTTAGTTTTTAGGTTGATGTGCATTAGGGAAAAAATGAAAAAAAAAGGGATTATATCTACTCATATTCTTTGTCCTGCTAATGGAGAGTGGCCATCATCTAATCTTTAGAATATATCGTGTGTATAAATCATTATATATGTGTGCCGCATGTGGGTGATACTAGTAACTTATTAGTAGTACCATTTGATAGGTTACCTTACTAATTTTTAATACGCTAAGATTATTCATATATACAAGCTTACACTTAAATTGTAGTGTTAAAATGAGCTAAGGAACTAAATCTGAATGAAAAATAATGAGAATTTGAATGTTCCTTATACTTAGCTGAATTGGTAACTACAACAATATACATGATTATTACACTTGCTAAACTGCAGAGGCTCCGGGTGCGCACAAATTATTCTGATCCCAGTTCAAATCTCACACACTAGATCGGCCATAAGGCATGCCAACAGCAAGCCAGTTTCTGAGTTCGATCCAAGCAACTCAACACACTAGATCGGCCATAAGAGTTTCAAGTTTACCGAAAGTATAATACAAATAAAATATTGTAACAACATAAGATATATCACGTAAAGTGACAGAGTTGGTTTCGAATGCACTTTATACTTTTTGTAGATAGTTAATGTAAGTAGTGATTTAATTGGGATTTAACTTTGTGACTAATACAGAGCGAGTGAAAAATTAATTTTGACTCAATGATTATTTCTTACTGAAAGAAGGAAGCCATAGTAGAAAGTCCATTATTATGTGACAAATGAATAAGACAAATATCTAACTTGAGAAGAGATTGGTGTATTGACATATATGGCAACAATATGAAAAGTGTTCCACTTTATAAGTTTACATCTTACATTTTGATAGCTTTAGTTATTATACATGTTAATCTACATTGCTTGGTGATGTTGCAAATTTTGGGGAACTAAGGGTGAGCTAAGGGTGATAGTTTTCTTTTGTAATTTCTTCTTTGTAATCCCTTATAGCTGGTTTATTGTTGCATTGCTTATTAGTATCTCTCGACATTCCATGTATTTATTATTACACTGCAATATTAGTGACTCTCAGTATGTCAAGTACCATGATATGTGTATCTTATCCTGAACATAACAAAAATTATTACGACATGTAATTTTCTAGCCCTCGGATATGCTGATTCTTTTAAATTAATTGCTAGTGAGCTCTCTGAATCAACCATCCTACATTTACAACTAATGTAGACATGGCCTTGTTTTGATCTCCGAACTGATATGTTTTCATGTACATGGAAAAAAATCTTGAAAGGAAGAATTTTACAATGGCTAAGGGATTGAGGGTTCATTATGCACTTGCATTGGTATTCACACGTTGTAAAACAACTAAAGCCCTGACAATGTAAGATTCGAAACTTATAACATTGGATAATTTCCATATTGTTGCCATATGTCAACACATCAATCTCTTCTCAAGTTAGATATTTGTTTTCTTGTTACCAATTACCTGCGCTCACTATTTACGGAAATTATAAAGTGCAATCATAATCCTACTCACACTGTGTAATTTGCTAGCCCATGGATATGCTAATTTTGTTAATTGATTGCTTGTAAGCTCTCTGAATGAACCGTCCTACAACTGTAACACCCCAAAAAAAATTTTAAAAAAATGAAAAGGTATAAAAATACTCCAAATTAAATTTAAATTTATTCCCAACCCTTACCTTGCCATCGAATTTTCAAAATAAAAATAATTAAAATAAATCAAACCTAGTTAGAATATGAAATTTTTTGAAATATAAAACTTGTGCTCAAGTGTTTTGCTTCCATTTGAAATCTACTAAAAAATTGAACCTTTTGAATTTCCAGCAAATTTAATTAAAGTAGATTAAGTCCCAATTCAACCATCAAAACTTGAATTTAAATGTGCATCAAACTCTCACCATAAGCGTTCAGGATTTTAATGTTTTCGGTTGTGTGCTTGCTCGGTTTAATTCCCTTTCCAAATTTGAAGTTCCTCGAAAACCCCAGAAAGAAAAACCTTTTTGGATTCCTAAACCCTCTCTGCCTCATCTCTTTTCCTGTCCCTCGGCCGGCCTAACCCGCCTCCCCTTCCTTGTCTTTCCTTTTCTTTTTACAGAAAACCAGCCGTGGGCCGCGCCCACTTTCTTCAGCCCAAGTTCCCCAGCCCAGCTGCAGCACAATGAGGTCCAGCGGTTCGTCTCCCCCTTCTTCGTCTGGCTTGTCGGGCAATAACCGCCGGTCCTCCAGCCCATGCTGTGCCAACCCCAGGTGTGCGCCGTCCAGCTAGTCACCACTCCGTCGTAAGGCGTGTCTACACCGCTCCATTCCGCGTGCCCGCGCCGCGCGCCATGTTCTTAGTTATTTCATATATCAGGAAAATTGTTGTACGCAATATGTTGTGGCGACAGATAATGGATGATTTTTTTCATTGGGTTTCTGAAAACTATTTCAATGCTAATTTGGATCCAATTGCAGAGCACTTGCACAAATATATAGCATTTTGGTTATTAGATTCGCATTCTAACGTCACTGTGGCATTACAGCACCTTTTTAAATAATGTTTACAATATCTTCGTACATGTATGCGTTATAAGGATTTATTGATTTACAAAGATAATGAATTGATATCTCCTTTTTTTGTCTTGCATAATAAATAGATAATGATTCAATGAGTGAATGAATTATATTTGTCTTGCCTCTTATTGTTGTAACAAACATGTGAGTGTCATGTAAATATCCTTTTAACAAAGGTGTTTTTTATCCATTTAAAATATTTTAACACCTACATTTTAAATTCATTTTGAGTCTTTTAAACATCAACGTGGCGTATGTGTATTGATACTAGTTATTGTAAAAACATGAAATTATGATGTTATCTAATGAGTTAAAATAAATTTTAACCATCTTTCTCTCTAAATGTAGGCCTCGATTTTTGTTTTGCACGGGCCTTCAAAATCTCGTGCATGCCCTGGAGTTCCGCTCACCAAACATAAGCAGAAGCACATGAGCACGAGCACAAGATTCTTATACTCTTTTCGTTCTCAAATTGATGTTGCTGTTGATTTGTCTAATTACGTTTGACCGTCTGTTTTTTTTCAAAATATTAGCTTAAATATGCAAAATTATTACTTATATTTAATTTTTTAATGATAAAACAAACCATAACAAATATATGATAGTTTTATTAAAAAATTAAATAAAATGAATGGTCCAACTAAATTAAAAGTCAAGACGACAATAATTTAAAAACAAAATATATTTATATAATGGCTACCAAAAATATATTTATATATCTACTAGGTGAATGCCCGTGCGTTGCTACGGGTGAGTCAGTCTCTTTTACTCCCCTAACGTTGAACACAAATCATGAAGCATAGCCGGACGTCGGGTCCCCTCACACATGGTATTTCTCTTTTGGACCTGAAGCAAAGCAAAGCTCAATTTATGAAATAGACGAGTTACTGACTCATTTTTTGATAGAGGCATAATAATTTCAAGTACATTGGTATTTCTCCATGGTTTCGCGGTGCACGGATGCATGCTTATTGACGGAGGCTCGCGCTCGCCGGAGCCCTCAAGGTCAGTGCCCGACCACTTCCGGCAGCGATCAATCGGAGAGGTGAATTTAACAACGTAATAATTCACCTATCTCAATCCATATGAACAAAATAAACTGACAATTGATAGATGATAAAGAATAGTTTTACAAATTAATTTGTTATTAATCCAGCTGCACATAAGTTTCGGTGCATAGCTCCAAGTTAACTGATGTATAGATTTCCAAATTATTTCTATACAGTAACCCCATATTACATTCCTTGCAACCTTGACTTTTTTGATCGTTGGCATCACGGCATGGACTGCACACAGCAAATTAATCCAGTGAGTAGTACTTGAGAAAAGAAATCAGGCATATGGGGAAATTTCAGTTCATGTGCTAAGTAAAACAGCAGTGTAGTCTGAAACAATGCACCTCTATTGTAGGGCACGCTTTAATCAGAACAAAGGGACGCCCTTTTTCTTTTTCTCGAAAACGCCGCCTTTTATTCTAGAGAAGTTTCCATCTTATGCTAATTACTAATTAAGTTCTTTAAGAGAAATAGGTCAATGAAGGGAAATGATAGCAATTGGGAATAGAAACAGCTCAATATGTGGGAATCTATTAACTTTCTAAAACACTCTGAAATGGCATCTTCAGAACACGGTTTTCCAGGCACCTTATATATTTTGTCATGTCAGAATAGCAAGAAGCGAACTACATTGATCAAATCATCTGATAGCCACTGTCCACAAACTTTAAATCATATACTATTGAAAAGGCAATAAACATATGTCACACAAAGAACCCTAAATCATGGTAAGAAATTGAAAAGGCCAATAAGCTGAAATCTAAACCACACAAAGAACTTTCTGACAAACAAGCTGTTAAGTGATCAGCACTTTCCCATTGTGCTAAAAAATGATATGTATCAAATCTCATGAACTAATTAGCATCTTCATAACAAAGTTTCCGGGCACCAAATATGTTTTATCATGTCTGAGTAGCAAGAACTAAATTATAATGACCAGATCGATAAAAAATAGCCACCCACCACATACTCTAAATCACAAACTATTGAAAAGGACAATAAACTTAACTCTATATATCGCAGAAAGATCAGATCAACTGCAGTATACGAAGAGAACCTGATTTTGACTAAATTATCAATTTCACACCTATGAACATGCCTGACTTTGTGGGTCAGGTGAAACTCAGTCAACAGGACAAACTTGGTACTGTAACAAAACTAAAATGACTGCAGGTTCAACATGAATGCTTATTTTCCAAATATACAGCCAATGTATCATATATAAAATCAGCTATTCAGAAACATGTTAATTTCAGAAATTCGTAGCCCTGTGCAGACATAATCATAGCACAACACCTAGACATGGATCAGCCAGCTATAGTTTCACATGCGTACAAGGTGTTCGACAAGTCAATAAGAGCATCTCCAAGAGATCCTCGTTAAAGGGAGTTTTTGGGTTCTTTTAGAGATGCTATAAATGGGGTGCAACACCTATTATTTCTTAATAAGGTATCTCTTCTTCATAATAAAGCTAGCTTTATCTAACATGACATCTGAGTAATTACGACACATGAATATCAAGCTCCCTCTTACTTGATCCAGTGTACCAAGCTGAAACACACAATGCAACAGAAAAGTAACTATGTGCCACAGATTGTATGATGCAAAATTATCATTTTCTGCCCCAGACACTATAGAATATAGTTTCAGCCAACAAAAAAAGGGAACCACCAGCAGATATGTAAACGTGAACCAACAGCAACCTGTCTTCTATATCTCCCTACTTTGTCAAAAATAAAATGGAGTTATAATCAACAAGCTGCCAGCTACTCTATTATATGGTCAGAAAAAAAAGGGAGATGCGTACAGTACAGGGGTAGATTCGACGTGGACTAAAATCAGATATTGCAAAAAGAGACTGTTTACAGTTCACAAGGGATAAAACAGTCCTTTTGCTCTATCATCTTGATTGCAGTAACTGAAATTAGTATGGCAACTAAACATGCTATATCATCACGTCGTCGCCTTCCTGAATGTATGACTGAACAGGTACTATTCCACGTCCCCACGTCCGACAATGGAGTAAAAAAAATTCTTCAAGTGCATATCAATCAACTGGGAAACACAGGGTGCACTATAACTCGATCACCATACAAATCAGGAGCAACGGGAAAAAACAAAAAGACTGATGCAGATCTAGCAACGTACCTTCATCAGGCTCTGTAGATGTCGTAGGCGACCGCCTTGGGGTTTGCAGGGGTGAAAGGTGAGGCGGTCTTCGACGAGGCAATGAGAGATCGATGGTGAGGCGATCTGCGAGGGGCCGAACAAGAGATTGACGGCGGACGTCAGCGGTGGCGGCGATCGGGTAGGGGTGGGCGGTGGCGGCACAGCGGTGGTGGCGACCTTGTTTGCGGCGTCGACCTGATTCAATCGGAGGAGGAGGCGAACGATCTTGCTTGCGGCAACGATCTTGCGATCTTGTATGCGGCGGCGGCCTCGATCTTGCTTGCGGAGGCGATCTTGTATGCGGCGGCGGCGGCGATCTTTTATGCGGTGGCGACGATTGGCGGCGATCTTGTATGCGGCGGCAGTGGAAGATGAGCGGGGGGCGTTGCGCGGATGGGGAGGCGCTGCGGAGTTGGGCGAGGCACGCAGAATGGGGGAGGCGGGGGAGGGGATCACAGGGAGTTGGCGGCGTGTTGTGGCGAAAATTTCGGATCAAGGGGGCGCGCCCGTGGATCGTATGGTGCAGAATTTCGGATAGCAGCCTTTTGAATCGCAGAGAGCCGCCGAATTAGTCGCTCGGGAGCGGAAGAAGCCGGGGCGGACGACACGCAGGGAATTCATTAGGGGGCTGATTGGTTAGGTGCATATGGGGCGACCAGGCCCGCAAGATGCAGGAGGGCCATGTTTGGATGGCTGGAGGCTCCATTGGGCCAGGCCCTGGCGATGCAAGATGCTCCCCTGAGCCTGGCTCCCGGGATGCGGAGAAATCGACCGTTTCTCCAGAGCCTGGTTGGCCTCGTGCAAGCGTGTGGGCCAGGGTGCGCGGTCCGTGAGAGCGGAATTCGTGGATGCAGACGACCAAACACCGTTTCTTCTTGGGCCTGGCTGCATGGAGACTGCAACCAATCATTCGCACCTTGCACACATCGAGCCTGGGCCGCGGCAGCCTGGCTGGCGAATGCGAGCCAGGTTCCGCTCGTACGAGAACCAATCAGCCCCTAGTTGTAGAGATAAAAATCGGCAAGGAATATCCTACGTGTTGGATTGTCTCGGCCATTCCGCCGAACTGCCACGTGAGCGTTCTCTCGGTCCTTGTTTATCACACGAGCCCACGAAGGTCGGCCGCCCACGATTACTTTAGTCACCGGCACCCCAAGCCCAAGCGAGAAGACTAGGAGAAAGGCGATTTCTCTTTCCAATCCGGAGATCGAAGGCAACGCGCTCGTCCCCTCCGCCAAGAAATTAAAGAAAGGAAGGCCAAGGCAAACCCTAGCCGCCCCTTCCGCCTCCTACCCCGCGCAGATCCAGCCGATCCGTGGGTGCCATGGCGCTGCGCACTCTCGCCAGAAAGCTGAGGGGTATCGTCTCTCGTAGGGCTGGGGCCTTCGGCTCTCACGACCCTGATCTGGTTCGCTCGCTCGTTCTCTCTCTATATAGGAGTATATATGATGTATGCATCATGCATGGCCTAGATCCGTATGCTCGTGTGTTCGTTTTCGATCTGTGACGGTCTTTTCGATTAGTTTCATGTATGAACGAGCGCCATCACGATAATTTTGGGTTTGTAAGCTGTTGTTTCATAGGGCTCGTCTGGATGGGTGTGGGGATCCCGTTAGGCTCAGTCCCTCTGGGTTGGGGGTGAAAGTGGAGGAATTTATTTCTCATCTCCCTGCCGTATCCAAACGGATGTATCCCAATCATTTAGGTCTCCATATACTGCTAAAAAATGAACCCTTGGACCATCTGAACCCAATAAAATTTCGTAGTTGCACAAACAAGTTGTATACGATGCATGGTTAGTCTAGGACATGCCTCCTTCAATTGCTTATCATTTTTTTTTGTTGGTTTCTGTTATACTTCGCTAGCTGTATTTGTTTTCTCGTTTCCAGTTAATGTTTGAAACTGGGTATCTAGTTTATTTTGGCAGATACCACTAAGGAATTCAGAGACTTGTTTCTCTTACATCTCTGATGTTATGTGATATTTCTTATGCTTACTGCTTTGAGGGTATGCCGAGCTGCATCTAACATATCTCAAAGTTTTAGGACACGAATGTCAGCTACTTCATATAAATGGTTATATTACCCTACCTCTGATACCACAAAAGTTTGGGTCTTTGTAAATTGCACATTAGTAAACTCGGGAGTCATTTTATCAAATACAAAACAATCTGTCAAGCCTTGTTGAATTCCTCAATTATGCTGCAAGGTGCATTGCATATACTGATGTGCAAGCTACTTTTTATCGTCAGAGAGAAAAGGTTTAAGATGCTATTATTGTCCTCTTTGCACATGCATGGACACGGATCATCATGTTTCTGTAACATAGACGTTCATGCAGTTGTGTTTGACAGCAGTAGGCATCTTTTCCGCGCAATTATATGGAATCTTTCCCAATTCAACGGCTACGCTATTATATGGAATCAATGTCGATGCCTATCCAGCACCTGTGTTAATGAAGTTTATTTTAAACGTGTTAATTTATGAAGCGTCCTGACTAATATAATTAATAAAATTGTGTATGCTAGTTTAGTGAGAAAGTGAGACTAAAGACGGGTAACATCTTGTTCTGAGTCCAAGATTAGGATGGAACCAATCCTCCCCTTAATTTTGTAGGATACACTTTGGTGCTTGATTATACTTTGATGTATTTGTTTTCTTGGTTCTAGTTAATATTTCAAACCAGATATTTTAGTTTAGTTTGGAAGATAGAGATACCACTGAGCTATTCAGAGATTGGTTTGTCTTCACATCCCTGAAGTTATGTGATATTTCTTAGACTTAATTAAAGCTGTAAAGCACACCGGGCTGCTTACCCTAGTCAAAGATTTGGCATCCAAGCACGTAGCTATTTTCCATGAATCTCACATTCAGCTTACCCTATCTTTGATACTTCCAAGGCCGGGTCTTTGTAAATTCACACATTAGTTTATCTCGAATAGAAAATCTGTCAAGCTTGTTTAAATAGGGAGTTCCTACTGCAAGATAACATTGCATGCACTGGTGTTCCATCTTTGCTTGATTCAACAAAGCGAGAAGTTAAAAGGCTGAAGATGTCTTTATGGATCCTATTTTCCATGGACACGGATCATCATGATTGTCTACGCAGTAGTGTTTTATGACAGCAGCAGTCATCTTTTCCTTTGATATCAAAGACATCATTCCACCTGTGTCAATGGTGTTTGCAGTGTACAATCATCTTTTTCCTTGTGAATCTTTCCCTTGTCAATGTCTAGATAGCGCCTGTGTCAATGAAGTTTGTTTTAATTGTGTTTATTTATGAAGCCAATTGGTGCCTGATAATATAATGGGTAATATTGTGTATGTGCAAGTTTAGTGAGATATAAGACAGGTTAACATTTTTGGTTCAAGTCCATGACCAGAATGGGACCTGATCCTTGCTTAACTTTGTAGGATGCGGTTTGGCCTCCGTTAAAGTTTAATGGTTCTGTTGAAGCACATGTTGAAGCTTTGAAGAAAAGAATCATAGATCAACGACGGTATACATGCTAAAATTCTTTGGTACTAGCATTTTGATATTCTGAATTGTAACCTGATATATGGGTGTCCAACTCGCTGTCCATTTTTCTGAAGGCGTGATAGCTTGGAGTTGCAGAAGAGCATCAGGAAGGACTACAGGGATGCATTGTTCTTTGCTGTTGGTGGTCTTGGTTTGGGCACATACTTTTGGTCAGGTGCAGCAACAGCTCTTGCTGATGCATTGGATGACCAGGGGGAGCATGGCAAGGAAATGGAGGCAAAGGACTAGGGAGGGGATCTCCGCAGGAGCATAGACATAAATCTTGAACCAACTGTTTGTAACTAATCTTATTATATGCTGAGCAAAGTACTAGGGAGGGATCTCCGCAGGAGTAAACACATAAATCTAGGACCAACTGTTGTAACTAATCTTATTATGTTGAATCACTCTATTTGTGTGTTTTCCAAGTGTGTACTATGCGCGTACTATCTCCGTCCCGATATAGAGGTTGAGACAACTCCAATCTCCCTCCTGACACCGGCCCCCTCCTCATCCTCCCTCTCTTTCTGATACAGGATTCAGATGGAGGCGACGAGGAAGGAGATCAAGACTTGTGATTGCAGTGGTGACTCTCTACATCGGAGGCGGCGCAACGGTCTGGTATGTCACTGACTCATTCAAGAAGCTTGCACCGGTAGCGGGCACAACCGTGGTGAGCACGGTGAAGGACTCGATGGGTGCGAGTACTCAAGGAGTAGCAAGGAGAAGTAAGGAAGTAGGCGCCGAAGTAAAAGGCCGCAGTGGCGATGGCAAGCAAGGTAGGGGAAGCGGTGACGGCGGCCAGGGACCGTGGGCAAGAAGATCGTCTTCTCGGGCAAGGTGGAGGAGGTTGCTCCCGCGGTTGTTGTTCCTCCCACTGTTGAGCCGCACGCAGTTGTTTGCTCGTAGGTTTGCTGCCACTGATATTTCTGTCTCCTTGATCCAGTACCGTTGCTTTCATGGTTTTGTTGGGAGCTTAAAATGATACTGCTGCTACTGCATTCAATTTTTTTTTCTCGAATACGTAGGAAGGCTTTGTATTAAAGAGAGAAAGGTCAAAATGACCGTACGTCGCGAAGCGCTTGGCATTCGCCCGGTAGCTTTTACTGCATTTGATAATATGTTGTGTCTTTGTGGTGCGAGTATTATGTTGTGTCTTGCGGTGCTAGTATTTGACAGGTCGCAATTAACGCTATTCAACTGATCTATACAATTAATACTAGTGTGTACAGCCAGCGAGTAGAACCAGTCGAACCAGATGCGCACGGATCAGTAGTACTGTGCTGTGCAGCCTACTGGCAGCAGTGGTGCGGTTTGAACGTACGCTTGCACAACGCCAGCGCATTGGGAAAGAATTGCTGTGGCACGATCAGTCGCAAGCCTAGGCAGCAACCAATGCCCGAGCGAGGACAATCCACACAAACTGCGAGCGTGGTGGCCGGCCCCTTGGGAAGGCAGAGGCCGCATAGTATACGAGTAGCGAGTATCGATTAGAGTAGTTCCATGGAAAGAAAAGAGCTTGCCAGTTTGTGTGAGGGACCAGCAGCCACAGGTAGGACAGGGGAGAAGAATCTCTGTCCAAGTCCCATTCTGTGTTGTGGTGGCAGTTGCCTCTTCCATGATGGAACGTTGGCTGCTTGCCTAGGACGATCAGGTCGGTCATCATCATCGGGTCGGGGGCCATGCATGTGTCCTTGTTGGACCGACCGTAATTAACCAGGCGCTTCTTCCCGTTTGTTTTGCCCGGTCCACGTGACTGTCCATCCATCAGAGTACTGTAGAAGGGTTTCGAATTCCGTTGCATGCATGCATGCACACGAAGCGACCGAGCGACCGCGTATTGCGTACTGTACCTGCCAAAAGCGACCTCCCTCCTCTCTCATCATGATGTGCCATCAGGCCGCCGTGCACCGCGCGTGGGAGGCGCCCGGAGATGGCTCATTCCCGGAGCGGCCGGCGCGGATCCATCCATGAGCCAACGCAACGTCTGTACGTGCTTCTTCATTAATTTCGATCCTCGATCGATGGATGCTAATGCAAGCCCTTCCCTCGCTCGCTTCCCTTGCATCTGATCCTACCCTACATGTCTATCAACCGTTAGGACGAAAATAGTTTTCACCTATCAAATCCTACCCTACATGTCTATCAACCGTTGATGAAGACCAAACCCACCTAATCCACCGTCTGATCCTGCCGTAAACTGCCCACCGCGTGATGGAGGGGGAGAGGGCGTGACGCCAGGCGTCATTATACGTGGAAAATACCTGACTTCATGAAAACTTTTCTCACCCCACGTTGTTTTCTACCCTGCCGTAATTCCCACCTCCCCAATTTGCTGTAATCTTGATTGCCTTCCGGGTTTAATGTCAATTTTGAATTTCATTCCATCCCGACTTCCCACGTGCAATCCCAGGTGCGATCGTCAAGTCTGATCCCGCAGAGGCAGTTGCAATCGTCGGGTCATGATCGCAGGTGATCATCCTTGCTCATGAGATTTCGACCGGCCATGATGGAAGGGGATCGTCCTTCCTGTTCATGAGATTTCGACCGGTCATGATCGCAGGTGATCGTCGGGTGCAATCGCAGGTGATCTGAGCGTCTCGTGATTTAGGGTCGTGGTTCCTCTTGGGTGGCGTGAATCGTCGGGTCGATCGCAGGTGATCTAAACCAAATCGCGTGTGATCTGAACCTGGGGTGATTTAGGGTTCGTCAAGGTTCATCGTGGGCGGCTTGAATCGCTGAAGCTGCCCGGCCAACTATTTCCCTCCCGGCAAGGTACTAATTTAGATTCAGAGCTGTGCATACCTTTTTGCAGTTCGCCTCATGTTTGGATCGCTGAAGATGCCCGGCCAACTATTTCAGGTTCATATTGATACAAAATGCGTAAGCAATCTGAAGGCAACACACCAGGTACAAATGTTGTCCAGTCGTTTGGTTAGATTAGAAAAAAAATTGTCAGATGTGTGTTCAGATTAACTCTTTTCAGTCTTACATGTATGCATTATCGTCTGTACGTAGGGGGGCAAGGGGGAGACCGCGTTGAAAGGCAGCGAGCACTGGCTAGAGAACGATCCAGGCGTTACCGAGAGCGGCAAAAGGCCGCGAAGGAACTTCAAGATAAAGGCGCAGGTATGTTAAGCAAGAATAAAAAGTGCGTGTGATTGTTAAAACTCAACCACAATTAGTTTACAGATAGCGCCTATGTGTGATTCAGGTGGGAAGGAAAATCAGCCGATAGAATTTCAGGGAAATCGTGCAGGAACCAGTCAAGCCTGTCGGATGACAAAGAAACGGGGTATTCTGAATTTTGTGCTGCTTATATTTGACCAGTGCCTCATTGTTGGTTTCTGAAATTTTGACTGCTTATTTTTTACTACCCTGTGAAGGTTTTGGAGAAGATGTAACATTGGATGTTGCAAATGATGTGATGCTCATCTCAAAAACACCATCTGAAAAAATTAGAGGTACCCCCATACACGGATAATTCATCTGATTGTGATATGTGTTTTCAATGCAAGCTTCGAGGCCTGATCAGTTTTGAGGGTTCTTTGTTGTCTCATGCTACTATTTTATTTGCTGCTTATATTTGACAAATAGTTCATTGTTGGTTTCTGAATTGGCTTTCTGAATTGGCGGCTTCCAATATTGTTTTTATTACCGTGTAAAGGTTTTGGGGAATATATATCCTTGGATGTTGCAAATGATGCGATGCTCACCTCAAAAACACCATCAAATAAAAGTAGAGGTACCCCTTTACAATGTTTATGTTTGATTGTGCTATGTTAAAAATTCAAGCCTGAGCATGATCAGTTTTGAGGGTTCTTTGTGGTGTCGTGTTACATTTTTAAATAGGGCCCATTGTTGCGCCAGAATTTATGAGAAACCAAAGTTCGACGCCCGTCTCACTCAATATAGGTGCATTTCTGATCGTCCCAAAATTAAAGCTTGTATTATTATTTACGTTTTCCAAATACTTTTGAGGTGAGCTTTTTTTTTTTTTAACAGCTGCCGCTCCACTACCTGCAAAACCTGCCCTTGGTCTGGTTGCCAATGGTGAACCAGCGCCTGTCTCACTCCATACAGGTGCATTTCGGATGAATTCCAAAATTAAAGCTTGTATTATTATTTACGTTTTCCGAATATTTGAACATATGCTTTCTTTTAACAGACGCCACTCCACAATCTGCTATTATGAATCCTAACTTTGGTCAGGTTTCCAATGGTGAACCAGCGGCCGTCTCACTCCATACAGGTGCATTTCTGATGAACTCCAAATTTAAACCGTGCATTGTTATTTACGTTTTCAGAATTTTTGAACCTATGCTTTTTTTAGCAGACGCCACTCCACTGTCTGCTATTATGAATCCTAACTTTGGTCCCGTTCCCAATGGTGAACCAGCCTCGACCAAAAATCAGAGTTACAGTATGGTCACATACCCTACAGGTTTATTGATTATTTAAATAAATGTTGGGGCTATTATATGGACAGTGTTTATTGATTATTTAAATAAATATTCTTACTGTTACGCATTTGTACAGGTGTTTCGGCAATTCTTGGAGCTGATGGATCCACGCCGCCTTTCTGTATTTTCAATATGACTTTACTGTCTTTAATTGATCCAATCATAATTTTTGTACTTTATAATTAATTGCTAATCCATGATATTTGTTGATATAGGTTCAAAGCAGAAGCCGATGTACATGAACGAAACCGACACCCGTAGTGCGGATGGTGAAGATGAAACCTGGTTGCATAGGAACATCGAATGGGAATCACATCCAGCTGGTGAAATGCAAAATGGTGATGAGCATGAGTCTGTTACTGCTGACTGCCTTGAAATTGACGAATTGCAAAGGTCCAGGTGGCGTGAGAATTCCCAACGCTATCGGAAACGTAAATCTGGAGCAATAAGTCAAGGTATACAATTACCTTTTGAATATTTTGAGATTATATATAAATGGTTTTGCACGTTGTAACATTTTTGGACTGTTACAGCGGACACTTCTACCCCAGAGGAAGTGAAAAGAGCCCGTAAAACTGGAGCACCAAGTAGTCATGGTGATCATACACGATTAGCTTTTGAAGATTTTAATTTTATATGAATGGATTTGAAGCTCGTAATATTTACTATTTTGTTGGTACAGCGGACACATGCACACCAGAGGAATCGATAAGAGCCAAGTGGCGCGGTTGGAAACAACAAAGCCGAAAGCGTAAAAATACCAATCAAGTAAATGTTGCAGATCTCCAAAGGAATATAGAATTTCAACGTAAATATAGCGCCAGAAATACCGCAATGACCGGCATTCATCCACTTGGTGTGTAGCTGTGTGCAAATGCCACGAAATATTAGCGTTCTTTTGCTTGAATACTTTGTGTAATTTAATATTGCTATATATCACAATATGTCTCTTTGTTGACAGTTGCTCCATCGGGAAATCTCAATCCTCTGTTGGGTACGGTGGACCATAATCATGATAATGATGGCGTGTATGATTCTGGTATTTGGGATCCGGAAGCCTCAGAACGCCCGAGATTCGGTAACCTAATATGTCCTTTTCTTTGCAGAGCTGCAATTATAACTCAAATCTTTTCTTTTCTTTTTTTTGTATATGAAACCCAGATGAGGAGGACTTGGAGACTCATAAGCCGATAGATGATGATATTGATGAGTTCTTTGCAGATGACGAGGGACGGGTTTTTGTATGACCTGGTATGTATATTACATTCGTATAAAAATTAGATTGGCTCTCGTATTGCTGTTTTAACTTATGATGTCGTGTTTCTCTTTGCTAGACGTTAAATACAAATCATATCGAGTTGATCGGCAGGCTGATGTCGGTGAAGAAAGGCCCGATCCATATGACTTTGTTTATCATAACCTGCCAAAGAAACATCATGTGTTGAAGCGGGAAGATGATTGCACTTTCTGTCGTGCGAGGAGATTTCCTGGAGAAGGAGGATCATTTTGTTGTAGGGAGGGGATGGTACGGATTCATAATCCGGAGGTACCTGAAGAGCTGAGACGACTTTACACAAGCCAAACAGAAAGAGATGCAAAGTGGTTTAGAAAAAACATACGTTACTTCAATTCCCATTTTTCTTTCACGAGCATGGGTGTAAAGCTCGATCGGCGAGTCGCCACCGCAGCTGGGACAGGGATCTATACATTTAGGATTCAGGGTCAGGTGTACCACCGGCTGGATCAGTTGTCCCATGGAAGCTATTCTCCCAAAAACATGCAACTTTACTTTTATGACAATGGTAACGATGTAACTGACAGGGTGAAGCGATCACCTCATCTGGATGTTGATATCATCAAGCAGATACTACGTATTTTGGAAGGGAACCCTTATGTTGGCACGTTTAGGAGTTTGGGTTCCACACCAAACCTCGCCGAGTATAGAATTGAACTCAACACCAAGATCGGAGTAGACCAGAGGAGATACAATGCTCCCACTGTTTCTCAAGTTTCAGCAATGTGGGTGGAAGGCAGTGACCCCAGGAAGATGTTTGAACGGAGTGTTATGGTGTGTGGACAATCTGATCGACCAGTGTATATACGAGCATACTATGGCTGCTATGATCCCCTAGCATATCCTTTGTTCTTTCCTGGTGGTGAGGCAGGCTGGAATGAAGGGATAGAGTACCTGGAAACTAAAAAGAAAAACAAAAAGGTTGCCAAAATGAAGACTATTTTAAAAGGTGCATATAACTCCATATTACATAACATGTAAAATCTCATTATTCCGTTGCATTTCAACTTTTGAGCTAATATGTTTGTGTTTATTTGATGATCACATACTAGATCGGCATGAAGATTCCGGAAACGCGATGGATATAGACGACGAAGGAGAAGCAGATGAACAGGAAGGTGAACAAGGTTGGTAATGATTATGTGGTTGCGTTAATAATACTGACTGGTATATATGACCAAAAGCATATGTATGTCTATGTTTTTTTTGTGCGTGTATTGTACAGATCCCGATCCAGACTCGAGTACAAAGTACGTGAGCGCGAGGGAGTATTATGCCTACAAACTGCAAATCAGAAATGGGGAGTTCAATATATTGTTTCACGATGGACGACTATTCCAACAGTGGCTCGTTGACATGTATATCAAGATTGAGTCTATGCGGCTTAATTGGTACTCCAACCCTGAACACCAGAAGATTATTCGGGCCAACCTTTATCAGGTATTTGTTTCTTCTCATGACCTAGTGCCCATCAGTGAATAATTTAGTGGACTGTTTCAAAGCTTTTAAGATTCATTGAAACACAATCAAAATATTTATGATCTTGTGAACATAATTGAAACACAGTTAAATATTTGTCGTTGTGCACATAAGCTGAATATCTAGACTTATGGCATCTCCAGTATCTCCGATCCCCATGGGTCATATTTACACGTTTCTTGTGTATATTTAAACCAGCTAGGAGGATGGTGGAAGTAGTTGCATTTTACCGTCTCACAAACAAAGAATTGTACTACTGCTACTCATGTGATATTGAAAAATTGTCTTTCATGCATTTTTTTCTATTGGGATCTGTGATGCCTATATACCATGGTTGTTTAGGATTCGCGTTCTAAATTCCCACATCTAAATGATCTTATACTAACGTTGGGTTAATGAATAATGCAGGGAGTTCTCGACACTCTTGCAACTGGGGAGGCTAACGCATCAAAGTCTGGACGTAGAATTGTCCTACCAAGGTCCATGGTTGGTTGTGACCGGGATGTGCAACGGAGGTTTTATGATGCAATGACCTTGGTCCAACGTTTCGGCAAGCCAGATTATTTCATAACTATGACATGCAATCCGTATTGGGACGAGGTGATCCAGGAGCTGTATCCAGGCCAAACTCCGCAGGACCGTCCGGAGCTTGTGGCTAGAATATACAAGGCAAAACTGCGAGATTGTGAGGATTTTCTAATTAAGAAACAACATTTTGGGGAGGTCGCCGCCTATGCGCATGTGACAGAATTCCAGAAGAGGGGGCTGCCACATGAACATTTCTTGTTGATTATGAAGCCTGGCAGTAAGCTGAAATGTCCTGATGATTATGACCGTGTGATATCTGCTGAAATCCCGGACCAGAAGAAGTACCCGGTTTTACATGATCTGGTTTGCAAGCATATGATGCATGGTCCTTGTGGTGTTCTGAACAAGGATTGCCCTTGTATGATCGATGAACAGTGTCGGTTCCGTTATCCTCGCCAGTTTTGTCAAGCCACTCAGCAGGGGAAGGACTCCTACCCAATATATCGCCGAAGGGATGATGGACAGGTGGTTGAGGTCAGAAAGGGCAAGTTGGACAATCGATGGGTTGTTCCCTACAACCCCACCCTACTGATGCGCTACAATTGTCATATCAATGTTGAAATTGCCTGCAGCATTAAGTCTGTCAAGTACCTCTACAAATACATCTACAAAGGCCATGATCGTGCATCTTTCTCGGTCGACAAGTCAGAGAATGATGGTGCAGAGGTCATAAATGAAATCAAACAATACCGAGACGCAAGATGTATAACACCCCCAGAGGCTGCATACAGGGTATATAAATTCCCCCTCTACTATGTCTCGCCTCCTGTTCTACAATTGTCAGTGCATCTTGAGGGGATGCATATGGTTTCGTTCAAATCAACCGCTGACTTGAATGAAGTTGCTAAAAGCCCGCTGAACCAGAGATCAATGTTGACCGAGTACTTTAATATGAATGCCAGGGAACCCAAAGCCCGACAATTCTTGTATAGAGAGTTCCCAGAATATTTTGATGGATTAAACCAAAAAAGTGTTGGCAATGGAGGAAACAACGAGCACAAATTGGGCGACTTGTACATGCAAACCCATCTGAAGGGGAACGGTTCTACCTTCGAGTTTTGTTGAACCATGTGAGGGGCGCTACATCGTACAAGAGTTTGAGAACTGTTCGTGGAGTCACGTGTGAGACCTTTAGAGAAGCATGTGATCGAATGGGACTTCTTCTGACTGATTCTTATTTGGACAAAACTCTTGAAGAATGTGCTATGTGGCAAATGCCCTGCTCATTCCGACAATTGTTTGCTATAGTCATGGTTTTTTCAGAGGCAAATAATATTCTCAAATTGTGGGAAAAGCATTTTGAGTCACTCTCGGAGGACTTTCGGCGGACCATTTCTGATCCCCATGAGGTGCAGCAGAGAGTACTACTGGATATTGAGAGACTTGTTAAATCAATGGGCAAGGACATTGATGGCTTTGGACTACCCAAGTTGGACTCAAAAGGTAAAGTGCATCCCACATGCATCAATTTTTTTCGTATGATTTATTTGGCTATTGTACAATGTTAGAGAATGTTAGTAAACAAAGCTTTAGCATTTTGACGATAGTTAAATGAAAAATACGGACTAGCTATTTCAATGTGAGCTTGGGTTTCTGATCTCCAAAGCTAGCATCGCCTTGTAGCCTTTTATGAGTCACCTATGTCTAATGTTTTTACCTTAGGTCATAAGGCATTTTACCTGTGTGCAGTGCTGAAATTCTCCAAATTATGAGTCCTATTAAAATCTGTGGATTGTTAATTGCTTTTTTATCGATGTCCTGGAAGCAAATGGATTCATTTTAACATACTACTAATATTATTCATACTTTATTATTTAACACGGTTGATCATAGGCATAAATATTTTGGTGATAGGTCACTAAATATCTATTATTTCCACCTCTTGCAATCCATTTGGCATAATAGTAGTTGGGATAATTAGTTTACGCATATTTTCTCAATGAAGTTGCATTCAACTTGAGCAAAATTGATTCAATAACTCGTATGTTGCTTAAATGGAACTTTGGTGCCGCTTCAGGTCCAAACCAGAAATACCATCTGTGAGAGGACTTGATGTACGTATGTGCTTGATTATCTAGATGACACATGCACCTGACATTTTCACCTCATCAGATATATATATTATTAGCTACCTGGTTGAAGTTATCGTGGAATCCAATTTATTTGACTGATCTAAGCTGCTATTGCTTCCTTATTACGTACTAATGATTTTTGTGATAGCTACAGTCTAGGACATAACAATTCTGTACTTTATGTATATTCGTTACTTTGGATGATTAATAATAAAACCTAACCAAAAATGAATGATACATGTATACATAGTATATTACCTTGCCAGATAGCAAAGTACATTATATTGCTCTACACATGCCACTAATTTAAGGTTTGTATTATTTAGCAAAATATTTTTTCTAACTGTGAGAATTTTACATGAACACAGGACGCAGAGAACGGGACCACTACAGAGAGTTGAATGAGGAGTTAGCACTCGGGTTCGATGAAGACCATTTGAATATTGTGCAGACACTCAATGCGGAGCAGAAGGCAGGATTTGATGAGATCATGGATCATGTAAAGTCTGTGGTCAGGTATTCTTTGTTGATGGTCCTGGGGGAACTGGAAAAACGTATCTCTACAAGGCATTGATCGCGACTGTGCGTTCCATGGGCCTCATAGCTATCGCAACTGCTTCTTCGGGCATAGCGGCATCTATTATGCCCGGTGGTCGTACAGCACACTCCAGATTCAGAATTCCAATTAAAATTGCAGACGACAGCATGTGCAACTTCACGAAGCAGAGCAGTACCGCCGAGCTCCTTCGTAAAGCCTGTCTCCTGATATGGGATGAAGTCGCGATGACGAAGAGACAATCTATTGAGTGTCTGGATAGATCATTGCAAGATATTATGGGTTGTGATGAGCCATTTGGGGGTAAAATCATGCTGTTTGGTGGAGACTTCAGACAAGTTCTTCCTGTGGTTCCGCGAGGAACTAGAGCGCAGATCACCAATGCTACCTTGCAGAGGTCCTACATATGGGATAGGATTCGTAAGATCAGGCTCACTCGGAACATGAGGGCACAATCAGACCCATGGTTCGCACAATACCTTCTTAGAATTGGTGATGGCATTGAGGAGTCCATCAGTGAGGATTATGTTCGTCTTCCCAAGGAGATTGTTATTGATTATGAGCAAGAGAACTCTATTGACAATCTTGTGGCCAACATATTCCCTGATCTGTTGGCAAATGTCAAAGATGCGGCTTATATGAGTTCTCGTGCTATTCTATCAACGAAGAATGAGTATGTTGATCAACTAAACTCAAAGATGATTGATACATTTCCCAGCTGTGCTAAGGTATTTTACAGTTTTGATTCTGTAGAGGATGACCACACCAATAATTATCCCGTTGATTTTCTCAACTCTCTTACACCGAATGGATTGCCTCCTCACGAGTTGAAGATCAAGAAACACTGCCCTCTAATATTGCTTCGCAACCTAGACCCGCACAATGGTCTATGTAATGGCACACGCTTGGTGGTGAAGGACTTTCAGGACAACGCTATTGATGCGGAAATTGTTGGTGGTCAGCATGCTGGTAAGAGAGTGTTCATTCCGAGGATACCTCTATCGCCATCTGAGGGTTTGACACTCCCCTTCAAATTCAAAAGGATCCAGTTCCCGGTTCGGTTGAGCTTTGCAATGACAATTAACAAAGCTCAAGGACAGACTATCCCAGTTGTGGGAGTGTATTTGCCCGAGCTGGTGTTTGCGCATGGGCAGCTGTACGTCGCGTTGTCCAGGAGTGTGTCACGAGATACAACTAAGGTCCTCGCCAAACCAAACAAATTATTGGACTCTACTGGGAAAAGCACCAAGAATATTGGATATAGAGATGTGCTACAGTCTTGATAATGTACACTTCTTATGTTGTGGGATCGTAAGACTTATTCTTTTTGTGCTTTCCTTACTGTAGATGATACTGTAGAGAAACTCAATAAAAAAAAGAGTGGAAGAAATGTGGCTCAAAATTCGTTGAATATTCTGGCAATTGTAAGGTGTAACTTGATATAAATATTTCGAGATCGTGGGTTGCTGATTCTGGGTATGTGCTTTCTCCCCCATTTTTTTTTCCCATTTGATCGTCTGAATATATATTTTAATCTGACTAGGTATTAACAGTGTATTCAATATTTAGATTTATCTGATGGTTAGTGGAAGTGTGAGATTGTATTTTTTCCAGTTTTATAAAAGATTGGTTGACTGGCGATAATAGATATAGTAAGTGTGATTTTTTTTTTTTTTTTTGCCGCGCATGACGTGAAAAATTACTGCAATTATTTGTTCATTGTCATGAATGTTCAGCTTCAGCAATTATTTGTTGAAGAGTGTATATTCTGTATATTTTGCCAGTATTGCATTATAAAAATGTTTATCTAGATGAGATTTGTTATCAAATAATTCAACATACTTTTATTTTTTGTGTTTTAACAAATGTGTCAGTGTCATATAGATTTTTTTTGTTTATTAAAGTTTTATATCTGTTTAAATAACAATGAAACAACTATATTTTAAATATCATGTTTAACCTTTTAGACACGTGCGTGACGCACGTGCATTGGTACTAGTGCATGAGAAAAGCGTTCAGGGTTTTGGACGGAAGCGTCGCCGCGTGACGTGATGTCTGTCCTCCACGTGCCGAGTTGTCGTGCGCTTGCAAGCCCCGCGTGTGTCTCGTGTGCAACTGCTGCGTCTAGCTGCCGCAGAAGATCCTGCATGTGAAAAGCAGCGCCGCCGCAGAAGATGCATCCGAACCCCCGGTCCGTTTGGTGATGATGATCAGAATAATGCAACTCTGTTCATGTCCAACTGGCTTGACAATTTGGTGCTTGATTTTTTTTTTTTTGGAAAACGCCCATAGAGGGCTAAAAATTCATTGCTCCCACAGGTACAATGCCAAAGTGCATGGAAAGGCTTACAAGATTTAAGAAATACAACTAGGTCCATGCAACAGGCAGTACGGACATAAAACAAAATAAAAATTACAACCAGGTCCTTCATAGGAAAAGCTCGTCGACTCAGAGAGAGAAGACCGCCGCACCGCCGAGAAGAACCCATGTAGAAGGTGGTGAACAGCCGAATCACAGGCGCTGAACTAGCAGAAGAAGACGCCTCCATCTTTTCCTAGGACCAGTTGGTGTGGACGAAAGAAGGGAGCCGTCCAGTTGGTGCTTGATTAAAACTACCCACGGTTTGTCTACCCGCCTCGCGTCCAAACTTTCGGCTCCGGCGACTGATCCCGGCCGGTCGGCGACGACGGCCTTTTCTCTTTCTCCGGCGGGAGCCAGTTCAGCGGGGTCTACAAGCTGGCCGCTGTCAGGCTTTCTGCTGAAAACGAGGCAAAGCTGCCACTTTCCTGCCACTGCTCCGCGGCCTCCTTCTCTCTCTCTCCCTCTCTCCCGTGAGCCGTGCAGGCCTGCGCGGCACGCAGCAACGGCGACCACAAAGCCAGCTACGCCGCGTACCGCGTAGTACTAGTAGTAGGAAGTACAGCGGTGGAGATTCTTGCACGAATTGCTACAGTAACAGTGGCACCCGGCGAGAATGTCTGATGAACAAGCTCCTGTACCAGTACAGTACTCGACGTGCATGCACCTTCTCCTGTACCACCTGTAAATGCGTGTGATTACGAACTTGCACATTAAAGAATTATAGTATACAGTATGTTATAGATTGCAAGTCACTTATAGATTGAAGCTTAAAGTATAACATACTAGTATTACATGTGATGTTGAGATGACGAGTTCAAAGATGATGCATACTTTGCAGGTGAATTAATGTTGGAAACTTGCAAACATGCACATTTAGGGAATATTTAAACGCTTTATAAGCTGAATGTTGGAAACTTGGTAGTACAGATCTGCTAGCTTAAAGATAGCAGCACATGCACGAGATCTAGATGGTTAATTCTTCAGTAACCAAAATGTAACCGACGAAGCATTATTCCCTTGTTTTGCTTCGGACATAAACGCAAGTGGCATGCTGTCGCCCGTACGTTTCCCTGGTAATAATAATCACCCTGATTTTATTTTCACACGTATTAACCCTAATTTGCTGTTGTATATCATGCATGTCGTTCCTTAGGTCTGGTGGTTCAAGAGTTAGCTAATTAATCCAATATGCCGGTCGGTTTGATGATCGGAAGAGGGCGCGCATGCATCGGCTTCGTCAACTTCACGGCGGCCGATGCGGCGCGCGCGAGGAGGAGTATTAGGGGGTGTTCGGAGGCTCTAAAAATTAGTGGAGAGAGAAAAAATTCTTATCATTTAGGAGTACTAAACAAAGTCTAATTACAAAACTAACTGCAGAACCCCTATGCTAATTCGCGAGACGAATCTAATGAGGGTAATTAAGCCGTAATTAGAAGATGGTTACTGTAGCATCACTGTTCCAAAACATAGATTAATTAGGCTCATTAGATTCGTCTCGCGATTTAGCGGGGGGGTCGTGACATAGGTTTTGTAATTAAACTTTATTTAGTACTCCTAAATAATAAAAAAACTTTCTCTCTCATCTAAAAATTTGAGCCTCCGAACAGGCACACGCGAGGAGGAGTATTACTGTAATATTATTCGCACTACGCAATCATGAATGGCGCGACCACAACTTCTGTGGCTGTGCAGCTGGAAGAACTGGTTGCTTGAGACGCCCATGCATGCATGAGATGACACAATGCGATGACGTGACTGATATGATGGACTCGTGCTACTGATCGACGCGATGCAGGGGCAAGGCGACACTATTGCGGCACTACTTGGAACCTTCCGGGGCCCAGGTTCGAGATCGACGAGCACCTCGCCGTCGTGTTGTCGCCGCCGGCGCGCCACCAGCACCACGTACGCGCGTCGGCAAGCTGGCGGCACGCGTGAAGAAGGCCCGCTGCAAGTAGTACTACTCTAGCAGCGGAGAAAGCCAGACGAAAAGTTAGCAGTTCCAGTAGTTGAGCAGTTGGCCAGCATGCCGGTGGTCCACAAGCTGCTGGCCGGCAGCAGCCTTTGGGCATGGCAGGCCCCGGCTCGAGATGCCGGCCTCCCTCGCCTAGCTAGCTTCTCTCCCCGGCCGGCCGCCCGCGTCGGGGAAGGCAGCAGCAGCAGGCCAGCAGCCTTTGGGCATCGCAGGCCCCAGAGATGGCGGCCTCCCTCGCCTTCTCTCCCGGGGAAGGCGCAACGGCACGCGGCCTGTTACGTTCCGTCCCGGCGAGGATTCCATTAATAACGCACTGAAACAAAATGCCAGTGCGGCATGCGCAGTCGACCGCGCAAACCTCTCCGCCTTTTGCCAATGCCAGCAGAAATGAGAAAGCGGGCTGAACATGCAGGCGGAGCTAGGTGAGGCAACAGTGGTGCGCCTCGGCCGGGCGCGCAGGGGAAAACGGAGACTGCTAGCTTGCCTCCCTCCCCGATGCACCGCGCGCCGAACGCACGCACGCTGCCACGGCGGCCAAAGCCACCAGCTACTACGCGCGCGTGGGGAGGCGATCGAATTGCTTCTGTGCAACAGCAACTCAAGTAGTACGTATTGCGTGATTTGATGTGATGCGTGACATTTCATAAGTCAGATCAAGGGAGATCAGATGATGAACTGCATGGGAAGCATTGGGTGTCGCAACCATTCTCCCCGGGAAAAGGGGGCACAGAGAGAGAGCGCGCGCGCTACAGTACAGCTGGTCTTTGCTTTCCACCAATCCTTTTGAGCAGAGGATCGATCTCTTGTTTCAGATCCTTTCCAAACAGAAGGAGCGTTTGATTGGCCTTTTTTTGCATTGGGGGTCCTCTCCAGACCATCGCTGCGTGGAGCAACTCGCCCGTTGCTGGTCCACCACGGCAGCTGATCTCGGTCTGGTTCTCTTTCTCTCTCTCTCTCTAGTTGCAGCAGCAGCGCTTTGATTCTATCCCTCGCAAAAAAAAAAAAAGTCAGCGGTTTGATTCTCGTGCAACTTGACAGCCGATTAAGTCTACTTCTAACCAAGTGAAGTGTATCTTCCTCGTCGCTCTTTTTCTTTTCTTTTTGGCAACCACCAGTTGCCCATGCGAAATACAGTAGTAGAGAAGATCTTGCGTGCTGTTTGGACGATATCCGCGGTCTCTCTCTCTCTCTCTCTCTAGAGTCTCGGTCACGAACTGGTGGGACAAACTCAGTACTAGATGCATGCAGGCCAAGCCCATAGATACGCTCGTTAATAATCCAGATTGAACCAGTGTGAACATGATCAAAAAAGAGAAACCAATTAAGTACACCGAGGTTTACTACAGTTCATTTATTACAGATTGAATATCATTTCATTCCATGCAAGAGTCATACATGGAATTAAGGCAACAGGGCACGAAAGTGTTAAAGTGGTGGTAGATGCTCGCTTTTTGTAATTTGCGACAAGGTTCTTCCAGTGGTGTCTCTTGTTTGGTTTTTTGCCGTGCAAAACCTGGTTGGTGATCATAACTAATAATCTAGCAGTTCGATTATTAATTTATGATCAAGTCACAATTTACGATCAACGGGCTGTACTGCGAAATTTGAGTCCACTGCTGAAAATTACTACCCGAATTTTGCAGTGGAATGAAGTGGCCTTTCAGCAGTCAAAGGACCCGAATTGAAGTCCGGCCCATTCGATATGATCCCACGTGACTCGCGGCGGCCAACCCGGGTCGACGTACGTGCGTGATTCCCGCACGGCGCAGCGTTAACTCCGCCGCACCGCATCCTCGCGTGATCCCGCACGGCGCCGGTTCGCGTGGACGGTGACGGCGTCAACGCGAAGCTGTCTCCACTGGGTGGGATTCGCGGACGGCGTCGACGTGGCGCGTTCCCGTCCACACGAGACGACGTGGCTGCCAACGTGGCCGGCCGGGCGACACGCGGCAGGCGACGATCGGCATAGAGCGAGCGGCCGGTTCGTTGCTCTGCCACCGCATTAATTCCGGTCCGGAATGAGACGATCTTTTGTCTATCGCTCTGACCGCCTGGATTATCGCGAGGCTCATCTCTCGCTTCTTTGTGCTCGACGATCGATCACCCGCCAACCGTCATATATATATGACGATCTAAACGGTCATGCGTGCAGCAAATTGTCATAGCTCATATATATACCATGCATGAATGAATCACACGATACCATAGTAGCAAATACAGTATAAAATATGTTTCCGAAACGGTCGCATATATCCAAAAGGCAATTCAATTTCAAACGCATGAAAACACGAAAACAGCACATGCATTGAGGCGTCCAGTTACACGATGCATGTCTATATATAGGATCAACATGTCTTGTGGTTTGCCCTTTTCAGCAGCTTAATTAATTCCGCCTACGGGGTGCAGCGTCATCATCCTGCACTGCAAAATATAAGGCAGAGAAAATAAAGTGGGTCCATCAGGCTGCGTAAATTCTTAGGATTTTGGAAAATATATCTTTACCTCATACTACAATGAAGCTGACTGCATTGTTTGGTTTTGACCTTGACCAAGAGACTGCAATGTCTCGATCGATGGCGTCTAATGTGAACTGGCAGCAGGCCAGAAACTTTGTGTTGATGCAGCAGGCTGCAGCAACATTTCCATTTATCACATGAATTAATGTCATAAAAAAAAACATGTTTGGTTCCATAAAACCATATTTTACATGGGAAATCTGGATAGACAGCATAACAACTATTCCCCTTTTATTTGACACCAAATAAAACTGAATGAATGGAGTATATTTCATTTTAAGGTATGTGATGCCAAACATCTGTGCCAGCTGATTGCTAATGTGGAGCTAGTTTAACATTATTGATTTCTTGATCACTGATCATGGCACTTTTAGCTCATAAAAGAGATAATTTAGCACAAAGCATGCAATATCCTATGTATGACGACTATAGTATAGTCCAACGGGCACATGGAACAAGGCACAAATCTTGTGCAGCATCATGGACTTCATCACGGTCACGGTCAATTACTGTTCCTTGTATGCTGTCAGCAGGCTGCAGCCTTGTCATTGGCTTATCAGCTGTGCTCCCTCGAATCCTCGAACTGGGAACCCGAGACTCAAATGAGGCTGCATGGCCACCAAGCTCACTTCCAGTAACTAGCTAGGCTGCCCAATCATCAGATCTTTACCCCATCATGGCCTCCAAAATTGAAATGTTAGGCAATGGGGGAATGTTTTACTTAATGGCAACCCTCCTGTCATTGTTAGACTTGAGCATTTAAAAGAGATCTTCTCTCATCAGTACCTGCCTCATCACGTCCTTGAGCCTTATCTTTCTCTGCACATTCAGCAGCAACCACTCCGTTGATCACACTTGCGGCACTGATTCCTCGTGTCAACACAGTGTCTGTTTATATCAATGTTACTGAGGCTAAAATTAGTAAGAAGCTTGTGCTTGTGGTCGAGGGAAGAATCTGTGTCCATGTCCAATTCCATGGGACCAACTGGTTTTGGCAGTTCCTTCATTCGTGAAAATCTTGATCCCAACAATTTTGGCAGTCGCCTGTTTGTCTTCATATGAATGCTGGACCATGAGACAGTAGTTTCTCGCCTTGTTCTGCCTAGAGCAGTCCATGGTGCGGTTCATGCCAGTTCAGAACTTTCACAAGTCTTGCATCCCATGGCCCATGCCCGGAACCAGTGGCGGTGCAGGAGCGAGCAGAGCAGAGCAGCAGGTGGAGGCCACAAGCTGGAAGCCTGCACAGGCTTTGGGCAGACAGGTTTTTTTCCCCCAGAGTTTCTCGACACGGACACGGCGTATCCGGAGAGGACGATTGCTTTGGTGAGAACGAGACTGCCGCGCTGCCTCCTCCCCCTCTCCTCCCCCTCTCCTCGCTGCCGGGCTTTCCTCGCCTCCTTCCTTTTCCCCATCTCTCTCTCTCTCTCTCTCTCTCTCTCTCTCTCGTACGAGCGCACGCGTCGCCTGCCGCGCGCGTGGGGTGAGACCGCGAGCAGCGCCGGAGATTTTTGACGCGCGGTAAATGCTTGCAAGCATCGTTGACTGCCCGCACTGGGCAACGCTACCGCTTCCTGAAGGAAGCGGATAGCAGAATGGGAGCTGCACCAGGGTATGCTAAAGGCTACGCTAAAGGAGCGGAGGCTCCCGTTTCCGCCAAATCAAGCGAAATCCAGGAACTCCTCTATCGCGATGGCACGGGGCCCACGCGTCCCACCGCCGCAGCCCCAACTGCTTCGCGCGCGTGGAGGGAGGCGCGCCCGCCGGAGCGTCGCCGGAGCCTCGCCGTCGTCCCGCCGCCGCGCCGCCCGCCCAAGCCGCACAAATGGAACCACAAGCGGAAGAGCTCGTCCTTGGGGAAATGGGCAGCAGCGTGGAGCAGGAGCGCGTCGCGGAGGAGGGGCGCGGCGGAGGAGGGGCGCTGCGGCGCGCGCGGGGGAGGAGAGCCCGGCGGCGGTGCGCGGAGGACACCTCAGCATGGAGGAGGGGCACGCGTCGGAGGTGGAGGAGGGGCGCGCGTCGGAGGTGGAGGAGAGAAGCAGGAGAGAGAGGCGGAGGAGATGGAGATCGAGAGAGATCGAGATGGCGGTGGAAGACGGCGCAAGACGAATGGATAAGGAAGGAGAGAGAGAGAAGGGGCGGCGAGAGAGAAAAAAGAGAAGGAAAAAAAATAGGAGAGAGAGGAGAGGGTAGTTGAGATGATTGAATAAAATATAGGATAATGGGGTATAGAGGAAGGATATAGAGGAATGATGGGTGCGGGAGAAATTGGTTTAGAGGAGAGAATCTCGATGACCAGGACGGAATATTCCTTTTAGAGGAAGAATATAGAGGAACACGAGTGCGGAGAGCCTTAGTACTAGTACACCACACGCAACGCCGAGAATAATTTCAACCGCGCTATCATGCCACTCCGCGCAGAAGCCTACTGCGCAACAGTGTCACAATAAAGAGAAATTTCTGATAAAAATTTCTGATAAAGATTTCTGATAAAGAAATTTCTGATAAGGATAGTATAAGAACTTATGGGCACTTTTAATGAATGAAGGGGACAAAAGCTTTGTGGAACTGCTAGGGAGCAAAACTGCAACATGAGATCAAGAAGAGGGAGGGAAAGAGTCTTTGTCTACCTAGTTGTAATGGATTATACACCAAAAATAATGGTAATGGGCTGATGGCAGCAAGTGTGCTGTAAACAGATCCAAAATATCGTGTAATCCAAGTTTTAAAGGGAGCAGTTATGGATATTGTCATCTCAGGTTAAATCATATGGATGTTTTGGTGGATGAGATGCTAATTGCTTTTCTATCATACTCCAATGTATTGTGCACTCATGGTTGTTTTGAAGAAGAGGAGAATCTCCAAGGGGGGATATGCTGTAGAAGTAGACTAGTAGTGTATCTCATGTAAATTCTGCAAATGTCAAGCTGCGGCGCCTGTGGCGTATTGCTTGGTTTTTTTTCCTTTTATTTTCTGTTTAAAACTAAACTTAACATTTCGGTTCGTCAGGCTTCATCAGAAAGCCAGAGCCCAATAAAGCCCTACTTTCCACACAAAAAAAAAGTCACCGGATTCCCAATCAGCATTTCGTCGGCCGTATAGCTGGACCAAGTGTGTGCAGCCAACTAACAAGCATAAGGCGATTCAAAAAGAAAAGACAAGCATAAGGCAGATATATCCATTAAAGAAACGCTCGGGTGCAACACGAGGCAACTAGAGAATGTTATATAGCAGGGTTCAGGCGAATTTACAATAACTTTTGCGACTCGTATGAAGGCAATTCAGGGAGTGCATGCTCGTTTGGTTCAGTCTGGTCATCAGTTAAAATCGCTTTGCTTGTTCATTCAACAGCGAATGAAGGGAGTGCTCCTTTTTTTCCTTGTGTAAGTTCACTTCAGAAGGCATATGTGGTGTCACGGAAACATTACGCCGCCACCAAAAGATCGATCCAATGCTCTAAAGTGCCACGTAGCCGGGACACAGCCCGGAGCAGGGAAGCCGCGTGGGGCCCGCGAATCTCCCTGCGCAATGTATGTGTAATCGATCCTTGGATATTTAGGCTCTGTTCGTGTCTTTAGGCCTAGAGGTCACATCAAAACTAATCTTGCTATTTAAGCGTCTTAAATAAGTTTAATTACAAAACCTTTTTACAGATGTGGACTAATTTGCGAGACGAATCTAATGAGCCTAATTAATCTATGTTTCGCTACAGTGATGCTACAGTAACTATCGTCTAATCATGGCTTAATTACCCTTATTAGATTCGTCTCGTAAATTAGTACAAGGTTCTGCAGTTAGTTTTATAATTAGACTTATTTAAGACGCCTAAATAATAAAATTAGTCTTGATGTGACATTTAGGCCTAGAGAAACGAACACCCCCTTAGTTCCAAAAGTCCAGCACGAGCTTCGTTATTAAGTTTGATTTATGATCTACTTTCTTCGTTTGAGCAAAAAAGAATTGACATTGGAATCGCCTTTGGTGGCTGGATTTCCCGAAAGAGTACTTGCATAATCAGTGTCTTCCATTGCTACAACCAGTGTTCTCCAGAAATTTGCATCAAAGGCACACCCTGCGGCAATGGTCCCTGCATCCATAGCCTACACTACTGTCTTGCCGTTATCTGCATCCAGTGCCTTGTCCTCCTCCTCACTCAATGCATCAACAAGAGCTTCTGCTGCACGTGACCAAAACCAACACAAGCAGCAGCCTATCGCCGCATCCCTGTAGTCCTTCCTTTTTTTTGGAGAACGTGCGGATTTTACGCATGTTAGTATATATATCAGGTTAGAGAATTCAGACAATCAAATTATAGGAAAGAATCTTAGGGCCCATATGTTTTTTCTTCAAGGCTAGAAACAGTGCTTCAACAGAACTTTCAGGCTTTAATGGAGGGAAAACCACTTCCCACAAAAGTTAAAGCAAGGATCAGGTCCCGTTATGATCATGGACTCAAACGGATCACAAAGATATTATCCCTTCTTAGTCTCACTGAACTTGCACACGCAATATTTATCCATATTATACTTATCGGGCAGATGTTCACTAGTACTCAGTTTTTAAGGTTTGTGATTTGACCTCACTAACAGAAGAAGGTATGTTTATATGTTAGTTTTGTCTTGAAGAATCAAGATATAATTAAGATGCTAACAACAAATCCTGCTAGTGTTTCTACAGCGCATTTTCATCTATATATCCTTCGCGACACCGGTCTCGAGCCTTCTCTCCAAAATAACTTGCAAGCCGGCCAGAAGATCTATTGAAGCTTTTCTTATCCTACAGATTCATAGCCAAAGAGAGATTCAGACGCCATTCTCATCAGAACTTAAACCGATCTCACATTGATCACGTGAAAGTACACCTAACCAATTAACATTTATTCATCTGCAGGCTAGCTAACTAGCTAGCGTCATGCCTAAGCACGTTTTGAACAAAATAGTTTTTTTGCAGGGAGTGGTGAACCGGTGATGTGCAAAATAGTTTTGGTGCCTGAGGCGGACGCAAGACTAGATAGATGTGGGGGGCATGCAGTCTGAACTCGATGTTTCCTTGTAATGGGTCATCAAGCTGTAATAACCTTAGAAACTATGCGTTTTGATTTCCTAGCTGTAGTAGAACTCCCCAGAGTTGACTGATGGGTCACTCTGCTCTTTTGTGAGGCGCCGAGTGAGGCGTGCTCCCTGTTCTGTAATCTCCAAACACTTTTGACTTTGGTCTAACATGCATGGGCCCGCGAAAGTTTAATTAGTATGTATGTACTTGATCTCGGAACGAAGACTGCTGCTGTTATCGTTAGTTTCCTTTTTTCCTTTCTCTTGGATAAATAATACTACTAATTATATATGAAGTAGCTGACACTATATATTCTACGTATGTATATCGCCCCATATAGTTCCAGCATCACCTAGTCTACAAGCTTGGCACACTGTTTTCTAGTTTACCAAAGGAGGAACCCCCAAGCTGAAGTAAGATGCACTTTGTATTTCAACTTTCTTCAAAAAGTACAAGAACGGCGGGGCTCGCCGAGCCAGCACGCGGTGGCGGCCGTCGCCGAGCCTAGCCTCTCCTTCGACCACTCCGATCGGACGCGGTGGCGGTGGCGGTGGCGGCGGCTCAATGTCCAGCAGAACGGCGCGGTGGGCTGCTCTGTGATGGGTGAATTCCTCACGACGGTCGAGGGGTGGCGACGCGAGCAGCGGTGACAACAGGCGGCATGAGTGGCGGCGACATCGGCCGGCAGCAACGACGGGCGGTGATGACATGCCTTGCAATGGCGGATGACGGCCGTGGCGCCGGTTGGTCCGCCATACCTGGTGTCGGATCTTGCATGCCTCGCCTGGATCCGGCGGCGTCGAGGTCGTGGTCGTCTTGTAGAAGTGGTTGTGACATATGGTCGTGGTTGTAGTGTGGTGGTGGTCGTGACTGTTTGCAGTTGTGCTTGGAGATCACTCTGGTTGGTTGCACGAGAAATCTTGTGGTCGTGGTCGTCGCCTGGACTTGGATCATGTGGTCGCGGTCGCTTGGTCGCCACTGCCGCTGTATGGACGCGGAATACATGGTCGTGGTCATCGCCGTTTGGTTGTGGAACAAGTGGGCGTGATCGCCACCGTCGTCGTCTAGATGCAGAACTCGTGGTCGTGGGCGCCGCCTGGATGCGGAACACAAGGTCGTGGTCATGGTCGTCTGGACGTGGAACACATGGTCGTGGTCGCCACTGTCGTCGTCTGGATATTGAACACATGGTCGTTGTTGTGGTCGCGGTCGCCGCCGTCTGGGCGCGGAATACGTGATCGCAGTCGCTTGGTCATGGTAGCTACTGCCGCGGTATGGACGCGGAACACGTGGTCATGGTCGTCGCCAGTCGGGTCGAGGTCGCTTGGTCGCGGTCGCCAAAGTTGCCGTCTGGAAGCGGAACGTGTGATCGTGGTTGTCGCCTGGATGTGGAACACAAGGTCGTGGTCGTGGTCGTCTGGACGAGGAACACATGGCCGTGGTCACCATCATCGTCGTCTGGTCATGGTTGCCGCCTCCTGGGCGTGGAACACATAGTCGTAGTCGCCGTCGTATGGATGTGGCCCGCTAGGTCGTGGTTGGTATGCAGGGTCGTGGTCGCCGTCGCCTAGCTGTGGTCGCCGCCATCGCCGGAATTGCCCTTACCTTTTTTCTCGCAGCCCCTCTCCCTTCTCTCCACTCTTGGACGTGATGCCTCGAGCACCTCTCCGCTGATCAAATCAGCGTGATTGGCTCGACTGTCAGCTGGATCCCCGTGATGGCCACTGGATCCGAGCGGTGGAGGCCTTTATTGCGGTCCCAACTCTGTTTTGGAGCACGCTCGCGAACCGGGAAGGAGCGAATCCTACATGGGCCTTTGGTTCGCCCCACCGTCGCTGTTGTCGAGGGTTGTGGGGGTTGTGAAGGTGGGGTGGGTTGTCTCGATGAGGCTAGTTGTGCTATTCGAGTCATACCCCCCCCCCCCCCCCCCACCCCATCACCCCACCCCCCTCTATTGGTATGCTTCTATGCTATGGTTGTCTTACTCGGGCTCGTTGTCTGTGAGGTTCCTTATTATTGTTCGTTGATTTTGTTGCTAGTGGTGGATTCCTCTATTTATTGTTCAATGTAACGAACGGTGGGTGTGATCAAGGGTTCTCCGTTGAGGATTCTTCCCACCCGAAGCCGTGACTTACAAAGAACGTGATCTGGGTTTTTTACTTGCTGAATATCCTTTGGAGGAATCCTTGAGTTTCATGGCTGCTTAGGCGAGCCTTATCACAAGCAAGGAATATTTTGAGCTGGAGGCTATGGTCGCGCAGAAGGGTGCCAGAGGTTCTTCACCTAGGCTCCCACTATTTGTCAACTTGGCCACGTGGTGGTTACCGTTTGTCGACTGGTGGCTAAGGTCGCGTAAAAGGGTGCCCAAACTGCTGCGTCCTGACTTTGGTACGATGCTAATTTGGGTTGCCTGGAGGCTATGGAAAGAAAGGAACAATATGATCCACGAATTCTGGGCACTCCAGCCGGTTGCTTTGTCAAGAAATCATCGACGAGGCCCCTCCCTAGGCGGGTGTAGAGTTTATTTTACTGTGCTTTCTTTTGGGAACCTGTTCCCTCATCTTCTTGTTTTGCACTTGTTAGGGTATTTCGCCCTCCTACTTGTACTTGCAACTCATCACTGCTTCGTGGCCGGATTTTGCCGAGTACCTTAGGGAACTTGGCCCTGGTCACGTTGGGAGCTTTTCTCCTCTTCTTAATAAAATACGTGCTCCGCACGTAAAAAAAAAAAGTACAAGAACACATTTTGAGTTATCAAAGCTTTTATGGGTCGACATACCAGGTATCAAGATCTAGAGCAGCAACGATGTACATGGTGGTCATGGAAAATTGCGGTAAAACTCAATCGTGTGATGTGCTTTAAGGCATGTAAGGAAGCAGCTCGATGTGGGTACGTGAATGGTGATCTTAGTTGTAAATAATATCACGTAACGCATCAAGGAAAAATCTTCTGCAAAGCAAGTGGCAGAATTCCAGCTTTTGGAATGTTAGCTGATATAAAAATAAATACCAGTGCCGCAGAGTATCACAGAAACTTGCAAGAGCATCAAAGTTATACGAACTTGATGTTTTTAGTTGCATGCCCATGAATAATCATCATCTTTTAAGTAGTTTGTGTAGATGTTTTAAGCTTTACTAACTGGTAATAATACATATATTTTGCTCTATACAGAGATGCAAAATATGTTGTTTTGGAAGAAAAATATGTTGGATATATAGGGCAGGGATGGACAAAAGAATTACTTCATGTTCCCGATAATCAAGTCTTACTCTAAACCCATCCAATTAAACAGGCCCTGAGAGAAGATATAACTACTACCGGGCAAATCATATAATATACTCCAAGAGAGAAAAAAATAGTCCGGAGGGAGACACGGCAGGCGAACCAACCTGTTGGGAGGCGAAATCGCGAGGATTAAGCCGCTGCCTGCCGCGACATGACCTGATCTTGCCGGCCGTCGCCAGAAAGCGAAGCGTCATATCCCCAATCGACCTACTAGTGGCTGCAGGATCAATATTCGATCTATCTAGGGTTTGTACGTAACACGAGGTCGGCAGCTGCCTTCCGTTTGTTGTTTCTTGCGTGATCGCCTTGCTAACCTAGCCTTTTACTTTTGTACGGCTTTTTTGAGTTTAGTTTGGCCGTGAAAGTTTAGGACGTGTTCGCTCTGTTCTTCGGCCCGGGCCGGACGTGTTCCTGGGGCCGAATCGATCGGATGTTGACTCGTCGGCGCCGTGGTCCACGGACACGGTACGGGCTCGTGGCCGCCATCCGTGGACGAGCTCCACGCCGCCGTGGCGAACGCGCGCATCGGGTACTACTACTATACACTAGTCAAGTGCCTGCAACGCACCGATCCGGCGCGGGCCGGGGGACCGATCGAACTGTCGTGGTCGATGGGGAAGACGCGGTCCAAACTCGGCAGATATATGACCCCGCCATGACCATGAGCCGTCGCCATGCATCTCAGGAGAGGGATCGGAGCCCCGTCGTGCATGTACGTGCGTAGCAGCGCTGCCTCGCAGTACGTTGCTTCGCGGAGGACGACGCTGCGCTCTTCGTTGCACCTCGCCGTCGCGTACGTATACTATACCTGCTAATTAATATGTCATTGGTTTCAGTTTCATCAGTTGCTAGGTGCAGTAGTCAACGACACAAAAACGAGGCATGTTGTTTTCAACTATAGCAAAGACTCGATTGAAGCTGTACAGTTCCTTGATTCCCCGCGCAATTCTAGCTAGCTAGGAGCACTGCTTTAACTGAACATTTCCGCTGTCATGTAAGAACTGCAGAATTGTGTTATAGTACTAGCCTAGCATCATGGATTATAAGATGCATCTCCACGTGCTAATTAATACTACCGTAATTTACAAAAGTCAAAAACGTCAAGTAATTTGAAATGGATGGAGCATGACTGCACGACGAGGTAATTTACAAAAGTCAAAAACGTCAAGTAATTTATATTATTGTGACTTGTTACATAATTTTTGCTCCTAATTCAAAAGAGTAAATTCTATTGAGCTTGTTTTCTTTGTAAAATTTGTAAATATCTCTCCTTGTATAAATATTTGTAATATATCTATTATCCGATTTTGCTCGGCTTGTTCCACCTAACAGTTTTTCTTTATACCAGAAACACCCTGCTAGTAGTAGTATTTGGAAATTTTAGATAACAACAGAAATATTTTTTTGAGCCAAACAACAGAAGGAAATAATAGTACTAGTAGTTTTTTTTTTGGAGTAGATGACAACAAACATTCCTGTGTTGGACGGGCCTCAGCGTCTCGGCCATTCCGCAGACCATTCTCCGTGTGCTGCTGCTGCTTTTTTTTTAATTACACATTACAACTCAGACACTCACAACGCACGCACATTCACTCCTATAAACACATGTATACAAACCTTACCCTTATGAGCATCTTTGAAGACTGAGCCGGCAAATTTAAAGATAGTCAACGGAAGCGTCGCCTAGCACTGAAAAAACAAATGCCGTTAAATCCTTGAAAATTCACTCCTACAAAAATCAAACTCAAGACTTGAGAGATGCTACTCAAATGTCTTAACCACTAGGCCAATACCCTTTCACCCTTTCACACGAAAGGCTGCTGCTGGTTGTTTCCGGTCGTTGTTTATCACACGAGCCCACGAAACTAGGCGGCCCACAATTACTTTGTCTCTAGCGAAAGAAAAAGAGAGAAAGGTTCAAAAAAAAAAGAGAGAGAGAGAGAGGAGGAGGAGATCGAGACGCTTCGCTTGCCAAGAAGGATCTCCTCCCCCCATTCGGAGCAGCGCAAAACGCAACACACCCCCCTCGCCAAGAAAGAAAGCCCGGCCAAGGCAAACCCTAGCCGCCCCGCGCCCCTTCCGCCACCCCGCCCCCGGATCCAGCCGATCCGTGTGCCATGCCGCTGCGCACTCTGGCCGGAAAGCTGAGGATCCTCCTCCCGGGGCGTGCTGCAGCCCAGCGCGCCGCCGGCCCCGAGCTGGTTCGTTCGCCGTCTCTCTCTCTCTCTCTCTCATGTAATCAGCACGCAGGGTGCATACATGCCTGTTGTTCCGTGATGGGTATTCCATGAATTAATCTCTTGTTTGATTCTTCACCCCGCTAATTGTAGATCTATGTTTCCTTGGGCTTGTTTCGATAGAGTTTAATCACCTCTAATACACATGGATAGGGGGTAGGGACCCGACGGCAAAATTAGTTCATTTTCCACAATAATCCGCTCCAACCCATGTGGATTGATTATATCTAAAAAGGATTTGGCCTGGGGTAAACTAGTTTTCTTTTAGGGCTTGTTTAGATTGCTGGGGATTAAAGCTCTTTCCTCGGTCCTTGATCCGTTAATTAAGGATCTATTTTTCCTTGGATTCGGTTTAGCCTGTGGTAGAGCAGTGTTCTTTTTTCTTTGTTTGGATGGGTGGAAATCAAGTTCAGTTCCCTCAGAATCTTCATCCTGCTAATCTAAGGATCTATGTTCGGGTTGGTTAGTTTTCTTTTACCGCTTGTGTGGATCGCTGGGTGGCTTATGTCATCCGGCCTGGGAGGGAAAATGAATTTCTTTCTCAATCGCTTGCGTATCTGAACCATATTATTTCAATAACTGTAACGTCCATGCTGTTACACAAAATTAATACTTAAACCCAGCCAAACCCAATGTTCTTTTGCAAAGTAGCACAAACTAAATATTATGGCATGCCTCTTGGCTTGATACCATTTTGTTTAATTTCGGCGATGTTTTGCTGCATTGGTGTTTGTAACATAACTTTCTTGCCTTCAGTTAATATTTGCAAACTTGAACTTCGACGAATCCATATATCAGTTTCTGTGTTCTATCCTTTTCTCCCCCTCTCCCCCATCCCTGATGCAATGTATCTTCTTTTGTACTCCAAAGATGCAGCATTCAAGCTTATCGAGCTGCTTCCTAGCATGGCTGTAGGATACAACACATGAGCATTCAGCAGCATTCCAAGGATATCTATCACATTTCAATATCTTAGTTTGCATTCTTATACTTGATGAAATACTAGCTCACGGATATTTGGTCAGAACAAAAGACACGCATCAAAACTGGTACAAGTATGTACTGACGGGACTGTGTGTTTAGACACGTAGCATAAACTCTTTGCCATTTGTCAAGGTGAACATAGATCATCGTGATTGTATAACATCTCCTTTTTGTAGTTTTTGCGCATACACAGATCATTGTGATTGTTGTATAACATCTCACATGCATGCATTTGTGTTCTGCAACAGCAGCAGCCATGTTTTCCTTGCTTAACAATTCCAAAACTATGCCATGTCAGTGGCTTCACGTTTCTGCATGATCACACTGGATCAATGTGCAAAATCAACATGCTAGCGTTTTCCTCTATTTTACTGTTCTTATGAAGCTAGCTAGTGCATGATGAATATGATGTCTAAAATTGCACCTGCAAGTTTTGTGGAGCTTTAATTAAGACAACTTAACATCAGTGCGGGATCAATTCAAGTTTGTGATGAGATTAGACCTGATCTTCTATGCTATCAATGTGCAGAAAAAGCTTTCCAGCAAGCCACCGGCAGCTAAAGGTTCTGAGGATGGTTACGAAGCAATCATGAAAAGGATGCAAGCTGAAACAGAGTAGGAATCTTAATATTCTTTCTTAGCATCTGATATATTGATTCATCTGACTCAAGTATAAAACTAACACTCATATATGTTTTCCCCTTCTTTTTTCCTGAAGGCGTAGCAGGGAGCAGTTTTTGAGGAACAGAAGGAAGCACATCGTGATTAGAGTGGGTACTGTTGCTACCTCTCTTGGGTTTGTGTGGCTCGCAACGTCAAGTGTTGCTGTTGCTCTCGAAGATCTCTAGGGGAGAGAGGCACTGCAGAGCCTGACTATGTAACCTATCCAATTACTCGTTATGTTGAAGCACTCTGTTTATGGTGTGTCTGCACTCTAGTTATGGTGTGCACTCCAAGAGCATACTCTGAATTTGTGTACGTATGTGGCGATGTAATGTTACATTTCTAGGAGACCGAAAACTATCTATGATGTCCTGTGTTGGTTCGTTTACACTCGGTCTAAATTTGGGTTTGATAATAGCCTTGTTGGTCTCTTTTTAATTTCCTTGTGTGAAGGAGTATTCCCCCTCGGTGAATAACAAATTCCACGGGCCGTTTAATCTGGCGAGGCCTGAGTGCATGAAAGTTGGTTGCTTCCGACGTCCGATGCATGTTTTCTGTACTTCTTGCATTATTGATAATAATGTACTTCTTTGTTGAATAATGGAGTTTTAGTTGGAGAGGATCGGCCGGCCCGTAGGAGTGAAGTAATGGAGTTCTTGCATGATGGTAATATATATTTCCCTAATGCCAGAAAGTACATTATTCAAGAAAAGTGATGGATGTTGACGTCCTTTGACGAACAACGCGGTTCAGCACGGGTTTCACATACAGCTCCTTTCAGATCGCATGTTCAGCACGGATTGGGACTGAACCGAGAACCTGCTCCTTCAGATCGCATGTTCAGCACGGATGGGGACTATGAACCGAGAACCTGCTCATCAGTGAGCACGGATTTCTTCCTGCTCAGCAATGGAGCCCCGAGCAGGCGACAACACCGGAACTATGACAGGTTTCTAGCACATGCATGCTAAGGCCTTGAGGAGCTAAATTAGCTGGATATTTACGCTCCTGGTCTGCAGGAGCCGCTCAAGCCTTGGTGGAGCGAGGCAAGGCCAAACTCATGAAGTTGGCCACGAGTTTGGCACGCGCTTACAAGATGCACACCAGTACTGTCAAGTTGTTGAACCGCGCCCAATGCCTACTTCGACTCCTCGTGCTCCCTCCCTTGGGCGCAATGATGGGCACCGCTGGACGTGGAGTTGTTTCAAGGTGGCTAACTGCATTAAGAAGGTCAATCCCACTTATTATTCCTAATTTTCTGAGCAATCTGGCTAACTGTATGAAGTTGTTTCAAGGTGCCTATTGGCAAAAACGCAGGAAGAAATGCACGGAAGAACCAGCTGTTATTTGGGTATGTTAAATTGAACTTAAAATCACAAGCACATGGAATCGAATGTTCCTGATTAATGGAATAGCAGGCAGGAGCTGCAAGCACACGAACCTAAAAATTCTGCTTACTTGTGAGTAGGAAAAGAAAAGGATCTGAAACGAAACTAAATATGTGCAATGTCTTTTGTGATGTCCAGGAGAAATCCTTCTCAAGCTCGCTGAATGCGCGCCACCGTCCGTGCTCGCTGAATGTAGGCACGAGCGCTCGTCAGTGCTTGTTGGTTTTGATTCGTCGTCGTCTCGTCGCGGACTGGACTAGATCGAGCAAGAACCGCCGCAACAAAGGCTTCGTTGAATGATTGCCATCGGGCCATGTCCCCTCTGCCGGAGCACCTTCGCCTTGCTGCTATTCTCGTCGGTGCTCTGCTCCTTGTCCACGGCCGGCCTCGCTGAATGATTACCATCGGCGTTCGGGCAACCAAATTGAGCAAAGCCAAGCCACGTGAGCACAACAATCCCATGAGAGAGCGGCTCTGACAAAGCTCCTGCTTCCGCCGGTCGGTTGCGCTTTTCAGTACTAGTAGAGCCCACGGTCATCTCTCTGGACTCTACCCCGTCCGGTGCGTCGCGTCCCGGCCGCCATTGCAGGGCATGGCGAGCTCGAGCCCCCGCCACCATGGGCCAGAGGCACGACCTCCGGACACCATGGTCCGACGACCTGAGTCCCGCCCGGAAGCCATGTCCGACGACGCGAGCTCCGCCTGTTGCCGCGTGTCCAGGCCGCCATGCCCATGGGCCGGCGACGCGAGCTGATCCGCCCGGCGCCGCGTGTCCAGGCCGCCATGTCCCGGCGATGCGAGCTCCTCCAGGCGTCCGCGCCTCCAGGCAGCGGTGCTGTGGCGCGGGGCGAGTTCCACAAGGCGCGGTGTCCCCGGACCGCCATGGCGTGGCGCGGCGGAGACTGTGACTGGGGGCGAAAGGCGAAGTGCTACGGGAAGAGGAAAGGTGTGGGGTCGACAGGACAATTATTAAAAATAAAATGTACTTCAAAATGTAAGCATTTGTTGACTTTTCAACATTACCTTTAACTGTTTGTCTTATTCAATTTTTTTGTGAAAATATAAAAATAAATAAGTTATGACTAAATATATCTAATGATAAAACAAATTGTATCAAAATAAATAATTTTTTAAATTTTTTAATAAAACAAATGGTCAAACACGATGTTTAAAAGTCAACAAATGCTTACATTTTAGAGCTTGTCTTCTCAGCTTGTCTGATGCTGATAATAAGAGCAAGTTCAATAGTTCAGTCGAGCACTTGTCTTGAAGCCAAGCCACTGCAGCCAAGTGACACAATAATTTGCCTCCAGCTTGTCTGTATAAATTTTCTAATATTTTTTACCAGCTCTTATGGTCCCACATATCACTCTCTGGACCCATTTGCACACACAGTAAAAAAGCATCTTTACTTTTCTCTCTCCTTGTTTAGGCCTTTGTTTATGCTTGTGATGGGACGTGCGATGGTCGCCTGCAGTACCGCCAAGCCACACCCTCTCTCCTCCTTTTTCTGCTTCGTGTCAGAAAAAGCACTGACCAGCTTGGCTACACGCCTATTGTTGGGCTTGCTCTAAAGGGGTGTTCGTTTCTTTAAGCCTAAAGGTTACATCAAAACTAATCTTGCTATTTAGACGTCTTAAATAATTCTAATTACAAATTCGCTACAGTGATACTACAGTAACCATCGTCTAATCACAGCTTAATTACTTTTATTAGATTTGTCTCTCGAATTAGTACAAAATTCTGCAGTTAATTTTTTAATTAGACCTTATTTAATACTCTTAAAGGATAAGATTCTAACAGACCTAAAATTAGGTCTAGAGAAACGAACACCCTGATAGCATCGGCTGACCGTGTGGACAGGTCGGAATGAGTGTCCCTGCTGATACCGTACAGCTGGAGTGGGTAAGGAGGGTTGTTGCTGTCCAGAAATTTTATGTTGGGTTACGTTGTAATCATACTCCCTCCTTCCCCAATTAGTTGACGTTCTGCCACAGCAGGGTGGAAAGGAAGCTTTTGTTGAAATTACTAAAATGCCCTTATTAAGTGATTGCACACATGGGACAGACAAATATATTTGTTTATTATGTGGCAACGCCCAGGCCATAGCATATGGCGGCACAAGCAAAATCAAAAGTGGCGCCACACATTTGGCAAGAATAGACAAACACTCAACACACACGTGTCATCAAAACTAACCACAGCCGCCAAACAAATTCAAATTTCCACCAGCCTTGAAGCAGCCTAACGCCAATAACACCATCAAACACCAGCCTGCTCCAACACTTGATTCCTCCTTGGTTTCCTTGAGCCGTGCGCCATCGCAAGCAACGCAACCGCGGCGTGAGACTGACTCCAACAGGATTGGCAAAAGGCTATGCAAAAGCAAAATGCATCTCTAACTGCTATTATGCACATCAAAATGATCTCCAACAAAATAGCCAAAAGGAGATGTAATTTTGCATCTGAAGAGAGAGAAGATCCAAAAATAGCTTTCCTCTCTCCTCAAATGCATATAGCTTGGTGGGGACAGGCACGGGCTCCAGCGTGAGGAGACGGGTGGGGACGGGCGAGGCCGCGGCCGAGCGCCGAGCTGCAGGACGCAACGACGCGAGGGAAGGAGGATGCCGGAGATGGAGGCCACGGCGCCGTCCATCAGCGCGGCGCGGCGCGGCCCTCCGCACAGTTGGCGACGTTGCAGGTGACCAGCCACCATTGCCGCCCGACCAAGCTTCTGCCGAGCTGCAGCTGTGCTGCGCGTCACACCTATGCCTGCAGCTCGGAGCTCCGCCGCAATCCACTAGTTCTTGCTCAAGCCTCTTGGTCTGCCTGGCCTTCGCGGCGCTGCTCCAGCTCCCTTGAGACAGAGCCGACCGTCTTCCCCGTTCTCGACGTCCCGTCGTCGATGTCCCTCTGTACCTCATTCCAACTCAATTAATCTGCAGGTGAGCACCCCCATGATCCACTCCACCTCCCCAGCTCTCTTAATCGCATCCTCCTCGCCTAATCGAGCTCTCCTTGAGCAGTCATGGCCGCCGCTCTCTGTGCCCGTCGCAGTCGCTGTTCTCAAAGGCCGCGATCCAAATTGACAGCTCAAATAGAACCCCTAGAGCATAGAGCATCCGATTCCCTCACTTCTCAGCCTTCCTCTCTTTTTTCCCATGCCGGATTTGAGCTTCCCAAGCTTGCCCGTGGCTTATGGAACAAGGAGCACGAACAGCTCTCCTGGAGCGATGCGATGGGATGAGAAGGAAATGGCTTAGCTGATGAAGCCGGTGTGTTGGCTAGACACAAGGGACGGAGCGAACCCACGAGCCACCACACCGCCGCCGCCGCCGCCGCCGCCTCGATCTCCCGGCCTGCTTATCCCCCGTCTCCACCGACTGCAGATCCGAGCTCTCCTCTCCAAGCTCTCTCCATTCATCCTACTCGCGTCGTCCGCCACTGCTTCCGGCAAGTAGGCTCCACGGCGACGGCGCCGCGGCGACTTCTTCCCCGCTACCTCCCCGACGGCGCGGCGCGAGCTGGGCTCCTCGTCTCGCCCATCGACGACGAAGATGACGAGGCGGGCCGCAGCCGTTACCCCTCCTCCCTCACCTGGCGACGCGGCAGATCGAGGAGCAGCGGGGCCCGTGGCGGCGGCAGCGGGCGGGTCGCGCGCGGCAGCCGGTTCGGCCGTTCCCCCTCTGCACTCGGCGCGGCATGGGCGCGCGGGGTGCGGATCCGGTGCTGGGGGTCTGAGAAAACGCAGCGGAGCGCCTCCCAACCCTAGCCGCCGCGCCTCCAGCCCGACGTTGCGCCCCGCATCTGCCACCAGACGAGCCGCGATGGTGGGCGCAACGCGCCCCAGCCCGACGTTCCCTGCCTGCGGGCTGCCTGCCCCTCCACGCCGGGCCTCGCCTCCCGGCCGATTTGGGCGGCGGCGCCCGCATCTGAGAGGAGGGGGAGGAGCTCCTTGCACCGTGTTGCTCCACGACGAAGGGCATGGCGAGCATCAGGTCCTGCAAGGGTATGGCCTCCGGGGTGCGGATCCGGCCCCTCCTGCCTCGGGTCCTGCAGCCGGGTCGTGGATCCGTCCCCTCTCTCTTGGTTCCGGCCATGGAGGCGCGTATCCGGCAGCCGACGCGTGGATTTGGTCGCCCCCTGCTTGAGCCCGGTCGTCGGTGCATGGATTTGGTCGCCCCCAGCTTTGCCATGTCCGGATCCGGCGACGGCAAAGGCGGCACGGTGGTCGCACGGGGTCGTGCGGTGGTCGTTCAGTGGTCGCCGGTGGTCGCACGAGGGCCGCATATGGTCGTGGCATCGACGCCGATGGCTCGGAACTCCTTCCTTTGGTCGTGGTCGCTCGCCTTCCTTTGGTCATGGTCGCTCGAGCCTTTGCGCTGGCGGTTCGAAGGAGGATTCGCCGCCTTTATGGATTGATATGTGACATTCACTTCATTGTATATAACATCTTCTGCGTCTTTGCGGATTCTTCTGTTTTCTTATCTAGATCCGGCGAATGGCACGCAGGCTGGAGCCGATGGTTGGATCTTGGTCGTTTGGTTGATTTCTTGGTCGTAGGGTCGATTTCTTGGTCGTGTGATCGTTCGCGCAACTAGCCTTATTGCTCTGCGATGGGGGCCGAGCCTCGGTGGTGGGAGGCTAGATCTGGTCGTGTCCTTTCTAGACGGCTTGCCACACGGCATACCAGTGTTTCCGAAAGCATCGTGCTGCTTTTCTTGTGGCCACCAGGAAGGAATGCTGGAATCTCATGTTTATGGTCGCCGACGCCTGAACGTGGAACTTATGGTCGTGGTCGTTGTCGCTTGGTCGTAGTCGTGGTCGCTTCGTCATGGTTCCGGTCGCTTCGTCGTGGTCGCTTGGTCGTGGTCGTGGTCGCTTGGTCGCCTTGTTACTTCCTCGTCGCCGTCAGGGCAGAATACTAGAATTTCATGTTAAGGGTCGCTGACGCCTGAAGGCGGAACTTGTGGTCTTAGTTTCTTGGTCATGGTCGTGGCCGCTTGGTAGTGGTCGCTTTGTCGTGGTCGCGGTCGCTTGGTCGTGGTAGTGGTCTCTTCGTCATGGTCGCGGTCGTTTGGTCGTGGTCGCTTGGTCGTGGTCGCGTTCGCTTGGTCGTGGTTGCCTGGTCGCCTTGCAACTTCCTCGTCGCCGTTAGGGCAGAATGCTGGAATCTTATGTTAAGGGTCGCGGACACCTGAACGCGGAACTTGTGGTCCTGGTTGCTTGGTCTTGGTCGCGGTTGCTTGGTAGAGGTTGCTTTATCGCAATCGCTTGGTCGTGGTCGCGGTCGCTTGGTCGTGGTCGCCTGGTCATGGATGCGGTGGCTTGGTCGTCTTGTTGTTTCCTCGTCGTCGCTAGGGTGGAATGCCGGAACCTTATGTTAATGGGCGTCGACGCATGACTGCGGAACTTTTGGTCACTTGGTCATGCTCACAGTTGCGGTCGTCTTGCTGGTTCCTCGTCACAGTCAGGGCGGAATACCGGAATCTCATGTTGTTGGTCACCAACGTCTGAACGCGGAACTTGCTGTCGTGGTCACTTGGTTATGGTCGTGGTTGCTTTGTCGTGGTCGTAGTCACTTGGTAATGGTTGCTTGGTCGTGGTTGTTATCGCGGGAATCGTCCTGGCCCTTCCTCCCCTCTCCCTCCTCTCCCCTCATGGTTGTGATGCCCCGAACACTTTGTGTTTGGCTTGATTGTCGGCCAGTGTCGCGCGAAGACCACTTGATCTAGGTCATGAAGCTGTGGTGGATTTTCTCGTGATTCAGACGGTGTACTCCCCTATTTTTAGTTCTAAGTAACGAGCGGTGGGGGTGATCAAGGGGTCTCCGTTGAGGATTCTTCCCACCCGAAGCCGTGACTTACAAAGAACATGATCGAGGGGTCTCCGTTGAGAATCTTTCTAATCTTGGTCTACGGAGGATATAGAAGAAATGGAGCAACACAGTCTTTGAAGTCCAGGTGCTCCAACGGGTCGCATTGTCCGAGGGAATCATCGACGAGGCTCACTCTGGGCAGCTGCGAGCTGCGGGGTTCTCCAAGCTACGAAAGCGGCTCCTTTCTAGGAGGGCGTAGTGTTTTTTTCTCTCGGTTTCGGGAGCGTGTTCCCGCTTCTCTTCTGTTTATTTTAGATTGCAAGGGTCTGTTTTGCCCTTTGCTCTTGTTTTGTAACTCATCACTACTTCGTGATCGGCTTTTGCTAAGTCCCTTAGGGGATTTAGCCCTGATCACGTTGTAACAAACTTCTTCTTCTTCTTAATGAAAAACGTGCTCCGCACGTTCTCCAAAAAAAAAAAAAAAGCCGGTGTGTTGGGTTGAGAAGACAAAACACTATGCAGAGGAGGCAATCACCAATTTGCCTCTCAAGAATGACTTCCATTGTTGGAGTCAGTTTGAGGGCCATATTATCGTGAGATGAACGGACGCATGGATGGTAGTAGAAAGATCAGACTACCGGGAGACTGCACCCTGTACACTAATACACGCAGTAATCTACATCCGGATAAAGAGGAGTACTAGTACTACAGGCCAGACTAGCTAGCAGGCAGATCGGATGCGTCGTGTGTGGAATCCATTTTTTTCGGCATGTCCCATGGAAAGAGTGCGGATACATGCCGCCGGATCACTTTGCGACCAGAATGAAGGTGTGTTCGTTGTATGAAGTCTAAACTTTAAGGGTTTTTCTGACGAATATTGTGATTACAAATAAAGTTTAATTACAAAACTAATTTCAGGACTCCGCTCAAATTCGCGAGAGAATCTAATGAGGGTAATTAAGGTGTGATTAAAAGATAGTTACTGTAGCATCACTGTAGCAATTAGATTCGTCTCGCGATTTAGAAGGGAGTCGTGACATAGGTTTTGTTATTAAATTAATAAATATGTTTAAATAGTAAGATTCTTTTTGATGTGACAGGTCTAAAATTTTAGAGGGAGTGCAACGAACGCACCCTGATTCTGGTTTGGATGGAAACATTAGGGCAAGCAATATAACGATTAGGCCGTGGAAAAAGTACATTCGTCTTTCCATTCCTACTTCAATTTTTTTTTCTTCGTATTTAGGGGTGTACTCCCTCCAGTTTCGTTTTAGTAGTCGTTTTGGACATGGGTTACGTTACCAAGGCTGGATACCCTTATTAAATAGCGTGTTTGGTCCACTTCATTCACTAGCAGCTCCCGTCCCAACTGGTTGGCGACGACAGGCTCGAGGCACGGCGTCGTGTGTTCGATGCCTCACGCCTTCAATTTTTTGCTTCACGTGGAATTTTTGCATGGCACTGTTGCGCCTCGCTCATTTTTTCGCTGCCCTCGCGTGTGTTTTCTTTTCCTCTATTGGCAAATGTTCTTGCGATCGTTTTTTTCGGTGGCGCGCTACTTCCGTCGTTTTGTTTCCTATTTTCGTCCACTACTTAAGAGGGACATGAGCCAGCCATTTTTTCAGCTCGGTTTGTTTCCTCACGTTTTGTTTTACTTCCAGCAGTAAGGCCTTCTCACGTTATTTTTGTGCATGAATCGTCTCAGTTTTTGATGCTTTCCCGGGTACCACAGCGAGCACACCCGAGATCGGCCTGTCGATGCTCCAATGGATGATGCCTTCCCGGGTACCACAGCGAGCACACCTGCTACACCTCGTCGATGGACGCCGGCGCGACGATAATCGCGCGCGCGTTCATGGTGACCTCGTCGGCGGACGCCGGCACGACGAGCCTCCATGCCGTCGTCGTCGAGCTTAGCCTCCATGCAGCGACGAGCGAGCGAGAGCAGCGGAGCACAGCGATAGCAGCGAGCAAGCGAGCGAGTTGAGCGCGGCGAGCGAGGATAATTTATGCTGCGTGCGTGAGGCAGCGTCTGTTGGGACGTCGCGCCGACGTAAAAGCCGCAGAAGCCAATGTGTTCAGCTCTCGGGAACAGACGAGCGCAGGGGCAAATACGTCCGGTCATGCATTGGGCAACGTAGGACGACTTCTTTTCTGAACATCGGCAAAACTCCAGGACGAACACTAATACGAAACCGGAGGGAGTATGTGTATCCAGAAGTCTCGAAGAACGAGGATTAGGCCGTTGGACCCCCTAGGAATTCTTTCAGGACGCGTCACCGGCCCCACTGCCTGGGCCAGCCAGCACCTGCGCGCTGCATGATCACATTTTACGCCTAGGCCCCTACAAGGCTATATAATGATACCACTCGAACCAAACACTTTACACGAAATACACAAAATCACGATTCCGCGCGACACGCAGCACAGAATCATAGATGGGTGAGTTGTTTGGTGCTAATTGTTCAAAAAAAGAAAAGAAAAGAAAGCAAGAAAAAGAGTTTGTGTGACCATAGCTAGTACTACTACGCGCTCTCTTTTTCGATTTGCCACGACAAATTGTGTAGAAACCGCCAAATAGCCGGCGGCAGCACTACTTGCTGGGATACGTACCCTGCTGCTAGCGACTTGAAAAAACCTTTCCTTTCAAGCATTAATTAATCGACGAGGATAAGGTTTTCGGGTCGGGTGGATTGATCGATGAGGAGCTAGGGCGCAAGTTTTGCAGGGCGCGCGAGAGCTTTGGCGACCGGCCGAGGCGCGGCGCTGGATTGAGGGATGTACGTACGTATATACTGTGCTTGCCACACCCTGCAGCGGTGCGATTGTACGCCGCGAACGTACTGGTCGTCGTTCTACAACACACCCGTACGTCGACCGTCCTTCCATGTTAATCCTGCTCTACCTGCCTTAATTTTATTTCCTCTAACCGTGCGTTATCGCATGCATCGATGCTGGTGATTGATCGATCTGGCGCTTCATTTCGTTTTTCTTTTAAACCTGAAAAATATCTGCCAGCCGTACGCACAACGGCAGAAAAGTTGGGTAAACCCCTTGACCATTTTTTTTCCCTAGTGCGTTTTTAGGGAAAAAGGAAGATTCTAGATAAACCACGAAACCAAAGGGCTTCGCATGTGAGGTGCAACGCGAGCGCCCAGCTGGTAGCCTGACAGCTCCACAGCTCGCAAGTCGCAACATGCATTCTTCCTTTTGACGAGCCCCATGTATTTACCGCATCCTTTCGCTCTTTTTACCACCACACACCGCCACCCGTATCTGAGATCGGATTATTTTTACTGTGTTCCACCCCTATACATCCACCGTATACGTACGTACCCAAGGCAGCACATGACGTACCATGCTTTTATTTGAACCTACCGTGCTTTTCTTTGAACCAGAAAATTGTTTGAAATTCGAAACTGTATATACTGGCTCGTAGCTTTGGATCCTCTTCGCTTCGAGAGTGGGGCCCGCCACTCCGAGACGGAGAAGCAGCAGCCACACCACCTACCGCCCACCCCTCTGCTACTCCTCTTCCTCTCCTACAAAACCCCTCATCCTCCACATCCAAGGCTCATTCTCTTCCAACGAAACCTACCCATGGCTTCCGCCGCCGCGGCGCTGGCCCTGGCCGGAAGGTCTCGCCGCCTCGCCGCGCTGGCCCCGCGGTTCGTTTCCCACCTCGGGCGCCGGGGCTCGCCCACCCCCGACCACTACCTCGCTGCGCGCTCCTCCACCCCGTTGCTGCCGCCGGGAGCGCCACGCCGCCTTCCACTCGCGCCGGCCGGCCTCCTCCTCCGGTTCTTGACCGGAGCCATGCTCCACGTCGGCAAGAACATGGACAAGAAGAAGCCCGGCGATGATAACATCTTCAACAGCACCAAGCCCTGCGCCGAGAAGGGGGAGGCCACCAACGCGAACCCCGTCGACGTCCGCGACGAGGGGGCAGGAGAGGAGATCCGCAACGAGAAGACGGAGGCCGTCCGCGACGAGGGGGCAGGGACGGAGATCCGCTCCGAGAAGAAGGAGACCACCGGCGGCGACCTCAACGAGAACCACGACGTCCGCGACGTGGCGTCGGAGGAGGAGGTGCTCGCCGGCGACCTCAAGGTGAAGCACAACCCCGTACGCGACGCGGCGATGCGGGAGGAGGCGCGCGCGGCCAACGACGAGGCGGACAGGAAGGCGCGCGAGGAGAACCAGCACCCCGTCGGCCTCCACGACGAGGGGGCAGGAGAGGAGATCCGCAACGAGAAGACGGAGGCCGTCCGCGACGAGGGGGCAGGGACGGAGATCCGCTTCGAGAAGAAGGCGACCACCGGCGGCGACCTCAACGAGATCCACGACCACCACGACGTCCGCGACGTGGCGTCGGAGGAGGTGGTGCTCGCCGGCGACCTCAAGCTGAACCACAACCCTGTACGCGACGCGGTGATGCGGGAGGAGGCGCGTGCGGCCAACGACGAGGCGGACAGGAAGGCGCACGAGGAGAACCAGCACCCCGTCGGCCTCCACGACGAGGGGGCAGGAGAGGGGATCCGCAACGAGAAGATGGAGGCCGTCCGCGACGAGGGGGCAGGGACGGAGATCCGCTTCGAGAAGAAGGCGACCACCGGCGGCGACCTCAACGAGATCCACGACGGGGCGACAAAGGCGTTCGACAACGGCAAGAACCACGCCGGCGCCAACGGTGGCATGTCCCCTGCCGCGAAGCCTACCGCCGTCGTCGAGAGCGACCAGGCAGGCTCCGACGGCGCGGGAACTGCGAAGGCTACCACCACCGTCGAGGGCGAGCAGGCTGGCTCCGACGCACGGCGACCGCGAAGCACATGATCGGGGAGGCCGCGCCCGAAGAGAAGCTGGTGGGATCCGCTGGAGGGGAGGGGGCAGGCGAGGACTCCGACCGTGACGAGATACCTGGAGCCGGCAATGAGGGCCGGGGCGACGGCAACCACTGCACCGATTGCCACGGCGGCCAGAAGGCATGTTGCCGCGGCGCTGCTTCCAAGGAAGACCTAGCAAGGGCCATTGACAAGATCGCCGACATGTTGGAAGATGACAGGTTAGTGCTTCTTCAATCCTTGAATCTTCTTGTAGTCTGATTTGAACACATTTGCCGGTGTATTGATTAGTAAATATAAGATTCAATCCACGCATTTGTTTGTGTACTGATTGATGATGTGACATATTGTGACACAGGGAGCAGGAAAAGCTTTACTGGGCTGAGTGTAACTCTTCGAGGATGTCGCAAACATTGATCATTGTCTTCGCCGTCTTCGCGCAGTTTTTGCTTTGCTGCCATAGCGGGCTTGCTCTGGGGGGTCGCATTTGCGGTTGAGAGGCACATGAGAAGGCGCATCAGCTGTCAGCCGATCCAAAGACGAAGGAGACTCTTGCTAACCTCATGGATGGTATATTTCTGTACTTGTTTCATATATACCGGCCCGCGTGGGCGGTGCGGCGTGGGACGCTGTTGCTTTCTGGCGGAGGCGGAAGAAGGATGAGAAGGGCGAGAAGAAGAAGAAGGAAGAGGAGTCAAAGAAGAAGAAGAAGAAGGAAGAGGAGTCAAAGAAGATGAAGAAGGAAGAGGAGTCAAAGATGATGAAGAAGGTAGCAACATATTCACTCCGGGCATAGCCATTTGGAGGAAAACAAAAGAGATGCAACAGAAGGCCGAGGCCATGAGGAAGACCAAGCAGATGCAAGAGAAAGATGAGAAGGTGGCGGAGGGCGCGAAGAAAGGTTAGAGTGTTGAGTGCTTAGGAATGCGATCACCCTTTGCAATTTTTGTGAGTGTGGCAATCTATGTGTTTCCCAGTGTTCTGATAATGGCAGTAGGCAACTGGACAAAATGGCAGACCGCATGAAGTAATCGTGCAATAATTAGATCTGGTTTTGCTATTGTACTAGTACATTCTGTTGCTTGTTTCTGTTGTTTCAATCAAAACGATAGCTAATTCCGTCCATGATCGGAATGGCCTGAACCGCTTGAGGCCGACCTGGCGACCTCGGCTTCGTCTACTTCACGGCGGCCGAGGCAATCACGACCAGAAGGACGCGTCTAGCTGCTGCAGAAGATCATTCATATGCATGGCATTGGCAGTTTCGTCAACTCGTGAAAGCAGCGCAGCCCTTGTTGGCACGAGAAAAAACGGCACAGATGAAATTTGATGCCATTAGTAATTTGTTCGCCCTGGAGCAGCAAATTAAGCTGATAAACCCTGCAGCCAGTAGTACTAGTGAAACTTGATGCTAACAATGAAAGTCGTTCATTTTCCTGGTGTTGATGATGCGTCTGGGCGAAACCTCGTTTGTCAACTTCACGAAGGCCGAGGTCGCGCGCTCGGCTCCAGTAAAATCATCCACAATTCGACATTGCCCCTGCTAAGATCCAGATATTTACAGGTTACCGCACAGCACCATCACGAATCGCTCACAGCGGAGTTCTAGTAGCTGCCGGTAGGACTGTAGGAGGAGGAGTACTAGTAACGAACAATGGGATCAGACACGCATACGCATGCCGTATAACGTGATGTGATTGATGGACGCGTCACTTGACCAACCAGCACAAATAGAGAGAGAAACAAGAATCTCTCTCTCTCTCTCTCCTCTCTTCTCTATCTGTGCATATCCCATTCCGTGGTGCTAGGTGTGGTCAATCGGTCAGTTGCCATTCGCGTGAAAACTTTGGCTGCATCCACCATCCAGAGATCCCCGCGACCACGACGAGAGCAAAGTGACCGACCGGAAGGAGGAGCTAGCGATCGCAAGCTGCAGCTGTCCTGCGGATCAACCCTAGCGATCGCAAGCTGCAGCTGTCCTGCGGATCAACGGTTGCCGCTCCCGCAGTGAGCAGGCGCTTTTTTGGCCGGCCTGCCTCTCTCTCTCTCTCTCTCTCTCTCTCTCTCTCTCTCTCCTCTC